>JAMPIV010019461.1:0-600000 GCA_024509875.1 Oreohelix idahoensis | reverse complement strand
CTCGTAATTGTCTTGAAGAAACAATCAAAACCTTACATTTTAAGGTTATTTTTAAGAAAAATGATGAGTTAAATCCGTTTCCCGAATGAAACTGGACAGACGAGTATCTTGATTGTCTGTTGACTTTAATCTGCATCTCCGCATCTTCCTGTCTCCAGTTCATGTACTGTTTATCAATTGTGTTGTTGGCTTCTTTCCATAATCAAACTGTTCATGCACACTGTCATTTGCGCACTTTTCTATTTTCGGGAGAGGACATATAAGGGAAACAATACAATTATTGTCTAACTTTCAACCACAGTTGCACCCCTTAGCCGTGGTTGAAAGTTAATGCACTCTCTTGAAAATAGAAAAGTGCGCAAATGAAGGTGTGCATGATGTGACCGACCGACCGACGTACTTACGGCGGGAATTATGGTATTGGAATTGTATTGTTTCCCTTATATGTACTCTCCCGAAAATAGTAACACTCGACAAAGAAAAGTGCGCAGATGACAGTTTGCACACAAATATTTATAGAATGTGTAATCCCGTATACACATATTGGGATCCTCGCTGCTGCTACGTAGTTCGTGTACTGTGGTGATGCACAGTGTGTTTTTAAAAAATACTTTTGAATAAGTAAAATTGCCTTTAGGTATTGGTGCTTTTGAATTTAATTCCCTTCTTATGATGGGCTTTTACACTAGTTAATAAAATAGTTTTACATAACCTACAGACCTGGCATGAACTTCACATGATACTTCTGAACCTGAAAAAAAAAATCTTCTAACATGATAAATCTACGTCTCTGTCAAGGTTACGTTATGAAACTAACAAAGGGTACTTCTTCGCACTCGCATATATCTCTTAACTAACACACAATAACAGTTTACCTACACAGGTGACAGGAATTACAGGTAAGAAGTATTTACGCAAACACCTCTGAGAATGTTTGCCCGAAGGAGCATACCACCTCTACATGGGAAAACACTGTACAAGAGGTCATACATTCCTTGAACGACCTCGATAAATTTTTTTTTTAACTCCTTAAATATATAAATAGTTGTATAGCATAATGAAGCTGCTGGTCGCACCAAGTGGCGATTCTCTTTATGGCACCACCTCAGATTGGGCGAAAATAAGCTCTCGTGGCAAGCAAAAGAGGAGGAGAAAACGTCGACAGGAACATGAGGAAAATAAGCAGCTGAGGGATGTTACCTCAGAGGCGCATTCCCATAGACAAATCTGACTGAAAGGGCTATTATTATTATGTATAAAATAATGAATAGATATTTGATGCAGAATTCCCATAGACAACCTCATGTCAGTTGCATCTTACGACATGAATCAGGAGGAGGTCCTATTCTTGCCTTGTCTGCTCAGACACCCACGGCAACTAGACAGGGTTGGAATGGATGTGATGGAGGCTTTCTCTTTCGCCTCACCCGCCTCAGTGCTTGCTTCTCTAGCAAACAAGGGCGGGATTGAAAGCAGGTCTCGTCATGCTCCAGCCTACCCAGCTGTAAAGAAAATGGGCTCCTGGCACTGCTCTGAGTTAGAGAAGTCAAAGGCAGAGAGAAATGGAACGGGTCATCCTACCTCATAAAGCTGAGACCTAATGCAGTCTCTAAACATTACATACCCCTACGGCAGTTGTACGCAGAAATTTGGGAACATCATGAGAGACATGGGGTTTCCGGCGCATTTGATCCATCTAATTGAAACACTATACCATGAACAACAAGCAGCTATCAGAGTAGCGGTGGAAACATCAGGACGGTTTGAGGAACTGTTGATTACTTTAAAAAAATATCGGCTTTAGGAAACTTAGTTGTGGAATATAGATCAATACGTTCTGTTGCATTGGCCTGCTAAAAATGCCACGTAGCTTTCAAACTGCTGTGTTGATGCTGCTGTTTCCGTCAATTCCTCTCTGTGGCGAAGGCACGTCTCATGGTCAAGGCCGGTATCTTCACAACCCGGTGAATGTAGGTTTCAAGTGTCGATCGCATGCTTTGAACCACAGTACAGATAGTATCGTAGAATCGTACCTCAAATGGTCTCGTACACTCGACTGGATAAATATTTATTTAGGTTCTTATGTGTCCTATCTAACCTTCACTTTCTTTCATTTCCCTGACGAAGGCCTTGTGGTCGTAACGTTGGCTGTTTTCTTTGTCTTTTGTCCTCGTAAGACGAATTACCTTTCTCCGATTTTTTTTCACACCCATCCATTTTGCCTGGATGAACAAGTTTAAGTATTCATACAAATGTTAACAAATATATACATATGATGTCATCATCATCCACTCTCTTCTCCACTTGGAGTCTGGGGTTACCTCTGCTTTTGATTCCCTGAGAGAACTACCACGAAGCAATCACCAGCTCTTTGCTGTAGTGGTTCATGAATATATCATTTTCACATGTTGGGGTTGCCAGCCTCGTAAGGACTTGTATAACCATCAGCAAGTTTAAACATGTCAAATTCAAAGTATATAACATAAGTTACAACTTACCCCAATAGCTGGGAACATAGCCTTCTTGCTCAGTTGAATAGTCTTGGCAACTTGATAAAGATGTCTCGAACACGTGTCTGGGACATAATTTCTATAATAGAATCCATCTGTGACTTTGTGAGTAGGTCCTGTAGGAGTCCGGTTTCCGTAATAAAAGGTGGAGTTTCCTTATTCTATTAGTCAAAAGGTGCTCCAATACTTGTTTTCCGTTCCTATAAGTTAAGAATCGTAACTTCTGCTCTTTCTTGGCTTCAGTCCGAGCTGTCCACTTTGATGACTCTGGAATGCAGTGCTGTATGTCTAAAATGTTCTACGTTATATTGCAGTTTTCCTGCCCACGCTCACACCTGGCGTTTCCGACAAAACTTCCAATCAACGGGAATATATATTAGCCTCTAAACTGCTAAGCCAACAGCATTAGAAAGTGCATGTTATGATAACTTTCTTCAAGGACTTTTCTTCATGACTCGTGCGTTTGTAAAATTCAAACGGTCAATCTCCGTATATGGAATTGGTATTTCCGTCAATTCTCGGTAATGATTACCACACCACCTTCTTACATTTTATATTGCTTATAACAAGCTTGTCCGGAAGTTTATCACCGAATCTCCGATGTCTCAGGGGTGTCTGTAATATGCCACCAGATCGATCTATAATTGACCGGCACTCCCTATGCAAACAAACACCGGGCGTCATTACTTGAAAATGACGGGTCGCCCATCTGGGTTTACCTGTAACTCATCTCCGCGAGTGGGGGCAAGCAAACATGTCACGTATGAATATAAGAAGTGTAAGCATTGACACGAAAATACCAAATACTGTCGGACGTAGGAAAATAGAATGTGCCAACAATCGAATGGCGCACATAATTAGTACACACAATAAAGGTAGATCAGCACTGCCGCAGAGGAAAATAGAGCTAATCTTAATTATGTGACACATATAACAGACACAAGGGAACAATTGAATTATTATAAACTTTTCTCAACTAATGTAGCATAGTCAAAGACGTTTGGTGGATATTTCATGACTGTTTATATGTCAATGAAACAGGATCTGAACACCATCGTACAAAGCATGCAGGAACGTGTATGATCGACCATGAGTGTCCAGCTGAGTGTGTATGCGTGGGTACCACCCTGGACTGTTCTAAGAGAGAACTTATGATCCTAGACACCACGATCCGTCGGTTATATTTGGGTTATTTCCAGAAGTAAACAGAATTCGAAGCTGGAAATTATGTTATCATTGTCATGTCCCTTTTCGTCTGTTATGGAGCTTGGAGCCACTTAGTAATAGACCCACAAAACGAACATCCATAGCAGTTAGTTTTACACATCACGAACATCGTCTGTTACGAATATTAATACGTATATACTAGTATTAAAAATAATTATGCGAACGTGCGAGATGACTCTCTGTGTAGCTTCTCGGTTTTGAAACGTCTAGAGCAGTTTCTTAAGGTAGAAGTATACCCAGAAAAGCTTAAAAAAATAAAAATCCAACAATTTTCATTTTCATGCTTTAAATCATCGTCAACATGTTCTTGAACTAAAAATAATTCATAGAAGCTTAGAGATACTCTGGTTTGATAGGAATCAGTGTTTTTCTACACACGCCCCCTTGAGTGATTTGCATAGCAACCAATGTTTATAGTTAGTTACCATGTGAATAATGACCCAACAAGAAGGTGCGTAATTGTAAAACTGCGAAATTATAATTATACATAGGCAACAGGAAAAAGATATTTATAACTTTTCCACGGGGAATCACTCAATGATTTCTTGTGAATTTTTCAAAAGTGTGTGTCTAGAAAGCTTTGATCGTAAATTTCAACATTTGTTACATGCATAGTGCATTTTCACCAACATCAACTCTATTTATTGCTAGTTTTATACTGATTCTGTATAATAGTAGTTAGCAGAGCTTCTTTTGTTCACAATGGGAAATAAGACAAAGACTGGGAGGCGTGTACACCAACAAACCGTTGCCTGAAAATGAGACACCTATTGTCGATAGTGACGCTATAAAACCTCTGTGCTCCTCAGCAAAGAAAATAAAGGTCATAAAGGTCCAAGAAAGTGAAGGACAAGCTAAAAATGACAACAAAGGAAATGGGTTTATCCTTATGGATGTAAAACTACTGTTTGGGTTTTTATGCGCTAACTTTAGATGTGACAAATGTTATCAGTACTCACTGACCTGTGAGATCGTCGAAGAGACTCGGAATGGCTTTTGTCATGAAATCAGTATCAAGCGCACAAACAGTGGCGAATGGACTGCCAATTTCAATACTTCTGATGTTTCATCTTCAGCTACTCACAAACAAAGAAGTAAATGTGCGAATGGTGGCATTTGTGCGTTCTATTGGGAAAGGCCACAGTGCATTGCAGAATTTTTCGATATACATGAACACAAGTCAACGCATGGCAAAGAAAGCATACAGGAGAACGCTGCACAGGATCTATTCAGCAAGTAAGGACATTGCAATGGAAAGACCCTGAGAGCACTGAAAATGGGATTCATAGACACTGCAGCTGCAGTAGAAGGAGACCTTTATTCAACAGGAGCTCATTAAACTTCATTTTGTGAGTTCTTTTTCTGTTTTTCTTTGTTTTCTCGGAATTGTCTTTTTAGCATAATTGGTGATCTTTGAAACAAGATATCTCTGGATCTGTACATTCAATTGACATGAAAATTAACACAGTTGGTTATCATATAATCTTACAGATTATGACCTAAAATGGATACAATTGAATTCAAAATTTTAGTTTTATGACCATCATGCATATATAATGAGGCACAAATATCAAACATTCAAGAAATATAAATTTTGAAAATTCATTACAAATCAACCTTTCGGTCAATATCTGTTATTTTAGGTCAAAACCTCAAGCTATATATACTAATTCAATTTGCCAAGTTTCAGTCAGATCCTTGTAAAAATAACATAGTTATGATGTTTTAAAAAAGGTATATAATTTATTCACTACGGCGGCCATATTGGATAGCTAATTTGCATAATTAATGAGGTCATTATGTGGACAAAAATGTTAAGTCCATACTAACACTATACCCATGGTTGTTTGATTCTGAGATGAAAATTTGAGTTTTTTACCCTACAAGGTAGTCTACTACCTTAACCTTTTAGAGGTCCCGCACCCCTACAGCATTTTAAAAAGCCTCGCACCCCTTTGAAGCGTCTTAAGAATCCTTGCACCCCTTTACAGTATCTTAAGAAGCCTCGCAAACTATTATCATCTAGCTCACACAATATGCCAAAAATTAGAAACGAGATACAAGAATGTCTTGAGATAATGTTATTTACAAAATATGACTAAGATTCAGTATTGAATTCAAGTTGTCAATATTCTATTTAGTACAAATAAATTTGAGTTCTGTCTATAACATATTGTTAATGATGATTCGCCTTCTAAAATAACTGGCATGTCTCGCAACCCTTGAAGGTAGGTCTCGTACCCCCAGGGGGTTCATACACCCCTGATTAAGAAGCACTGGTATAGAGTCCCTACCAGTGACGTAACTACAATCTACGGGGCCCCGGGGAACAAAGTAAGTGGTTCACTCCTTATGTAATGAGTTCAACAACTATTATTTATATACGGCAAATATGTACTAAGATGTAAACTACTTAATTAATCATCAGAAGCATAAACCTTCAACAAATATATGCCACGTTCATTGTCCTGTGCCATCCGCTCAAGATTTTTCTATGTCTTCTTTATTCCTTTTATTTCTATCTCCAGAAAATAGGAAATACTGTGACACTAATATTCTATTTCTACTAGTTGGAAAAGAGCATATACATATATATAAAAGTATTCACACAATTACTATTATGGTCTGTTTATACTTCAAGATCTTAAATAATAAAGTTACTGAAATCACTGTTATTAGTCCTTTGAATTTAAGGATAACTGTCATCAGTTGACTGAGTTTCTGTATGGTTACTTATTGTTTTCAACTATTGGCTGTTTCACATGTATAGGTGGTCAGTGTCAAACAGGACACTTATCTTTCCAACCTGATACTGCTGAAACTGTCCTTTGCTGATATCAGACTTGGTAGGCCCAACAGTAGGGATGCCAATGACTAGTTGAAGTTCACTCTTTGGGGTCCTGCACTTTGGTGGGATTGCCTCGGATGAACTACACCGGCTTCTGATACTGGACAGTCTGGTTTGAGTTATTTCATGGAACCTGCAACATATCAGCCTTGGCTAGTATCTGGCTAGACTTGTAGCTGACTAGCACAGATGTCAGACCAGTCAGTCATCAGATGTCACCGTTATACAATCATAGTAAGTAAGGACATCATTTCAGTGATATAGCATTAATATTAACATTTCAATTAAGTGTAACTGACTAGCTCATAAGTCAGACAAGTCAGTCATCAGGTGTCAAAGTTCTACAGTCATAGCAAGTAACATCAATTCAATGATATAGAATTAATATTAACATATCAGTAATAAACATCATCTGGTTTATTCCGCTCCTATACATCCCTTCATATGCTATAACTTGATCCTTCCAAATCATTCATATCAAGTACAAATTCAAATACTGATGCTATCTTAGCAACTACCCAAAATTAATACATAAAATAAATAAAGTGAGTGACCATGTGATCAGGTTGCTTTCTACTGAAACTGGCTGTAGAACCCTCCAGTTTACCAGCTGTAAATGGGTACAAAGTTGTGCGCTCGAACTAGGGAAGGCAAAGGCAGCGAGGAAGGGGACTAGTCACCTTAACCTCGTAAACTGGGATCTTCCATGATGAAGTTTCTAACACTTCATTTCCCTATGACAATCTCTGCCATGGGACTGCCTTTATCTTCGTAAGCGATAAAGCAATATGATAAATATAACTTCATTAGGCCTTGGGGCTATTTGTGATTACTTTTTGTACAAGCAACACTCATCCATAATGCACATGAATAAATCATATTAAAATAATAATACGTTATATCAATGAATATTATACAGGCATATTTTGTGAATTCTGTATGAACCTGAAATAACAAATATTATACACGGTAGTTATCATAATTTCGCTTACCCTCAGACTTCAGATACTGGACTTAAAAATGTTTCTGGCGATCCGCTCACAATTCATGGGTCGTGGCGAAACTCTGCCTCCAGTCTGTCTGAACCCTCTTTCGTTGTCTGTAGCTCAGTTTACCGATACGCTTTAAATACGTATAGCGCGGACGTATCGGAGAGTACCGACGTCACAGCTTAAACCTAAGCCTGAAAAATCCTTCCCGAACAGTGATTTCGGCCGAACTGTGCGTCGACTGAAATTTTGCCTTTATCATTCTCGGCATATATAATATCCATATAGTTCCATCTTATCTAGTTTTATACAGCTGATAAAACTCTATCTTCCTATCCATGTAATTTCCCAAACTGTTATTTGTTGATTTTAATATTTAGAACAGAAGTGGGTTTACATGCTTTTAGCGTAACTGTGGGCAGCCGAAATACGCATATATCTCCGTAAATGAGAACTTCCTACCGTTCCATCTTATATGCAGTTATACACCATCCTTCCCTGTACTGAAATGTAAAATCCTTTTCATACGGATTCCCTTCTGTTTTTTATTTATCGTTGGCGATTTCCTCTGTCCGATACACATTTCGCTGATACGCCGCCATTTTGAAAGCGGTCGTTCGATCGTAGACGGGTTTATATAATCTAACTGATCCCGTTTGCAATGACTTGAAACCAATTTTGCGACAACCTGGATTTGATGGTACTGTATGGTTGTGATATTACCTAGTGTGATTTGCATGAGTGTCAGCTGTGAAGGCTCCTGAGATAAATGTAGCTGTGAATTTACAGAAGGCCCTTCTTAGCAACCACTTAGTGACCTTCCTAGCGCAGTATCTATGGTTCGATCCCCAGATGAAATGTGGAAAAATTTTTTAAAAACGGCTCCTAGGGTTACTGCCCCAATGGTAATGTGTTGTGGTAGATTACATACACCGGGCACCGACACACATATTGTAATAAGTCAAAATAATATGGGCCTAAATTTCCCAATATGCCTAATGGGCGTGTAACACACCTGACCACTTACGACCTCACACATATCTTTTTTTACAATGAATGTGGCTACGTTAAAAATCTAGGGTACTGATATGTAATGTGTTGTGGTAGATTACACACACACACACACACACACACAGATATTTAATAAGTCTAATAATATTAATAGAATTTATAACACACTGAACTAACTCAAGCTGTTTAAAATTTTGATATTAAATTTTCTTTAAGTTTATTTGTTCTGAACCAAGGTTTTATTTTGGTCAGAACATATGAAAGATTTTGAAATTATGAATGAAATGCATGAATATATGGCATAATAAATGAAAGGTGTGTACATATGTATTTTACAAGACTAGTTAATATTACTACTGTTTATATTTGTAATTTATCTGGGAGAACGATTAATGGATGTGCTGTTGGGGTGGCTTCATCACTCCCAGTCTATGACTACCAAACATTGTCCATTTACTGATGGGAGGAATACAAGTTTATTTCCCAACATGGTATGTTCTAGTTGATGGAAATATAGTTGGTGTGTTAGTTAGAAAATAAGTTGGTGAATGTCCAGCAGGCCAGACGCTCACGTATCTTGACTGAGTAGTTCTGGTGCTGGAATCTGGTGGCCCCACCTCTCCGTGCTTGGGGGCAATATAAGGCTGCTCTGCCAAAATACTAGACTGCACGGGTCCACACTTGTATTTTTCAACACAGCATTTGACACCACTTTGGTGCCAAATAAAAAAACTCACAGTTCTGAAATAAAAGTATTGGGTCATGTGTCAGAACTCTACCTCCTGAGCCACTTCTACACACAACACTACACAACAACACCACATAGACGGGGTCAGATCTCTCTGACCATACAGCACATCTTACCAAGTTGGTTTCACATAGTATAAGTTCCCCAAGACTACATATTCTGAAATATGTTCATTAGCTTCCTGCCATTGAATAGGATAGGTGATATGTTCCACTGATCTCAACACTTGATCCGCCCTTCATAATCCTTGCTGGCGTTTATGTATTTTGTTTGTCTCTAGACCCTGAACTGGGGCTGGGGATCTAGAGCGAATCCTTACTTGTTGTAAGGGATAGATTTTGATATGGCAGTATCAAATCACTCGAAACATTAAACAATATTAAAATATACAAAGAAATACTTTCAGTCTTACCAGAATTATGAATAGAGAACACAGTTATATGCTAGCAAAACTCAGCTGAGCTGCTGGCTCTAGTATGGCGTCCCTCTAAATATTGCAATTAGCTTCTGGGAATTACACCACTGAAGAATTACTGTGTCTACTACTGGACAATTTATGATGAATGGCAAAATTGCGCGTCTGAGCGCCGATAATATGTTTATCTGTGGCCAATCACCGCCTTTCCCCCTTTTCAAATTTCAAACCTCCTACCAAAAGTCAATTCAGTCATACCTCAGTCAAGTATGTATTATTGTCTGTTGGTCCGTCTGTCTCTACTTGCGTTTTTTACAAAAACACACTTGTTTATACATGCATTTCCTACACGAATCTGCCTCTAGAGTTATTTTTAGCCACAACTTTCCACTAATTCCCCCTCTCTTTCATTCATCTAGATTTTAGCACTTGAGTCTCAAGGCCGCAATTTTTTGAAAATTAGTGACATTTTTTTGTTTCAATGCAGTCGCTCGCTGATATGAACAACAGTCTTTTGTCAATATCTTCATTATTATCTATCCGTCTGTATAAATGAAAGCATATTATTTCTCTGCTCAAGATGGGCCATCAGGCCAGCTAGGTTTTATATTCCTAACATTATTATTAAGAAAAAGTTACTTTTCAAGGTTAGTTGTTTTTTTTTGAAATATGTTCGAGCATCTTCTGTAATGCGTTTGCCGCTGAATTCAAATAAAAGGACTAAGTATCGTAAAAGCGTCCAAGAAATGACTGTTGCGTATAATAGCTAAGGTCCCTTTTGTCCATTTCTTTACCTCGTGTCAACTTGGGGACGTGAATTTTTTTCCTTTCCCCACCAATTGCGTCTTTTTAGCCTTGCTAGTTTCAAGCACGTGTTCAGTCATATTTTTCTTTTGATCTCCGTTCTCATCCCGTCTACAAGGGTAAACGTTTTGCCTTCACGTGTAACAAGTTAATTTTCATGGCGGGTAGTGACCCGCGGCATGGGCGATCATGTCTTCTAGTAGCTTACGCATTATTTTTATCCCTACATTTTATCTTTGGAGATATTTTAACGTTGTATCACGGTTAATTTTATCACACAATGAAATCAGTGGAAGGGGAAGGTGATTGTTATGGGTTATTTTATTGAGTGGATACTTGAACTCTGCAAGAGGTCCCTCCCATAATGTTGCTTTTTATTTGTAATGATTATTCGCGGCATTTCCATGTGCCGGTATCCATTTCCATGTGCCGGTATCCATTTTTATAAGAACTTGTACAGTACCTTTTTAACTTGAACTGTAAAGAATTCCTCAAGGCCAGTTAGGACGTGAAGACAATGTTTAATACGCGAAGACAAGCTCCAATTGACAAGCATTTATTAATCATATAAGAGCATGGCATGACATAGCCAGTCTTAAAAATCCGTCGCTGTACAGTCGACTAAGAACACGATGTCTGCGACATGTTGCTGCACACTTTATTTAATACTTCTCTCTCATTCCACATCAGGCAGCATTCGCTTGTTATAATACAAATTAATCCAGCATAGACTCCATAAAGCATAAGGACGATCTAGCTGTAATACATCTTCATATCTCTGTAATAAGAGCATACATATAGGAGCTGTCAAAAGTACGTGCGTTCACCAATATGAAACACACAAGAATGGCCTCGAAGCATAGTTCACTTCTGCCAAAAAAAGCCGGCAAAGCCGTCTGCAAATATATGCCCAAAAGACAAAGACGCACTTCCGGTGGTCTCCCAGGAAACGAATATCAACAAACTCGTCCCTAAACAAGCCTTGTTGATATCGTAAGATATGTTATGATATTACTCGTAACAGCGATACATACAGCAGAAATGACCCAATCCACCAACGTAACAGACACCAACAGACCATCGTATTCCGCCAGAGAAATGGACACTGCAGATGACTGAGCCATTTCTGTTGGACAGAGGATTTCTCATACAAATGAATGTCCACGTGGAACTGTAATCCAGACCCCCGAACACGTTCTTCAAAACTACCAAACCCATGATGACCCACGACGTCTAACTTGGCCAGGGGGTGCTGAGCTCAAGCAGATACTATGGGGCTGCCGCGCTGACCTGGAAAAGACTGGACTTCGTCCTGGCGGTGGGCCTGCAGATTTAGCATGGCAACAAACTGAACGCAGAAGAAGAAGAGCTTCAGAGTTGATGAAAAATTTGAAAATAATATTTCAGACATTTCAAAAAAAAATATTTTGAAAAGTTGTTGCTGTCCAAACTATTCGTGCTACGTGAATGCCCAAGGGGTCTCTAAAAATAGAAGCACTGCTACTGCAACATTGTCGTAAGAGGCGGCTAATATGAGGTTGTACATAGGGCTAGCAACCTCATCATATACGACTAATGGCTACAGAAACCACTGCTGCAAGAGCCGGCTTCCTGCAAGAGGACCAGATGCACCCGTGGCTTCATGCTACATCAGGAGGGCTTCAAATAAAAGGGGGGAGGGGGAGGAAGAAGAAGAAGAAGATTCAGTTTTCGAGAAAAGCTTTGTCTTTCAATGTGTTTTTGACCCGTGTCTGAAATATTAGAAAAAATCTCATTTTTAAACGTATTTTTTAACAGATAAATTACGCGCAGCAAACACAAGAGGGGATACGCTTTACTGCTTATGTAAGCTTTTTGTTTAGGTATTTGGCTGAGTAGTGGTAAAGGTTAAGGATCCCGCTACACGCCCATTGAGGCATATTGGGAATATGGTGTTATGCTCATATTTTCTTGACCATCGGCACACTAGGGGTGATGTGGTCAGCATGACGCCGGCCGCCTTACCCTTCCCAGAGTTGCTCTGGTACCCAATTCATGAGGCTGGGTCGACCCCGGAGCCGTTTGCGGTCTAAAAAATCCGACCTCAACTGGGGATCGAACCATGAGCCAGTGCACTAACCACTGCTCCACTTGGCTGAGTACAAAGGTCAAATTGGACAAATAGAGATTTTAATGACCAAGCTGACTGTGGTAAACCCGACAGGAAAAGGGGAAATTAAAGTTAGGCAAAGCTAATCACACGAAATGTGACCAGTATTGTGACCAACTAGCTATTATATGCGTGTAACTTTCAATTTGTCTAAGTTCCTGAACATGTGTCGTGGAATATTCTAATCCACATATATAAATTATCAAGTAAATATAAAGCCTAATAAATACATATAATAAATAAAGGAAGAAGAATGGTAAAGAACAGTGCTGTCACAATGACTGTACTCGAAATCCCCTTGTTTTCTACTGCGTATGCAAATTGTAACGTTTCACGTTGATATTAAAGGCCTTCTGCAACATACACGCGTTTCCCAAACACACAATAAAATGTGCTGCCTTTCTAAGAAAAACCTTGAAATATGCAAGTTGACCTAAATTTTAAATTCCATTCATGTCTTTTTCTACACTATGTTACCAAGATCAAAAGACAGATGGACAAAAGGATAGCGAGAAGGGAGAGGCAGAAAGCCGAACACTAAACACGCTTCGCGCGATACACAAATGCTGCCATCACGCGTGTAAGACTACATGCACTAACTTTTTTTTCAGACGGACAGTGATAAATTCACTACCCTTCCCAGAGTTAGGTTTTAAAATCACAAAAAACGCTTATTAGGAAAGATAACAATAGATGGGTTTACGGTTGAAAACATAACAGTACCCAGACAGCACATCTTCGAAACAGGAGGTAGAAAATACATATTTTGAACGCAGCCACGTAGCTCTTTTAAATTTGGATATTTGGGTTCCTTAGGGCTTGCTGACAAAGAATATGTAAAACGTTACGCAAATAGTCCAGGAATTAATAAATTATACCCAAAATAAAAATAGTGGGGATGCCTGACAGCATGGAATCATTTCTGCTCATAAAATTTTTTTATAACGTGTTTGAAAAAAATCTTACGTTACAGAATTAGCCTACCATGTAAACTCCAAATTGATTGGAGCGCAACAAATGAAAGACTAACCACGATTGGTCGGGCTATAAATACTATCTTTCGTTGTTAGGGGAGACGTGAAAAGGTAACATTTTTTCAAACACTTGTCGAAACGTGGCCTCATTGGCTAGACTCGCTGATATACTCACTTAGGAGCGTTAGTTCGAGACCACTAGTGCAAATAATCTTGATAAAGCAACAGTGCGTTGAAGCCAGCTCATATTTGTGTTAAATAAAAGCCTGGAACATAAGCAGATGGGAATTTGTGCCAGTAATTGTGCCAGAATTCATTGCTAATCAACGTATCTGTGTTTATTTCCATGAAATTGTGGTAAGCTTGAACCATTCAGTATCTTTTAATGAAAATTGAATGTAAATTGTTAATTTATGCCTGTATATATATGTGTAGTTCAGTGGCAAACAGGAGATAAAGCCTATAATGCTCCAGCCTGAACAGAGGGTGTCGGAGGGAAGTAAAACGGCATGGAATGGCCAAATAGTACACTGACACCTGGATGATTGATTAGACAGAAATAATGCTGGAAGTGCAGAGGCGTAGTGACCATTAAGGAGGGTAATGCTGGTATAAAGTAAGAACTAGAGTATTAATTATTTATGGAAGTAGGAAGGTACATCCTTCTTGTTTTTCAGACCGTAGTCTTGATGGTACTGAGCAGCACCTGGTCAGAGCTTTGCTGAATCCAGTGTCGGACAGCATACTCCTTGGTCCTTTTAGCTATCAGTGAGGTGTCTCCAGAGCCCAGAGGAGAATTCGAGCAGAGTAGTCCTTTCCTGCCGCCATCACGCCAGATAAGCTAACTTGGCCAGCTGAGCTCAACATTATGTCCCCTCATCTTGAAATGACTTTGTAAAAATAACATTCAGAGGGGAATTTAATTGTCTTAATATCAGGAACTGAGAACATCTCCAATACTAGCCCAAAAGACAAACTATTGAAGTCATGATGACAAATACCAACAGAGCTTGAACAAAACAAAACCAGTATTACCTCATATTACCACTACACAACTGACACACATAGGATATTTTTAATAATATATGTCACTACAATATTCATATTGATAAAGTCTGTACATATACTTGTAATTAAAATTGATTGTGATTCCTGGTTCCTTTGTATTTGAATCAGGACACATATACCTTTATGATAACAGTGAATACATATTGTTATTTGAAAAGTTATCAGTGACTCCTTAAGATATTCTCATAGAGTGTTATATGTATGTGAGTGTCACAGTGTTGTCAAGAGTAGTGGATTAAATTAAATTGTTTATCTGTCTGTTGTTGTGACTTACACTTCATCATACACATACCCTAGACACATAACGTAGTCATCACACTATTCCAGAATAATTCTGACTGAGATATATAGATATGTGGTAGCAAGTAAGGTTTATCTATAATACACTACTCTTAATAGATATAGATACCTTCACAGCTGATCTCAGTCAGTACACTAAGTCCCCTATAAATATTTATAACATCCCACTTCACCACATATATTGGGGTCTCGCTCTTGGGATTTTGAATCTTTACCTATTAAAAATATTGGGGGTAATTCACTTCAGGGAATATAAGAATTAAAAGGTATCCTTGGGTGGAATTAAATAAGGTTGAGCTCACGGTGCCTGTGTTGTCCATTAGATATATTTAGAGATTAAATTGTTGGTTAGACATTGTAGAAATTTACGTGATAGACAATGGCGGACCTGGCCAAGTTTCGATCTGCTGCTGTACAGACTGCAAAAGAGTTAGGATTAGATGGGCAAGTTATGGTTGCCTATGTCACTACGGAATGTGACAAATTTATTGAACGCGAAGAAAGAAGATTAGAAAAAGAGGCCGAAAGAAAGTTAGAGGCTGAGACTAAGAGGTTGCAAGCTGAGGCTGAGACTAAGAGGTTGCAGATTGAGGCTGACAAAGAGGCTAAAGCATTGGAAGCCGAGGAAAGAAGACAGGCTGCAGAAAGGGAAGAGAAGAAATTAGCTGCAGAAAGGGAAGAGAAGAAATTAGCTGCAGAAGGGAAGAGAAGAAATTAGCTGCAGAAAGGGAAGAGAAGAGATTAGCTGCAGAAAGGGAAGCAGAAGATAAAAGATTACAAAGGGAACATGAGTTACGACTAAGGGGGTTTGAGTTTCAAGGCCATGCTCCTGAAAATGGTGCCAGTCCCTTTGCCTCTGATGCTACGGTTACTCAGGGAGCCTCAACCTCAGCTATGAACTTTCATTTAGATCATTTTGTTGAGAAAGACGATGATATTGAGAGCTATATAAATAGATATGAACTATTAGCTACCACGTATGGGTTAGAGAGAGAAAGGTGGAGCTTAAAGTTATCTCAGGGACTTCGTGGGGCAGCTTATGAAGTTTTTGCAAAAAATGAGCAGAGGTGATCAGGAAAATTATGACATGCTAAAGCAGGCTCTTTTGTTAAGATATGAAAAGAATGCAGAATTTTATAGGAAAAAATTTAGGAATGCTAAACTACTGTCAGGTGAAACCTATCACCAGTTCTCTGCACGAATAGAGACATACTTGGAGAAATGGACTTCTCTGGGGAAAACCCAAGATCTTAAGGAATGGTCCTTATAGAGCAACTAAGAGAGTCCATGGCTCCAGACCTGAGAAAGTTTCTCATGGAACAAGGTGCAGAGAGGCTGGGTGAGTTGCTAAATGTTGCTGAAAGGTATCAAGCAGCTCAAGCAGAGGTAACAGGTAATAAAAAGAAACAAGTGGATAACTTTAGGGCACCACAGAACTTTAATAAATTTGATCCTAAGGATCAAAATAAAGGTAAGCACCAATTTGATAGGCCACGGTATGAAAATAAAAATAAATTCCCACAATTCGATGAAAGGAAATATGATGAAAGAAAATCTTTCAACCAAGGAAAAAGGTGGTGTAAAATTGTCAGATGGACAATCATGACACTGACCGTTGCAGAAGGAAACCTGTGTATATGGCAACCCTTCAGGTCAGGTCGACCTCAAGACAGGAGGAGGATATTATGTTAGATACCACTCCAGAAGAGATGAGGAAGGCACAGGTTGGGGATAAAACACTCAAGCCTTGTTTCAGAAAATTGTCAACTTGTCATACAACTCCAGGCAAGGGAGATTTTTACATGAAAAACAAGTTGATGTATAGGAAGACTGGAGCTAGATCCAAAGGTCAAGGACAGCTGGTACTTCCTAAAAGATATAGGGCAGACTTAATAAGGAGCCTACATGTGAAACCAGATGGGGACCATGAGAAGATAGGTACCATCATTCAAAAGGTGGCTCACAATTATTATTGGCCCAAAGCAAGATGGGACATTGAGAATTTTGTAGAAAGGTGTAGCATAGCACATGAGGGAACACCCACAAGTGGGAACATGGATCAGGACCTGGACACGCCACGGGGCAAAATTAGGCCTGATAATAAAAAGAAAAATAGATTTGATAAAGTGGACCAAATGGAATGGGAAGCCCCTTTTCACGGACAAGCTTCACTTAACTGTTTTACAATGGCCACTATGCGGAGAGTGCAAAAGGATGTCTTACCCCAGGATAAGCCGAAAATTCCTCAATCGGACTTAAACAAACTGGAGGAAGAGGATGTAGGGAGGAAATCTCTCATCAAGAATTTTAAGTGGGGAGAAAGCCCCAAAAGAAAAATTGGTAGCGGTCGTTTTGTGAATGATAATTCTGGGAGGAAAAATCATCACTATAAAGCTTCGAGTGGAAGAGACCATACCGGTGCATGGACAAATAGGTCCACACAATTAAAGGTCCATATGTAGCTTTGTTAAGAACGTGGACTGATGAAAAGGCAGAGGAAAACATTACATCTTCATACCAATATGTGAATGAGCTGACCACTCGGTTAAAAACTGGTTGGAAACTTGCCAATGAAAATTTGAAACAAGCCAGGAAGAAACATGCTGCCTATTATAACAGGAAGGCGAAAGACAGAAATTTGGCTGTGGGAGAGAAAGGTACTGCTTCTTTTGCCTGGGAGTCAGAATAAGTTACAAATTGGATGGCAGGGTCCATATACAGTTCTAGAGAAGGTGTCTAGAACAAATTATAAGATAGATAAGAAGGGGAAAGAAAAAATCTATCATGTGAATCTCCTGAAGAAATATTTGGAAAGAGAACATCAGGAAGAGACACACTTGTTGACCTTGTCCATCGCCATGGAGATGAAAAAGGAACCACTTTCATCATTTGAATATCCATTACACCCCTGTGAGACAGAAGCACAGGTGAAAATCAGTACACATTTAACGAAAACTCAGAAAGAGAGAGTGCAACAGGTTCTAAATAATCATGCAGAGGTGTTAACAGACCGACCAGGGCATACAAACCTATTGGAATATGATATGAAACTAATAGACTCCACACCTGTCTGTATGAAACCATATTCGATTCCGTTTGCTAAGGAGAAAGCTTTGAAGGAAGAGATAGACTATCTATTGAAGGAAGGAATTATTTCGCACAGTGAGTCTTCGTATAGTTCCGGTGTGGTACTCTTAAGGAAGCCCTCTGGAGAACATAGACTCTGTATAGATTACAGGAGACTGAATGCTATTACAGAAGGACAGGTGGATCCATTGCCGGATACAAATCAGCTGTTTGCCAGGGAGGCAAAATTAACAGCCCGACCAACTAAATGTTGCGTTGGATGTAAAGAATTGGAATTTTTGGGACACACAGTTTATCAGGGAAACATGACCCCTGACCCAAAGAATTTAGAGAAACTACAGAAAGCCCCGAGACCACAAACCAAGAAGGACGTGAGATCCTTTGTCTCATTATGTGGTTTCTACCAGAAGTATATCAAAAACTTTAATTCCATATGTGCACCGTTAACTGAATTGACACGTAAAGGACATCCAGATCGCATTACATGGACACCACAATGTGAAATGACTTACCAAGAATTGAAGGAAAAGCTCACAAGTAAACCCATTTTGAAATTACCTGACTTAAGTCAAGAATTCATTGTAAGGACGGATGCCAGTAATATTGGGCTAGGAGCAACTCTACTACAGAAATCAGATGCATTGGATGGGGAATTAAACCCAGTGGCATATGCTAGCAGAAAATTGAATAAAGCTGAAATCAATTACTCAACTAGCGAAAAAGAATGTCTTGCAGTAATATGGGCGATAAAGAAATTCAATATTTATCTATATGGGAAGGCATTTAAGTTGCAAACAGACCACAAACCTTTATCGTTTCTAGCACAGGCTAGGCATGAGAACTCCAGGTTACTCCGATGGTCTTTACTTTTGGCTCCATATAATTTTAGCATTGAGTATATATCTGGAAAAACCAATTTGGGAGCGGATTTTTTAAGCCGCCATCCGTGTGATGAAAATCACCGTAAACCCCAGAAATAATAATAAATTTCTCTATGTGAATATAGAATAAAGGACTGACATATAATGTCTGTTTTAAGAGGGGAGGTGTCGTGGAATATTCTAATCCACATATATAAATTATCAAGTAAATATAAAGCCTAATAAATACATATAATAAATAAAGGAAGAAGAATGGTAAAGAACAGTGCTGTCACAATGACTGTACTCGAAATCCCCTTGTTTTCTACTGCGTATGCAAATTGTAACGTTTCACGTTGATATTAAAGGCCTTCTGCAACATACACGCGTTTCCCAAACACACAATAAAATGTGCTGCCTTTCTAAGAAAAACCTTGAAATATGCAAGTTGACCTAAATTTTAAATTCCATTCATGTCTTTTTCTACACTATGTTACCAAGATCAAAAGACAGATGGACAAAAGGATAGCGAGAAGGGAGAGGCAGAAAGCCGAACACTAAACACGCTTCGCGCGATACACAAATGCTGCCATCACGCGTGTAAGACTACATGCACTAACTTTTTTTTCAGACGGACAGTGATAAATTCACTACCCTTCCCAGAGTTAGGTTTTAAAATCACAAAAAACGCTTATTAGGAAAGATAACAATAGATGGGTTTACGGTTGAAAACATAACAGTACCCAGACAGCACATCTTCGAAACAGGAGGTAGAAAATACATATTTTGAACGCAGCCACGTAGCTCTTTTAAATTTGGATATTTGGGTTCCTTAGGGCTTGCTGACAAAGAATATGTAAAACGTTACGCAAATAGTCCAGGAATTAATAAATTATACCCAAAATAAAATAGTGGGGATGCCTGACAGCATGGAATCATTTCTGCTCATAAAATTTTTTTATAACGTGTTTGAAAAAAATCTTACGTTACAGAATTAGCCTACCATGTAAACTCCAAATTGATTGGAGCGCAACAAATGAAAGACTAACCACGATTGGTCGGGCTATAAATACTATCTTTCGTTGTTAGGGGAGACGTGAAAAGGTAACATTTTTTCAAACACTTGTCGAAACGTGGCCTCATTGGCTAGACTCGCTGATATACTCACTTAGGAGCGTTAGTTCGAGACCACTAGTGCAAATAATCTTGATAAAGCAACAGTGCGTTGAAGCCAGCTCATATTTGTGTTAAATAAAAGCCTGGAACATAAGCAGATGGGAATTTGTGCCAGTAATTGTGCCAGAATTCATTGCTAATCAACGTATCTGTGTTTATTTCCATGAAATTGTGGTAAGCTTGAACCATTCAGTATCTTTTAATGAAAATTGAATGTAAATTGTTAATTTATGCCTGTATATATATATGTGTAGTTCAGTGGCAAACAGGAGATAAAGCCTATAATGCTCCAGCCTGAACAGAGGGTGTCGGAGGGAAGTAAAACGGCATGGAATGGCCAAATAGTACACTGACACCTGGATGATTGATTAGACAGAAATAATGCTGGAAGTGCAGAGGCGTAGTGACCATTAAGGAGGGTAATGCTGGTATAAAGTATTTCAGATGAAGCTGACAGTTGGCCTAACGCTCTGAACTCAATGTTTGTGTTGTATTGTGCTCAGTGTAGAACTAGAGTATTAATTAGTTATGAAGTAGAAGGTACATCCTTCTTGTTTTCAGGGACCGTGGTCTTGATGGTATTGAGCAGCACCTGGTCAGAGCTTTGCTGAATCCAGAGTCGGACAGCATACTCCTTGGTCTTTTTAGCTATCAGTGAGGTGTCTCCAGAGCCCAGGGGAGAATTCGAGCAGAGGAGTCCTTTCCTGCCGCCATCACGCAAGATAAGCTGATTTGGCCAGCTGAGCTCAACATTATGTCCCCTCATCTTGAAATGACTTTGTAAAAATAACATTCAGAGGGGAATTTAATTGTCTTAATATCAGGAACTGAGAACATCTCCAATACTAGTCCCAAAAGACAAACTATTGAAGTCATGATGACAAATACCAACAGAGCTTGAACAAAACAAAACCAGTATTACCTCATATTACCACTACACAACTGACACACATAGGATATTTTTAATAATATATGTCACTACAATATTCATATTGATAAAGTCTGTACATATACTTGTAATTAAAATTGATTGTGATTCCTGGTTCCTTTGTATTTGAATCAGGACACATATACCTTTATGATAACAGTGAATACATATTGTTATTTGAAAAGTTATCAGTGACTCCTTAAGATATTCTCATAGAGTGTTATATGTATGTGAGTGTCACAGTGTTGTCAAGAGTAGTGGATTAAATTAAATTGTTTATCTGTCTGTTGTTGTGACTTACACTTCATCATACACATACCCTAGACACATAACGTAGTCATCACACTATTCCAGAATAATTCTGACTGAGATATATAGATATGTGGTAGCAAGTAAGGTTATCTATAATACACTACTCTTAATAGATATAGATACCTTCACAGCTGATCTCAGTCAGTACACTAAGTCCCCTATAAATATTTATAACATCCCACTTCACCACAACATGTAAAACTTTATTTTAATTTTCTACTATATTTAATGTTTTCAGTAAACTGGGAAGCAACAAAATCACACGCTTTAAAGCTGACGGTCTTTTCAAACGACTGCCCAACCTTCAAATGCTGTAAGTATCCAATAATGTGGTCTCTTATAATGTGTTTTGCCATTTACTAATTTTCGTTGTCTCTCTTTTTTATTTGATTCTCGTCATCTGCACCCATAATATGCAAACATAATATACATACAACTATGGCAGTGAAACATGGAAAACAACAAAAATAACGGCCAAGAATTAGAAGTTTCGTAAATTGAGTCTTCGGGATTATACACAAATGACGTCAAGCAGTTTGAGAGAATTAACTTGTAGGAGAGTGTCAAAATTGTATGACGATTTAGGGATATGGTGGGAGAGGTTAAAAATGTAATACAGTAGAACTCCATTTATCCGAACCCCAATTATCCGAACATCCAATTATCCGAACACTATTTCCAGAAGGAAAAAAAAAATCAGATGCCACAGTCACGTTAGACTAAAATTCTGAATCTTTTGATGCGGCAAACTTCAAATGTGTGCGAACAATTTGTATAGAATGGGATGGCTAATGGTCGGTCGCTTACGTACAGGAAGTCAGTTAGATCATAAAGTCAGTTAATATCTGGTTTACCAATCCAGTGTACGTGTGCGTTCTAGGTAGAACACTGGCTAAACAGACAGTTCAACTTAAAATAATTGTGTCTGCTACTACAGCAGAATAATGTTGGTGTACAAGTATTTCTCTGTGCGATATGGCATCTTCCAGTAGGCCTAAAGCATATAAAAGGAACCGCAATGTTTTGTCAATTGAAACGAAAACAGAAATTATCAAGAGACTAGGACAAGGTGAAACTGTGTCTTCACTTGCGAGGATTTTCAATGTTGGGAAAGCTACCGTCTCTGACATCAAAAGTAACAAGGATAAAATTATGAGTTTTGCATCGAAATTTGATAGTGAAAATGGGTCGAAGAAACGTAAAACCATGAGAAATGCGAAAGATGTGAAATTGGAAGAGGCTTTGTATATATGGTTTGTGCAAAGAAGAAGCAAAGGGGAACCTATCTCTGGTTTTCTGTTGTGTGAAAAGGCACTTCAGTTCAACAATCAACTTGACGGTCCTCCTGACTTTAAGGCCAGCCAGGGATGGTTAAGAAACTTTAAATCTCGTCATGGCATACGAGAATTGGAGATTCAAGGGGAATCTTTATCTAGCGATGCAACTGCCGCTAAAAATTTTAAAGAAACATTCTTGGCTTTTTTGGAAGAAGAAGGTTATTCACTCGATGATGTGTATAATGCCGATGAGACTGCCTTATACTGGATATCATTGCCTCAAAAATCACTTGCATCTCAGCGCGAAGCAGCTGCCCCTGGGTTTAAAAAGTGCAAAGAGAGAGTAACAATTTTGGTAGCCGCGAATGCCAGTGGAAGTCATCGTTTACAGGTGCTAATGATCGGCAAAGCCAAAAAACCACGTTGTTTAAAGAATGTGACATGTCTCCCATTGTGTTACAAAGCACAGAAGAGTGCTTGGATGAATAGTGAAATATTTCTTGATTGGTATACAAATCAGTTCATCCCAAATGTGAAGAGGTTGAGAGAACAAGAAAAGAAAACTGGAAAAGTAATTCTTCTACTGGACAATGCACCATCTCATACAGAGACGGATACATTGAATGCAGTTGATGCAAATTTTAAAAATAATTTTTCTGCCTCCCAATGTAACAGCACTGATTCAACCAATGGATCAGGGTGTTATAGCAAAGCTTAAAAAGATGTACAAGAAGGAAGTCCTGCGTCGTTTATTGTTGGCTGAAGATGAAGAAAGTGTGGTGACGTTTTCTAAAAAGCTTAATCTCAAAGACTGCTGCTATATGTTAGCTGATGCTTGGACCACCCTGTCACAAGATAATCTCAACAAGGCTTGGAGTAGATTGCTTGGGAAAAAAGGAGGAAATGAAACTACTGCAGTGGACACAAATGATGATTGTATAAATGAAGTTGTGGAACTGTTTCAAGCAATGCCCGGATTTTCAGACTGTGACAAACAAGTACATATATACGTAAGTTGCGCCTGGTTTTGAATCGTTTGTAATGTTATTTTGAAAACATTTCTCTTTCTTAAAAAAAATAATTAATACAAGTAGTACATGCACTGCAGTGTAATAAAAGATTTTGGTGATACAGTGATCTAATACAGTGTGGGTATTATTATTACAGTACAAGTAAATATGTTTTATAGTGTATTTTCCTTGTGATGGTTAATTATTTTTAGAAATATGTGTACATGTACTCGATACATTATGTAATCCAATTATCCGAACATTTGATTATCCGAACGATGCTCGGTCCCATGGGGTTCGGATAAATGGAGTTCTACTGTACGTACAAAATACAACAGAGGATCGCTTCTTTCATAAATGGTGTCGGAACAAATAAGATTTTGTAACCTAAGTCTACCTTTTATCTCCAATATTTAACAACTCCTTATAAAAATTATAATCTCAGCTGAAATATCGGATAATTGCTATGACCTATAATTTGTTTGAGACACCTTCACATACCTAGGATGTATAGTAACACCAGACGGCGGAGCAAGCAAAGACATCAACAACAGAATGAACAAAGCAAGAACAGCCTTTTTTAGTCTAAACAACATCTGGAAGTCCTCTCAGTACAGCACAAGCACAAAATTAAGATTATATCAGAGCTGTGTGCTTTCTGTGCTTCTCTATGGTGCAGAATGCTGGAGAGTTACAGAGAAGGAAATGTCGAAACTGTCCTCTTTTCACATAACATGCCTAAGAAAAATTCACCGAATCTTTTGGCCGAATACCATCACCAACCAAGATCTGCTCACTCGGAGCAAGCAAGAGGACATGCACACCATCATAGCTGGCAGACGCTGGAGCTGGGTTGGCCATGTCCTCAGAAGAGACCCTGATGCCATCACAAGAACAGCTATGCTATGGACCCCTGAAGGAAAACGAAAGAGAGGCCGACCAAAAACAACTTGGCGGAGGACTGTGGAGGCTGAGATGCAGGGAATGAACCAGAGTTGGGGCACTGTACGAAGGATGGCCGCCGACCGAGCAAAGTGGAATCAATTTGTTGTTGCCCTACAGGATGCCACCAGGCGTGATGGCCACTGACTGCTTTGACGTCGGCGGCTAAGGATCAAAGAAAAAGAAGAAGAAGAATTTGTTTGAATTGTTTGTTATTATATATATATTTATTTATATATACATATACATACAATTCAAATGGAAGACAGTATGTTCATATATTTCTCTGTATGTACTTTCTACAGCAGCGATACTGCAAATGTTATATGTTACAGCCTTTGCCGTACAAATATATTTGGTCAAAGGTAAACGAGATACCAGTATGTACGTCAACTTCACATAATGTATCTTTTACCTTTACTTTAAACTTGATACTTAACTGTGGATTCTAGACTTCACAGAAACGTGCGATAGTGTTGTGATATGTCAAGTTTACAAGAAGAAAGGAAAACAACATAACATTATGTATGTCAGCTTCACAGACGTTATCATGTACCTTTTACCCTAAGTAAAAGTAATAATTAGCTATAGATTCTAGACTTCACAGAAACTTGTGAAAGTGCTGTGATAAATTAAAGTCATACAGAAAGAGGTTTCCGTCAGTTACACGAGAAGCTGGCCTAAGTGCGGGGGAGACTACATGTTAGACAAGACCTTATCCTGACGTTGTCCGGCGCTGATAAACAATGCACATTAAATCAATTCAGGCGTCTTACGTTACACTAAAACACTGTGGCAAGCTTACGTACAGGTGGGAGTCACGTCAAATTTCGTTTAAGCTGACAACATCATTTCCGTTTTACGACTTCCTACCTCGGATTTGCGATCTGTCACTTTTCAGCATTAGATCGTTGTTTTCTTGCCCGTGCTTTGTGGTAGTCCCCCAAGTAGACATCCGAGCTCGCGTGTTGAAGCCTTTATGTTCACACGTCAGGGGATTTTATTCATTCTGCTCTCGTGCCTTGGTTGTCAGGCATGTAAAGTGTCAACCAGAGTTATGAGTTAACGTTTATGAAATTGCGAATATTTAATAAAAAAAAGGCAGTGGCGTACTAAGGGGGATGCGAGGGGATGTGCCCCAGGTGACTGCCAGGAACGGGGTGCCATCGGATACTATTATGATAGTGCTTTACTGTTTAAAAACCTCTTGTAAGCATACTATATTGTTATGTGTTTTTATGAATGGGGTGGGGGGGGGGGGGGTGCCAAAGGTAGTATCCGTCTCGGGTGATAAATACTTTCAGTACGCCTCTGAAAATAGGTTATTGTTGTAATAGTCGATCCTGAACTCCTCGCAGTCCCAGTGATGCAAGAAAAATAAATAAGAAGATAATACAATGGCCAAACAAGATAAATTCATCAACATTCGACAGATATTAATATCAAAACAGCTAATAAACAAATTAAACCTGAGCAGAACAAGTCTTGCTATTCTATGGACCCCACACGGCCGGCGAAAGAGAGGCAGACCAAAGATAGTGGAGGCTGGGATGCAAAGCATGAACCAGGGCTGGGGCACGGCACGTAGGATGGCCACCGACCGAGCAAAATGGGGACAGTTTGTTGCTGCCCCACAAGACGCCACTAGGCGTGATGGCCACTGACTGCTTTGTCAGCCAGGGGTTAAGGATCCAAGAAGAAGAAGGTAGCAAGTGTTGCCCCGTGTATCTCCCCGGCGGGTCTCTGGTGCGACAAAGAAAGAATACGTCTGCTGAGTCGCCCAGATATGTCATACAAGGCGACTAATATGAGGTTGTGTATGGGGCGCTAGCAACCTCATCATGTAGAACACAGTACTACAGAAATTACGCACTGTGATGTTCATTACTGTGTGTAGGGGTGGTGGGAGGGGGGTTGGACAATGAACAAGCAGATAGACGAAAGAATGTACGACTTTGAAATGTGACTATATAGAAACATATGACTCTGGTTTGGTTTGGTTTTTTAACCCCGCACTTGAAAACTGGTGTTTTTGTGTGCAAGGAATACTCTGCTCAACCCCATGTGGGTTATAATTTGGGTATATTGTGTTCATCATTCCATATAGTGTATTACTTTGTTGTTTTTCTTGTGTGTTGGCTCTTCCAGGCTGTAATTTATCTGCCATTTGTTGTGGCAATGTTTAATGTCTATTGTGTTTGTAATGTATCTTCTTCCATGATACCAAATTGCTCTCTCTCTCTCTCTCTCTCTCTCTCTCTCTCTCTCTCTCTCTCTCTCTCTCTCTCTCTCTCTCTCTCTCTCTCTCAACATTGACATCTTTTTATCTGCTGGGATTTTGTTGATTTAGGATTGGTGGTTTTTTGTTTGTTTGCTCTTTATTTTATTTTTTTTTATTTATTTAATTCTTCTTCTGATATTGAATGGATTTTTTTTTTCCTTGTCATTCTAATTTGTTCTAGTTGTTACATGTTGGTTCTTGTTTTGGTATAAAATTTTATTATGTTCTGTAGCTCCCTAGGTAGTTCAACTTTCAGTGCATTTTCCAGTGACAGTGATGTCGAATAAAATATGACTTAACCTTGGAAAGAGGTAGTCCCGGGAAATTTTGACGTGAACAAAGAGCATTACTGAACGCAAAAAAAAAAAATTCAGAATAACAGTTTTTATTCTTAAACAAATACAAAAAAATGTGAAGTATTTTTTACACGTACAAAGATATAAGCATTTGTTGGCCGCCGTAAAATAAGGGAAAGCTGAAAGCAACCGGGGACAAGAAAGACAAGCGTTCTCGGGGGGGGGGGGGGGCGATCTAGAGGTGGACAGAAAATAATATGTCAGAGAAGTTCACCACCACAAGAGAATTGTTGGGGGTCTAGTGTAGTCAAACCTTCGAAGTGGAGACGGCTCTTGATCTGATCTGATACTAAGACAAGAAAGATGTTAACGAAAACACCGGATAGTTGCTGTGTTTTTAACATCGCGCGCCCTTTAACTCTGTGGCAGGCACCATAGAAGCTGTGGGGATATACTTTAGAAACACTGGAAAAAAAAAGACTATTTTTCAGGTTTGAGAGTATTTGGCATGTGGAATAAAAGAATGAAGTAGTGCTGGGGGCACTGCAGGAAGGATGGCTGCCGACCGAGTAAAGTGGAAGCAGTTTGTTGCTGCCCTACAAGACGCCACCAGGCGTGAAGGCCACTAACTGCTTTGACAGTCGGCGCCTAAGGATCAAAGACGAAGAAAAAAGATATGGAACTTCTAACTCTGCCGGAAAATTCAAACTCAATGAAGTTAACTTCAATCGAAGAAAAGATCACGTTCCTATCTCGTGCAGTTTACGATTAAAGTGAGTTTTTGTACTATAGTTAGTGCGTTTTCACTGAAAAAGCACAAAAAATACCTTCAATCCCGGGGATACCGAGCTTTTAAATGCAGCCGAACTAGCCTAGTTCGAAATTTCCCTAGCTTTAACCTTCTTTCCCTTTTCCCCCTCCGTCATAAGAGATCTACCTAACTGTCCCCTATGATCTACTGCTTGCTTGAGATCTACCTTATACTATAACTTTTTTTTTTTAAATTTAATGATGAAAAATAACCCGTTCAAGCTCTGATGTGTTATAATTAGGATATATATTATTTTCAATTCCAAATAATATGAACAATTGTCGATATGGGAAAGTGACGTCACACCTATCAAATCATTGTAAATATGGCAAATCATAATTACCAATTATCATTTTTAGCTGTTTAGTCTTCTTCACCTTAACTGCTAACTAAAGGAACGTAATAGTAGACTCACGTGTACTCAAGTAAATGAGCGTACACAAAATAAAACAGACATAACTGTGATGTTACTAACATCAGGGTATCAGACCAACTTGTCTTTGTCTACGGCATGGAACCACTGGGGAGTCTTGGAATGTTGTGTTGGCGTCGTCTCTCGTCAAGCTGCAAAATCTGGTCATATGTAGCCAACAATGATTCCAATAGTATCCAGATTTGTTGTCCAGTAGCTGACAGTAGAAATTTGTATCTCCCTCAGAAAGTCGCCAGTCCTAGCTATAGTGCGTTTCACAGTGTTTGCCGCTGTTTAATATTCAATTTCTCTGCAACCACTTGATCGTAATTGTTGCAACTTTGCATATGACCCAATGATCGCTATGTCCTGAGGGGGACATATTTTTCCTCGTTAACAAACTTATGGTTTTAAATTTTCTTTATTTAAAGTATACAAAATCGACCACCTCCTAGTCCAACCGTGTATTGAGAGGGCTTACCCCTTCATATTTGGGAGCTATTTCGATTTAACATCTTGAACGCATTTCACGTGATTTTCCCCGTGTTTCAGCTCACTATCGCACTGTGTTGAACATTACATTGATCCTTCCGGTGCGTTCAGTTACCGTTCTACTGATTGTGTATTTCAGTGCATAGGCGTATCTTGCGGTATTCTAGGTCTGTAATACAATGGGTATGAAAGGCAAGTTCCTTACACTGCATACAATGGCAGTGAAGATGCATAAATATTTCTGCAGAGAAGCTAAGCGTGGTAAACTGTATCGGAGTCTCTCAAATCCTGAAAAGAGAACTGTTCACGCTTTAGGTTTAAGTAAACGCCCATTTCATCAATTACTCAAAGCTAATGGAATTTTCAGTTCAATCAATACCAGGACGCAAGGAAGAAAGGAAGTAGTAGATAGTTTTGACAGGGATGTGAGAAGAGAGATTTGTGGAATGTTCAATTCCAAAGAAACTGTGACACTAAGAAAACTGAAAATTCAGCTGAGAACACACAATGACATTGATGTGTCGAAATAAACATTATGGAGAACTGTTAGAAGCATTGGCTTTACGTTTAGGAAGCACGCTAGTGGAAGAAACGTCATCTGCGAGAAGCCGCACTTAGTATCTATGAGAAGTAAATATTTACGTGAAGTACAGGAAATGCGTAATCAAGATTATGATATTGTGTATGTGGATGAAACTTGGATCAATGCTCACCACACAAGTGAAAAGGAGTGGCAGTTATCAGATGGAACGATTAAAAGATGTGTACCCAGTGGAAAAGGACAACGTCTGATAATGGCACATGCAGGCAGCAGACATAATGGGCTAGTGAAAAATGCTGAACTTATTTTCACTTCCAATTATACGGACAACCGGGACTATCATACCGAGATGAACGGTAACATATTTAGAGAGTGGATTGAAAATACTCTTCTTCCGTCCCTAGACAGACCATCCTGTCTGATAATGGACAACGCATCATACCACAACGCTGAGGCAGAAGAAGACAAAATCCCGACATCTTCGAGTACAAAATATGCTATAAAGATTTGGCTTAGAAAAGAAGACATTCCATTTAACGAGGGGTTTCTGAAACCTGAATTACTGTCCCCTGTTAAGAAATCACAAAGACCAAGATATTCCATATAGACAAGTTGATTCAACAGCATGGTCATATGTGTTTGAGACTGCCACCTTATCATTCACATTTAAACCCAATTGAACTCGTTTAGGCAAAAGTTAAAATACAGGTGGCAGCTGAAAATAAAACTTTCAAACTATGCAATATGAAAGAACTAACATATGCCGCCCTCTCGCAGATAGACAAAGATTACACTAGTCAACAAATTTTCAAAAGTTATTTGTACCAGAAATTAAATATACCATTTCTTATTGATTTTGACATGCTGATTTCAAATATCATAATGAAATTCACCAATTGGCTCTGGTTTTTAAAAAAATGATGAATTTACATTACAGTAATACAAATAATGTATGCTTGTTTAATTCTCTGGGGTGAACAGCTAGTCTTTCTACTTTAGCATTATAAAAATTGTGGTTACATACTTAATTAATTGATATTTCAACATAAAATGATAGAAAAAATAAAAACATTATTTAAAGTTCACATATCATGTTTTAAAAAGGCACATTTGAACCCATTCCGTCATTATTCAGTCGCTGTTCGAGCTCTCTTTGCTTGCTTCTTGTAGTCAATCGATGAGGTGTCTCTTGTCACAGTCCAACAGTAATCAGCAAGCATTGAAGGGCTCCAATTGCCTTGATACCTTGTCTCCATAGCAGCAATGTCCTGGTGAAATCGTTCACCATGCTCATCACTGACCGCTCCACAGTTTGACGTAAAGAAATCCAGATGAGAATCCAGAAAATGAATTTTCAAAGACATGTTGCAGCCAAGACTCTTATACTTCAGAAGGAGATTTTCTACAATTTCATTGTAATTATCAGATCTGTAGTTTCCAAGAAAATTGTCCACCACTGACTAAAATGCTAGCCATGCTGCTTTTTCCTTGCCATGCAACACGCAAAAAAACTCGTCATCATGAAAAAGTTTTCGAATTTGCGGACCAACAAATACTCCCTCTCTTATTTTAGCTTAATTCAGTCTTGGAAATTTTCTGATGAGGTATTTGAAAGCCTCATCTGTTTTCTCCATTGCCCTGACAAAGTTTTTCATGAGACCCAGCTTAATGTGCAAAGGTGGCAACAAAATCTTGCTGGTGTCGACAAGTGCTGGGTTCTCAACGTTCTTACTGCCAGGCTGCAATGACTGCCTGATTGGCCAATGTCTTCTGATGTAATGGTCACTTCGTACACAGCTATCCCACTCACAGAGAAAGCAACAGTACTTGATGTATCCACCCTGTAGTCCAAGCAAACGAGCGACCACTTTTAAGTCACCGCAAAGTGACCAATGATGATGATCGTAGTTTATACACTTCAAACGCTGCTTAATGTTTTCATAAGTTTCTTTCATATGAACTGCGTGACCAACTGGAATTGACGGTAACACATTACCATTATTCAACAAAACAGCTTTAAGACTCGTCTTGGATGAATCAATGAAAAGCCTCCACTCTTCCGGTATGTAATTGATTTTGAGGGCTGCCATTAAACCAGAAATGTTGTGGCACACAGAAAGGTCACCCTCTTTGAAAAAGAATGTAATAAGCGGCTTCTGGCGGTTCCTATACACAGAAATTGTAACATCTTCTGCCAGGAGATTCCACTGTTGCAATCTGGAACCCAAAAGCTCCGCCTTGTTCTTCGGTAAATTCAGATCTCTTATAAGATCATTCAGTTCACCTTGGGTTATTAAGTGTGGTTTAGTGGATGTAGTTTGCTCAAAATCTGGGTCGCTTGAGGTTGATGGTTCAGGACCACCAATGTCCTCTTCTTCATCAGTGGAAGCAGGTGAAAATGATTCTGGCACTTTGGTACCGGACGTATTGCAGAGGGGATGTTTGAATATTCCAGAGTGTGGTGAATTAGTTGTTAGTATTGGTTTCAATATTATATTAATGGTATCTGGTGTGAGGTCAGCTATGCAAGTCCCTGAGGTTTATTAAATATAAATAAGTTTACAGGGTACCTGTCTGCTTCCACCACGACCTCACCCGATTATACATCTTCCCCTACTGAAGTGTATTGGTGTGTGTATGTTGTCTAGCAAGTGTCTAGGGTATATGCAATGTGATGAAATGTATGAACAAGACAACAATTACACCTATTACTAATAAACAATGATTAAACAAGTCACTGAGTAAAGTTTGGAATGTAACTTATTTTTTTTATAATTTATTTTCCTGTATCTAGTTATTCTTCTGACACAGGAATAATCAACTCAACATGATAATGAAATTATTTACAACCAATTATTTTACAACTGTCATTGAGTCAGTTTTATCCCACAATTATTTTATATGTTTCAAGCTGGAAAAATGTCAAGTATTTCTTGCTCCTAGAAAAGGGTACAAGTTTATTGAACGTTTTTGTTCCTCACTGTCTGATACCCTATCTTATGGGAAAACTGAGAGAGTGGAGTGTTTGTGATATCAATTTCCCAGACAATTCTTATCTGAGGTCTCTGGAACCAGGCTGTTTGAAGTATGTATAAAAAACGCCAGTCTCCACTGCCAAGACACGATTCTGCTTCTATAGGTAAAATCACTGTGTAGACACTCAGTATTTAGGCCTCACTGCAGAACTTAAGGACAGGTGTTAGGTCACCTGGGCTCACTTTCACTCGTAGATGAAACTCGCAATCATAGAAATCTACACACTAAACAGTTGAATATTGCGGTATATGGCATAATCCAAATCGCTGCTTGTGCAGAAAATTAGCAACCAAGACAGTACTCTTGCCTTGTCTATAACAAACTTCTTTAGTGTATAAATTTTAGTTAAAAGGTGGCCCCGAATACCAAATACTAATTGGTTTTATACAACCGTTTGTCTATTATACTACAGCCAATCAGAGACTGTTTAATGAATAGCGTTCCTTTTCAAATAAAACTGACCTCAAATATTCAAAATTAAGGACTCCTTCCCTCTCCTATTTAATTCAGTACGGCATTTTCAAAAACAAATAGGACGTTAACCTTAATTTTCCTTTTATTTTAAACTACCTTATCGGACGTTAACCTTACGGCGCCACGTCACATTGCGTGTGTGTATAGATATATATATATATCGTCTGCTAAAACCAGCGTGTGAATATATGTCCAGAACGCGGGTCGAGAAAAAGGGGGTCTTTCGAACGCCCGTCATGGTATTAATGTTAAACCGCGGCAAATCGTTTAGGCCCTTACTTCGGTATGCAAATTGAACGTGCTGTGGAATTAAGCGTTAGTTCTCACAGATTTCACTACACACCTCCTTTCCTAAAACATGCATTCACTGCAAGTTATTATCTGTGAGACAATTAGCGTAAACAAAGTACTATTCCCTAGGTTTTTCCTGATTTGCCTCACAAGGATGTCTACTCAGGAAATCCGCTCCCACGTTTTCCGAACCGGGTATATATTCGATGGAAAATGTATAAGGTTGGATCAATAAAGACCACCTTAATAAACGTTCTGTTTGCACCACAAATGACCTACCATAAAGATAAATTTGGAACTTTTTTATGGCCCAGATCAATGCTAAACACTCTTTTTCACTTGTTGAGTAATTTTTTTTCCGCTTTGTTTAACTTGCGGCTAGCGTAAGCAACTGGGTTCAGTTCTCCATCCTGTGAGGTGGACCTCTGTAACAAAGTGGCCCCTAATCCTATGTTACTCGCATCCGTTCTCACCACAAATTCCTGACTTAGATCAGGCAATTTCAATATCGGCTTGCTAGTGAGTTTATCTTTTAACTCTTGGTATGCCAATTCACACTGCGCTGACCAAATGATTTTTTCAGGTTGACCTTTTCTAGTTAAGTCTGTCAGCGGTGCACAAATAGAGTTAAAGTTCTTTATGTATTTTTGATAAAATCCACATAAAGATACAAAAGACCTCACATCTTTTTTGGTTTGTGGCCTCGGTGCTTTTTGTAATTTCTCCAGGTTCTTGGGGTCAGGGGTCATGTTTCCCTGATACACTGTATGTCCCAAGAATTCGAGTTCTTTACACCCCACACTACATTTGGTTGGTCTAGCCGTCAAATTTGCTTCCCTGAGCCTATCAAATAGCATATTCAGAGAGTTTATGTGTTCTTCGAATGTCTCAGTAGCAATAAGAATGTCGTCCATGAAATTGGTTATACATGGGTTATTCAGGGGATCCAATAACTTGCGCATCATTCTGGAAAACACACTCGGGGCGTTTTTCAAGCCAAATGGTAACATGTTGAATTCATAATGGCCTTCCGAGGTGCTAAATGCCAGATAAGGTCGAACCTCAGGCTTCACTGGAATTTGGTAATAGCCTTTGCTCAGATCCACCTTAGAAAAATATTTTGCCTTATTCAGCCTGGCAAACAGCTGATTGGTATCCGGCAATGGATCCACCTGATTTTCTGTGACAGCATTCAGTTTTCTGAAATCTATACACAGACGGTGTTCTCCAGAAGGTTTCCTTAGTAAAACCACACTGGAACTGTAAGGAGATTCACTGTGAGAAATGATTCCTTCCTTCAACAGATACTCAATTTCCTCCTTCAAAGCTTTCTCCTTAGCGAAAGGAATGGAATAGGCCCTCATACAGATGGGTGTTGGGTCTATTACTTTCATGTCATACTCTAATAGATTGGTATGCCCTGGCTTATCTGTTAGCACGTCTGTATGTTCAACCAGAACCTTTTGAACCTGCACCCTCTGGGCTTTAGTCAGGTGCTTACTGATCTTCACCTGTGCCTGTGTTTCCTCTGTTTTTAAGGGATACTCGTGAGAGGCGAGTGGTTCCTTTTTCATTCCTGTGGCTATCGACAAGGTCATGAGATGTGTCTCATCCTGGATCTCTCTTTCCAGGTATTGCTTTAGGAGATTCACGTGATAAATTTTCTCCTTACCTTTTTTGTCGATTTTATAATTAGTTCTAGATATCCTTTCTAGAACAGTGTATGGCCCTTGCCATCCAATTTGTAACTTGTTACTGCTGCCGGGTAGAAGAAGGAGCACCTTCTCTCCCACATTAAGCTCTCTATCCTTAGCTTTCTTGTTAAAGTAAGCAGCATGTTTCTTCCTGGCTTGTCTGAGATTGTCATTTGCCAGTTTCCATCCAGTTTTAAGACGAGTGGTCAGTTCGTTCACATAGTTATAAGATGAGGTAACAGTTTCTTCTGCCTTCTCATCAGTCCATGTCCTTAACAAGGTTACATATGGATCTTTTCATGGCCTCCCAAATAGGGTTTCCGGTGCCATTCCGGTCGAATTTCTAATGAACTTTTTATTGGCCTCCCAAATAGGGTTACCGGTGCCATTCCGGGTGAAGTTCCAATGGACTTTTTATTGGCCTCCCAAATAGGGTTTCCGGTGCCATTCCGGGTAAAGTTCCAATGGACTTTAAAATTTACAAATTTATTTTTCATAGCACATGTCAGGTCCTTAACATTGGAAGCCTTGTAATGAGGACGTTTTTGCCTTGTATCATGACTTACAAATCGTCCACTACCAATTCTTTTCTGGGGTTTTTCTCCCCACTTAAGATTCTTGGTGAGAGATCTCCTCTGTACATTTTCTTCCTCCAGTTCACATAATTCCGACCGAGGAATTGTCGGCTTATTCTGGGCTAGAATTACTCTTTGTACTCTATTCATAGTGGCCATGTTAACACATTCAAGTGAAGACTGGGTGTGAAAAGGGGGTTCCCATTCCACTTTGTCTACATTTTTAATTCTATTGTCAGGCCTAAGTTTGCTCCGTGGCGTTTCTAGGTCCTGATTATTATCTTTCCCACTTGTGGGTGTTCTCTCATGCAATATGCCACATGCTTCTACAAAATTCTCAATGTCGACATTTATGTCGGGCCAATAGTATTTTCGAGCAACTTTTTGGCAGATGGTACCTAATTTCTCGTGGTCACCATCTTTTCCAACATGTAATCTCCTTATTACATCTGCCCTATATGCCTTTGGAAGGACCAGCTGTCCGTGACCAATGGATCCAGTTCCAGCCTTCCTATATAACAGTTTATTCTTCATATAGTAGTCTCCTTTCGTAGGAGGTGTATGGCACTTAGGTAATTTCTTAAAGCACGGGTTGAGTGACCTATCTTCCGCCTGTGCCTTCCTCATCTCCTCTGGATGAGTATTTATGGGTTCATCCTCCTCCTTTCGTGACTGTGACCTGGTCTGCACTGTTGCCATGATCACAGGTTTCCTGGGATTCCCCAAGAATACATAACGACACCCCAATATCAGAGGATAGATGGGTTCGTTTATCACGGCTGCCTTGATTACTCCTTCCACATAGCGAGTTTTTACACAGATTCTAGCAATGGGAAGTGTCATGGTTGCTACGTCCTTGGTTGCGGCTTGGATCTCCACTGTTTCTGTGGTGTATTGATCTGCTCGCACCAGGTGAGAGCTCACGACTGAGTCATAATCTAAACCTGTATCGTAAAGGCACCTAATGGTGACACCATTACATACAACATCCTCACAAACTGGGGGGTGGTAAGGTTCCTGCTGTCCACTAGGTTTAACCTTTTGTCCCTTTCTCCCCGTTTTCATTGCAGCAAAGTTAGGAGGTTTTCGAGTACACATTGTGGTGTCATGATTATTTTTCTTGCACCACTTACACCATTTATTTCCCTGAGGAAAATGTTTCTTATCATTCAATTGCGAGTTTCTATCTCGTTGGTCAAACTTGGCTTTATCATAATAGGCTTTACCCTTGTTAAATTTATCTCTGTGCTCAAATTTAGGTTGATTTTGGTTTTGTGGAGCTTTAATATGGTCTATAGGCTTCTTCTTTAAACTTGCTATCTCAGACTGGGCTGCCTGATATCTCTCAGCCACATTTAAGATCTCCCCCAGCCTCTCAGCACCCTGTTCCGTGAGAAATTTTCTCAGGTCTGGAGCCATGGACTCTCTTAACTGCTCAGTCATAATTATTTCCTTTAAATCTTGGGTTTTCCCCAGAGCAGTCCATTTCTCCAGGTATGTCTCCAGGCGTGCAGAGAACTGGTGGTAAGTCTCTCCAGTCAACAGTTTGGCATCCCTAAATTTCTTTCTGTAAAATTCACTGTTTTTCTCATATCTAACTAGAAGAGCTTGCTTAAGAATGTCGTAGTCATCTTGATCATCCTTGCTCAGTTTGGCGAAGACCTCATAAGAGGTTCCCCTAAGCCCCTGAGATACCTTCATACTCCATCTCTCTTTCTCTAGTCCATACATAGTAGCTAACCTTTCAAATCTAGATAAAAATGACTCAATATCATCATCTTTTTCTACAAATGGGTCCAACTGGAACCCCATGGCTGAGGTTGAGGCAACCTGGCCTGCAGCAGAGTCGGAGGTGGATGAGCTACTTCCATTATCAGGAGCATGGCCTTGTAACTCCAACTCCCTTAGTCGTAGTTCATGTTCCCTTTGGAGTCTTTTATCTTCTCTCTCAGCCTCAAGTCTCCTTTCTTCTAACTGCAGCCTCTTGATCTCAGCCTCCCTATCAGCCTCTAATTTCTTAAGCTCCCTAGCATCCTCTAACATAATTCTCTTCTCCTCAGCTAATCTCTTATCTTCCCTTTCCATATATTTATCGCACTCTGATGTCACATACTGAATCAGAGCTTGCCCATCTAAATTCATTTCCTTTGCAGTCTGCACAGCAGCAGATCTGTATTTAGCCATATCCGCCATTTTATAGTTAACAATATGAAATACTATCCACTACCTTAACTAATTAATCAACTCTAAACACAAGACAAAGGGCAATGATATCTCAAACCACTCTCAGATTATTTTTACTATTATATTTTACAAATACTGGGACTAGTGACTCACTTAATGTAGGGTACTAAGAACCTTTTAATCCCGGAAGAGCGTCCCAATTAATGTGGTGAATTAGTTGTTAGTATTGGTTTCAATATTATATTAATGGTATCTGGTGTGAGGTCAGCTATGCAAGTCCCTGAGGTTTATTAAATATAAATAAGTTTACAGGGTACCTGTCTGCTTCCACCACGACCTCACCCGATTATACATCTTCCCCTACTGAAGTGTATTGGTGTGTGTATGTTGTCTAGCAAGTGTCTAGGGTATATGCAATGTGATGAAATGTATGAACAAGACAACAATTACACCTATTACTAATAAACAATGATTAAACAAGTCACTGAGTAAAGTTTGGAATGTAACTTATTTTATTATAATTTATTTTCCTGTATCTAGTTATTCTTCTGACACAGGAATAATCAACTCAACATGATAATGAAATTATTTACAACCAATTATTTTACAACTGTCATTGAGTCTGTTTTATCCCACAATTATTTATATGTTTCAAGCTGGAAAAATGTCAAGTATTTCTTGCTCCTAGAAAAGGGTACAAGTTTATTGAACGTTTTTGTTCCTCACTGTCTGATACCCTATTGTTACGTACATTTATTATCTAAGGGGGTAGTCGTCGGTCCTACCAAATGTACGCCACAGTCTTGAGATAGTTATATTATTTGTGCGTTCGATTGATTCACGCACTGACGTGCACAATGCTGTGTGAGTTGCTTTGGACGCACGTGTAACCTAGTTGAGTAGTTTGTGACGTCAGGTTTTGAAGTGGAAACATGGAACTGGCTTGTGTCCATGATTGTAATTTTATATTGTGTATCCAATGGCATGTTGAAGGAAGCCATTTATTATTGTGATTTGTATTGGTCTTCAGGTCGAAGCCAATCGCAGTTATGTCACGTAAGTTATCGCCCACTTCTTATTTTAATGCTGCATAAAAAGGCCGCTCTACTGCTAATCTAGCGGGAATTTTATCATTCCTAGAATGGATCTACAGAGTCGCTTGCCTTTAAGATTTGGATCGTAGACGGAGAATTCCTACGAGTAGAAGAAGTTATATTGTTTACCTTATGCACATGTTTTAAATGCCGTACATGCTTCAATGCCAAAGTCGTGGCATGGATGTAAAGAGAGGGTAGCCAACTGAAAGCCTTTAACTGATAGGATTATCGTATATGACTTTGTGTGAAATTATATGATGTACAACACTATGTAGGATGAACGTCTGGGAATTTTAACAAATGTAATATGGAAGATTTCATCCCAGAGTATGAATACGTTACCATGATAGACGTCCTTGAAAGAAGGTCAACGGTCGTGACTGAGAAGGATATTATACGGTAACAGTTTTGTAATCCTTAGTCTATGGACAGAGGTCTTTACTAGAAGAGAATCTTCAGGAACTTTAGCAGCAATAATTAATATGTTGTCGTGTGATCTTTGCGCCTGTGACGATGTCCGTCTTGTCCACTTCGTGTCCTGGTGAATAAAATCTATGTAAAGTTACCAACGACTTGTGTGCTGCCAATACTTGACCAGTTCACCCAATTCAAGATACTTGTTGGTTTTCGTTTGAAAAACATTGTTGACATTTATTCCGTTGTAACCATTCGCGTTTCAATTCATCACTATGAAAACGACACCCAACAATAACTGGTAGGCCAGTGCGGTCTGGAAGTAATTTCAGGAACGTACCCATCCAATTGATCGTTTGAAAAGAAGAATTTTTACTTTCAAGGCGACATCATCTCAATTTGGATCCTAGCGGGATATGAATCAAAATCAACTCAAATGCTCAAGGTCTTCAATCAACCTCCACGTCAAGTTTCACAGTGACTGATTACTTGGAGATCATCTCTTCATCATTATTGCGTGCGAGCTGTAATCTAGATAAGCAGAACGAAGTATTTTATCTGTAGACGTACATCCACGGAGACGAGGCACATTGATTTTTTACCTGCACGCGAGATGAGTATAGCGTGTTGTCGTTGTACGCTTTATTACAATTGGCTGTGCCTTAATTGATTATGTCCACTTTCATATTTTCCGTGTTATGTGTTATATGTTGTGTATTCTTCGCGGGAGGTTGGGAGGTAGATCTGACGAACGAGATCCATCTCGAAGCCAATTCGGGCTCTTCTTCAGACGTTCTGTAGGGATCATTTTGTAAGTTTCAATTGAGCGATAGTTCCGGTACAAGGCTAGAAACCTTGCCGAAGTTCCGATCGCTAGTTGCTTCTTATAATACTATCTATTTAGCTGTTTCGTCACGTTTACTTGTTGTTTTTGGTAGCTATTTTTACTTGTACCTTGGTTTTATGATGAATTTTGTTTGTATTTCGCGTCCATCTCACCTTTCCTGTCGTTTAGTTTTTTACAAAACCTATGTTTTTTACACTGTGTTGTCAATTGTCTTGTGCATTATTTAATCGCAGTTATCATCGTAATTCTTTACGACATTCCATTTTAGTTTCTCATTTTATTTTAATTGGATTTCTGCGAACGTCTTCGTTTGTTTTGAATATCTTGTCGTGTCATTATTGTGCTATTGTCTGTCACATTACTGCTTTCACACCATTACATGTTATAAATTACATTATTAATTATTAATATTATTGCCTATTATATAAATTGATTTTACCGTTCTAGAACAGGAACGAAGTACACTAGTTGTAGTAACACTTTTAAGTAGTATTATTACATAATAATATTGAAATGGCTACCTTAGACTATTTCATTAAGCAAGCAAAAGCTTTGCAAATACCTGCTGAAGAGGTAAGACAATTCGCTATGTCAGAATATAAGAAAGCTCAAGAAATAGAAGCTGATCAGAGAAGGTTAGAAACTTTACGTTTGGAAAATTTGAAATTTGAGGCAGATCAAAAACGGATTGAGGCTGAGGAACATGAGAAGAAGATGAAATTTGAGGCAGATCAAAAACGGATTGAGGCTGAGGAACATGAGAAGAAGATGAAATTTGAGGCAGATCAAAAACGGATTGTAGCTGAGGAAGATGAGAAAAAAATGAGATTAGCCGCTGAATTAGAAGAGAAACGATTTCTGCGAGAGGCAGAACAGAAACAAAAGGAGGCTGAAGAAAGACTTAGAAAAGAAATGGAAGAAAAAAGATTAATAGCTGAAAAGGAAATGGAACAGAAACAAAAGGAAATGGAAGAGAGAAAATTTATAGCGGAACAAAATGTAAAACGACTTCAGCTTGAGATGGAAGAGAATGAGAAAAAACGACAGCATGAACTGAAATTAGCAGAGTCAGAATATGAGAGAATTAGGTTAACTCAGGAAGCTAATTCTCAGAGAACTTTTGAAAGCCAAACTTCATCCAGACATGATAATTTTAAGGAAATTCACCTTAAATTACCAAAATTTAATCCCCCGTCTGATGACGTAATATTCTTCCTAGATAGGTTTGAGGCCACTTGTGGGTCTTATAACGTGGATAAAGCGCTATACTGTACATATTTATCCAGATTACTTACAGGGGATGCATTAGCAGTTTATCATACCACCAGCATTGGTGAGAAAAATGACTACAATGCTCTTAGAGCAGCACTTCTGCAAAAATTCCAAATGACAGAAAACGAATATCGTTTGAGATTTCACACATTACTACCTCAATCTGCCAGAAATTTTAGGGATTTTCTGTCACAGATACGACTAACATTAGAAAGATGGATCGAATTATCCAAAATTGAAAAGTCGTATGAAGGTCTCTTTGATTTACTAATGCGCGATAAGGTACTTTCGTCGGTAAATCCTACATTTCTCGCATTTTTACACGAACGGAAACCTTTATCAATGAAAAACTTAGAAGAACATGCAAAAAACTTCTGCACTGCTCACCCAACCATGGATCTGAGTAATGCGCAGATTAAGAGTGAATTGCCTGTTGCTTTTGCAGCACAACAAAACAATTTTTCACGCAATCGTTCTTTTAGTGCTGATAGGTATGTCAATAAGGGAAATAATCATAATTTCAACAATGATAACTTTTACAAAGGGAAGCAATTTCAACAATCTGCTCCATTTAATGTTTCTTGGAACCAAACTCACAGATCGCGAGATTTTGGTAACAATTATTTTAAAAATAATCAAGGACATTATAATAAACAAAACTGGAGATCAAGGTCTCAGGGTCCGCAAAACAGACAATTTTTTGGAAATAAACCATTTAACCAACATCATAACGATCATTCTACAAATTATCGGACTAATCCAAATTTTAACTCTAGCAGAAACGACAATTATGGCAATTTTAATGACAAAAATCACAATCGATCGCGCCGACGAGATAGATCGTCGAATAATACAGGTAGACATTCTAATGTTGCTTTTAATGATACACAGGCTAACATTGAACAGGGTAAAGTAGCTGAAACTCACAATGCTATGTCTTGTTCTCTAGATTGTTCCCAGGTGAAAGACTGTCCAGAATGCTCGACTCTTTTCCAGCACAGCCACTGCTGCGTCAGTACACCAGGGACAGGGCTCTCTTAAGTTTCACAAGGGATTTGTCAATAATATTTCATGCTCTCTCCTATTTGACTCAGGTTGTACAACAATCGGTGTCCGGACTTCGCTGATCAACCCAAGTTGTGCCACGGGCCGGGTTGTCAAATGTGTAACATTTGGTGGCACTATTGAAACATTTCCCACTGCTATTATTGATCTTAACACACCTTTCTTTTCAGGAAAGATCCAAGCATGTCTCCTTCCGAATCCAATTTGTGATGTTATACTTGGTCGCATACATGGTATTAAAGAGTGTACACCACAGCAAATAGCTGAATGGGAAAAGCGACATATTCAAACTGCAAATGCAGTAGTGACTAGAGCGCAAGCTACTAATATGTCGCATGATACACCTATTGAACCTACAGTTCATACCACTTGTGATGATGATGCTCCTATTTCACGGGAGTTGTTTGCAACATTGCAAAAGAATGATAATTCATTAAAAAAATTCTTTCAGTATGTTAACAAAAAGAATACAAGCAACAAACTTGCAAAATCTAGACATGACTTTATACTTAAAAATGGGATTTTGGTTAGAGTAATACGGGAAAAGGATTTATCCTTATGTTCTCAGATTCTTGTCCCATCCTGTATGAGATCTCGTATATTACGACATGCTCATGACTCGCAATGTGCGGGCCATATGGGTTTTTCGCGTACCAAATCCAGAGTGCTTTCGGCATTCTACTGGCCAGGCGTCCATAGAGATGTTACTCTCTATTGTCGGTCCTGTTTGATATGTCAAGAAGTTAAGGTACGGGGTCCATTTCATGCGGCTCCTATTCAAGCTGCGGACATCCCGATTAGACCATTTGATAAAATGGCCATTGACATTATTGGTCCAATGCTTCCATCTGCTAGAGGGCATACGCATATTCTTACGTGCATTGATATGTGCACTCGTTGGCCTGAGGCCATCCCTCTCAAGAACACTTCATCTGCCAGTGTAGCAGAGGCATTGATGTTAATCTTCTCACGCATTGGTTTTCCACGGAAAATCTTGTCGGATCATGGGGTTCAGTTCATTTCTGAATCCATGTCTCAAGTTATGAAGACATTAGGTATAGACAGATCTCTTAGTTCTATTTATCATCCGATGTCAAATGGGTTAATTGAGCGTCTCAATAGGACACTCAAGCAGTTGTTGGGTAAGATGACTCAAGACCATCCCCAAGACTGGGATCGGGTCCTACCCGCTTGTCTCTTTGCGTATCGCGAGGTACAAAATCAAGCAACGGGGTTTTCTCCGTTCCAGCTTGTTTTTGGCATGCAACCACGCGGTCCGATGTCGTTAATCCACGACTTATTGGTGGTGGATGAGAATATTGAAGAGGAAACTCAATCCTCTTATGAGTATGTGATCTCTCTTAGAAAGAAAATCATAGATGCTTGTAGACTAGCTACTGCATCATCCGAACATGCCAAAGAAAAAGCTCGTCTATCTGCAAACAAAAATAGACGTCTTCGCCCGCTCATACCTGGTGATGAGAAGCTTTTGTATTACTCCCTGCGCATAACAATCGTCTTTTAATTACCTGGAGAGGTCCTTTCAGGATCATCTCAAGAATATCCGATGTCGACTACATCGTTGATGTTAATGGCAAACATAAAACCTTCCACATTAACATGTTGAAGGAGTATTACTCACGTCCTGATTATCTACAATCGGTGTTCCAAGCAACTGACGATCCTACACCACCTATTCAACACTATTCTAGTTTGTCAGTCATCCAAGAAGAGGAATCTTCTTTCGATGATGTACAACTACCAATACCAGTTGTACCACTCCATTCCACTGAGAAATGGAATGATGTTACTATCTCATCTACTCTTACTGATGATCAACGTCAGCAAGTCTCTAAAATTCTACACACGTATGAGGATGTCCTCACTGACATCCCAGGTCATACGTCAGTCATCCAACATGACATTATTCTGACTGACGATACACCGATTCGAGTTCGCCCATATCCTATTCCTTTACACTTTCGTGATAAGGTTGATAAGGAATTGGATGATATGCTCCAATTAAATATAATTGAACCATCTTCATCACCATATTCTTCTTCTATGGTAATCATTAGGAAGAAAGACAACAATATACGTCTTTGCGTAGATTACAGGAAGTTAAACAAAGTTACAAAATTCGATGCGGAACCATTACCTCTTTTAGACGACTTATTAGAGAAATTATCTCATGCCACATTCTTTTCGAAATTTGACCTTTCAAAGGGTTATTGGCAAGTGCCACTCACTACAAAAGCAAAGCCATTCACCGCTTTCTCGACACCACGGGGTCTTTTTCAATGGAATTTTATGCCTTTCGGGTTAATGAATGCGCCAGCTACCTTTGTACGCATGATGCGCCGCATATTGTCTCATCGTCCCGATGTCATTACTTATATAGATGACATCTGTCTTTTTAGTGACTCTTGGGATGAACATATTCAGGGTTTAAAATCTTTACTTTCTACCTTACAGGATTATAACTTAACAGCGAAACCTTCAAAGGCTTTTGTCGGTTTTCATGACATCTCATTTCTTGGTCACCGTATAGGTCGCGGTTTAATGTATACAGAAGACAGTAACGTCTCTAAAATTTTAAACATCTCAGCACCTAAGACAAAAAAACAAGTGAGGTCACTCTTAGGACTAATACAGTTCTATTCTAAATTCATCCCTCATTTGTCTACTATAACTGCACCTCTTTCGTCTTTACTGAAGAAGGGCACACCTAATGTAATAAAGTGGTCGCAGGATCACCAAACGGCGTTAGACTATATAAAACAATTTTTTTTCAAATAAGCCTTTTTTAAAGTTGCCTAACAAAGATCTCACCTTTGTTCTTCGCAGTGATGCTTCTTCCTACGCTATTGCGGCAGTTTTGATGCAGGAATACGGAGGCACCTTATTTCCTGTTATGTACGTATCCAGAAAGCTTACAACGAGCGAGATAAATTACTCCGTTCTAGACAAAGAGCTCCTTGCTCTTGTCTGGGCAATCACAAAACTGGATCGTTATCTCCTCGGATCACACTTTGTGGTGGAGTCTGACCAGAAAGCTCTTACCGCATTGAATACAGGGAACGTTAAGTCATCAAAGTCAGCGTGTTACGCTATAGCTCTTCAACCGTTCCATTTTGAGATACGAGCTATTCCTGGAGTGCAGAATGTATTTGCAGACTGTCTTTCAAGATGCCCTAGTGAACTTGGTGAAACTAAACTACTTTTAGATGGAGAAACGTCCTCACCGAAACATGAATAACTTTGTACAGTGTCATTAATTGTACATCTGTGAAGACTATGTATAGTTTTGCAGTATTCGTATAAATATAACTTTCAGAACATACTTACATATGGATTATAACATTATTTCTTGTGAAGTAACTTTTTGTTAGAACGGGAACAGTGATATTAAAGTAACATTTTTTTTAGTATGGAAACATTGGTAAAAAGCAACAAATAGACATTCGTTAGTGTTATGGAACATATTACACTACATATCGTGTTCGTAAACTTATTTCGTGCATGGAACATTGGGAACATATTCTTGTCGATTCTAAATAGTTCTAAAAAAATATTAACAATGAGTGAAATTGAAATCACTTAGAATAAATTAGTAATTAGTTATTTGTTGATAAATTAAGACATATATTAAGTAGAATAACTTAATTTAATCGATTTAATTGATTATGAATCACACATCTACTAACTTTATTAGTGTCTCGCAATACGTGTATTCACGTATTCCACTACATGATATTTTACTTTTAGATAACTAGTCAAACTTACTAGTGTTAGATATCAGTAAGTGCGTTGCTTCTTAAAGTGTTTAATTATGCATTGCTTCATTTTTGCATGTTGTATTTTAAAAAAATTTTCTGTTCTTTTGATTTTCTTATCATTGATTATCATCAGTGTTGCTGTTCATTTTCATTTTTGAAATCATATGTTTCAAATTTTGTTGAAAACTTAGTTGAATTTTATTATCATCTTTTTTGTTGATTCTTCATTTTCATTTTTTCAACTTCTTTTTACTTCGAATATTACCACATCGTTCCAAAGTAGGTCGATGGTGGATGTGTGCTTTAATGCATACTGTCATTTAGTTATATTAATTTCAAGTCAATATTCTTTTCTTAATATGATAATTTTATGCATGTCATAAATCTTGTTGTAGTTTTGACTCACCTCTCTCGAGTAATTAGTTCGAAAAAAAATTAATGGGATTAATTTTTTTAAGGGGAGGTAATAAGGGAGCTGTTACGTACATTTATTACCTAAGGGGGTAGTCGTCGGTCCTGCCAAATGTACGCACCAGTCTTGAGATAGTTATATTATTTGTGCGTTCGATTGATTCACGCACTGACGTGCACAATGCTGTGTGAGTTGCTTTGGACGCACGTGTAACCTAGTTGAGTAGTTTGTGACGTCAGGTTTTGAAGTGGAAACATGGAACTGGCTTGTGTCCATGATTGTAATTTTATATTGTGTATCCAATGGCATGTTGAAGGAAGCCATTTATTATTGTGATTTGTATTGGTCTTCAGGTCGAAGCCAATCGCAGTTATGTCACGTAAGTTATCGCCCACTTCTTATTTTAATGCTGCATAAAAAGGCCGCTCTACTACTAATCTAGCGGGAATTTTATCATTCCTAGAATGGATCTACAGAGTCGCTTGCCTTTAAGATTTGGATCGTAGACGGAGAATTCCTACGAGTAGAAGAAGTTATATTGTTTACCTTATGCACATGTTTTAAATGCCGTACATGCTTCAATGCCAAAGTCGTGGCATGGATGTAAAGAGAGGGTAGCCAACTGAAAGCCTTTAACTGATAGGATTATCGTATATGACTTTGTGTGAAATTATATGATGTACAACGCTATGTAGGATGAACGTCTGGGAATTTTAACAAATGTAATATGGAAGATTTCATCCCAGAGTATGAATACGTTACCATGATAGACGTCCTTGAAAGAAGGTCAACGGTCGTGACTGAGAAGGATATTATACGGTAACAGTTTTGTAATCCTTAGTCTATGGACAGAGGTCTTTACTAGAAGAGAATCTTCAGGAACTTTAGCAGCAATAATTAATATGTTGTCGTGTGATCTTTGCGCCTGTGACGATGTCCGTCTTGTCCACTTCGTGTCCTGGTGAATAAAATCTATGTAAAGTTACCAACGACTTGTGTGCTGCCAATACTTGACCAGTTCACCCAATTCAAGATACTTGTTGGTTTTCGTTTGAAAAACATTGTTGACATTTATTCCGTAAACTAAGAGAGTGGAGTGTTTGTGATATCAATTTCCCAGACAATTCTTATCTGAGGTCTCTGGAACCAGGCTGTTTGAAGTATGTATAAAACGCCAGTCTCCACTGCCAAGACACGATTCTGCTTCTATAGGTAAATCACTGTGTAGACACTCAGTATTTAGGCCTCACTGCAGAACTTAAGGACAGGTGTTAGGTCACCTGGGCTCACTTTCACTCGTAGATGAAACTCGCAATCATAGAAATCTACACACTAAACAGTTGAATATTGCGGTATATGGCATAATCCAAATCGCTGCTTGTGCAGAATTAGCAACCAAGACAGTACTCTTGCCTTGTCTATAACAACTTCTTTAGTGTATATAATTTTAGTTAACAAGTGGCCCCGAATACCAACTACTAATTGGTTTTTATACAAACCGTTTGTCTATTATACTACAGCCAATCAGAGACTGTTTAATGAATAGCGTTCCTTTTCAAATAAAACTGACCTCAAATATTCAAATTAAGGACTCCTTCCCCTCTCCTATTTAATTCAGTACGGCATTTTCAAAAACAAATAGGACGTTAACCTTAATTTTCCTTTTATTTTAAACTACCTTATCGGACGTTAACCTTACGGCGCCACGTCACATTGCGTGTGTGTATATATATATATCGTCTGCTAAAACCAGCGTGTGAATATATGTCCAGAACGCGGGTCGAGAAAAAGGGGGTCTTTCGAACGCCCGTCATGGTATTAATGTTAAACCGCGGCAAATCGTTTAGGCCCTTACTTCGGTATGCAAATTGAACGTGCTGTGGAATTAAGCGTTAGTTCTCACAGATTTCACTACACAGAGTCCATTCTTTTTCTTTGATATGCCTTTCCCAATTGGAGGGACCATGCAAAAGTAACAGTTGTTGAGATGATCAGTGGGCTCTCTCCAAATCATTGGGACTGCAAAAGGCATAGTTTGCCTTTTGCCAGTCAACCACAGTTTAAGATGTGCTGCACATGTATTGCAGCATATGTGTGGCGCCCAGCTCTTATCTTGATCTCCTATTCTGCAGCCAAAATACAAACTGTACGCCTTCTTAATCACTTCAGTTATATTTCGTTTTTTGATACAAATGTCACCTCACCACATATATAACAGAAATTATTAGCACTGTTCACACATGTCCTAGGCTTTTCTAACTACGATACTTTTGATAAGGACAAATGCATTAACTAATGGCAAAATTTTATCAGAGATAAGATATTTATACACAAAGGTGATGTAATCATAGGTAGGATTGCATCATCAACTTCTAGTTACATTTTTATTGGTCATTAGAAAAAATTATGTAATCGCCCACAACAGTTGCGTCATATATATAAATTGACCGTAATTAAATAAACTAGTAGCATATATCTTGAAAACTAGAGCCAATCAACATTTTTTAATGTCATTTTCGTTTTCAGCACACCAAAATTAGTTACGATCAGCTATTTTCATTTCTGGTACATTTTGGTTGTTGACTAGTGTTATTTGTGTTAATGTGAAGACCATGTCTTAAAAGAGGAAAATGACTATTGGAAAAAAGATGGACTGTCGTTCGTTCAGCCGAGAATAATCATCAATATGTTAGACCCGTCTGACTCAGAATAAGTGTGTAAATACCTTATATGTTTTATATGTGTTCTCCTCCATCAATGTGTATATGTAAACCATTCCATTTCCTTTTTATCTCCACGATTTCACTACTATTTTTAACATACACAGTACTTTCACCTCTTCATGCATCCATTCACGTTTTAGTATAAAAAGTAACATTTACAACGAATAGGCGTTATTATTTTCTCAAATATTTCGAAGAAATAAAAAAGGACCTCACGTAGTAATCAGTTAACAAACCCCTCTAACGTTCGAATTGTATAGACGCCTATGCCGAAAATATGCAACTTCCGTCATTTACGGTAAATTATTTTCTTTCAGGACAAAATAATTACTTCGTAAAAAATGATCAAAGGAATTAGCCGTTGCAAGAAAAGAACACTACCTGCAACATTGAATTTTATAAAAAATTTGGGACAACATTGAAAATATAAGACCACATGCAAAAAATCATGTTTATCAGTGCAAGGAATATGGAGATATTTGAAGTCAATCGTCGACCGATCTTTTTGAAACGCACTATACAAAGAACGTCCGAGTGGCAGAGTAGTTAGAGCGCTTGCTTTTTGAGGTAGTGGAACAGGGTTCAAAACCACATAGTATCATGCCCCGTCTACTCAACTGTAACACTGGATACCTTACTCTGCTCTTGATTTAAGGAAGAAAAAGTCAGCGAGGAAGGGAACCGGTCACCTCCATCTCATAAAACTGAGGCCTAGTGCTTCACTTCCCTCGCAAGTATCTACTATGGAGTCATGACCCAAGTGAGCCCGCCCCCCTTAGAGTGTAAAAGAGTATCATCATCATGTGACGTATTCTTTCCAGAACGTTGACTCCATTACAGCTGCTCTGAACGCATCACGATTCTGGGCAAGTTGACCTGCATCAGCCAAAGACAAGTTCAGACTCTCTGTGATGTCCTGGGTCCACCGTCGTCTAGGTCGACCCCTTCCCCTTTTTCCAGGGACCATGCCTTCCATCACTATTTTTTCCAGACTATTATGTCTTTTTACATGACCAACAAATTTTAGCTTCCTTATTGCGATGGTATTTAGGAGCCAATGTTCCTGTACGTTTAGTGAGTGCAATACTTCTCTGTAGGTATATTTTTTGGGGGTCCAGGGTATTCTGAACATCCTTCTGTAGCATTTCATTTCGAATGATGTAACCTTTTTTGCAACTGTTTTATTGAGTGTCCAAGTCTCGCAGCCGTATGTTGCTACTGGGAATATACATGCTCTAATCAGTTGCAACTTTGTTTCTTTGCTTGTGCCTTGCCATAGGTTTTTCATCTGTATTAGTTTATGTGAAGCAATTGCAAGTCTTCTTTTAATTTCTACTGCACAGTCGCCAGAGCTGTTGATGATTGATCCTAAGTATTCGAATTCATTAACGCTTTCCAGTTCTTCGTTATCAATTTCAATTTCTGGTTTGATCTTTACTTTGTCTGTTGTCAATACTTTGGTCTTCTTGGTGTTTAGGTATAGATTCTGGGCCTCGCTGTGTTTTTTTGGTGGACATAATTAATTGTTCAAGTCCTTCTGGGTTGGTCGATAGGAGGACTGTGTCGTCAGCATATCTGATTTCCGGGATCTGATACCCGCCGATGTTAAATGAGTCAAACTCTGTGTGTTCTTGGTCATCTCTTACGTTTCTCGTGATATTCTGGGCATAAATGTTAAACAGGTAAGGGGAAAGGGTACAGCCTTGTCTTACTCCTTTCTGTACTTCAAACCATTCTGATGTTTCCCCCTCTATTCTTACGGCTGCCTGTTGTTCTTGGTACAGCAGTGCGATGAGTTGTATGAGGTGGTTTGGAAATCCCATATTTTCCATAATAGTCCATAACTGCTGATGTTGTACACAGTCGAAAGCTTTGGTGTAATCAATGAAACAAGTATGTAGGTCAACGTTGAATTCTCTACACTTTTCTATGATGATCCTCATGTTGAATATATGATCTCTAGTGCCTCTGCCTGGTCGAAAATCCACCTGTACTTCGTTTATTTCTGTTTCTAGTTTTTGTTGCATCCTTTTCATTATGACTTGTAATAGTATTTTGCTGGCATAGTAAAGGAGTATACTGGGTCGAAACACTTGTCGAACGGGGGGACTTCTTCTGATGATCAGATTGCCTCCTGTTGTATCGCTCTGTAAAGAGTTTCCTATCATATGGAACTATCTTTACCGTTTACCTAGCTACAAAGTAGCTGAGCTGGCAATACTGGGCCACTAGAGAGTCCGATTGGCAGGGTGGTTAGAGAGCTGACACCTCACGGCAAAAGTGCCGGGTTCGAAACACGGTGGCGTCACGCTCCAGCTGTAAATTGGTACCTGACTCGGCTGTTGAGTTAGAGAAGGAAAAGACAGTGAGAAAGGGAACTGGTAACCCCACCTCACGACGCTGGACTTAGTATAGTAAAGTCTCTAACACTTCACTCCCCCGGCGACAGTATCTACTATGGGACCTGGTGGAGGTCAACCCAGGGCAAGGAGGCGGTATCTATGTATCATGAGTTGAATAAATAAACTTGTGTACAGGAATGTCATTTTGAGATACGGAGGCTTTTACAGAAGTACTACTGGTCACAGACAAGATATATACTTGTGGTTTTACAGAACAATTTTAAGAATTCACGGACGGCTACAAAGATTAATGAAGAAATCTTGAGAGAAGTCGATGCTTAAAGTAACCTTTTGAAATAAATAAAAAAGAAACAGCCCACGTTGTTAAAAGTGGGTGGGGCACGGGAAAAGTTAGATTATACTGTGACATCAGAGAACATTGATGGAATAAAAGTATCATTTCTTTTCTTTTTTTTTGTGCTCCTTGTCGAGCATGGAAGCACAACTGTAGTTGGTCCCTTGCAGGACGTCTGCACCAAATCATTCTGGTGCTCATGCAGTTGTCGTTTCTGTGGCAGTATGTTTGACGTGATGATGTTACCAGTCCCATACATAACCTCACTTGAGTTGTCTCTTGTGACATAACTGTCTGGGCATTTTACCAAAAAACATGGGGGGGAGTTACAAAATTGACAGGCAGCACTGGACGTTGAGCAGAGACATATCGACTATACCAGTCAGCATGGTGCTTGATAAGTAGTGGGTGCAAAAGCGTAGAACAAGGGTCCTCAGCCTTTTTTTTTTTTTTTTTGCACAGCGGACACATTTTAGATCAATAAAGGGGGTCTGTTGGCACCAACAACACATCTAGACTCACATATTTTTTTAAAAAAAAGGTTCATTTTTTACAACAAAATATAAAACATACTTATACAATACTTATACAATACTTATACAATACTTATATAATGCTGAATACAAGGTAGTCCCATAGCAGATACTGTTGTAGGGTAGTGAAATGTTAGAGATTTCACCATACTAGGTCCAGCATCGAGATGTGGGGTGACCAGTTCCCTTCCTCGCTGCCTTTTCCTTCCAAAACTCAAGAAGCCTGGATTAACACCTTTAATGATATAAGCAATATTCATGATTTGAAGAAAAAAAATTGATCTTCAAATCATTTGAGTCGAGTGTGAAAATAGTGTGATCTTTGGTACTGCATACCACTGACCAATTTGTCATAGTTAGGAATGTCTGATGACGTTCCTGCATGCAAACAATCTTCTTCTTCTTGCGATCGCATCTTTGATGATTACACCGTCAGACGAGTTCTCATGATGAATTCGACTGTTGTTTGAAGTTCCTCTTTAACTCCATATAGCTTTGAGTTTAGTGTTGAGTCATTGGGCCAGTATATCTTTCTTAACTGGTCATACAGAGGACAGTCCTGTAGAACATGCTCAGCAGTTTGTTCGTTTAATCCACATGTGCACAGTGGTGAAGCAGACAATCGTAGCTTGTGCATGTGTTTATTCAGTTTGTTATGCCCTGTCCTGAGTCGAAAAATAGTTATCTGTCCCTGCCGGTCGAGAGTGTGATAGTCGTCTTTGGGTTGGTTCTGTTCTCTTCTGATAGTCTGGATAGCTCTCTTTTTCTCAAAGTATGTGACTTCATTATCTTCTTGTTCACATTCTCCTCCCTTTTTTGCAAGTTTATCTGCCTTTTCATTTCCGGGTACACCACAATGAAATGGTACCCACTGAAGTATGGTTCTCTTTTTGGCAGCTACCTTGTTTAGTTCATTTCTCAGATGCGGGAGTTTACCACCCTTAAGAGCTTGCAGGACAGACAGTGCATCTGTGAGGATGACTACTTGGTGGCAGTCAGAGTTGGTGTTATAAATCATATTTGCAGCTTGCTCTAGAGCTTGAACCTCAGCTGTATAGTTGGAACAGAATTTACCAGTGGGAATGTGCCTAGTCTCATAGTGGTTGTCAGGATATGAGATAAAGATACCGGTACCTCCATTCCTAACAGCATTAGTTGCTGATCCATCTGTATAGGCATGTATCCATGATTGATCGGGATAGCTTTCTTGGATCATACTCAATGTAGCAGTTCGTTTTTGCAGATCATTATACTCACATCCACTTGTGAGACCACTGACTGATGTATTAATTTGGAGGGCACTGCTGGCCTGCTCCCATGGTACAGGGTATAGGGTGGGCTTCAGTGGTGTTGTCTTCATGGATAGGTCTTCTTGATGCTGTCTTATAAGTCTTTTTCCCCGATGCACAAAGCTGCTACGCTTTAGACGTCCCAATGCCAGATCATCTAGTCTTGCCTTCATTGGGTGCATTGGCATACTGTTGTACTTTTCCATCTGGATCATGGTTTTTGTGTCTCTTCTATGGGACAATGTCTGTAATCCAGCAACCTTCTGCATCTCTGTTATTGGTGTAGTTTTCATGGCTCCTGTGATGAGCCTGAGAGCTTGATTTTGCACCTTGTCCAAAGACTGCAGATGTGAGTTAGCAGCTGATGACCATGCTGCTGAGCTAAACTCTAAATGTGGTCTTATTACTCCATTATAAATCTTCTTTAGATTTCGTTCATTTGCTCCCCAGTTGGTACCTGCTAATTTTCTGAGTATGCCTAGTCGTCTTCGGGCCTTTCCTTCTGCATTTTCAATATGCTTATTCCATGTAAGCCTTTGGTCAAATGTCACCCCAAGATAGGTGGGGTAGCTTTCTTCCTTGATCACGGTTGTCCCTAGGTGTATGTTAGCTGATTTGTCCTTGGGGGCGAGGGAGAACAGTGTTGTGGAGGTTTTGTCTGTGTTTATTGTGATAAGCCATTTCTCTGCCCATGACACTAGCATGTCTGCTGCCCGCTGCATTCTATAATTTGCTGTGGTGACATTTTCATCAGCGCACCAGAGTACTAGGTCATCTGCATATAAGGCAGCTTTAACTCCTGCAGGGAGATCTTTCACCAGGTCATTGATGTAAACAAGGAAGAGTGTTGGGGAAATTACTCCTCCTTGAGGTACCCCCTGATGGAGCAACACTTTTCTGCTCTGCAGACCGTCAAGAGTGACTCTAGTTCTCCTGTTATGCAAGTATGACTGGATCCATTTCATCATGTTGCCTTGGATTCCACTTCTCCTAAGTTTTGCAATGAGGCCATCTTTCCACACCTTGTCAAAGGCCTGCTTGAAGTCGACCCAGATCGTTAGGACCTTTTTCTTCTCCTGGAAGGCATCTTCTATTGCTTGAGACAAGTAAGTAACTTGGTCTTCTATACTGTAGCATTCTCTAAATCCAGCTTGTTCCGGCACCAGGATCTGCTCAGACTCTAAATACCATTTCAATCTGTGGTTGACTATTCGCTCCATAGTCTTCCCAACACAGCTTGTGAGACTGATTGGCCGGTAACTTGCAGCCTCGGTCTTACATTTCCCTTTCTTTAGTATGGGTTTTGTGATGGCTTCTCTCCATACTTGGGGTACCGTTCCTTTCAACCAGCTGTGGTTGAATATCTCAAGCAGTTTTGTCTTTGCTGCTGAGCTCAGATTTACTAGCATTTCGTTGCTGATTTTGTCTGGGCCGGGTGACTTTTGAAACTTAAGCTTGGAAATAGCCTTCTGTAGTTCTCCTAGTGTGATGGGTTCCCTCATTGGGGCAGGAGTATCTGTCTGTCCATGGTTGCCAGTATTTCTTTTCTTATCTCTCTCTGATGAGCTATGTTAATGGGTAAGTTGCTTTCTGAACTGTATCTTCTAGCAAACAAGTCTGCAGCTTGTTTTCCTCTGAAAAGTTTGCCACCTTCATCCAATGTGATAGTCTGACTAGGTGAGGAACGCTCTTCATTTAGAGACTTGACTAATCTCCAAAGTTTCCTGCCGTCTTTCTCAAGGTTCAGCGATGCCGTTTTAGTTCTCCAGCTTTTCCGTTTTTCTTCTAGCTTTGTTCTCTGAAACTCTGCTACAGCCTTTTTCCATTTGTTGTGAGTTTCAAGTGAAGGCTGAGACTCTGCGTCCTTTCTAGCCCTGTCCATAGCTTCCTGACGTTCTTGGAGTGTGCTGGACCAGTATGGTATGTAGTTACGCCGGCATCCTTTGGGAATGGTTTCTTTTGCAGCTTGTAGTATGCATCTGTTGAAGTCTTTTACCACTTCATTAATGTCTCTGTTCTGTACCTTGAGGGTAGACAGCAGCGTGTTCACCTGATGCCTGAATAAACCCCAGTTGGCTTTTTTGTAGTTCCATCTTGTAATGGCTGGGCCTGTACTGAGAGTTGCACTCTGGACAGTAAGAAAGATTGGGCGATGGTCGCTTCCCCCTAGTTGGTCTCCTACTTCTCTACTAATAGGTCCAGCTATATCTGGTGTGGAGAAGGCAAGATCTGGTGTTGAAGTTGTGTGCCATCCTCTGGAGTAGAAGGTAGGAGTATCTGTGGCATTATTGACTAGGATTAGGGAGTGATCATCTTGCCAAGTTTCAACCTCTTCACCTCTGTGATCCAGATGGTTACAGCCCCAGCTCTGGGAGTGGCTATTAAAGTCTCCAACTGCTATAAAGTTGGTGGCTGGTACCTGTATAGAGCTGAGACTCAGGGGTTTGTTGTTCGGACAGTAATAGTTCAGGAGTTCTATTTCCATCTTGTCTATCTTTATCTGCAACAGCTGATATTCTGCTCCATCCATGAAGGTTTTCCTTTCGTGTGCAGGAATGTTATTCCTTACAAGAGTAAGTACTCCTCCTTTTTGTCTATCTTTTCTGTCAGATCTGAAGCATTGATATCCCCTTATTTTAAAGGTTTGATCTGCTTTCAAGTGAGTCTCTTGGATACAGCAAACACTGACTTGCTTCTCATACAAGATGTTTTCCAGCTCTGTCTTTTTGCTGTATCCAGCCTGCTTGCTGTTCACTCCCTCTGCATTCCAGTGCATCATGACAAGTGGCACTCTGGGTTTCTCTTTTTCTGTTTTGTTTTGGTCAGTAGTTCTCCTCCGCCGTCTGCTGACTACACAAGACGGTCTAGAGGGTCCTCCAGTAGCTGAGGGTGGGCTCTGTCGAGGCTCAGAGCCCGGCACTGCACCTGCCTGGTGGAGCTCCACAGGGCGAGCACCAGTACGAGATTTATTTGACGGTGTACTCTCCATAGAAAAAAAAAAAGCGAGTTGCGTGATACTGTGGTTTCCGGTGCGCCTTCTGGCCCAGTATCTATGACTTTAGCACCTGTTCAACGGGAGAGTGGGCTCATCCCTAATCTGTTTATGTTCCCAGTAGTAGACTATTCGCAAGCAGCCTGGGGGTGTCACTGCTCTGCGCGGACCTTGTTTACCGAGGCGGCGTCCGAGCTCGTATGGTGAAAATATGGTTGCGTTATCTTCAAAATAGACTTGTCTTTACCATGGCTTTTCTGCCATCCTGCAACTTTGAGTTAGGGAGTTCTGAGCTCCAGTCTCTTTCCCAGGCATTTTATCCTGGCCTGGCACGCATACAGAGGACCCCACTTCTGGTTCTAAGTTAGCAGTTGGGGATAGGTGGGGTAGCACACTGTGCATTCCCCGTCATCCAGGGGGCTCTCCAACTATGCAGAGCTTGCACAATGCTGTGCTCTGGTTCTGGGCTCTCCCAAGGAATCCTCACGTCCTGCACAGAGCCACTTCCAGATACCCACCACCTGCCAACCCTCCATTGTAGAAATCTCCTGCATGCGGCCATCCAGTCAAGAGCCAGTATTAAGTCTGGTGCCCAAGTGATCCCCCCAAGCTCAGTGTGCAATGCTGGGTTCTCATCATGCTGCAACACAGGGGGGATTGTGATGCTCAGCCATCTCTCTCAACTCTGCACCGATAAGTGACATCGGGGACTTAACTGTGCCTCAGTACTGGGAGGCCCCGTTTCCGGGTACACCACACACAGCCAATTGAGGCAACGGTCGCCGTGGGCGTGTCTTTAGTGGGGAAGTTGTGGAGTCTTCCTGTCCATGTTCTTGCACATCCTAACACTGCCCGCAAGACATCGGAGGTTTGGAGAGTGGCCTTCTCTGCTTTTTTGAGCCGGGGTGGGCTCCCCGGGCAAGTCTCGATGGGGATCGGGACGTGTCCACGCGCCAGTGGGCCCAGCATCGGCCGCATCTGATGGAGGACTTGCTCTGCCAGGTTTGATGTGGATTTCCTACCGCCCCAGGTAGAAGCCAGAAGTGTACTGTGCCAGCTCTGGGGGAGATAAAGGGGGTGTTTCTGCGTCTCCTTGTGATACGTAGCCAAGGTAGGGCTCACAGTGCTCTTTCCCCGCCACCAAATTGCCTGCTGGTTACGCCGAGTTCTCCGAGGCTCTAGTCATGTGACCAAGAGTTGAAGGCAATAGGATCGCAAACAATCATTCCGTTGAGCATCGTTGAGCCGCGAGCTGTACTTAGATTTGACAATGTTCGTTGCTGAAAATATTGATTCGCAAAGATATGTGGAGCCTAACTATTAGTGCATAAAAGAGGTCGCACTTTTTTAAAGAATGGATACCTTAGGGTGGCCATATTGTTTAATACAAAAAGGAGGACAAATGCCATTTTTTGGTCCGAAAAGGAGGACAAGGAGGACACTATTTTTAAAAAGTAGGTCGAAAAGTAGGACACCTTTGTTCAATAACTACAAGACGCTGAAACATATTTTTTTAACATTCAAACAATAAGATAATAAATTCACATTGATTTTGTTCCTACTTGTATTTTTCTGATGATAAAATCTTCAACAAAGGTGGGCTACGTTTTAAATATGCATAGAAATCAGAGCATGAAAGCTCTTTGATATTGTACTGCACAAGTAGAGTGCCTTTAATGGAATCTTTCCTTCAGTGCTTCCAAAGCTGCTTCAGTAGAATGCTGTGCAGTCACAGAAATGATAATAGCAGCTGTTTTGGTTTTGGCACATGAGAATTTGCTGGCAATTTCTGAATCGTGGAAAGAATTCTTGAGTAACACTGAAGTTCAATCCATTGATCTGAAAGAGTTGTGATGTTTTACAGTATGAAAAGCAAAAGCACCCTCGGCCGCAGCACTTCAGACCTTTCCTCGCTTATTTCTGTATTTAAAAATATCAGTTTTTATTGCAAACATTCAGACGCAAGTGCTTTCTTGTGCTTTTCTGTTTCTATATGGGTTTTTTTAAATCAGCTGCACCTTTATTTGCTACTGATGCAAATGTGCCGCCTCTGCATATAAGACATTCTGCTTCATACTCTTGTCGACCATTCGAAAATCACTGAAATTTTTTTTTCACTTCATCCGTGAACACACACTTCCGTTTTGGCATTTTGAGCGGGTATCTGTAACATAAATATAATACAATGCCCCTAATCAATGGTACATTCGATGTTAAAATTATTTGTAAAATGCAACAGACGTGGTTTTAATTTTAACAAACCCATTACTATACTAGTAACTACTCGTGTATTTTTTCATAATAAACTAATTGCAATAAATATAAAAGCAGTACGAACTAAGGTTAATATTATTTGTAATTTGCAATAGACAACGAAGTTATAATTGACTAAATCTAGAGCCCCTTGATGTATAGAGAGTTACGCAAACTAAAATTTGGCCGCCATTTTCGGCTGTTCCCGTATTGCAGGAAAATGGACCCAATCGCGAGTTTCAGACCCAATTTGCATTTTCGTTTAGGTTAACTAATAATTTGAAATAAAATTAGATGCAAATACAGTAGCACATATTTGTACTATTCTTTGTATGTCAACTAACAAAACAAAAAGAAGAAAACTAGTTTACTTACCGGTTTGTTAAATAGAATAGGCAGCGTGAATTTTTAACACATACCCCGTTAAATTTTTATATTCCGTCAGAATTCCATTATTAAGCAACAAATATTCCGTTAGAATTGCAACACTTAGCAAAACATACTTCCTTCGAATTGAACTATTTACATATAATTCTATTATAATGTTATTATAATTAATATAAATATAAAATGTTATTATGTTATATATAATTTTATATATTACAATTATAAAATTATAAAAATGCGACAATGTACAGATAGTTTTAACAAAATCTAATTACATATTTTGGACCGGAGATTTTATTATAATTGTATTATATAATTTTTTATTATTATGCAATTTATATATTTACATATATATATATATATATATATATATATATATATGTAAATATATATATATATATATATATATATATATATATATATATATATATATATGGTGTAATGGCTTCGGCGTTGTATATGTTATGGTTCATACCCGGGCGTATTTGATATAATATTTACTATAATATATATCCTGTGATAAACCCTATGGGAAGGAGCGATCCTGATTGGAAGGAAAGTATCATATAATACATGTCATTGGGCACCCCAAGTATATAAAAAAAAAAAAAAAAAATATATATATAAAAAATATATATATATATATATATATATATATATATATATATATATATATATATATATATATATATATATATATATATATATATTTTTTTATTATTATATTATAATAATATATTATATAATTTATTATATAATTTTATTATAATGTTATTATAATTAATAAAAATTAAGAATAGACAGACCTAGGGAACTGCAAAATATACTCAAACAATATTTAACACGAACAAATGTTAATACAGTATTAGTGACTGGGAATGTGAAGGTCTGATGCTGTTCTTACAATGCATATGACTTTTAACAGATGAAAGTCAATTAAATATCTGTTAAAGTCAGTTATATAATTGGAAACACCAGGCCTTTACACCCCACCATTTTAATATTATTCTTGTTCAGAGTTTCTTCTTAATTTTGTTTGTTTGTTTTTTTGTTTTTTTTTTTTTTTATTTAACGTATTAGCATAATTGTGATTGTCCCTATTTACAATGATTTGACGAATGTGATGCTACTTTCTGATATCGGCAGTTGTTCATATTATTTGGAATTGAAAACAATATATATCCTAATTATAACCCATCAGAGGTTGAACGGGATATTTTTCTTCATTAATTTAAAAAAAAAAAAAAATCTTACTCGATGCTTATTCTCGTTACAAGTCCTGGTATTGTCCAGCCGAAAATGACGTCTACGTCGTTCAGCCTCTTTTTCGATTCTGGCATAGTTGGCGTAACTCTCTATAGATCTAGGGGCACTAGGTTTAGTTAATTAAACGCCGAGCAAACAAACAAAACTCCGCCTATGCCGGTCCCAAGCCCGGATGAAAAAGGAGGAGGGCGGCCTGCATGGAGGCCGTAAGGAGGCAGCCCCTCCACCATGCAAAGGCACAACAGGCCAATCACCTGTTTGCTTTAAATCACGATTAAGCGAAATATAAGAGAGAAAACCGGACGGATTCTAAAGGCGACGAACTGGAACGGACTACGACTTATGGAACATGGAACACAAGAAGTATAAATGGGAAGGAAGAGGAGCTGGTGGAAGAGATGAGGAAAGCAAAACTAGAAATCTTGGCTATAACTGAAACGAAGAAAAAAGGACAAGGAGTCATGGATCTCGATGGCGACACGCTGCTCTACAATGGTGTACCCATATCTGAAAGAGCTAAAGGGGGCGTGGGTTGCATTGTGGCCAAAAATCAAAAAGATAGTATCAAGGGATGGAAATTTGTCTCGGAGCGCATTATGGTTGTACAACTAAAAGGAGAAACCATAGTCAACCTGGTCATAGTGTATGGGCCAAATGAGGATGAGAGAGCAGAGGTCAAGGAGGAATTCTTCGAGCTGCTTCAAAAGACAGTGGATGACTGCCTAGATGAAATTATCATGCTCGGAGATTTCAATGCCAGAGTTGGAAATGACCATGTTAGATGGGGTGGAGTAATCGGAAGATATGGAGAAGATACTCTCAATGACAACGGAAAGCGACTCCTTAGATTCTGCAGTGAGCAGAATCTGATCATTACAAACACAAAGTTCCCCCATAAGCGCATACATGCATACACTAGATGTGAACCAACAAAGAATGAGAAGTCAGTGATCGACTATGCCATGGTTAGGAGGAGCTCATTCAAACATGTCCGGGATGCTAGAGTCTGGAGGGGGCCAGAGATTGGAAGTGATCACTACCTGCTTACAATCAAGAGAACAACTGAAAGAGTTGCACAGCCTAGGAACTGCCCAACATCATGCAAGAAACAAAGTAAACGAAAGGGAGAAATGAGCATTAAGACTTACAAGCTGAGAGAGACAGAAATTAAGACCAGATATCAGGGGCTTATAGCTACAGCGGTGAGAAACACAGAAGAACAACCTGATGACTTGGAAACCCTCTGGCTCAAATTCAAGGACATCATAAAGACAGCTGCTGCAGAAGCATGTGGTGAAGTCCGACTTGGGAACAAGAGAAAGAGGACATCTTGGTGGACAGAGGAAGTCAAAGAGAAAATAAGAGACAAGAAAATGGCATGGAAACAATACTTAGGAGCTAAAAACACAGCAGGACAAATAGAGAAATATAGAGAATATGTGACAGTCAGAACAGAAGCAAAGAACAAGGTGCTAGCAGCAAAACAAAAGTCCTGGGAAGAATTTGGAGAAAAGCTAGAAAAAGATGCGCAAGAAAACCAGAAATTGTTCTATAAGACCCTAAAGAACATGAGGAAGGAAAAACAATGCCCTCTCAAATTTATAAAGGACAAACAAGGCAAATTGCTTACTGCCCCAAAGGAGGTAATGGAAAGATGGAAAAAGGGTCCTACAGGCAGCATGGTGCAACAAGGCCATACCAAAGGATTGGGAGATTGCCATCATAACACCGATTTTCAAAAAGGGTGACAATCGACAATGTGGAAACCACAGAGGCATATCCCTTCTCAGTAAAATCTACTCTAGAATCCTAGAGCAGAGACTCCGATGCCTAGCTGAGCCACAATTGGATGAAGTCCAGTGCGGATTCCGAGCAAACCGAAGTACTCAAGACCTAATCTTCACACTCAGGCAGCTGAGTGAAAAGGCCCTTGAGTACAAGAGTGAGATCCATCTTTGTTTCATAGATCTGGAAAAGGCGTTTGACAGGGTCCCCTGGGGCAAACTTTGGGACTGTTTGGCAAGGAAGAACATTCCAGCACCTCTGATTCATGCTACACAGAGCTTCTACAAGTCTTGCAGAAATTATGTGAGGACAGCAAACTATAAGTCAGAAGAGTTCAGGACCACCACTGGTGTAAGACAAGGTGATATCCGGTCACCTTATCTTTTCATACTCCTCATGGACGAAGTCATCAAGGCGTGTAAGGAGAGAACAAGAAAGTATTCAGTGGGGTACTGGAAGATGAGACAGGTCTGTATTTCAGAGCTAGCATTTGCTGATGATGTTGTCCTGATTGCTAAATCAGAGACACATCTCCAATCCAATCTGCAAGTCTGGAAGGAAGAGCTGGAGAAGAGAGGGATGGTCATAAGCAGCTCTAAAACAAAATCCATGGTGATATCACGAGAAGAAAGAAGACATCAGATTAAGTTGCAAGAACAGGTCCTGGAGCAGGTCGACCACTTTAAATATCTCGGAGCTATTATAGACCGAAAGGGAGGCATCAAAGAAGAGTTGGCCACTCGAAAAGCGGCGGCTGGGAGACTTTTTCCCTTTCGATCTATAATAGCTCCGAGATATTTAAAGTGGTCGACCTGCTCCAGGACCTGTTCTCCAAGCTTAATCTGATGTCTTCTTTCTTCTCGTGATATCACCATGGATTTTGTTTTAGAGCTGCTTATGACCATCCCTCTCTTCTCCAGCTCTTCCTTCCAGACTTGCAGGTTGGATTGGAGATGTGCCTCTGATTTAGCAATCAGACTGGTAGTGTTGTAGAGGACTAACTAACATGCTAAGATATTTGAAAGGTCATGGATGGGGTGCAAGCACAAAGACAGTGATCACGTTTTATAAATCTTTGAGGCAAAATTGATTATGGAAGCATAGTATATGATTCTGCAGCACACAGTCACAAGATTAAATTAGATAGAATTCAGCACCAAGCATTATGTACAATTGCAGGTGCAATCAGATCAACATCGAGGAGTGCTCTGGAGGTGGCCTTAGGAGTCCTCCCTTTGGAACTTCGGAGAAAGGAACTAAGACTAACTTACATGACCAAAATTAGGTTGGACAAGACTCATCCCGCTTTTCCAGCATTTGCTAGATATCAGTCAACAACACCTCATAACAGGTTCATAAATGCCAGTAGATACCTGACAGGTTGGAAATGCATGGAAGGACTAGTACACTTGAATGCCCTAAATGCATCAATTAATAACAGTAGTATATACAAGCCAGTGGTACCACACTGGGAGCTCAAGAAACCAGATACATACTACCACTTGGCAGATATAATTAATAAAACCTGATATGGCAACTATAAAAAACAAAGCCATGAAATATATTCAACAAATATCAAAGGAGAGTATTACAGTGTACACAGATGGATCTAAGTGAAACGATAACAAATTTGGGATAGGAATTTATGTTCCCATGTGGCAAATGGTGAAAGGATATAGTATAACCGAGAATACATCTATTTTCACGGCAGAGATGGTTGCAATTCTGAAAGCTCTGGAAATCTTCTCTAACAACCCTCCTCATAAATTAACAATATTAACAGACTCACTTTCAACAATTCAAGCTATAAGAAACTTAAGAATACAGTAGACCTGATAAAGCAGAAGAGATATTACTGACAAATACTTAACCTATACTCCACATGATGTTCTGTTCTAATAGCTTGGATACCTTCACATGTCGGCATAGAAGGAAATGAAAAGGCAGATAAAGAAGCTAAGAAAAGTAGAAATAATAGAAACCAAATAAATGTGGGGATCCACATAAGAGAATACACAAGGCAACATGGATATCACCAGACCATATAACTGAAAATCAGATTGATCATATATGCATAAACAAGAAGTTTAGATCATCATTGCAGGATGTAAAGGTATATAGAGGAGCAGATGTGGAATCAGATCACCACCTTCTGATAGCCAAAGTAAAAATGAAACTCAAGAGATATGCAACAATGCAAAATTATAGACGTCTTCCTTCTATCGTTATCTTCTGTTTCTTCTAATGATGATAATGATGACGATCTTTATCCTTACCTTTCTGTTCTCTTCCGAGAGTCAGAATGGCTAAGAGTTATGGTGTCCGCCTCGAGTTCTAAAGGTACTGAGTACGGTCTTAGTACAGGGAATATAATTGATGGACATTTGTTTCAGAACTACTGGTTCCTAATGACGTCATAAACCCCCTGATCTCCATGGGTAGTAAGATCGGTTGCCTAGCCTTCTCGAATAAGGGCGAAAAATAGGAGGTCCCGTATACAATTTGCGCACGTTAATAATCCCACGACAGTTCTAAATCGTAAAGAGTAGGCCATACGGCCGCTGCCCTCGCAAAAATTACAAAATTTGGAAACCTACCAACCAAAAAATATTTATAAAATATGTGAATTCTGTATACACACATTGGGATCCTCGATGGAGTTCGTGCACTGTGCCGAGACCCTCCTTGTGTGATCTAAGAGAGGAGATCGGAGCACTGATGGAGTTGTCCGTGCGTAATGAAGATGGTCCTTAAACCAAACACCAAAAATGCCCTCTGAGCACAGCCTCCAACAAATGCGTGCAAAGAATATCTGTCATACACGAGACTTTCAAGATCTCTCCGTGACGTGTTAATTTCCCTTTATGTCAATTTTTAATCCCTGTCTCCGTTTTTTTTTTTTTGTGGTCATCCTCTATTTCTCTTTACCCTAAGCATTTCAGAATGAGAACTGCCTTGTGGTCGGGGTGGAGATACAGCAAAACGCTATTTTCATAAATAACTGCTGGATTTCAATGTAACTGCACAGGACTGACTTACAAAAGTAATAACTATCCATACCAACGCATTTGATGGTATATTGCTATTGGTTGCTATGGGAACGGTGGCCATATTGGATTGTACACTTATATTTAAATTCCCTAATTCTTGTATTTTGTTGTTGTTGAGTTATGAACACCAACGTTGAAATAAAAGCTCATCATTGTATTTTAAAATTTTTATCAGATTAGATTTTATATAACTTAAAACATAATTATAGAGCAGTTTCAGTGAATACGAGCACGATCATTTGTATTGTGCTACGTTTGTTTTGTTCTGTATTAAGAGATTTAAAAAAAAATTAATACACAATGGACGAAAATAAAATGAAAAAAATGGACGAACTTGAGTTTAAAATGGAATTTATTTCTTTTTTCGGGAATATCCATTGTGCGTATTTGTGGGGACTATTCTATGAATATTTCTCACAGTCAGATTAGAAAAAAAAGTTTATAAATTAGTTTCAATATACGCCATTTTTTATTTAACGGACGTTTTATTTCAGTGATCATGGGGGTAGAGGTGGGGTGCGGAGGGGGGGTTGTTCTAACCTTGCCTAGGGCACAAAATGGCCTGGCACCAGCATTGCTTGTGTGACTGCTTGGCCTTTCACGCTAGTATTATCTATCCCTCCTACTTCCACGCTAAGCATTTATATGTGCTATAATATGCTACATGTAAGAATGACAGACCTTAAAAGCAAATAAGACGAAAAGCAAATAAGACGTTTTTACACAAAACGCAGTATTCATTCAACGCTCAGTTGGCAGTTACTGCTCTGACAGGGCAAACGTAGGTCAGTCCCAGATAATAATGAATGGGTTTTATAAGCGCGAAAGTGGGAAATGAATGTTTGTGTGATCTGGTTTTTTTTATCCTATTGTTAAGTTGGAAAAGATCACACATGTGAAAAAAAAGTCGAAATAACAGAATGTCGTGTGCAAAAAGGTCGAAAAGCTGAGGAGAGGAGTGCAAATGTTAATTATTGTACCGTGTGAAAAAAGGACGGGTCGTGTGAAAAAAGGCGCGAAAAAAGAAATAGTATAAATAGAAGAGTTGTGGGCGATAGGCAAGAGATTTCAGGATTTATGATTCTAATGAAACCATAACTTTAGACTAGAGGATTTTTACAGATAGCGTTAGGTGAACTTCGTCTTTGAGGATACCAAGACAAGTTTTTGAGTAGACAAATCAGTGTATTATTCTATTTGGATATACATATATTATTCTATTTGGATATACATATATTATTCAGTTGGATTACATATTTTCTCATCTTGGATAACCAATCATCATTGTGAAATTTACAGTGTTTGTCTAATGACATCAATAAACTCTAATTGAATTTTTCTACATTGCTGTTTGTGGAACTTTACAGTAATTTCTTTTGGATATACCTGGTTGTGCTGAAACTGTTTTGCTTATCACCAAACTTAAAGGGAAGAACATTCCTGGGTTGAAACAAATAACAAAAGGTCAAGTATCACCATCTCTGGCGGAAGGCCAGTTAGCACTTGAACCACCACAACATATGAAGGATTAACTCTGACTAAATAAAATCTATATAACTACTAGTGCCGTATAACCTATACGGCCACACATGCATATAAATATAACAATAAATGTAAAGCTATAGTGCGTTTCAAAAAGATCGGTCGACGATTGACTTCAAATATCTCCATATTCCTTGCACTGATAAACATGATTTTTTGCATGTGGTCTTATATTTTCAATGTCCCAAAGTTTTTATAAAATTCAATGTTGCAGGTAGTGTTCTTTTCTTGCAACGGCTAATTCCTTTGATCTTTTTTTAACGAAGTAATTATTTTGTCCTGAAAGAAAATAATTTACCGTAAATGACGGAAGTTGCATATTTTCGGCATAGGCGTCTATACAATTCGAATGTTAGAGGAGTTTTTTAACTGATTACTACGTGAGGTCCTTTTTTTATTTCTTCGAAATATTTGAGAGAATAATAACGCCTATTCGTTGTAAATGTTACTTTTTATACTAAAACGTGAATGGATGAATGAAGAGGTGAAAGTACTGTGTATGTTAAAAATAGTAGTGAAATCGTGGAGATAAAAATGAAATGAATTGGTTTACATACTTTCACGTAGACAGGTAATCTATTTTACCATCTTGTCCATAATTTGATTACTCCTTTAAATGTTCTCTTTTTTTAGACATTTGTATTTTCTTTTTCCTTCATTTTCTACCTTCGTGGCCAAACTTTTTCACCTTCTCAAACCCCACCCGAGGTTTGGTTACGTTCCGGCCTGTAGCGGTCAGCGAACGATAGTGTTACATCAGCGCACCTGTGGTCCGTCCGAACAGGGGGAATTTCTCTGGTCGCTTTAAAACGTTTGATCACGAGCGGCTGGTACTCTTTGAGGCCTGGGTAACGAGTTTGATCTGTTTCAGGGGGAGATAACAATCGCGGTCAGTTTGTGGGTTGTTTGCCCTTAGATGAGCAAAGAGCACATAATATTATGATTGTCTCTCTGGGGGAATTTTCGCAAAGTTGTTGCTTCTGAAACCTTTGTCTTACCCGGTATTACGATTACGCCGATACCTCTGAAGAAATATGCAGGCCAGGTGTCCGGGGGGAGCGTCCTTTGTAATCTATAAGAGTAGGTGGGTTTAATAAGCAAAGACATTCGTGAATATTCCTGGCCCGTAGATGGCCATCATGAGATAAGGCAAACTTTAACACAGTACTAGAATGTGTTTGCCTATGTTCTAGTCATTTTCGGGGTGAGTTGACATATCTTATTATAATATGATATATTCATGTTAGCTTTTATATATCTGTAAGAAAGTGAATTCATTTCTGAGGACTTCTCCTAGTAATTTAGTTCAGTGATAATGTAGCGCTGTCTACGGCCTTGTAAGGGTGCTTAAACTGTTACGGTTTATCATGGGTTAAATGTTAAACTTACAATAACAGATACTAGGCAGAATCAGTCCACAGATGCTTATCATGGGTTAAGAATAGGCTAAATTAACTGTCATTTCTGTAAGATAATGGCAGGTGTGGATTGTTCACTTAAAACTGAATAGTGAGATGCAGGCAATAACTCTGGATTATAGGAGATAGTCACTTATTCCTTCTTGATAGATATTTCTAGTGGCAAGGGAAAATCATTTTATGCTTACTTGTGTGGCTAGGCACTAGTCTATAACTTTCACAGAAAGCAGTCACCAGGCATAGATATAATTATATCTTATGATTTAGCCACAACTGTATTATTATAGCAAGAACATTGCATTTTCTATGTACTTATTTTGTGGAATGCTAATATATTTCCCCAAGGGGACATACGATTTATTTGTGTAATGTCAAATGCTGTAATCTGTTTATGTAAATTCATTTAATGTTGTGAGATGAATAAGCATATTCATTTAACCGTAACTACAGGTTAGGTTTCCTGTATGTTGAGATTGGGAGAAGAGGAGTAGATTGTTGCTGTCAGAACAGTTACTGACAGGTGCCTGGGTGTGCAAAAGATATTAAGCCTATGCGGGCGCGTGTTGATAATTGATATTTTTAAGGAACAGGAGACATGGTTAAACTTCAGCCCTAAACTATCATAGCAATAACTACAATAAATTTAATCCCATAGTGGAGCGAAACTTTCTGTATAAAGTTAGTGTGATTTATTATTTGCTTGAGGTAAAGGGTGTCTCTTTTGGGTCTCAGTTTCAGGGAGACCGAATCGCTAGAGCAGACTCCAGTCAGGCGAAGAACGACATATTCTCTTCGATCTAGAGGGTTTCTGAATACCGCTAGCGTCACGAGTCGTCAACCCCGTTCCTGAATCAAAACCCCTTTTGTCAACGCCAAGTTAAGCTCACGCAGTACAACGGAGCCAACGCTAAATCTGGAATCACCAAATGCAGTAGTAGTTCCCTACTCGCCTATTGGATTACCAGCCAGAGCATTGCCGCTTCCAGAATATCAAAACCGCCCTGCATGCCTATAGCAGAATTCCATATCACCCGCCTTTGTGTGCCTAAACGGGGCAGTCAGCAAACCACAGCCAAACCAGTTTAAACAGGATTTACAGCCAAGCAGAGCCTAGCGCCGGATAAGCGCGCCTGGGACTCTTTGTCCTCAAGTGACTTCTTCTGGTGTATTTTCTGGATACTAAAACCTCGCACGTATGAGCAGCCATCTATGGACAGAGTTCCCGCCCCCCTCACGCAAGTAGCGGTCACCAACGTATAGCACCTACAAGGAAAGTTGGGTATTTCACTCCATTCATCTTGAAGGATATTTATCCGTAAGACACTTTCTGGAGCTAGCACATTTGGTCCCACGAAAAAGCGGACAGGCTGTCGCTCAGTTCGTTTATTTGGTCAGCAGGAGATAGACTGTCTTCCAGTCCCCATCGCGAAATCAGGGGTGCCACCAACAATAGCGACTACAGTGGATTTATACAGGTCAAGTCCATCCCCCATGGAGTATACTTTTACGTAAAAGACACTGTCGGAAGCATTGTACTTGGTCCCACGAAAAAACGGACAGACTGTCAGACAGTTATTTCATTTCTCTGTGTTCTACAGGTTTTATGAATGTTGGTGGTGTGTGTGTTTGTGGGTGTGTATTTGCATTATTGAGGGTTATTGATGAACATTTTGATTATTGATGTAATTTATGCTGTGTATGATGATATGCATTAATTCCATGCTTTTCTTCTTTAATAAAGTTTACACATTTATTAATGCGCTGTTCCCGACCCTTTCATCCATAATTAACTTGTTTTAGCTCTTTACTAGAATCTCTATGTATGATAAGAGAAAAGAGTGAGAGCAGGAGATGCTTAGACAGTAAAAGTGAGTTGAGGCTTGGAGAGAGAGATCACTTTGATAAATCTTCTTCCAGGTTGTCTCAAGTCCATCTCCTATTTACACCTTTCTGTGTGTGTAATCTATAACTCTGTCAGTCCACTATCCCTTGTCGATTTCACTACTATTGTCCAACTCGACAAATACTCTACACTTTACTCAACAACGACACATACACACATAGATGGAGGAGAAAACATATAAAACATATAAGGTATTTACACACTTATTCTGAGTCAGACGAGTCTAACATATTGATGACTATTCTCGGCTGAACGAACGACAGTCCATCTTTTTTCCAATAGTCATTTTCCTCTTTTAAGACATGGTCTTCACATTTACACCAATAATCTTTGTCTATCTGCGAGAGGGCGGCATATGTTAGTTCTTTCATATTGCATAGTTTGACAGTTTTATTTTCAGCTGCCACCTGTATTTTAACTTTTGCCCAAACGAGTTCAATTGGGTTTAAATGTGAATGATAAGGTGGCAGTCTCAAACACATATGACCATGCTGTTGAATCAACTTGTCTATATGGAATATCTTGGTCTTTTGTGATTTCTTAACAAGGGACAGTAATTCAGGTTTCAGAAACCCCTCGTTAAATGGAATGTCTTCTTTTCTAAGCCAAATCTTTATAGCATCTTTTGTACTCGAAGATGTCGGGATTTTGTCTTCTGCCACAGCGTTGTGGTATGATGCGTTGTCCATTATCAGACAGGATGGTCTGTCTAGGGACGGAATAAGAGTATTTTCAATCCACTCTCTAAATATGTTACCGTTCATCTCGGTATGATAGTCCCGGTTGTCCGTATAATTGGAAGTGAAAATAAGTTCAGCATTTTTCACTAGCCCATTATGTCTGCTGCCTGCATGTGCCATTATCAGACGTCCTTTTCCACTGGGTACACATCTTTTAATCGTACCATCTGATAACTGCCATTCCTTTTCACTTGTGTGGTGTGCATTGATCCAAGTTTCATCCACATACACAATATCATAATCTTGATTACGCATTTCCTGTACTTCACGTAAATATTTACTTCTCATAGATACTAAGTGCGGCTTCTCGCAGATGACGTTTCTTCCACTAGCGTACTTCCTAAACGTAAAGCCAATGCTTCTAACAGTTCTCAATAATGTTGATTTCGACACATCAATGTTATTGTGTGTTCTCAGCCGAATTTTCAGTTTTCTTAGTGTCACAGTTTCTTTGGAATTGAACATTCTACAAATCTCTCTTCTAATCACATCCCTGTCAAAACTATCTACTACTTCCTTTCTTCCTTGCGTCCTGGTATTGATTGAACTGAAAATTCCATTAGCTTTGAGTAATTTATGAAATGAGCGTTTACTTAAACACACAGCGTGAATAGTTCTCTTTTCAGGATTTGAGAGACTCCGATACAGTTTACCACGCTTAGCTTCTCTGCAGAAATATTTATACATCTTCACTGCCATTGTATGCAGTGTAAGGAACTTGACTTTCATACCCATTGTATTACAGACCTAGAATACCGCAAGATACGCCTATGCACTGAAATACACAATCAGTAGAACGGTAACTGAACGCACCGGAAGGATCAATGTAATGTTCAACACAGTGCGATAGTGAGCTTAAACACGGGGAAAATCACGGGAAATGCGTTCAAGATGTTAAATTGAAATAGCTCACAAATATGAAGGGGTAAGCCCTCTCAATACACGGTTGGACTAGGAGGTGATCGATTTTGTATACTAAATTTAAATAAAGAAAATTTAAAACAATAAGTGGGAGCCGCGCTGGTGTAATGGCTACGACGTTGTACTGGCGACCAGGTGTTCATGGTTCAAACCCAGCCGTCGGCGTTTGAAGAAATGTTTACGACCGGAAATTTGACTGAATAACCTGAACGGCTCCTGCACATAAATCCCGTGTGGATGGGAAGGAGCGAAGCTCCTGACCGGGTTGGAAGGAAAGTCCACTGACCCCCAGCCTCGCAATGACATGTCATTGGGCCGAAAGAGCTGGAAAGCTCGAGTGCCGCTGGTTATAAAAAAAACAAAACAAAAAAAAAACCATAAGTTTGTTAACGAGGAAAAAAATGTCCCTTTCGGGACATAGCGATCATTAGGTCATATGCAAAGTTGCAACAATTACGATCAAGTGGTTGCAGAGATATTGAATATTAAACAGCGGCAAACATTGTGAAACGCACTATAGTTTGTATTGCTAAATTTCTTTTAAGTATTTATATTTGATATATATTGTCTTTTAGATGGTATTTTAGTTTACCTAGACATTTTAAAGTTATTAGCAAGTTTCTATAGATGTTCTATGTTAAAAAGTATTAGTTCTTTGTTTTAAATGTTATTTTACATAAAAGTCATTTTAAAGACGTGTTAGCTAATTTTTCTAGTTCTCTTTTAAGTTATAAAAAGTCTATTTAGTAAGTCTTAAAGTATATTTCTATTTAGGAACTAAAGTCGTTTTTGTAAGTCTAAAATAGTATGTTTTATTAGTCGCTTTAGTAACTCAAAAAAATTATGTTTCTATTTTGGGAATAAAAGTCGTTTTAGTAAGTCTTAGTCTATTTCCATTTAGGATGTCTACAAGTTTATTTCTATTTTAGGAATTAAAGTCGTATTAGTAAGTCTAAAAGTTTATTTCTATTTTAGGAATTAAAGTCATTTTAGTAAGTCTACAAGTTTATTTATATTTTAGGAATAATCTAAAAGTTTATTCACAATTTATAAATTTTAGTCAGTCGAAAATTTTAGTAATTAAAGACATCTTAGTTTGTATAAAACTCTTGTTCTATTTTAGGAATAAAAGTCGTTTCAGTCAGTCAAAACAAAACACAAAATTTACTAAAACCAAAACCTATTAGAAAGTAGATGTTTTGAATGGCCCTAAAAAGGACCTTAAGAAAAAAAAAAGATGAAAAACTGAGAATTTGACTCAGATCAGAGGTAGAGCGTTATGGCTTGACGAACGCTCTTCAGCGCCTGCGTCGAGATCTTCTGCGCCTGCGTCCACCGCTTCTCTTCCTCCCTGTACTCCTCCTCCTCCTGCGGCTTATCCTCCTGCGGCTTCCCCTCCTGCGGCTTCTCCTCGTACGGCTTCCCCTCCTGCGGCTTCTTCTGCGGGTTCTCCTCCCTCGGCTTCTCCTCCTGGAGCGTCGCCTCGTCCGGCGCCCGCTGCTTCGTCGTCGTCGGCGCCTTTTCCGAAGAAGCAGGACGTCTTCCTCATCCGATTTCGACTTCCAACGACGTCTCTTACTTCCAGCCTTGTCTTCATCGTCGGCGGTTGGAGTGTATCTCGCACCTCGTTTCTTGATCTTCCCCTGACGAACGGCGCGGTCCAGTGCCTTCTTGATTGGGCGGCTCAGCTCTCGGGTAGAAACAGTTGATGCCATTTTGGAGGCGAAGAACTTCTTCAGAGAAGTCAGAGACGAGCCTCTGGCCTCACGGAGCGAAACAATAGCTTCTAGAACTGAGTCTAAGGTAACACGAACATTGTTCTCGCTAGCGTGCTGATTCGATCTAGACTCGGACGCCATGATTTCTAAGATAAGTCGCTAGGACTCGATGAGAACGCCCCGGAATGTTGTATTAATAATTTGCTGCAGACGTCCGAGAAAGCTGAAAAAAAGACATCGCTTCTCGGCCTTTTGATTAAGATCAAAGTGTAGTATTATTGGCTTCTGATTGATTTGTCTTGTCGCTGCGAATTTTTATAGGTATTGAAAAAGACTAGTGCCATTTACTAGCACAAATTAAAACATAATTATATCGCAGCTTAACGTGTGTTACCGGGGCCCGAAAGGGGAGCAAAGAATAGTAACACTGTTCCCTGCCAAGCATGTCGTAGAAAGCGACTAAGGAGGGTTGGGCATGGGGCCGGTTACCCCATCCCGTAAAAAATATAAACCACAAAAAACTTCAACAAACATGGACAAGTCAATTAAAGAAAATAAAAGGAGGACTTGGCATGTGTTTGTTGAAGGCCTATGCTCCTTCGGGAGTGGAGGGTTATGAATTAACGAAACTGGAGCATGCTCATTTATCAGATATATTTTTAAAAGAAAATGAATACAGCATGGTCGAAAATAGAATGAAAAAGGACGAACGTGAGTACAACATATAAGAATAAAATTATTATAATAGGGAATATCCGTTGCGCGTATTTGTGCGAAACTTTCTGTGAAGAAACACGAGTGAGAAGTGTGCAGTGGTTGTGTAAATTAAGAAGATCCTGAGATGTAGGCCTATGACTTTAAAGTTCGTATCTAAAAAGAGTAAAAAAACATAAAAGCAAAATGTTACAATATTATTTACAATATATCACAATGTTGATATGATATCAGAAATCGGATTTGCCTAAAGTTTTATTATTCATTGACAGATATCTATGCCAAATACCATGTTGATAGACCAAGAAATACGCAAGTTATTAGGAAATTAGTAACATAACTAAGGTTCTGAGAAATTAATGATTTTCTTCATAGGAAAAGAACAATATCTTCACGAACATACAATTTACAAAATCAATATACACCTACTTAGTATATGCTCTGGCAAATTAAATAGATATATTTGGATTTAGGAGAAAATAAATTATCAGAACAAGGACTAATCCACATTTTTATTTTTGTCCTATTTTGACTTTAAATGCACTATAGCTCCTAGCGCCCCTTGATGTATAGATCTAGGGGCACTAACTAAATCCAGCCCCAAGTTCTTATTCATGCCGTTTTGTCTGTTACATTTTCCCTTAACAAATGCCAATAACCCTAAACAGCGTTTAACCTGGGTTAAAATATGATAGTACAGTAGAACTCCATTTATCCGAACCCCAATTATCCGAACATCCAATTATCCGAACACTTTTTCGAGAAAAAAAAAAATCAGGCGCCACCAGTCATGTTAGACTTTATTTTTGAATCTTTTGATGCGGCAAGCTTCAAATGTGTGCGAACAATTTGTAGAGGATGGAATGGGCTAATGGTCAGTCGCTTACGTAGAGGAAGTCAGTCAGATCATAAAGTCAGTTAATATCTGGTCTACCAATCTAGTGTACGTATGCGTTCTAGGCAGAACACTGGCTAAACAGACAGTTCAACTTAAAATAATTGTGTCTGCTACTACAGCAGAATAATTTTGGTGTGCAAGTATTTCTCTGTGCGATATGGAATCTTCCAGAAGGCCTAAAGCATATAAAAGGAACCGCAATGTTTTGTCAATTGAAACGAAAACAGAAATTATCAAGAGACTAGGAAAAGGTGAAACTGTGTCTTCACTTGCGAGGATTTCCAATGTTGGGAAAGCTACCGTCTCTGACATCAAAAGTAACAAGGATAAAATTATGAGTTTTGCACCGAAATTGGATAGTGAAAATGGGTCGAAGAAACGTAAACCACGAGACATGCGAAAGATTTGAAATTGGAAGAGGCTTTGTATATATGGTTTGTGCAAAGAAGAAGCAAAGGGGAAACTATCTCTGGTTCTCTATTGTGTGAAAAGGCACTTCAGTTCAACAATCAACTTGACTGTCCTCCTGACTTTAAGGCTAGCCAGGGATGGTTAAGAAACTTTAAATCTCGTCATGGCATACGAGAATTGGAGATGCAACTGCCGCTGAAAATTTTAAAGAAACATTCTTGGCTTTTTTGGAAGAAGAAGATTATTCACTCGATGTGTATAATGCCGATGAGACTGGCTTATGCTGGAAATCATTGCCTCAAAAATCACTTGCATCTCAGCGCGAAGCAGCTTCCCCTGTGTTTAAAAAGTGCAAAGAGAGAGTAACAATTTTGGTAGCCGCGAATGCCAGTGGAAGTCATCGTTTACCGGTGCTAATGATCGGTAAAGCCAAAAAACCACGTTGTTTAAAGAATGTGACATGTCTCCCATTGTGCTACAAAGCACAGAAGAGTGCTTGGATGAATAGTGAAATATTTCTTGATTGGTATACAAATCAGTTCATCCCAAATGTGAAGAGGTTGAGAGAACAAGAAAAGAAAACTGGAAAAGTAATTCTTCTACTGGACAATGCACCATCTCATCCAGAGACGGATACATTGAATGCAGTTGATGCAAATTTTAAAGTAATTTTTCTGCCTCCCAATGTAACAGCACTGATTCAACCAATGGATCAGGGTGTTATAGCAAAGCTTAAAAAGATGTACAAGAAGGAAGTCATGCGTCGTTTATTGTTGGCTGAAGATGAAGAAAGTGTGGTGGCGTTTTCCAAAAGCTTAATCTCAAAGACTGCTGATATATGTTAGCTGATGCTTGGACCACCCTGTCACAAGATAATCTCAACAAGGCTTGGAATAGATTGCTTGGGAAAAAAGGAGGAAATGAAACTACTGTAGTGGACACAAATGATGATTGTATAAATGAAGTTGTGGAACTGTTTCAAGCAATGCCCGGATTTTTCGGCCTGTGACAAAGATGATGCACACATGTGGCTAGAAGATGATAATGATTCTGGTTTTCAGTTTTTGAATGACGAAGAAATTTTGTCTTTTGTGCAAAAGGAAAACCAAATACATGTAGTGACCGATGACGAAGACTCCTCAGAAGTACATGATGTACTTGTAGATTATGAAGAAAACCCAAAACGTCGACCAAGTCCTGAAGAGGCCTTTATAGCACTAGAAACAGCGATGGCTTGGTACGAGCAAGAAGATGACAGCTGTCCTATACAGCTTCTGCTGTTGAAGAGAATGCGGGACTTAGCAGCCAAAAGGAGACTATCCAGTTTGGTGCAAAAGAGGATTCCTCATTAATTTAAATAGTGGGTTACATCTGTGCAAGTACATGTATACGTAAGTTGCGCCTGGTTTTGAATCGTTTGTAATGTTATTTTGAAAACATTTCTCTTTCTTAAAAAAAAATAATTAGATCCGTCGATTTTGCGAAGACAAAAATTCTTAATTCTGACAGAATTTCTGTACTCAGAAAAAGTAATTTAGCGAATCACATAAAAGCCGGATATTTCAACATTTTTTAAAAATCCGACAGGACGCACAGTTTTGTCGCAAAAGGCCGGACACATCCGGCCAAATCCGGACGTCTGGCCGCCCTAGGATACCTTTCTTTTTTGTCGAACAATTGGCTGTTTATTCTTTTAAATCTTCCGCGTGCACACAAATAAGCGGGAACCGCTTTGAGTACCTCTGGCGTAGCAATGGTGCCCTCCGTGGAACTATTTAGTGTAGGTGAAAATGGGCCAGATTCATTGTGCCTGTAGCCAAGTTTTTAAGTGGCTGAAAGAATGTTCAAACTTAGCAAGTTTAAAAAAAAAACACATCATCGACTAACTGGATCAGTTCGTATTATACTGAGCTACGTTTCACAGTTATACATCTCCGATGTTTCTATTATTGGAGACATATCCAGTGCACGCAATACAGCTCGAGGTGCTGTCATATTGTATTTCTTTAAGATGTCTCACCCATCGATCCTCTTCGGTAAGAGTTAAGAATAGTACGGTAGTCAAAGTCTGCCGTTTCGGCCAAATGTCTATTGAAATTTCAGCAGTGTCGTTCGACTAATTCAAAATAAGGTCTACCGTTCATCTTAACCCCGACCAAACTCCTTTGTCGAGCTTTTTTTTTTTTTTTTTTTTTTAAAGTATCCTCTTTCACTAACCTTAACCCTAACCCTGTTTCGAACTTTTTCAAACAATGACGTCCGACAAAAATTGAGGCCATATCGATATTCACTGAGACAACTTGATGGCGTGTCCACTAAAGTTGTTTTCAACCTATTGATCTTCCTTAGGTGTACTATTATGTAATGAAACTAGTCACATATGATTAGAACAGATATGGTATTGTCGAGATCTGAAGCTTGACTACTTTGAGCGATAGTCTCACACGGTAGGGAAATACTATGATCGTAGTTTGCAGCACGCAAGAAGCAGCAGCATCCATTGGCTGGGTTTCCGTTACGGAAAATAGTAACAATACACAAGTTACTGTAAATACGGAACCGTTCTGAATTAAACACTATATGTACGAATCAAAATATTCTTTGTTTCTCAATATAGTTTATCACTCTTGTGGTCTAGTGGTGTCCTGAGCACTGGATAGTGCTCGGCGGCCCTGGTTCGATCATCAGTTGAGACGGGATTTTTTTTGAACCGCGAACGGTTCCATGGTCGACCCAGCCTCATGAACTGGGTACCCGAGTAACGCTGAGAAGGTTAAGGCGGCCGGCGATGCTGGACCTAGTATGACCACCGCCTAACACCATATTCCCAATATGTCTCAATGGGCGTGTAACGGGATCCTTTACTTTTTTAACCTTTCCATGTTTTACTAACTACTTTTCTCAGATATCTCATTTCACAGGTGATAATTCTTTCTAGTTCCTTGGTTAATAATGAAATGGTAAAAGGTAGTCTAACAGTTAACAGCAATATCCTTTTAGACCAAGTCATGAAAATACTGAAGGAATAGCTACCTCCGTGGAATGGTTGACGAACGCCACATAATTTCATCCATTATGTTTAACGGCAATATTTACCAAGAAAAGAAAGAATTTCAATTGAAACAACAGTTGTCTGACTCATCTTACCAGATAATAAGCCTTCTGCCACGACAGACGTTTCTACTTATAACTTTGTTAATTTATGGTAGAATGTGATTAAGAAGATAGTCAGTGTTAGTTAAAATGTTCTTGCATCCTCACACTATACTGAATTACAGCGTCTTCAATCTATAATTATAGAGCAGGTGTTGAGAATAGACAGACCTAGAGAATTGCACAATATAGTAAAACAGTATATAACACCAACAAAAATTCATATATAAGGATCATTGATGGTGTGACGGGAAGGTGAGACTCTGGAGGGGGTCTCGTAGTGCTCGTTGATGATGGCAGATGATTGGTGGATTGGGTGTCATCCGGGACACCTTTCTCCCTTTTGTTAATAACATGACAGTTGTGACTTTTTTTTTTTTGGAAAGGGGAGGACACACATACAAGTACATACACACACAATTTTACATTTTTTATTTACTCTTCTTGGACGAAGTTGGGGGATGATACCATATTTGGATATCGGATAACAAGATTATTATTTTGAATTAACCACACTATATCAAGGGTTGAATGGGATACTTGTTAATTTTTTTTTTTTTTTTACATTTTACAATATTGTGTTTACCTTAATAATAATTTTAAAAATACTAACATTAATAAAAATAACTACTAATAAAAGAGGTAAGCAGTGCGAACAAACTAACATACCAGTCTATTAATGTATATAGTATATACCATCATCATGCTAAGGGATTTAAAAAAAATTAAAAGTATTGTCTATTAGGTGAAAGGGGGGAACAAACACCAAAAAGCCTAGAGGCCCTTCTTGGCTTAATCCTGCCCTGCATGGAGCCATTGCTGTATTTTGTCTGAGTGTAGTAACTAAAACATTCATGTGCCCTTGCTGCACTGGCTTTTGTTGCAGTTTGTTTGACATAATAAAGTTGTCAGCCCCAGGCACAACCTAATATTTGTTGCCTTTTGTGACATGCCTGAGGGAGCAATTGCCCCCCCTTTTTTTATCTGCTCAGAGATCTCGCGGGAACTAAATGGGGGCGTGGAGTACTCATATTATCACTTAAATTGTTAACTTACTGCTAAAAAGTGTTCTTTGAGAATTAAGTCAGTTAGTACAATTAGAGTGCTTCTGATAGTATCTCTTAGCACATAATAAAAGATGGATTGAGTTTCAAAACAGACCAGTCTGTCAATGATTCGAAAAATGCACTAACAAATGTTTATTTTGGAACACATGTTGGCAGTGCTGCCAGAAAAATGCTGGTGCAGCAAGAAAGTGGGTAAAACTTGCCAGCATTCATCTTTCTAAATGTATTTATGCTATTAAGAAAGTGGTTATATAAAAGACTAAAACCCTTGATGAAACTGCCAAAAAGGATTTGTGTTAACCACAGCAGGCAATGAAATTCAGTAAGTGTGTGTACAATACCGTATATCTTTACTTCCATGACCGCTTCAAACTGGCAGAGTGGATAAAACCAGGCAGAAAAAAAACTGACACTTAATTCGATAGGTTCATATTGTAATGGTCTGTACAGTTTCCTATTATTATGATATAGTAGTAGTAGTCGTAGTTGTTGTAGTAGTAGTAGTAGTTGCTTTCAGTCATAACTGACTGTGAGAATGCGTCTCTGGGGTGATGGCCCTTAAATGGTTTTTTTTTTAACCCAGTGTTCCTTTTGGCGTGTTCCTTTCTCTTTTGCATGTGAGAGCTTCTTCTCACACAATCTGAGATGTCACCATGGAAGCATCACCACTTGGTGTGATCGACAGCTTCATCCTCCCATGTTGCTGGATTTATGTCCAGTGCTTTCATGTCTCTCTTGTACACATCTTTGAACCTCATCTGTGGTCGCCGGATTGTTCTTTTGACAGTAGAAAATATCTTTGGGGTTACAACCATCTTCCATGCGGCAGACATGGCCAAGCCAGCATAGTGTCTGCTGTCTAAGAAGTGTATATATGCTTTGAAGGCCAGCACCTCGAAATTTGTCACTTTGTCTTTCCATTAAATACGAAGAATATGGTATTATTATTATTAGTTTTTTTTTTTTTTTTTTTTTGCGTACGCCCGCTAATACTCGAGGCGAAATCTCAGGTTATTATTTTTTGTCTAACCTGACATTGATTTTACGTGAGTATCCCTTTATTTCTTGTACAGAGACAGGTGTCCCTCGCCATTCAGGCAAATACTCTCCGATTTCGGAGGTACCCATTGCAGCTGGGTCGGCTCAGGAGCCGCCAGTCCCTGGTCGACGACACTCCTTCAAATGTCCTCGCCAGGTCTCGAGTTAATCCAGTCCAAATCCCGGTCGACGAAAAATCCTCAAATGCCGTCGCATTATTAGTTATGAAATAGTTAGCAACAATTCACATCACAATCACACAAGCCTTCAGATCATTAGATTAGTTACAAATTTATGATGATGGTGATGACGGGATCTCCCTGTAGCTGATTCTTGTGACGGGAAGTTAATAACTTTGATCAAATCTTGCTAGTAACATTGATTATTCTGTGGTGGTCTCCTTCTTCTTTGTTTTTATATAACCACATCTATTTCTGTCATACAGTTGGCAGTCTGTCTCAGGCTTGATCTTCACTCTCACATAACCACACCTATTTCTCTCACAAAGTTAGTAGTCTGTCTCAGGCTAATCTTGTTTCTTTACACTTTCTCCCTCAAAGGGTTGGTGAAGGTCATGCTGAAAATCTGATCCACTGATGGAGTAACATTCTTGAAAGATACATTGTATTGTTTGATTGTCTTCCCTACATCATAGTACATGGGACACATGTCAATCAGCCCAATTTTTAAAATGATAAACATTTGGTATTTGAGTCTGCAATGGCTGGTTCTCTATCTGACAAAAATATCATTTCATCTCTTCTTGGATTCAAACTGGTTTGGTTTTAAGGATCATTTTCATTGCATACGGGCAACTCCATCAGTGCTCTAATCTCCTCCCTGAGATCAATCAAGGAGGATCTCAGCACAATGCACGAATTCCATAGCACCGGCAAGGATTTATTTATTTACCGGCAAGGATCCAAATGTCTACACAGGAATCACACATTCTATCAATATTTTTGTGGTGGGTAGGTTTCTTAATTTTTACATTTTGCCTGTGCAGCGAAAGCATGACCTACTCTTTACGATTTCCAACTGCCGAGGGATTTTTAACATGCCCAACTTGCACATGGGACGTTCTGTTTTTTGTTGCCCTTATCCAAGAAGGCTAGGCATCTGATCTCACTACCTATTATACCAGGGGGGAGTATTACATCATTAGGAACCACTGGTTCGGAAAAAAAATTTCCATTCATTATTTCCCCTTGTTCCTTTAGAATTAGAGCCGGACGCCATACCTCTTAGCCACTCCGACCCCCTTAGAGTAAGATATAACAGAAGCATATTTTTCTATTCAGTGGTAGTGGTTATGATGATGATGATGTAGATATAGTTATGGTAGTGGTTATGATGATGATGTAGATGTGGTTATGGTAGTGGTTATGATGATGATGATGTAGATATAGTTATGGTAGTGGTTCTGATTATGATGATGATGATGTAGATATAGTTATGGTAGTGGTTATGATGATGATGATGTAGATATAGTTATGGTAGTGGTTCTGATGATGATGTAGATATAGTTATGGTAGTGGTTCTGATGATGATGATGTAGATATAGTTATGGTAGTGGTTCTAATGATGATGATGATGTAGATATAGTTATGGTAGTGGTTCTGATGATGATGTAGATATAGTTATGGTAGTGGTTCTGATGATGATGATGATGTAGATATAGTTATGGTAGTGGTTCTGATGATGATGATGTAGGTATAGTTATGGTAGTGGTTCTAATGATGATGATGATGTAGATATAGTTATGATAGTGGTTCTAATGATGATGATAATGTAGATATAGTTATGGTAGTGGTTCTAATCATGATGATGATGTAGATATAGTTATGGTAGTGGTTCTAATGATGATGATGATGTAGATATAGTTATGGTAGTGATGATGATGATGATGTAGATATAGTTATGGTAGTGGTTCTAATGATGATGTAGATATAGTTATGGTACTGGTTCTGATGATGATGTAGATATAGTTATGGTAGTAGTTCTGATGATGATGATGTAGATATATATTTATGGTAGTGGTTTTGATGATGATGTAAATATAGTTATGGTAGTGGTTCTAATGATGATAATGATGTAGATATAGTTATGGTAGTGGTTCTGATGATGATGTAGATATAGTTATGGTGGTGGTTCTGATGATGATGTAGATATAGTTATGGTAGTGGTTATGATGATGATGATGATGATATATAGTTATGGTAGTGGTTCTAATGATGATGTAGATATAGTTATGGTAGTGGTTCTGATGATGATGTAGATATAGTTATGGTAGTGGTTCTAATGATGATGATGATTCAGATATAGTTATGGTAGTGGTTCTAATGATGATGATGATGTAGATATAGTTATGGTAGTGGTTCTAATGATGATGATGATGTAGATATAGTTATGATAGTGGTTCTAATGATGATGATGATAATGTAGATATAGTTGTGAATATTATAGTGAGAATGATTATATACAAAATAATGATGATGTCGATGAAAGGACTCTGGTATTGTCACATAGAGACAGTGTTTGGCTGTCCCCAGTATGTCCTATCACTTTACAGTTAATAATGTGTAATAAAAACATTCTATTTTCCAGACAACTGTCTAACAATGAACTGTCACAGCTCTCAGGAAAAGTTTTTCAGGGACTGACCAATGTTAAAACTTTGTGAGTATGTGTAGATAATTTATACTCCTTAATACTAGTGTTTAACATCTGGGATACAAATATTTAAATACAGGCATAAGAATCTTCAACTCAAATGTGAAGTCAGTCCTATTGTATGGCTCGGAGACATGGAGAACAACAAAGACAACAACCAAAAGCTACAGACTTTCATAAATGGGTGCTTGCGTAGAATAGAGGGATTAAAATGGTATGACAAGGTTACCAACGTGGAACTGATGACAAGAACTAGACAAGTGCCAGTGGAACAAGAGATGAGAAGAAGACGATGGCGATGGATAGGACACACACTGAGGAAACCTGTTGATAGCATTACAAGGCAGTCCTTGTTCTGGAACCCCCAGGGCAAGAGAGGCAGAGGTAGACCAAGAAGCACATGGAGAAGAGAGCTGGAAACAGAGGTGAAAATGATGAGGAGAACATGAAAAGAACTTGAGATGATGGCACGTGACAGGAGAACTTGGCATGTGTTTGTTGAAGGCCTATGCTCCTTTGGGAGTGGAGGGTTATGATGGTGATACCTCGGAGATATTGTGGGTTTGATTCCAGACCACCGCAATAAAGAAAATATCGCAATAAAGTGGATCACACCCATTTTTGGCTTCCCAATGCATATAAAAGCCTAAAATCACGTTTACATTATGTCTATTAAGTGCGCATTATGTCTATTAAGTATTGTAAAATTAAAAATACTTTATTGCTAAAAAAAAAAATGCTAATCTTCATCATCTGAGACTTCATCGAATTGTAATTTTTTTGCTCGTGGAGAGCCAAAATCTGTCGAAAGAAGAAGGCACGTTCTAATAAATAAACATTCATAATTTGAAAAAAAAGCGTAATATCTGCGAAGCGCAATAAAGCGACGTATGCCTGTAAGCTCTTTAATTTATTTATGGTGTTTCTTTTCGGTATATTATGATGATAATTGGGAAAAAAATTAGAGACACTAATTTTTTTACTTTATGTGACTTATAAAAACCCTCTTGATATCTACAAGGTGATTGAAAATTACTTCCATTTTTTTTTTTAATTGTTATTTCTTCACTCCCCAATTTGTATGGAGAACATGTTAAAATAAAGAAAATAAATTGTTATTTTATTTTATAAAATGCTGTCACATTAATCTTACAGTTCAGTGTGAGATCCAGTCGGCTCAACGCATGGTTTGACAGCAGGCAGCACTTTATGCTGTTGCTTGTAACATTAGCTTATTGGTCTTTTTAGATTTTGTTTCTGAGAATAAAAAGTTAAACTTATTTGTCAAATGGTAGTTATCACCCCATGTTTTGACAACTGTATCTTATGTATCCAATGACCTAAGAGTAGTGCTCCACAAACTTTGTCAACGATTCAAAAGTTTTTTTGATCCAATGGACCCCATCTCATTGTAACATCACCGGCAACGAAGAGGCGTACCGATTGGCAAAGGAAAGTGGAAAGCTACCTCAGCCTGATGCAAGCGTAACTTTCAAAGAGGCAAAGAGTTTTATCAGAATCAGATGCAGAAACTAAAGGGATGTACAGCATCCAGGTCACACACAAAATGATGCATACTACCAGTTCAACAGAAGAGAACAAGTGATAATCTTCAGACTCCGCACTGGCCACAACAAATTGGGATACCATCTATTCAACAAGCTAAAGATAGGAACTACCAATGAGCGTAACTGTGGCACTGATAACATGACTGCTGAACATCTGCTTCAAAGTTGCCTAATATATACGGAACAGAGAACGCGCATACGGCCGACACCAGTACCATTCATGGAAAGGCTCTACAGAGATGCAAATAGCCTCAAGTTAACTACTGCTTTCCTTGAAAACATTCAAGTAGACGTCCAAGAGTGTACAAAGAAGAAGGAAGAGTGTACAAAGAAGAAGAAGAAGATGTGTATCCAACTGATACAAGTGAGGATATAAAAATTTAAAAATAAGAAGTGAATTTTCAATCACCTTTATAATAGCAACAACGAGGTTTATAATAGCAACAACGAGGTTTTGTTTAATTTTTTAAAGAAGAAGAACCTTTTTCCTTCTACTGATCACTAAGAGATTTTTAAATCACTTATTTAAACAACTATTTTTATAAAGTTGTAATGAACTTTAAAATATAATCCGCTTGTGCTTTGTCTTTTGTTAATGTCATTTTACGCGGACAAAAAACACATGCAAACTTGATCTAACTAGTGACTTTGGTTTTATTACAGATTACTGCGAGGCAACAAAATTACCTGCATTAACAATAGCACATTAACAGAGACTCCTAGACTTCGACTTCTGTGAGTAATGTTGTGAATCTTTTCTAAAATTAGGATTAAAACATGTCTAACTTGTTTTACATCAGCTAGTAGCAGTCCACATTTATGAGCATTTTTTTTAGAGAAAAAAAAAAACAAATTTTAGAATATATTTTATTCAAACAGACAAAATTAATGGAAAAAGAGGCTAAATTATAAGAGAAGATAATTAACATTAAAAGAATACCATAAAAGAAAGCACCAGAGCTGATAAACAACAAGTAGAGACTAAAAGTTGTGATTAGACATGATTCCCGTGGAGGTCGGCAGAACATATTAAGAAGAAAGAAAGCTAAACACTGCAAAACATCCACATGAAATTCCATGCTTTTAAAAGACTAACGTTGAAAGATTGCAAAAGAAAAGTCAAAAATTGATCTTATTAATTCGCTGACAAGGATGAATCATTTTTAAATGCAGTTAACAGATCCCCTTATTAAGTCATAAATGTCATAGCTTAGATAATAAATTCCCATCATAACCTACAAAACCAGCTGAAAATTAAAGCATAACAACTTGAATCTCATAGTTTTTGTCTTTTTCAGATCGGTGTATGACAACCATATCCGTTGTATTATGAAAGGATCTTTTGACAGACTGCATTATCTCTCCACCCTGTAGGTAGTATTTTGTTATAACATAGGTTATTTTAATTACATATTCCTCCAAAGTGAGTAGACAAAGGAGAGCTAACTGCCCACTGATTATTATTTTTGTAATATCTGGACTAGTTTATAAATATCAAAATATTATCACACAAACATTGCTTATCGTCTTCTGTTCTTTTTAAGGTGCATTTTGTTCACTTGGAGATGTCTTTTGTATTTCTTAGAGCCTGCCTATGCAATTTCTGAGTGTTTATTAAATTGATCCTTTCTAAATGACAGTATATGAAGTCCAAGTTTACGTACATGGATTATGCCGATATTGAATGCACAAATTGCACAGATGCAGTATTTGCACTGTCGTGGAATATTCTAATCCACATATATAAATTATCAAGTAAATATAAAGCCTAATAAATACATATAATAAAGAAAGGAAGAAGAATGGTAAAGAACAGTGCTGTCACAATGACAGTACTCGAAATCCCCTTTGTTTTATGCTTCGTCTGCAAATTGTAACGTTTCCACGTTAAATAGGCCTTCTGCAACATACACGCGTTTCCCAAACACACAATAAAATGTGCTGCCTTTCTAAGTAAAACCTTGAAATATGCAAGTTGACCTAAATTTTAAATTCCATTCATGTCTTTTTCTACACTGCGTTACCAAAACGAACGAACAGATGGACAAAAGGATAAAGAGAGAGGGGAGGGCTGAAAATCAGGAACGCATGCAACACGCGTCGCGCGATACACAAATGCTGCCATCACGCGTGTAAGTCTACATGCACTAATTTTTTTCAGACGGACAGTGATAAAATACATTAACCCTCCCAGAGTTAGGTTTTAAAATCATAAAAAAAACGCTTATTAGGAAAGATAACAATAGATGGGTTTACGGTTGAAAACATAACAGTACCCAGACAGCACATCTTCGAAACAGGAGGTAGAAGAAATTGCATATTTTGAATGCAGCCACGTAGCTCCTTTAAATTTGTATTTTTGGGTTCCTTAGGGCTTGCTGACAAATAATATGTAAAACGTTACGCAAATAGTCCAGGAATTAATAAATTATACCCAAAATAAAATATTGGGGGTGCCTGACAGCATAAAATCATTTCTGCTCATAAGATTTTTTTTTAACGTGTTTGAAAAAAATTTACGTTACAGAAATAGCCTACCATGTAAACTCCAATTGATTGGAGCGCAACAAATGAAAGCCTAACCACGATTGGTCGGGCTATAAATACTATCTTTCGTTGTTAGGGGAAACGGGGAAAGGTAACATTTTTTTCAAACACTTGTCGAAACGGGGCTCATTGGTCAGACTCGCTGATATACACACTTGGGAGCGTTAGTTCGAAACCACTTGTTTAAATAAGCTTGATAAAGCATCAGTGCGTTGAAGCCAGCTTATATTTTGCTAAATAAAAGCCTGGAAGATAAGCAGATGGGAATTTGTGCCAGTTTGTGCCAGAATTCATTGCTAATCAACGTATCTGTGTTTATTCGTATGAATTGTGGTAAGCTTGAACCATTCAATATCTTTTAATGAAAATTGAATGTGAATTGTTGATTTATGCCTGTATATATATGTGTAGTTCAGTGGCAAACGTGAGGTAAAGCCTGTAATGCTCCAGCCTGAACAGAGGGTGTCGGAGAGAAGTAAAACGGCATGGAATGGCCAAACAGTACACTGACACCTGGATGATTGAATAGAAAGAAATAATGCTGGAATTGCAGAGGCGTAGTAACCATTAAGAAGGGTAATACTGGAATAAAGTATTTCAAATGAAGCTGACAGTTGGCCTAATGCTCTGAACTCAATGTTTGTGCTGTGTTGTGATCAGTGTAACAAGAGAGTTTAAGTTAGTTATGAAGTAGAAGGTACATCCTTCTTGATTTCAGGGACCGTGGTCTTGATGGTACTGAGCAGCACCTGGTCAGAGCTTTGCTGAATCCAGAGTCGGACAGCATACTCCTTGGTCTTTTTAGCTATCAGTGAGGTGTCTCCTGAGCCCAGAGGAGAATTCGAGCAGAGGAGTCCTTTCCTGCCGCCATCACGACAGATAAGCGAATTGGCCAGCTGAGCTCAACATTATGTCCCCTCATCTTGAAATGACTTTGTAAAAATTAACATTAAGAGGGGAAATTAATTGTCTTAATATCAGGAACTGAGAACATCTCCAATACTAATTTCCTTAAGACAAACTATTGAAGTCATGATGACAACTACCAACAGAGCTTGAACAAAACAAAACCAGTATTACCTCATACTACTATTACACAACTGACACACATAGGATATTTTTAATAATATATGTCACTACCAGATTCATATTAATACATTCTGTACATAACTTGTAATTTAAATTGATTGTGATTCCTGGTTCCCTTGTAGTTGAATCAGGACACATATTCATTCATGCCAGTAATGAATACATATTGTTATTTGAAAAGTTACGAGTGACTCCTTTAAGATATTCTCATAGAGTGTTATATGTATGTGAGTGTCACAGTGTTGTCAAGAGTAGTGGATTAAATTAAATTGTTTATCTGTCTGTTGTTGTGACTTACACTTCACCATACTCATACCCTAGACACATAACGTAGCATCACACTATTCCAGAATAATTCTGACTGAGATATATAGATATGTGGTAGCAAGTAAGGTTATCTATAATACACTACTCTTAATAGATATAGATACCTTCACAGCTGATCTCAGTCAGTACACTAAGTCCCCTATAAATATTTATCACATCCCACTTCACCACATATATTGGGGTCTCGCTCTTGGGATTTTGAATCTTTAACTATTAAAAATATTGGGGGTAATTCACTTCAGGGAATATAAGAATTAAAAGGTATCCTTGGGTGGAATTAAAGAAGGTTGAGCTCACGGTGCCTGTGTTGTCCATTAGAGATTGAATTGTTGGTTAGACATTATATAAAGTTACCTGATAGACAATGGCGGACCTGGCCAAATTTCGATCTGCTGCGGTTCAGACTGCAAAAGAGTTAGGATTAGATGGGCAAGTTATGGTTGCCTATGCCACGACGGAATGTGACAAATTTATTGAACGCGAAGAAAGAAGATTAGAAAAAGAGGCCGAAAGAAAGTTAGAGGCTGACAAGGAAAGATAAGAAGTTACAATTGAACGCTGAGGCTGAGACTAAGAGGTTGCAAGCTGAGGCTGAGACTAAGAGGTTGCAGATTGAGGCTGACAAAGAGAGCTAAGAAATTGGAAGCAGAAGAGAAAGAAAGAAAGCTAGCTGCAGAAAGGGAAGAGAAGAAATTAGCTGCAGAAAGGGAAGCCGAGAAAAAAAGACAGACACCAGAAAGAGAAGAGAAGAGAATAGCTGCAGAGAGGGAAGCAGAAAAGGAGGAGAAGAGATTACAAAGGGAACATGAGTTACGACTAAGGGAGTTTGAGTTTCAAGGCCATGCTCCTGAAAATGGTGCCAGTCCCTTTGCCTCTGATGCTACGGTTACTCAAGGAGCCTCAACCTCAGCTATGAATTTTCATTTAGATCATTTTGTTGAGAAAGACGATGATATAGAGAGCTATCTAAATAGGTATGAACTATTAGCTACCACGTATGGGTTAGAGAGAGAAAGGTGGAGCTTAAAGTTATCTCAGGGACTTCGTGGGGCAGCTTATGAAGTTTTTGCAAAAATGAGCAGAAGTGATCAGGAAAATTATGACATGCTAAAGCAGGCTCTTTTGTTAAGGTATGAAAAGAATGCAGAATTTTATAGGAAAAAATTTAGGAATGCTAAACTACTGTCAGGTGAAACCTATCACCAGTTCTCTGCACGAATAGAGACATACTTGGAGAAATGGACTTCTCTGGGGAAAACCCAAGATCTTAAGGAAATAGTCCTTATAGAGCAACTAAGAGAGTCCATGGCTCCAGACCTGAGAAAGTTTCTCATGGAACAAGGTGCAGAGAGGCTGGGTGAGTTGCTAAATGTTGCTGAAAGGTATCAAGCAGCTCAAGCAGAGGTAACAGGTAATAAAAAGAAACAAGTGGATAACTTTAGGGCACCACAGAACTTTAATAAATTTGATCCTAAGGATCAAAATAAAGGTAAGCACCAATTTGATAGGCCACGGTAGGAAAATAAAAATAAATTCCCACAATTCGATGAAAGGAAATATGATGAAAGAAAATCTTTCAACCAAGGAAAAAGGTGGTGTAAGAATTGTCAGATGGACAATCATGACACTGACCGTTGCAGAAGGAAACCTGTGTATATGGCAACCCTTCAGGTCAGGTCGACCTCAAGACAGGAGGAGGATATTATGTTAGATACCACTCCAGAAGAGATGAGGAAGGCACAGGCTGGGGATAAAACACTCAAGCCTTGTTTCCGAAAATTGTCAACTTGTCATACAACTCCAGGCAAGGGAGATTTTTACATGAAAAACAAGTTGATGTATAGGAAGACTGGAGCTAGATCCAAAGGTCAGGACAACTGGTACTTCCTAAAAGATATAGGGCAGACTTAATAAGGAGCCTACATGTGAAACCAGATGGGGACCATGAGAAGATAGGTACCATCATTCAAAAGGTGGCTCACAATTATTATTGGCCCAAAGCAAGATGGGACATTGAGAATTTTGTAGAAAGGTGTAGCATAGCACATGAGGGAACACCCACAAGTGGGAACATGGATCAGGACCTGGACACGCCCCGGGGCAAAATTAGGCCTGATAATAAAAAGAAAAATAGATTTGATAAAGTGGACCAAATGGAATGGGAAGCCCCTTTTCACGGACAAGCTTCACTTACTGTTTTACAATGGCCACTATGCGGAGAGTGCAAAAAGATGTCTTACCCCAGGATAAGCTGACAATCCCTCAATCGGACTTAAACAAACTGGAGGAAGAGGATGTAGAGAGGAAATCTCTCATCAAGAATTTTAAGTGGGGAGAAAGCCCCAAAAGAAAAAATTGGTAGCGGTCGTTTTGTGAATGATAATTCTGGGAGGAAAAATCATTCACTATAAAGCTTCGAGTGGAAGAGACCATACCGGTGCATGGACAAATAGGTCCACACAATTAAAGGTCCATATGTAGCTATGTTAAGAACGTGGACTGATGAAAAGGCAGAGGAAAACATTACATCTTCATACCAATATGTGAATGAGCTGACCACTCGTTTAAAAACTGGCTGGAAACTTGCCAATGAAAATTTGAAACAAGCCAGGAAGAAACATGCTGCCTATTATAACAGGAAGGCGAAAGCCAGAAATTTGGCTGTGGGAGAGAAAGTACTGCTTCTTTTGCCCGGGAGTCAGAATAAGTTACAAATTGGATGGCAGGGTCCATATACAGTTCTAGAGAAGGTGTCTAGAACAAATTATAAGATAGATAAGAAGGGGAAAGAAAAAATCTATCATGTGAATCTCCTGAAGAAAGATTTGGAAAGAGAACATCAGGAAGAGACACACTTGTTGACCTTGTCCATCGCCATGGAGATGAAAAAGGAACCACTTTCATCATTTGAATATCCATTACACCCCTGTGAGACAGCAGCACAGGTGAAAATCAGTACACATTTAACGAAAACTCAGAAAGAGAGAGTGCAACAGGTTCTAAATAATCATGCAGAGGTGTTAACAGACCGACCAGGGCATACAAACCTATTGGAATATGATATGAAACTAATAGACTCCACACCTGTCTGTATGAAACCATATTCGATTCCGTTTGCTAAGGAGAAAGCTTTGAAGGAAGAGATAGACTATCTGTTGAAGGAAGGAATTATTTCGCACAGTGAGTCTTCGTATAGTTCCGGTGTTGAACTCTTAAGGAAGCCCTCTGGAGAACATAGACTCTGTATAGATTACAGGAGACTGAATGCTATTACAGAAGGACAGGTGGATCCATTGCCGGATACAAATCAGCTGTTTGCCAGGCTAAATAAAGCTAAATATTTCTCAAAAGTGGATCTGAGTAAAGGATACTATCAGATTCCAGTAAAGCCTGAGGTTAGACCATACCTAGCTTTTAGTACCTCAGAAGGACACTATGAGTTTAATAGATTGCCATTTGGATTGAAGAATGCGCCTAGTGTCTTCTCTAGAATGATGAGAAAATTATTGGATCCTCTGAATAATCCCTGTATAACAAATTTTATGGATGATATCCTTATAGCAACAGAAACATTTGAGGAACACATTGACTCTCTGAACATGCTGTTTGATCGACTTAGGGAGGCAAATTTAACAGCCCGACCAACCAATGTTGCGTTGGATGTAAAGAATTGGAATTTTTGGGACACACAGTTTATCAGGGAAACATGACCCCTGACCCAAAGAATTTAGAGAAACTACAGAAAGCCCCGAGACCACAAACCAAGAAGGACGTGAGATCCTTTGTCTCATTATGTGGTTTCTACCAGAAGTATATCAAAGACTTTAATTCCATATGTGCACCGTTAACTGATTGACACGTAAAGGACATCCAGATCGCATTACATGGACACCACAATGTGAAATGACTTACCAAGAATTGAAGGAAAAGCTCACAAGTAAACCCATTTTGAAATTACCTGACTTAAGTCAAGAATTCATAGTAAGGACGGATGCAAGTAATATTGGGTTAGGTGCAACTTTACTACAGAAATCAGATGCATTGGATGGGGAATTAAGCCCAGTGGCATATGCTAGCAGAAAGTTGAATAAAGCTGAAATCAACTACTCAACTAGCGAAAAAGAATGTCTTGCAGTAATATGGGCAATAAAGAAATTCAATATTTATCTATATGGGAAGGCATTTAAGTTGCAAACAGATCAAAAACCTTTATCGTTTTTAGCACAGGCTAAGCATGAGAACTCTAGGTTACTCCGATGGTCTTTGCTTCTGGCTCCATATAATTTTAGCATTGAGTATATATCTGGAAAAACAAATTGGGAGCGGATTTTTTAAGCCGCCATCCGTGTGATGAGAATCACCGTAAACCCCAGAAATAATAATAAATTTCTCTATGTGAATATAGAATAAAGGACTGACATATAATGTCTGTTTTAAGAGGGGAGGTGTCGTGGAATATTCTAATCCACATATATAAATTATCAGGTAAATATAAAGCCTAATAAATACATATAATAAAGAAAGGAAGAAGAATGGTAAAGAACAGTGCTGTCACAATGACAGTACTCGAAATCCCCTTTGTTTTATGCTTCGTCTGCAAATTGTAACGTTTCCACGTTGATATAAAAAGCTTTCTGTAACATACCCGCTGCTGCTTCAATTGGAAACGTAAAATGTGCTGCCTTTCTAAGAAAAACCTTGAAATATGCAAGTTGACCTAAATTTTAAATTCCATTATGTCCTTTTTATACTGCGTTACCAAAACGAACGAACAGATGGACAAAAGGATAAAGAGAGAGGGGAGGGCTGAAAATCAGGAACGCATGCAACACGCGTCGCGCGATACACAAATGCTGCCATCACGCGTGTAAGTCTACATGCACTAATTTTTTTTCAGACGGACAGTGATAAAATACACTACCCTTCCCAGAGTTAGGTTTATAAATCATAAAAAAACTCTTATTAGAAAAGATAACATTAGATGGGTTTACGGTTGAAAACATAACAGTACCCAGACAGCACATCTTCGAAACAGGAGGTAGAAGAAATTGCATATTTTGAATGCAGCCACGTAGCTCCTTTAAATTTGTATTTTTGGGTTCCTTAGGGCTTGCTGACAAATAATATGTAAAACGTTACGCAAATAGTCCAGGAATTAATAAATTATACCCAAAATAAAATATTGGGGGTGCCTGACAGCATAAAATCATTTCTGCTCATAAGATTTTTTTTTAACGTGTTTGAAAAAAATTTACGTTACAGAAATAGCCTACCATGTAAACTCCCAATTGATTGGAGCGCAACAAATGAAAGCCTAACCACGATTGGTCGGGCTATAAATACTATCTTGGTTGTTAGGGGAAACGGGGAAGGTAACATTTTTTTCAAACACTTGTCGAAACGGGGCTCATTGGTCAGACTCGCTGATATACACACTTGGGAGCGTTAGTTCGAAACCACTTGTTTAAATAAGCTTGATAAAGCATCAGTGCGTTGAAGCCAGCTTATATTTTGCTAAAATAAAAGCCTGGAACATAAGCAGATGGGAATTTGTGCCAGTTTGTGCCAGAATTCATTGCTAATCAACGTATCTGTGTTTATTCGTATGAATTGTGGTAAGCTTGAACCATTCAATATCTTTTAATGAAAATTGAATGTGAATTGTTGATTTATGCCTGTATATATATGTGTAGTCAGTGGCAAACGTGAGGTAAAGCCTGTAATGCTCCAGCCTGAACAGAGGGTGTCGGAGAGAAGTAAAACGGCATGGAATGGCCAAACAGTACACTGACACCTGGATGATTGAATAGAAAGAAATAATGCTGGAATTGCAGAGGCGTAGTAACCATTAAGAAGGGTAATACTGGAATAAAGTATTTCAAATGAAGCTGACAGTTGGCCTAATGCTCTGAACTCAATGTTTGTGCTGTGTTGTGATCAGTGTAACAAGAGAGTTTAAGTTAGTTATGAAGTAGAAGGTACATCCTTCTTGATTTCAGGGACCGTGGTCTTGATGGTAGTGAGCAGCACCTGGTCAGAGCTTTGCTGAATCCAGAGTCGGACAGCATACTCCTTGGTCTTTTTAGCTATCAGTGAGGTGTCTCCTGAGCCCAGAGGAGAATTCGAGCAGAGGAGTCCTTTCCTGCCGCCATCACGCCAGATAAGCGAATTGGCCAGCTGAGCTCAACATTATGTCCCCTCATCTTGAAATGACTTTGTAAAAATAACCTTAAGAGGGGAAATTAATTGTCTTAATATCAGGAACTGAGAACATCTCCAATACTAATTTCCTTAAGACAAACTATTGAAGTCATGATGACAACTACCAACAGAGCTTGAACAAAACCAAACCAGTATTACCTCATACTACTATTACACAACTGACACACATAGGATATTTTTAATAATATATGTCACTACAATATTCATATTAATACATTCTGCACATAACTTGTAATTTAAATTGATTGTGATTCCTGGTGCCTTTGCCTTTGAATCAGGACACACATATACCTTATGATAGCAATTAATACATATTGTTATTTGAAAAGTTACGAGTGTCTCCTGTAAGATATTCTCATAGAGTGTTATATGTATGTGAGTGTCACAGTGTTGTCAAGAGTAGTGAATTAAATTGTTTATCTGTCTGTTGTTGTGACTTACACTTCACCATACTCATACCCTAGACACATAACGTAGCATCACACTATTCCAGAATAATTCTGACTGAGATATATAGATATGTGGTAGCAAGTAAGGTTATCTATAATACACTACTCTTAATAGATATAGATACCTTCACAGCTGATCTCAGTCAGTACACTAAGTTCCCTATAAGTATTTATAACATCCCACTTCACCACATGCACCAAAAGCAGAGCTAGGAGACAACATATTGGTTTGGTTTTAAGGACTATCTTCATTGCACACGAACTACTCCATCAGTGCTCCGATCTCCTCCCTTAGATCACACAAGGAGGATCTCAGCACAGTGCATGAACTCCATAGCACCAGCGAGAATCCCAATGTGTGTATATAGGAATCACACATTCTATAAATAGACAACATATTACTTTTAAGAACATAATACTGCTTCTAAAGACCTTGAGAAAACTCTTGACCGAGTTAACAGAGGTATTGGAGGGGAGAGGATGTTGGGTTGCAACAATCTGGAATCAAAGAACAGTTTTGGAGTTTCTAAAAGCAATATTTTAAGACTATAAAACTACTGCAAAATTTAAGACTACCATTTCAAAAAAGTTTGATCACAAACATCCGGAGAGAAAGATGATTATCACCCCATCTTCTGTACTAAGAACATGACACGTTTAGTTCCCAGAGGTCTCTACAGAGATAAAGAGAGAACAGAACCACTGCACCCTCAGGCATGTCGTACAAGATGACTAATATGAGGTTGTGAATGGGGTTGGCAACCTCATCATGTACAACAATGATTATTGCCAGCCCTTTTATTCATCTTCTGTACAAAACAATGACATGTTTGTTGCCCCAGGGTTTTACAGAGATGCATAAAGATGTTAATTCGAGCTACAGTGTATGATCTTGATGATGATAACTGAATGAACGTTATTAAGATAAAGTCTGTAACCAAATACATGTAACTTGAATTAACTTGTATTATTCAAGTCTTCTGTATAAGAACATGAGAACAGCTTTAAAGATAGACATCTTTACTTACTAGAGCACATAAGAAGATCAGCGCTGATGCAAATGAGACTTTAGATAGGATGCCCTGCATAGTTCCCTGGGGTCTCTGAGCAGGCAAAGAAAAAAATAGTTAGACTGCTTCCTCAGACATGTTGAAAGAGGTGAGTAATATTAGGTTGTGCCTGGGGCTGGCAACCTCATGTGAAATACATTACTTCAGAGCCTCTACTGCCAGAGCACATAAATATTTTGGTGCAGGCTTTGTGCAAGGAGAACAGTTGCAGTTGAGGCTACATCGTCAAGAAAGAGTGAATGGGTGCTTACCAGCACTTTACAATGATGCATAGAAACATTGAACGATATATGATACGATGTCTACATTTACGTTGATGAATTCCACCTTATGTGCCTCCCATATCTCCGGTAGATTTTATTGGACTGCCCTTTTAATATCTTCGTGTACTTTGAAAGGCGAATGACACTTTATCAAGGTCTCAACAAATACATCACGTTGGTATCAGCCCATTGGTATTAATTTTGTACTACAGAACAATGAACACATTGGATTAGTTTCCCAGAATCTCTACAGACATGATGATTATCACCTTTTAGATTCATCTTCTGTCTAAGAACTAATGTTTCACGTTTTATTCCCAGATCCTTATTGACAGGAACAAGAAAGACTTTATCACCCTTTTAACTCATTGACTATTTGAACAGTACTAAAAATAATGACACTCTTAGTCCCAGAGGTTTGAGATACATCAAGACTTTATCAGCCCCTTTTTCCATCTTCAATTGTATATTAACAATGACATTTGTTTAATGTCTGTAGTTCCCAAGGTCTCTACATTAATCTCATAAAGATGAATCTTTCCCTTTTATACATTGTTCTGTACTAAGATCTGAATTATTATTTTCCCAGAGGTCCTCTACAAGATAACATAAAGATGATTATCAGCCCTTTTATTCATCTTCTGTACTAAGAACAATGACACGTTTAGTTCCCAGAGGTCTCTACAGAGATACATAAAGAGGAGATAAAGACCCCTTTTCATTCATCTTCTAGTACAAGAACAATACACATACGTTTAGTTCCCAGAGGTCTCTACAGAGATACATAAAGATGATTATCAGCCCTTTTATTCATCTTCTGTACTAAGAACAATGACACGTTTAGTTCCCAGAGGTCTCTACAGAGATACATAAAGATGATTATCAGCCCTTTTATTCATCTTCTGTACTAAGAACAATGACACGTTTAGTTCCCAGAGGTCTCTACAGAGATACATAAAGATGATTATCAGCCCTTTTATTCATCTTCTGTACTAAGAACAATGACATGTTTAGTTCCCAGAGGTCTCTACAGAGATACATAAAGATGATTATCAGCCCTTTTATTCATCTTCTGTACTAAGAACAATGACACGTTTAGTTCCCAGAGGTCTATACAGAGATACATAAAGATGATTATCAGCCCTTTTATTCATCTTCTGTACTAAGAACAATGACACGTTTAGTTCCCAGAGGTCTCTACAGAGATACATAAAGATGATTATCAGCCCTTTTATTCATCTTCTGTACTAAGAACAATGACACGTTTAGTTCCCAGAGGCCTCTACAGAGATAAAGAAAGAACAGAACTACTGCACCCTCAGGCATGTCATACAAGATGACTAATATGAGGTTGTGCATGGGGTTGGCAACCTCATCATGTAAAAAATATTGCCACAGAAACCATTGCTGCAAGAACATGTGAATGCATGCTGCAGGCTTTGTGCAAGGGAGCGAGCTACAGTGATGATGATACTGAGAACATTATGAGTAAGATAAATCTGTAACCAAATCATGTAACTTAAATTAACTCTGTATTGACAAGTGGTGTGTATACAACAAAGAGAACAGCTTTAAAGATAGACATCTTTACTTAGAGCACATAAGAAGATCAGCACTGATGCAAAAAAGACTTAACAGTCTTTAGATAGGATGCCCTGCATAGTTCCCTGGGGTCTCTGAGCAGGCAAAGAAAAAAATAGTTAGGCTGCTTCCTCAGACATGTTGAAAGAGGTGAGTAATATTAGGTTGTGCCTGGGGCTGGCAACCTCATGTGAAATACATTACTTCAGAGCCTCTACTGCGAGAGCACATAAATGTTTTGGTGCAGGCTTTGTGCAAGGAGAACAGTTGCAGTGGCGGCTACATCGTCAAGAAAGAGTGAATGGGTAAAAGAAGAAGAAAATGCTAGTAAAGAGAAATGTACCAATTTCTAGTATGAGACTCAAACTTTGGAACTATTTCACCACATGTGAAAGAGACCAGACTAAGCTAATAATGTGACATCATCTGGAGTGATCTAAAGTCCTGAACTCAAAAATGTGACAGATATTTATTCATTCATTGTCTTTCAGCTACCCCTGGAGCATGGGCTTTCCATAAATACTTCTCAAACATTCCTGCTCTGTGCCATCCAGTCAAGGCCTTTCTAAGTATTTTGTATCCCCTTCATGTCTATGGATATCTCTCGTCACCATTTCTCTTCTTGCTGACTATAGACTGAATTATGACAACAATGACAATGGCCAACAGAAATGGATTTCACTGGACTAACAAGACAGCTCTACAATATAGATTTTGGTGATGACCAGTCTCTTAGGTCTAATAACTGTAATCACCTGAAGACAAAGTGAGAATACTTGATGAGAGGTCACAGCAGTTGGGACTGAAAATACACAGGCAAAAGAGAAAGTTTATGAGCATGAATGCTGCTTGGACAAACATCCCTTCAAGATTTGGACTTGTACATATAACTTGATAGCAAAACAGAAAGAGTTAGAGGATGCAAAGCGGTGATAAGAAATTACGATGAGCTTTAACTGTATTAGAAAATATGTTAAAATGAAAAGAAATAAACTAAGAATATTCATCTTGAACATCAGTACAATCCTACTTCATGGCTGTGACACATGAAGAACAACAAAAAAACAAGAACCAAGAAGTTACATACTTTAATAAATAGAGCTTGAAGAGAATATAAAGATTGAAATGATATGACACAATCATCACTGGAGAATTGATAGAAAGAACCTGGCAGTATGAAATGAACTTGAGGTGAAGAATAAAACACGTGTTATATAGGACAGATATTGGGGAAACCTGATGATTTTTTTTTTAAAGACAAAGTATCTTGTTCAACCCCTGGTGGGTTATAATTAGGATATATAATGTAGTAAATTCAATATAATAAACTCTGATTTCTGATATCTAAATATAGTATCTTCTCCCCCCTACACTCAGTCCAAGTACAGTAGATCAAAACTGTAAAATTGTGTGAATGTATGTATGTGTGCCCTCTCCTTTCCAAAAAAAGCTAACAAAAAATAAAAATACAAAACAAAAAAAAATAAAAAAGGAGAAAAAAAAGAAAAAGGTAAAGTCTCTACTTGTTGATAGTGTTACAATGCAATGCTTGTTCTGTAATCCCCAGGTTAAAGAATATAGAGCTAGATCTAATTACTCATGGAGAAGAAAACAAAGAAGACAGGGAAAGAACTTGAATTTTTTGTAGAAAACAGAACTTGACATGAGCTAATAGAAGATCTATACCCTACAGTGAGCTAAAGAGTAATGATGTTGTTATTACCTTCATCATGCTCATGAATATGAAAAAATTAACAACAAATATGTTTATAAAGAAAGTCACTTGTCTGTTACTGAGACCCAGAATTGGAGCAAAGAATAGTAACACTGTACACTACCTAGCATGTTGTAAAAAGTCAACAAGGAGGGTTGGGCATGGGGGCAGTTACCCCATCCTGTAAAAAATTTTAAACCATAAAAACTTCAACAAACAACATGGACAGGTCAAATACAGAATATTAAGTCAATTCAGCCATCAAAAGCAGAAGGTTTTTTGGAAAGGAGGCTCATGAAGCAACTCAGAGAAAGCCGAAAGGAGTCTGGGCTGCTGACTAACCTTTTTTTTTTGTCTAGGAAATTCTCCAGGATTGGCACCTGGAATGTTCATACTCTAAACAAACAAGGGAGGAGAACTGGAGACAGAAGTGAAAATGATGTGGAAGACGTGAAAAGAACTTAACCTGATGGCACATGACAGGAGGACTTGGCATGTGTTTGTTGAAGGCCTATGCTCCTTGGGGAGCTAAGGGGTATTGCTTTGTTGATTTATGTTTAAAAAGTAAAATACTAAAAGTAGACGTTGCACTTATTTTCACTTACTTTGCTTTATCATTTACATCTCTCATCAAGCAACTTGATGGCCAACCCTTTTACTTGTAATTGCCACCTAGAATGGTTGGCTGATTGGTTGAAGAAGAGAAACATCATCACAGGAAAACCTACCTGTACTGCTCCTCATGACTTCAAAGATACACCCATACAGGACCTCAAACCAAAAGACTTTATCTGTGAAGGTATGTTTGTTGCTGCTGAGAAATTCTTTGTTTGCCTCCTGTGTGGGTGTAAAGGGATGTATGTGCATATGTTTATGTGTACATGGATGTGTGTGTGTTTATTTATGCATAGCTGTGCCTCATATCATGTAAATATACATGAATATAATTACTTCCATTTTCACTGCTTATGGAGATGGGGGCTACCACTGTAGCTGGTCGCCTTGCAAGAAGCTTGCACCAGAATAAACATATGCTGCTGCAGCAGTGGTTGCTTTGGCTATTTATTTTACTTGATGATGTTGGCAGCCCCGTGCACAGTCTCATGTTAATCTCTTCTCATAACGTTCCTGAAGAAGCAGTTGTCTTATTCATTCCTTGTCTCCTCAGAGACCTTTCCCCCCACCCCCCACAGGAACATCCTGGTGTAACAATTTATAATTTGTTATCACTATACTATTTTCATGTGTACATTTATGTATATCTCTTATTATCTCTCTACATTTGGCCCCATGCTCTTTAAGGATTGAAAAAAGATAGAAGGAATAAATAAGAAAAAGGATAAGAATAAATATTACGTGTACGTATGAAAATGTATGGGTATAACTAAGTTATAGTTACACGCACTATATATGTATATATCACAATGATATATTAGCCTATACTATATACAAGGTAGCTTCAAAAAGTTCCTGGAATAGTCAACTCATGTTTGAATGAGTGATTATGTCATGGAGGTTATCCAATACCATAATTCCAGCCGCAAGGTACTTCGGTCGGTCTGTCACACTTTGCACACCGTCATTTGCGCACTTTTTCTATTTTCGAGAGGATGCATTAACTTTCGAGCACAGCTAAGCGGGTGCAACTGTGGTTGAAAGTTAGACAATAATTGTATTGTTTCCTCTTATTTGTACTCTCGCGAAAATAGCAAAGTGTGACGGTGTGCATTAAATCAACAGACAATCAAGATACTCTTCTGTCCAGTTTCATTCGGGAAACGGATTTAACTCATAATTTTTCTTAAAAATAACCTTAAAATGTAAGTTTTTGATTGTTTCTTCAAGACAAAATTTTAATTTAAAGTATTGCAGACTTTTTATTATGGATCAAAATGATAAGATGGCTAAAAGGAAGAGAAAATCGTGTCATTCACAGAGAGCAAGCGAGACTATAGAAGAAGCAGCAATGTAATACATGTAACAGAAACAACACACTATAATTAAAAACTTGCCAATTTTGGCGGGTTGTTGCTAGTAGTTTTATAAGTTGGTAGTGACCTTGAGGAAACGACATGGCTGATGTAACCTTCACATGTACTCTCGAACAGAAGTTTGTTTGTGTGGTGTGCACGTAGCACCGTCGGAGTTGAAAATGTCCTTGATTGAACAACGTTCAAATGTCAAATTGTGTGTTTTGCTTGAGAAGTCACCCTCGGAGACAGTAACCTTGCTTAATAAAGCATATGGTGATACCGCAATGAAGAAATTGCAAGTTTTTGAGTGGTACAAGCGTTTCCGTGAAAGTCGTATTAGGGTCGATGATCCACGTAGCGGACGACCGATAACCTCGATAAACAATTAAAACATTGAGCGAGTTCGGAACATTGTTCGTGTTGACAGAAGACTTAGTGTAGAGAAAATAGCCTTAGAAGTTGGAATATCAGTTGGAAGTTGCCACAATGAACTGCATATGCCCCGTGTTTGTCAACACATGGTTCCCAAAATGTTATCTCCTGAACAGAAAGAAACGAGATTGACACTGGCAGAAGACCTAATCACTGTGGCTGATCAAGATAGCAATTTTCTCAACAACATAATCACAGGAGACGAGATGTGATGTTTTTTGTACGATCCACAGACAAAACGTCAGTCCTCTGAATGGAAATCACCCTCATCTCCATGGACACAGAAATTTCGTTTGGACAAAGAGCAAAGGAAACGTTATGTTGGAAGTTTTTTTTTTTTATTCCCAGGGTATTGTCTACCATGAATTCATTCCTGAAGGCCGAACGGTTAACAAGGAAATGTACGTTGATATCCTCCGTCGTCTAAGAGATGCAATCAGAAGGAAACGCCCAGAAAAATGGAGAACAAACAGTTGGGTTCTGCTGCATGACAATGCGCCAGCACATCGATCCCTACTGGTGAAGCAGTACCTCGCAACGCACAATGTGACTGCCCTGGAACATCCTCCATATTCTCCCGACCTGGCACCGCCTGATTTTTTTCTTGTTCCCTCGCCTAAAATCGGCACTGAAAGGGCAGAGATTCAAGGATGCTGAGGACGTTATCACCAATGCGACAAAGCAGCTGAGAGAGGTGTCAAAGAATGGGTTCCAGGAATGTTTCCAACAGCTGTATGGACGTTGGCAAAAGTGTGTAGTTGCCGAAGGGAACTATTTTGAAGGAAATGTAGTGTAAATAATTGTATTGTTACTTATTTCTATACAATACACAAATTCCGGGAACTTTTTGAAGCTACCTCGTATAAGTGTTATGTTGATATACATATAAAACTCAGAATGTATTAATAAAAACAATAATAGCTATATACATAACAGTACAAGTAACTCAGCAGTTATGTGAATTCAATTCAGCCACACACGACTGCCCCGATGTGTAGTTCTGGGCGGTCTCTGCAGATTCAAATAAATAATAGGACTACTGCACCTTCTGGCATGTCGTACAAGGCAACTAATATGTGGTTGTACATGGGGCTGGCAACCTCATCATTTAAAACAAATTGCCATTGAAACCACAAAAGCAAGTGCATGTGGCTGATTTGTGCAGGCTTCCTGCCAGGGAACAAGCTGCAATGCTGGCTCCGTACTCCATAACGAAAATGACAATGATGACAAAGAGTGACAATAATTGCTACTTTTGATAATTGCAGAGAACAATGAACTTGGCTGCCATATTGGAATTCAACCTTGTTGTCCGGATAGCAACATGGGTAAGACAATTTTTTTTTTTTTACTTTGTGAAGAAAAATGTTCCATTCAAACTTTGATGAGTTATAATTAGGCTATATAATGTCTAATTCCAGATAATATGTTCATTTGATAAAACCTGATCATGGTATTATTTCTGCCTTCCAGTTATTGTAAATAGAGTAAACTAAAAGCGTAAAATTGTGTGGATGTGAGTGCATGTAATTTTCAACTTTGTCCAAAAATGGTAGTCATACCTGATTTTTTTTCTTTTTTTGAAAGGTGGAGGGGAGAGTATGAAAGCCTTAGGTGATTGAGATGATACCTTAGTCACGTTTTATTTGACATTATCTATATGTAGTACTAGAACCTCACTAGACCTTCACTTTCCCTTCGTACTCCCACTAATTAATGTATATTGACACAGTAACATGGGTAAGTGTTTCTGTGTCTGTAATATTCAAATAACAAAAAAAAAAAAACTGGATGTTTACCACCCTTTCTCAGTACAATTATCAAACACAGTAAAAATATCTATTTTTGCTCATCATTATTCTAACCATCAATGATTCCTATTAGGGACCAAAAGATGCAGCAATAGAGAATGCAGTCAGCGACCCATAGCTTGACTGCTTGCATCAGGGTCAGCGAACCAGAGCTGACCAAGACCATACTCCACCTCCACGTGGTGGTCCTGGAAACAATCTGCAGCAGTGCAGTCTGGCTGAGCGAGTACGGATCGAAGAGGGAAGGCAAACCCGGTCCCAAAAAATGCCATGCTGAAGTCGGATGTGTCGACCGAAAGGTGCAGATATCACAGCTACGGCGTAAACAGACACAACGCAACCACCGTCCTTTTCAGGGCGAACGAGGAAGAAGAAGAAGATTCCTATTAATGGCTTCTTTTCCTTCTCTTTTCCACTTCTTTCTTCCATTCTCTGTGTCTGTTCTTTTTTTTATCAGTTCAGTCAGTTTCTTCCACTTTTATGTCTTTTCAGTGCTATGATTCTAGTTCATTCTTTTCAATCCCCATTTTCTAGTTCTTGTTTATTTCTTTTGTCATCACTTTTTATATATTTTATGCAGGACCCTGTTCCAGAGCTCTACTCCTTCATCTGTGAACAACTTTACATTAGTGAATTATTTGAAAAGATATTCCTCTTCAGTATTGTAGTTAGATATGAAATTCTTCATAATTTCTATACAGTTAGACCCAAATATAACATCTTTATTCAAATAAAATCTTTTGCATCAAATTAAATATACAAAAGGTCTTGTGTACAAAAATATCAGTGAAGATGTATTTCATTACAGCATCATAAAATTGATACAAATAATTGATACAAATTTTAGGAATCATTTAACTTTTTTCAAGAATTCAGTGAGAAAAAGCTAAACGTGATACTGTAAAAACCTCATCTCCTTGAAGCACGAATTCTCACAAAGGAATCAATTACTGGTTTGTTTGTTTTTTTAATCTCAAACCCAGATGCTGCTCTTCATGTTCAATGTTTAAAATGGCATAATTAAATATCATCAGCTGGGTTTCATGAATGTATATATGGTTAATGGGTTATATATTTGAACAGTTCACACAAAGCCACAAGGAACTTGTGCAGTGACAGAAAATAATCTTTCAATCAAACATAAATTTAAATAAATCAGTTTAGTACCGGTAGAATTGGCACACATCATATTTGCTATTACCAAAATAGTCTTCCTTAATATCAACAAATTCACATTATTATTTAAATGATTCCACTCAGAACCACATTGTGGATTATACACCTGTGACTGCAACTAATTCCTATTTTATTTCTCATTATTTTTCTTTTAAGTTTGATGAAATTATTTTTATCCTTTCTATTTTCACCCACAGTGTTAGCATTTGTGTTGACAGCAGATATTGCCACTATTTCTTTTCCATTAGTTCTTTTGTAGGCATTTTACAATATTTTCTATTCTTTCATATGAACAAAATGGTACATCAAACTCCTCTCTCACTTCTTATGGAACATGGAGCCATCCCTGCAAATAGCCCACTTGTGGAAGCCTATGCCAAAGCATAAACTCCTGCAGCAGTGTTTTCTGTAGCAAAATGAAACAGCATTAATTTAATGTTGTCATAGTGACTATGTACAACCATAACTCAGCTCAGACAACATCCCATCATTATTTATGTAATTAAAAAGTTACTTTACGCACCTGTGTTTTTAGTATATTAAAAAATAGACACTAAAACATTTTGATCTAACTTTATAGTTCTAGTAATTTGGTATTCTGTATGAGGACTCTGATTTTTGAAAGTGTAGCTTGTCTCTCAAATGTCACATAAAGCACAAATTTGTTTTCAATGAAGCCAACTTATGTTAGCTATGTGCATAAGTATTGTCAAGAAACAGATGTTTCCTGTGAATGAGTATTTATATAAGCTTCTTCTCAGAGTTAGACATTAAGAATTGCTTCTTACAATCATCTTTTAGCACATCAGCAGTGGAATTTAGTGCATTAGTCAATACTACATTTACTGTAAGTGTTGTTACCGTCATTAATTTTCATCATCATGTTAAATAAAGTCTGGAGAGTTAATCTACAATGACATCTTATCAAGTTTTTTACAGTATTCATGTATTCTGTTTCACAGTTATTATTTTCATAATTTTTCACCCGCTCAGAAAATACTTCTGTTTTTTTTCAGCTATGGATGCTGTTAATTCTATCAATTATTGTTGACTGCACGCACACACACTCAGACTCACTCTTTTTAATCAAGTGGCTGTATCAGAGGAACTGTCTAACCTATTTATGTAACTTTGTCTGTTTCAGTGACAATAGAAAACAGCTGCGACCCTAGAGCCTACTGTCCCCCTAAGTGTACTTGTACTGGTACAGTAGTGAGATGTAGTCACCAGCAGCTGGCAGAGATTCCCAGATACATTCCAGTAGATTCCACTGAACTGTAGGTCATTTATTATCTATAGTATAACATTTTCTATTATGTTACATCTGTTAAGTGGTAACCAGAGCTGGTTGATTTTAATGGCAGATACAAGTTCCAAAGCAAGAATTCTAGTTAACAGACTGCTGCTGTTGATAAGAAATTAGAACATTATGCCAGACCAAAAGGCCTTTTATATATGGACATGTGCCCTAATATAACTGATAAACCTTGTGTCTAGGTTGAATGGAGTGTGCTTTGCCAAAACAAGGCAATATTGATATTTTTTAAAACAAATAAACAAACAAAAAAAGAATTATGAGAATTAATCAAATAGTGAATTAATTATATATAATGCTCAAAAAGAAGAGGTCTCTTTAAGTTAAAAATCTTGGAATAAGCAATAATGTGAAGAAAATAAAAAATTACGATGACATTTTATATAAAAAAAGGATAAGCTAACAATAATGACAATTTAATGATTAAGATAAAGATTTTGTGAAAAACAAATAGTAATTTAGCTAACAAGAAATATCAGTTTTTATGACAGTGACAATTAGAACCCTGCAATCTCTGATCTACTTCACTATATATTCTTAAGCCACAATCTAAAAATAAGGATGAAATATAAATTAAAATTATTAAAATGTCACCATTATATATCATCATTGGAGCAAATTCAATTGTTTTATTTTTGTTTTGTTTTGCAATTAAATTATTTTTCCCCTGAATTTAAGAGTATGTGATCAGCGCATGATTAACTTACGTAGCTAACATCATGATAATAACATTATCTTATTTCATGTGTGCAAGAGAAACTGCTACTGTTGTTGTTTGTTTTCAGATTTTTATACTGCTGTTTAAAGGTTCCTCATTCTTCTTGATTTTTTATTTCAGAGATCTGAGCCACAATAAAATTACAACTCTTCCAGCACAGATATTTTCCAACCTGACTCAGTTATCCACATTGTAAGTAGGCAATGTTGACTTTATTTTTTTCAGTTTCGTATTTTAATGTATTATATTACAGTGGGGAGCTAGAATAGAACCACAGCTTCCCCAGGCAATGTCATAAAAGGTGACTAATGTGAGCTTGTGCATGGGACTGGCAACCTCATAATGTAAAGTAAAATTGTTACACAAACCATTTCTGCTTTGGCAAAGCGTGTGCTTTAGTGCAGGCCTCCTCCCCAAGGGGACTGATCACAGTGTTGCCCCATGTTCCATAAGGAGCAAACAAGGAGTTGAGAGATAGATAATTCTTTTTCTGTTTTTCCTCTCTACAATGCACATATACTGACACAGTAATAAATGTAGATTTAGTATAATTACATAATTTTCTTGCTTTCTTTTTCTCAATCAGAATTCTCAGCTACAATAATTTGCAGTGCATTTCAGAAACAAGTTTTAGCAACATGAAAAGCCTGAGAATTTTGTAAGTATTACACTGAAATGTTTTCATATTTTTTTCTATGTAAAAAAAATAATATCTAATCAGTAATAGAGTTGAGAGTAATGGTGTAAAAATTAATGGCAGACAATAAAATAAAGGCAACAAAGAATAATCATGACAGGGGGAATGACAGAAATAAAAAGGGAGAGATGCAGAGAGCTGTAGGGAGAATAGGACTGCATAAAGAAATGATGTAAAAGTCATCATAAAATATCTTTGATAGCTGTCTTAAAAAAATATTTTCTAACTCTTTGTTTGTCAATGTCAAGTTTGTCATAAAATATTTTTGATGGCTGTCTAAAACAAATGTTTTCATAATTTTTTGTTTGTCATGTATTTTCAACCAGGTCTTTACATGAGAACAATTTGTCATCAATCCCATATGGTGTCTTTGATGGTCTCAAATCCTTATCCCACATGTGAGTAAACTAGATAAGCATTCATTATCATTATCATTAGCTGTCAGCTCCCCAAGGAGCATATGGCTTTAACAACTTCATGCCCTGTGCCGTCTGCTCAAGATCTTTCCATGTCTTCCTTATCCCTTTCATTTCTGTCCTCAGTTCTCTTTGCTTTGTGCTTTTCAGGCTCCCTCTACATCTCTTACCATTGAGATTTCAGAACTAGTACTGCCTTGTAACGCTATCAGCAGGCTTCCTCATTGTGTGTCCTATATTTCCCCAGCGTCTTCTTCTCATCTCTTGTTCCACTTGCACCTGTCTAGTTTTTGTCCCAAGTTCTCCATTGGTGATTTCGATATGTTGGATAATGTGAGGTATAATTTACCTTATCGTTATTTGTTTTTCAGATTTAAGATTATTTTTTAAATTTAACATTTACTTTATTTACTCAATGCTCATTGTTTCTGTATGTTCGTTCACTGGCAAATAATATTTGTTAACATATCCAGCTGTTGTGTCACTGGTAATATAACTTTCATCATTTTAACTGTCAGTTTTAAAAATCTCCATTGAGCTTGTAACATTTGGAAATAGATTAGGTTCTTGCTGTCCATGGATCAAAATATTTTCACATGACCATGAACGAAAAACCGTATGCAGTTCTCAGGGGACAGTTCTCAGGGGACAGTTCTCAGGGGTTTCTTGACAAGACTAAAGAAAAAAGGGATAGGCACTGCTGCCTCAGGCAACTAATGGGAGGTTATACATGGGACTGGCAACCTCATTATTTAAAACAAGTTACTACAGAGCTCAGGAGCTACGGTAGTGCAGTGGTTAGTGCACTGGCTTCCTAGCTCGGTGGCCCATGGTTCAATCCCCAGTTGAGGTGGCATCTTTTTAGACCACAAACGGCTCTGGGGTCGACCCAGTCTCATGAAATTGGTAACAGAGCAACTCTGGGAAGGTTAAGGCGGCCGGCGTGGTGCTGACCACATTACCCCTAGTGTGCTGATGGTCAAGAAAATATGGGCCTAACACCATATTCCCAATATGCCTCGGTGGGCGTGTAACAGGACCTTTTACCTTTACTAAAGAACTCACTGCCACAGGAGTATATGGATGCTTATTGCAGGTTTCCTGTAAGGGAACAAGCTGCAGTAGTTAGTGGTTCCTTACTCAATGAGAAAATGAAAATGATGAGTGAAAGAAACGTAGTTTTTTTTTCCACTGTGGAGTTAAACAATTAGTACTGTTAAACTTATGGAGCCGCGGTAGCATAGTGGTTAGTGCACTGGCTTCCTAGCGCAGTGGTCTATGGTTCGATCCCCAGATGAGGCGGAAAAATTTTTAGGCCACAAACGGCTCCTGGGTCGACCCAGCCCCAAATGGGTACCAGAGCTACTCTGGGAAGGTTAAGGCGGCCGGCGTGATGCCGACCACATCACCCCTCGTGTGCCGACGGTCAAGATAATATGGGCCTAACACCATATTCCCAATATGCCTCAATAGGCGTGTAACGGGTTCCTTTACCTTTTTTTTTTACTGTTAAACTTGCCCATGAATCTTGGAGCCCATTGTAGGGAGCAAAGAATTAGATACTGTCAAACAAGGCAACTAAAGGAGGGTTATGTAAGAGGCTAGCATACTCATAATCTAAGACCAGTTGCTAAAGAAACCACTACCAAAAAAGAACATGAAAAGTTTTGATGAAAGAGTGACTACTGCCAGCCCTGAGTGGGACCTTTCATGGCTTGAGCCTGGTGTTTCTGGTGGGATTCCTCAGTTGGAATTCCACTTCTGTGTTTAATGTGGGAAGTTTTTGTCATGCTACATTTTATGTTGTGCCATAGTATATAATGGAGATTGATTATCTGCACTTTTCATTCCAACTATTCTATTCTGTTCTCACAAGCAGTTTTGTCAGGGTACTTTCCTTCCACCTTTTACTGCTTCCAGCATACAAACAAGGTTGTAGTTTGGAGTTATTTCTTTCTTCTGGATAATTGTTTTCCAGGATTTCATGTCTCATCTTACCATAGCATTTGATCATGGAGCACAAGAGGCTACCTTTGCTTTTTTCCCTGTTATTGTAAATATGTCCACCACGAGAAGGCCAAAAGATGGGCTTTTACTTTTAAAATCTGTGTGAGGTGCACACCTTTGGAGAATATAAAATAGAGTTGAGAGTTCACCCTCAAGCCCCTCACCCAGCTATGGACAAGTGGATATGTGTCCATTTGAAGAACAAAAATAAATGGTAGAACATTTCCACCAAGAATGCTGGCTTTATGAGAGATATATCCTGACTACATGGTCTTCAGTGACCCTCTTATGGGAGAAACTGTACAGTAATAAGAGAAGCATGAGACATGCCACTGTGGCAGGGAATGGAGTGAATGACTAGCATAAGAGAAAGGGCTGGCTTTTGTCAGTTTGTACTGTAAGTGAACTGACACACACGTATGGTCATTAGCAAAGTGAGCTAGCAGACAAAGGTCAGTTCAACGTCTTGGTCTTGGTAACAATCACTGCAGTTATTTTTTGCAGGTGGACTCATTTCATTGTAGGAAGAGCTGACACATTTATTTGAAGACACGGGATTATTCTGGGTTGAAGAAAGCGAAGTAGTATAAGACATAGAACGATTAATGAGTAACAAAACTTTTCCCACGTATAGTCTTTCGGAACTATAACCTTAGGGCTGCAAAATGATTTGTTTACAACTTTAAGAAAAAGTAAAAAGCACGTTTTTGTATAGAGAAAACTGGTGGGAAACTTTATTTACCAGGAAGCTGAGTCAGGGGTAGAATCCAATTAGTGAACCATTTTACGTTGTTATTTTTGGAGGAAAAAAGTAATGGTGACTGACTCTGAGGAGCGAAGTTGAAGTGCATTTTTAGGAACTAGAAAGAATATCTTGAGAGGAGAGTTTTCAGTTCATTTAAAACGAAGATGTAGCTGCGAGAAGGTCTCACACACTGCATTAACAGCCGTGTGATTTTATTAAACAGAAATTTAACTTTTAGTAACATGTTTAAGAGAGAAGGTTTTCGTAGATTTATTTTCAGATATAAGAGAAACCTTAGTAACAGTTTATTTCTATATATAAGAACATTAGTACAGTGGTTCTCAAGATGTGGATTATGAATAAATGAGATAATTAGTGTCACTCTGCGGATGCAGATCTATTATTATTTGAACATGATACCAGTGATAGAATGTGCAGTGGATTATTGAGATATACTCATTGATCACATAGAGTAGGTTTTCACTCTGCGGATGCAGATAGTACCTATCTTGTGATGTGGATGGCAGAATTATAATGTGCTGATACATAGTACTTAATGAGTGATGCGGATTGCAGATAAGTTATATGATGAGAAGATGTTGAGAAACACTGTGGAATTAAAATTCACATAGAAAGGAACAGTAACGTTGATAACAGATTAATCTAAAGAGATTCTCAAGATGTTCACCTTGATATGAGGGACTTTAGAAAGGCAGGTCTAAATCATTCCTATGCACAAAAAGTAAAGGTACGTGTCAGATATAGCATCAATGGACAGGTATACAAATTTATATCTCCTGCGATTGGCAGGTTTGACATACCAACCAGATAACCCAGAAAAATATTTGATCTGATTATTTGAGAACCCTTGAAGAGATGTGTTATATCGTGATTTCTTTGTAGTTGATTGAGTGCGTGCGTGTTGGAACAATCACTCACAACACAGGTACGCACGTAGAAGTCATAGATGGTTATAAACGGCTGGTGTACTGTTAACGAATGTTTAATACACCACAACACGTCACGTTAATACAGAATACACAGTTATAGTCAACCTACAAGTTATAGCAATACAATAATAAAGTACTTCTCACATCTCAGAATCATGCAGATACTACAATATCCATGACCTCTTTAAAGATACTCCTCAACTCAGCGCTATCCACCTGTCCTCACATTAGCGCTATAATATTCTAAATATGGCCTCCTCACAGATAGCAAACGGACATCATCGCCGTGCTACTGCATCACTATGGTATCCTCCAGATACTCCTCCTGCGCTATAAAATATAATAATGGATCCGTAAATATGGCCTCCTCACAGATAGCAAACGGACCACATCATCGCCGTGCTACTGCATAAATATGGTATCCTCCAGATACTCCTCACATAATAATAATGGATCCGTAAATATGGCCTCCTCACAGATAGCAAACGGCTCGCATCATCGCCGTGCTAGCATAAATATGGTATCCTCCAGATACTCCTCCTGCGATATAATATATAATAATGGATCCGTAAATATGGCCTCCTCACAGATAGCAAACGGCTCACATCATCGCCGTGCTACTGCATACATATGGTATCCTCCAGATACTCCTCCTGCGCTATAAGATATAATAATGGATCCGTAAATATGGCCTCCTCACAGATAGCAAACGGCTCGCATCATCGCCGTGCTAGCATAAATATGGTATCCTCCAGATACTCCTCCTGCGCTATAATATATAATAATGGATCCGTAAATATGGCCTCCTCACAGATAGCAAACGGCTCACATCATCGCCGTGCTACTGCATACATATGGTATCCTCCAGATACTCTTCACATAATAATACTGGATCCGTTAGCAACCGGACATCATGACATGTGTAAGTTAATGGATCCTTATCAAAATATTCACAATACTGCTCACCCAGCAGTTTGCAATAATATCACTTATCAACATGTCTTCACATAACACAATTATCCTCTCTAAGGAAATAATGGCCTTACATAAATCATGGCCTCTTATATTCAGCACTGTACAGGCTTACTATCGAAAACACACACTATCGGGCGACCTCTCCAGATCGATGCCCAAAACTTACTGCCCACGGGAATACACATCTGCCGCCTAAAACAGCTACGAGACCCGGCTGTTTAAAAACACCGTTCAGTCTCACTACTTGCACGGGCTAGCCACAAATAGCTAAACACCCGTAGCTCAAAACAGTTCGGAGTGAATAAACCTCCACAATTGAACTGACTAGCGTTCACACGCTTTCTAACCTTACTTCTACTATTACAATTTAACCTAACATTAAAGACAATCACGTCTTCAAGCAACGACAACCCATAATCTAATCTGCTCACCAAATATTTTCCAGATCACGTCCCCTTCCATTAAAATTACTGGCAACAAGATGCTAATATTGATGCTGATTATTTGAGAACCTTTGAAGAGGACTTTGTTGTACAGCTGTATATAACATGTTTGAACAGAAGCAGGAGAGTTTCATATATTCATTAACATGTCAACATTTGAAATTAATGTTCGTCTTTTTCTTAATAAATATAAATAACCATGATGGGTGTCATCAGTTGTCTGCAAGTGCGGCTGACTGTAAACTGTCTGTTTTCATCGATATATAAGATAGTAATACCACTATATCATCAGGGGCCCCAACAACATCATACTTGTAGTGGCGTTGCTTTCCAGTTTACAAAAACCTGGGTTGAACATATATATACGAAACATCCCAACTGTCATACCACCAATTTCATGAGAGAAAAAAATTAGATCTCGTTTTCTGAATAAAAATAAAAACTAGTTATTTGAATACTAATAAAAACTGCAAAACTGACATATGTACCATTTTATTTCTTACATAATATAAAATGAGAGGTTGCACATTGTATAAACATGTATATGTGCAATGTATTATACATGTTGACAATGTAATTCTTCATGCTTGTATTACTATTCTTATTTGTAAATTAAAAAAATTATCTCTTATTCTACTGTTTATCTCATTAATGATCAGACATCTTCCAATATCTTAAGATCTTGGTGATTCTATGCTTTTTTTTCATGCCAGCCTCCAGGTTTCACTCCAAAGTATTGTGATCTTTGCATTGTTATCTTCCCCTGTAACAATAAGGATTGTCTGGTTGTGCATTTATGATGCTTTATAACAAAATTCGTGATTTTATTGTATTTGGAAACAGAAATGAAAAGAATCTGTAAAATCAAGTTTCTACATTTTTTTTTTTAAAATTCTCATTTATACACTATCTACTTGGAAAACTTGGGTGTGATCAAACAGGCTATGCTAATGAACATTTTTTACTGATGAGTTTTATGTTTAAAGAAGGGAATGTCTGTAAAATCTATAACCTAGCATATAATTTTTTTTAGGCTAGCGTAACATTTGTTTTCTTTACCGGTGTAATAGTAGTACTTAATTAATAATTCTAATGTATTATTTATTCTTTTCTTTCTTTTTTTTTTTTTTTTTAATACTAGAGCTCTTGGAGGGAACCCTTTGTTCTGTGACTGCAAACTAAAATGGTTGTCTGACTGGATCAAGCAAGACTACATTGAGCCAGGGACAGCATCATGTAGTGGTCCTGAGAAAATGAAGTCCAAACTACTTCTCAGCTCACCGTCTTCCTACTTTGAATGCCTGGGTGAGTGAACTAGTACCAAATACCCATACAGATGAAAAATAAAAATGTACATAATTATTTCATCATCAAGTGGTTTTTGAATCCATGAAAGAAGAATTTTTATGCCAGATATTCAAATATCATTAATAAAATAAAAAAAATCGTGATAGGCCATAAATGCAAAGATATAAACCTACAATAGTGGCTTGAAAGAGATCTTAGGAAAATATGGACCTGGGACAATTAATGAAAATGGAGAGATATTCATAATCTTCCATTGCGCAGATCAACATGCTATAGAAGGAAGCATGTTTCCACATAAAAGAATACATAAAGCGACATGGATATCGCCAGAAAATACTGTCTGCACAGAAAATCAGTCTGATCATATATGTATAAAAAAGTAGTTTAGATCATATTGTTTGATGTAAAAGTATTTATAAGAGCAGATGTGGCATTGGATCTCTGTTTTCTGTATGACAAAATAAAGATGAAACTCAGAAGGTATTCATCAACACACAGCTACAAAAAAGCATTTGATGTGGGATATCTCGGAAACAAGACACAAAAGAAAACTTTATTACAACAGTATCCAGTAAGTGCCAAAAGCTTCAACAACTACAATGGATCAAACGTAGAAGACCACAGGCAGCAGATAAAAAATATATGGAATTAGACTTGTAGAAAAAGTCTGGGAAATACAGAACACCAGCAGAAAATATGGATAGCTACATTAGAAAACAATAAGATAAAGTAAAGAAAAAATAAGAAAGCAGATTTTAACTGAAGCAAAACCAGAAGTTCCAGAGCTAGGGTTCATGAACAAGGAAGCAAACAAAGTATCAAGAAGCATCAATGAGGCATAGAGGATCCAAAATAAATATGTAAGCATATACTGACGAGTTCGTGAGAGAGGCAGGGAGGTTGAAGTCATATGAAATACTGAGGATGTATGAAAGGTCTAGAATGAAAATTTGCTTAGCAACATAAAAGAGCAAATCTAGAAATTAATGTAACATTTTTTAAAACATATTTTGTGGATCAGCTCTACAAGATCCCCCCAGACATCCACCCAGCAGGCAAGTATCTTTAATACTCAAGTATAGGTCGATCCGACTATAAGTCAACCCCTAGACTTTAGGATTTAAAAAGCTTACAAAATGGATGAAAGTCAAACGAGTTTTTCATTAATTTCAAATTCCCGCATTGCATTGAAATTTCCCTGGCTCTCTGCAAATTCTATCACTGTCAGCTTAACCCTTTCCAATGTAAAATGCCTGAAATCACCTGCCCGGAAAGTCTAATGTCTGGTTCAAAACTACCTGCTGCATACTGATAAGTCGGTCATTGCAAAGTAGCGACGAGATCTTGTTGTTTAGTGAGATCTGAGTTATAAATAGATTTCTGGTACACGTAAAGCTTCCGTTTTCTGAAATTTAGTGAAAAATGTCTGAAAGCCATGGCTTTCCAGGCTGTCGAATATTTGCTTTGGGATGTGAAGTTATTTGACCAGGACGCTAACGGTGCTGCAGTATCAGATATGGATATTGAATAAGGGCCTAATTTAGACTCTGACAGTAACACTGACAAAAGTGAATCTTGTGAAAGAAGTATTGATGATATATCAAACAAAGGAGGCTGGTCAACAAAGCATACTCCAGTTGAAATTTGTGACTTTATAGAAAACCCTGGACCTAAACACACTAGAGATCTAGATGCTGCATCTTATGATTATTTCAGTTTATTCACAAGAAAAGAATTTTAGCAAATGTGCAGAGTACAAACAAGAAAAAAACCTCAAGACAAAATTCGTTTTTACTAGATGCTGGTGTGTTTACAACAAACGATTTAAACAGCTGTACATGCCAGTGTACACATGACAGATAGTATGAAAGCATGATGGACATTTTTTGTTTATGTCCTTTGGATCTATTATATGTTTTTATTTTCATTATTACCACAATTAACAACCTAGTAAAATTGATTCAAACATGTATTACTTAAGATATTTTGATAAAAACATTTAATGAAGCAGCAAGTTTATATCTGAAGGATGCTAGTATGCGAATGTGGTAGGAAGGGTGGGGGGCACCACTGACCGATTTCATGAAGTTTTTTTTTTTTTTACTTGACTAAAAGTCGGGGGCGTGTTTTTTTAAGGTCCAAAATGGGAATACATTTCTCACCTAATTTCGAGTATATATGGTAGTTACAAATTAACTATCAAAACCAGATGAGGAAGAAATAAAGAAAACAATATAGCTTCTATGAGACAGAAGTGCTGCATTCTAGCACAGTCCATCACAACAAGTGTTGACACCTCTACAGACACATAAAATAATTTGCTCTGGGATAAGAAGAAATACCAGCAGACTGGAAGGAAAGACATCTGGTTAAGTTGCCAAAGAAGATTTACACAAATCCACAAATTACTGAGCAATAATGTCACTAATAGTGTCAGAAACATTTTTAACCAGATTATCCTTGAGAGATTAATACAAGCCAGATAAAAATTGAGAGAAGTATAGACTGGATTGTCACACTACACTTAATAGCTGAATAGAGCTTGACTAGCACTTTACATTAGTTCTATGGTCTATGAAAAGCTAGTCAACAGTTTAGACAGAGAATCACTTTGGAAACTGATGGGTCTTTATGGAGTCCTCCATAATAAAGAAAACATATGAAGACAATACACAGAATTCTTCATAAAGATCAACTTACAAAACTATTTGAGACAAAATCTGAAGTGCCGCAAGGATGCCTGTTGTCACCATTTCTCTTCCTACTGGCCATAGATTGGATTATGAAAACTACATCAGCGAATAAATAAGTGAATTTTGAAGAAAAAAAAACAGCTTGACATTCGAGATTTTTCAGGTGAATTTGGCCTTCTGTCCCATAAACTGTAACTACATGCAAGACAAAATAAGAATAATTAATGACAGGTCACTTCAGTTGAGCCTGAAAATACACAGAAAAAAACAAAGATTATGAGAATATATTTGGCAAACAATAGACTGCTGTTTGAGAAATGTCCCTAAAACATTTGAACTTATGCATATATATTGGCAGCAATATAGAGATAGTTGAAGCATCAGATAGCAATATCAAAATAAGAATACAAAAGGCAAGAAAAGTTATTGTTGCATTGGAAAATATATGGAAATAAAATCTAATTCAAAAATAAGAATCTTAAATCAAATGTTGACGCTGTCCTATTGTATGGCTCTGAAACATGGGGATGCTATCGTATCAGTTTTAATATTTGTATTCTGCAGAAACATTGGTTTATAAATACTTTGACAACTTGGTTATCATTTTTTTAATTCCTTATGTTTCTAAGACATAAAGATTGAGATATGGCTTTTGTTAACATCTTCAACTGAATGTTTGTGCACATACATTCATAGGAGATCCTGACCCACTTGTTGCTCAGAAATGTGATGTTTGCCTCACCAACCCCTGCAAGAATGGAGGGAAATGCACCACATTAGAATTCAAGAGTTTCATCTGTGACTGTGCCCCTGGTTTCCATGGCGCTGAGTGTGAGCAACAGATAGATGCTTGCTTTGGTAACCCATGCAACAATGGGGGCAAATGTGAGGTTCTGGAACATGGCAGATTCAGGTAATGAAGTTACAGAAGTAGATGTTGGATAGTATTAGAAATGTATTTGGAATACATTGTCACAGGAAAATTGTAGTTGTATTCTGCTGAAGATTATCAATTTCAGTATTCATTTACCAATTTCAGTATTCATTTACCAATTTCAGTATTCATTTGCCTATTTCAGTATTCATTTACCTATTTCCATATTCATTCATTCATTATCTTTCAGCTCCCCAAGAAGCATAAACCTTCAGCAAACTCATGCCAAGTCCTCCTGTTCCATGCCAAGTCCTCCTGTTCCATGCCAAGTCCTCCTGTTCCATGCCAAGTCCTCCTGTTCCATGCCAAGTCCTCCTGTTCCATGCCATGTCCTCCTGTTCCATGCCAAGTCATCCTGTTCCATGCCAAGTCCTCCTGTTCCATGCCAAGTCCTCCTGTTCCATGCCAAGTCCTCCTGTTCCATGCCAAGTCCTCCTGTTCCATGCCAAGTCCTCCTGTTCCATGCCAAGTCCTCCTGTTCCATGCCAAGTCCTCCTGTTCCATGCCAAGTCCTCCTGTTCCATGCCATGTCCTCCTGTTCCATGCCATGTCCTCCTGTTCCATGCCATGTCCTCCTGTTCCATGCCATGTCCTCCTGTTCCATGCCAAGTCATCCTGTTCCATGCCAAGTCCTCCTGCTCCATGCCATGTCCTCCTGTTCCATGCCAAGTCCTCCTGTTCCATGCCATGTCCTCCTGTTCCATGCCAAGTCCTCCTGTTCCATGCCAAGTCCTCCTGTTCCATGCCATGTCCTCCTGTTCCATGCCAAGTCCTCCTGTTCCATGCCAAGTCCTCCTGTTCCATGCCATGTGCTCAAAGTCTTTCTACATCTTCCTCATCCCTTTATTTTGGCTCCATTTCTCATCTCCATGTGTTGTTCAGTCTCCCTATACTTCTCATACCCTGGGGATTCCAGAATTAGGTCTGCCTTTAATGTTATCAGCAGGTTTCTATTGCCTTGTCTCTTTCACATCTCTATCCATTGGCACTTTTCTGGTGTTTGGGATATTTTTCATCATTAAATAAACAAAATATAAAAAAACTCTTTGAATTACTGTTTATTTTGCATCACAGAAGTGAGATAATTTAATATCAAATAATCAGTAAATGTTCTTTATATATGCAGCCAGTTTTTTTTTTTTTTTTTTTTTTTTTGCGTACGCCCGCTAACACTCGAGGCGAAATCTCAGGTTATTATTTATGTCTAACCTGACATTGATTTTACGTGAGTATCCCTTTATTTCTTGTACAGAGACAGGTGTCCCTCGCCATTCAGGCAAATACTCGCCGATTTCGGAGGTACCCATTGCAGCTGGGTCGGCTCAGGAGCCGCCAGTCCCTGGTCGACGACACTCCTTCAAATGTTCTCGCCAGGTCTCGAGTTAATCCAGTCCAAATCCCGGTCGACGAAAAATCCTCAAATGCCGTCGCCCGGGTTTGATCCTGTATCACCCGGTCGCCAGAGCGGTGTTGTAACCACTACGCTAGCGCGGCTCCCATGCAGCCAGTTATTAATATTCTTGGCATTAGGAGCAATTTATGAATTTCTGTGTCTATAAGCTTACTTATATCCTCAATGAGTTATTTCATGATATTTATTATTTAGTACCTTCTTTTCATGACAGATGTCTTTGTCTGAAAGGCTTTGAAGGAGACAGATGTGAGACAAACATTGATGACTGCCTCATCAACAAATGTCAGAACAATGCTACATGTGTTGATGAGATCGAATCTTATTCCTGCAGATGTCGTGAAGGATACACAGGTAATTTCAGAAAGTTAATGACATGCTAAATTTGTTTTTTAAGGTCAGGCCTCATCATCATCATGTTCCTTTGCGTCAGCTGCAGCTGGCACCCTTGCAGGAAGCCTGCACAAAGCATTCACATGCTCTTGCAGCAGTGCTTTCTGTGGCAACTTTTTTTTTTTTACATGATAAGGTTGCCAGCCTTATGACACAGTGTCATATTAGTCACCTTGCATGACTTGAAGGTCAGGTTGTATATCTTCAGTCCTGTGTTCAGTCATTTAAAAAAAAAAATTCATTCATTCATGACCTTGCATGTCCACAACATACTGAGCTTCTGTTTGGGTACTCCATTAATGTCAGTATGCTGTTTAATGCAAATAGATTTAATCATTCAGCTAATTCTGCCATTTTAATTAATCTATAGTTTTAAACTGTGTCTAATAAATTCCGCTCAAAAATGTGGGTTGAAATGAAGAACAGTGGGACATTTTCTTCAATGCCATCCAAATAACTCACCCACATCGTAAGGGTTTGGATTAAGGTTAGGGTTTGGGGTTAGGTTTAGGATTACTAAACTGAACCCTACCCCTTACACCTTATTACTGTATATCTGAATTATTTTTTGAGACCATATTGTAGACACAGCCTGTTTTCTTCATTTCAACTGAAGATTTGATTCTTATTGTTATAGGAAAGTGGTGTGAATTCTCTATACCTTACTGCAAGGAGGGTTTCAATTACTGTGAAAATGGAGCTACGTGTGTTGCTAAAACAGCAGGCTATAGGTAAGTGTCATGGTTGAGTTAAGGTTTTAGAGTATTTGTCGAGTCAGACAATTTTTGTGAAATTGACAATGAGAGTGAACTGACAGAATTATAGACAACACACAGATAATGTGTAAAATAGGGTGAACTTGAGAATAACCTGGAAGAGGATTCATTAAAGCTATCTCTCTTTCCAAGCCCCAACACACTTATATAGTCTTAGGAACCACCCGCTCTCTCTCTCCTTTCTCTTGTCAAATAGAGGCAGTAGTAAGAGCTGCAATATTAAGTATGGATGAAGGATCGTGAACAGCGCGTTAATAAATGAGTAAAATTTATTAAAGGTTCTTGAAGGAAGAAAATATATGAAATAAGTATATCAGCACAACAACATAAGAAAAGCATCAATATTCACATCAAGTTAACAAATATCCAATTAAACACCAACGAACAAACAATCCACCAACACAAAAACCCTCCTGTAGATTATCAACAAATAAATAGAGTTCCTAATCTTTCCGCTTCTGTGGAACCAAATTCATTAACTCCAGTAAGTGTCTTTATATGTATATCCTCCTACAGGTAATGAATTACACTATAAATCCACTGTGGGCGCTATCCATGCACCATTGGTCACACACTAGCAACAAGATAGGTGGTAGATTACTCTGTCTATATTCGGCTGACCTCTAATACGTGCGGGGGTTTTGAATGACCAGAAACACACACAAGATGAGCTCAATTTAGGACAAAGGTCCACTGCGCTATTATCCAGCGCATGAAATAGGCCTGCGTACTTGATGTTTAAATCCGGTTTGGCTGGTTTGAACTTTATTTGTGACTAAGCGCTCAGTTTAAGCACACAGTCTGGTGCTTTCAATTCTGCTGAAGACGCTGTGCTGATCGATATGCTGGAAGCCGCTTTTCTCTGACTTGGGATCAAGAGGCGAGTAGGAAACCACTACTGCCAAATATGATTTCAGATGTGCTATTGCTCGTTATACACTGCATGAGCTCGTTATACACTGCATGAGCTCATTTCCCATTAGAGGGGTGGGCGTCGAAAAGGGTTGTACTTCAGGTATAGATAACAACTCGTGGTGCTAATTTGCTTTCAGGAACTGGGAGATTGAGGAGAATGTGACTGGAATCCTGCAGTAGCAGTGGGGTACCCTGGAACTGGGAGACCAAAACAAACAACCTTTACATCAAGCAAACAATAAAATTACAATAGCGTTATAATGAACAGTTATGCCCCACTATGGGATTTATAATTATTGTTATCATTGCTAGGATAGTCTCAGGCTGTCTTTATCCATAAGAATCGCCCACCTATTACTTCCACTCTATCAATTATCAGCATGCGCTCGCATAGGCTAATATATCTTGTACATACATGTATCTGTCAGCAAATGCCCTGACAGCAAACTCTACGCCAAGTCCTCTTCCAACTCAACATAAGGGATATCTAACCCTGTAGTTCCAGCTGAGTGGATATGCGATTCATCTTACAACATTAAGTGAATTTACAGAAAATACAAGCACTAGACATTACATAATAAATGGTATGCACCCCTTTGGGTCGATACACAAAAAAGGCAAAAGTAATAACCTCCCAAAAATTGAAAAAAAGCAATGTTATTGCTATAATAATACGTTGTGACTTAAACATAAGATATATCTCTGGCTGGTGGCTACTTTCTGGATTGCAGTGAAAGTTCTAAACTGGTGTCTAACTACACAAGTAGGCATATAATAATCCCACACTCAACCACTAGAAGTTTCTCTCAGAAAGTAATAAGTGCCTACCTCTTATAATTCAAGTGTTATAGTGCACGCACATCACTATTCAGGTTTAAGTGAATAACTTACACTACTGACATTTCCTTAAAGCAATGACAGCTTTTTAGCTTACTAATCCTTAACCCATGGTAAGCACTGAACGGACTATGATGTTCTTTGCCTAGTAAGTATCTGTTAGCGTAAGTTTACCATTAACCCATTGTAAACAATAACACCAGGAGAAACCTAACAGCTTAAGCACCAGTTAACTTAAGCGGTAGATGGCGCTACATTATCACTGAATTAATTACCGGGCAGAAATCACCTAAAATAATTCAAGTCACACTACTATCAGTTATATATATTAAAGCTAACATGAATTATATTTTTTAAAATGTCAACTTACCCCGAGATGACGAGAATAGGCAACACAATCTAGTTTTGTGCCCACAACTGCCTTTGTCTCATTTGGTCATCTATGGGCAAGAAAAATTTACGAGTGTGCTTGACTGAGTAAAGCTATCTAGATTTATAGTCTACAAGAGACGCCAACCCCAGCCACCTGGCATTGCATGTTTACCTGGCATCGCATGTTTCCACAGATGTTTGGTGTATAACGTAATCATGAGTAAGATAATGTTATTCTAGAGTCTACATCAGAAGACAAAAATGCGAGAAAGTTTCCTAGATAAGACATAATATTATTCTAGAGCTAACTGCGGCGATCAAGGGCCACAACAAAAATCTCAGAATGAACGTGAGTTTTTCTCCGCTGAATCTTTCTCCGCTGAATCGGAGATGAAAGTGGGTACCCAGATCAAAGGGTTTACTCGCCGCTCCACTGCAAAATCTAATGAAACAGTGGCGCACGTCAAAGAATCTAATACTCGGTTAGTGGTCAGAACACTGTTCCAAGTAAAAGTTCTATGTTCTGGCAAATACCACGTGCAATTATGCAAGCTTACGACACGTTGCCGGCCGCTGGTAGCTACAGACAAAGCGATGCATTTTTAATGAAGGCCAGCAGCGAAAATCAAAAGCCGTATCCCGCGGGGTGGGGTCTGAGCGGGGAATAATGGGCTACGTAGGTAAAAAATCAGAAGGAAAAGAAACCGAAAGTGCAAAAAGTCAAGGAAACCAGAAACATTAAAAGAGTAAGAAAACTGGGATGTGTTGGGAAAATAAAATTATTAGCCAATCCGTGACAGCAAGTCATCTTACATTCTTTTCTTTACTCTATTCAGAGTTCTGAGCCATTGAGGTTCATTGCTGCTAGCACAATTGATCTCTAGGTTTGTTTGTTTTTTTAAATTATCTCTTTATAGTTTCCTGTTCCCAATTTCTCACCCCTTTGTATTTTTCCTTATAGGAAACTTTATATAAACTTGCTATCTCTCATACTGTCTGCTGTTGCTACATTATTCTTCTTCAGCTTACCAAGTGCTTGAGGCTCTTGGCAACAAACACATATTCCATTCCTTTCTACTTCTGATGGTTTCTCTCCAGCTTACTATTCTCAGCTCATCCAAATTCATTTTGTTGCTGTTTATCCAGTAGTTATTTGTGCTTTTATATTGTATTACCAATAATTTTAAGCAAAGCATGGACAAAACTTTATATAAAAGTAAAATTTTGAGAAATTATTTCTTTGAAGTCAGTAATCAGTCTTTTGCAGTCTGGTGATCACTTGAAACATATACTTATTCCATTCTCTTTACTTTCACAGTTAGTATGTCAGTCCATTCTTTGAAAGGTCCAAAATGGATAGCTTTGGCATGAATGAAAAACCTCCATAGAAGCCTGGAATCTTCAGGAATGTGTGGATCTACTGTACCGCAGGGATGCATCGCAGTGAAAGAGCTGACAAACTAGCTTCAGGAGCACCCATACAAGGTGCATTGTATATGGATAAGGGAAAGATACTGAGGGCAACTAATCGTCACCCTTCAGAGAATTGCACTGCAAGCGATGAATCATCAAGGCTAAGATTGCTGGAATGTAAGACCAGCAGGGATGGATGTATGAGAGAATGCATCTGGCATGTATACAACCAGGGCGCAAAAGGAGCAGTTATCATTCATATCCTTTGACATTTGCTGAGGGAGACTGAGCTCCTATGGGTTTGCCAGAGTGCAATGATGTTGATTCTGATCAACAATAACAATATCAATACTTTCACTTGTAACAATTTTTAACTTGTCTTTTTATCCTTGTATTTCTCAGTTGTGAATGCGCTCCAGGCTTCACTGGGAGAAACTGCTCAGAGAATATTGATGACTGTAAGTCTCATGCTTGCCTTAGTGGTGCATTTTGCGTAGATGGTGTGGGCTCCTACTCATGCATGTGTTCCCCTGGCTTTTCTGGCCACTTTTGTGAGATTGCACCAGTGCTGGACTTAGTTCTGCTGCCTAGTTTCCATGACAGTGTACCCGGCTGCAGGAAGCATCAGTGCCAGAATAATGCGGTGTGCTACCAGCCAACAGGCTCACCTGACTACATGTGTAAATGTGCACAAGGTACTATTCACTGTATCGTAGCTGTCTGATTTAGCTTATTGAAGAGGTTTGCAACCTTTTTTTTTTTTTTTTTTCCGTTCGCCCGCTAATACTCGAGGCGAAATCTCAGGTTATCATTTATGTCTAACCTGACATTGATTTTACGTGAGTATCCCTTTATTTCTTGTACAGAGACAAATGTCCCTCGCCATTCAGACAAATACTCGCCGATTTCGGAGGTACCCATTGCAGCTGGGTCGGCTCAGGAGCCGCCAGTCCCTGGTCGACGACACTCCTTCAAATGTCCTCGCCAGGTCTCGAGTTAATCCAGTCCAAATCCCGGTCGACGAAAAATCCTCAAATGGCGTCGCCCGGGTTTGATCCTGTATCACCCGGTCGCCAGAGCGGTGTTGTAACCACTACGCTAGCGCGGCTCCCGCAACCTTTTTTGAATTGCAACGTACTTTACCAGATCATCACAATTTTGCTGCGAAGTCCTAATAGTTACAGTACGGACATTTTATTTTGTAAAATATTTCAAAACTTACCTTGTCATTCCTCTTCTATCCTGGCATGTAGAGGTTTGCCAGAGAGAGTGCCATACTATCATATTGGCTGTCTTCCTCCTGGCCTGGTTCCAACTTTTAAAAAAAAATTTAAAGTATCCTTTTCAACCCTTGATGTGTTATAATTAGGACATACGGTGTACTAACTTACAAGTACTATATCATCAGCTTTCAGGTCCCAAAAAAGCATAGGCCTTTTGCAAACACCTTGTAAGTACTGGATGAAAGGAAACAATCTTCAATTGTCATTCTGGCTGGCATTAATGATTATCTCTGTCGGCAACCTCCTGTCCCTTGTGAAGGTTATCAGTTCTTTTGTTGACTTTTCTCTCCCTCCCATCTTCTTTCTTCTAACAAAGCAATCAGTCATCATCACGCTTGGTGGCATCTTGTAGGGCAGCAACAAACTGTCTCCATTTTGTTCGGTTGGCTGCCATCCTTCTTGTGGTGCCCCAGCTGTGGTTTATGCTTAGAATCTCTGCATTCAGAGTTCTCCGCCAGGTGGCTTTTGGCTGACCTTGCTTGACCTTTCCTGCTGGAGTCCATAGCATGGCAGTTCTGGTGATGGTGTCAGGGTCTCTTCTGAGGATGTGGGCAACCTAATTCCAGTATCTACCCTCTGTGATGCTGCGCATGTCTTCTTGGTGGCTCTGGGTTAGCAGTTCTTGGTTGATGATAGTGTTCGGCCAGAACATTTGAAGAATTTTCCTTAGGCAGGTTGTGTGGAAAGGGGACAGTTTAGCCCGGATTGTCCCAGAACTTTTTTTTTCGATTGTTTTGATTTGAACCACATAGACAATGTCTATGGGTCCTAAAACCATGGAAAATACCTTTGGGACATCGACCCCATGCGTAGTTTACCAAAAAATGGGCGTTGCCATATGGCAACATGGGGACATGCACAGAGATTTTTTCAAAAAATGCTATTTTCATAGAAATCTGTGAAATAAAATGCAAAAAAAAATAACTTTTCTGTTATTTTCTTACATTTATTGAATCTTTGATTATGCAATTATTGAAAATGGAATGAAATATAGAATTTTTTTTGGGATGGTATAGTGAAACTATGATTGAATTACTAAATGAAATACTGAAGCTATGAATGAAATTATTGTTTTGTGTGGTAAGCTTGGAAACATTTGATACAAAGGCCAACGTCGCATTTGACGCAAGCAGTACATCCAATTGTTGTGCAATAGCCGACAGCGCAACGCCTTTTATTCGCAATAGGAATAACGTAGTGTTCGGTTTGATCGAAACGGATAGTTGTTTCCAAAGAATTCTGATCAACTTTACGCTTCGGATTGACTGAAGGACCCGTCGGTCGCTTTGGGTTCTCACCAAAATGTTTATAATAGTAGACAGCAATTTGTCTTCTGAACTTGAGCTGCGACATCTTCGATTGTCCTAAACGATGAAGTTGCCATGCATTCTGCACACAAACATCGACCAACCAGGTGTGATAAACGAGCGCAAAGGCCTTATAGCTCTATCTTTTCCTACATCTCTCATATTGTATTTGTGTTCTTTCACCCCACATTTGCTATCCCATATTTGCTATTTCATCGTTGTGATTACTCGCGACCGGTATCTAGAGAACCACATTTGTTCTTTCATCTGGGGAAATAAAATCCTTTGATTGAGTCCCCATACCTGACATTATCGTTTGAAGCCCACATTGCATCGTGATAAATCTGGTGAAAACACATCTGGTCATCCCAATCAGACATCTGGGCATGCTGTAATTGCTGTGGACGATTGTTATCTTTGCGACTAGCGACGGGTCACCACATGGGACGCCCAGATTGGCCAGGTGAAGCTGGCTGATTCCTGCATCATTGCTGGCTGAGTCATGCATCATTGCTGGCTGAATCCTGCATCATTGCTGGCTGAATCCTGCATCATTGCTGGCTGAATCCTGCATCGTTGCTGGCTGAATCCTGCATCATTGCTGGCTGAATCCTGCATCATTGCTGGCTGATTTACGTTTCACAGCACTTGCTTTTGTGGATTTTGGTCTTGGTTTTTTGCCTGGTGGTTTGGTCGAAGCTGAAGTCGACGGTTCGCTTGATGTTGATGGAGAACCAGGCTCATATTCATCGTCTAGTAAAGCGACAGACAAATTTTGTGATGAATGGTTCAGCACAACTTACTATACATCTTCCACATCCAATTCTAAATCATCATCGTTTTCATCGCACAAAGTTGTAACACAGCGACCACTTCTCAAAGCCATTTCGCAATTGGCTTTCAGCTGACCTGGGCAAACATCATCGGGAACACCACCAAACTCATCTTCGGCATCGTCCTCCCCGCTGATGTATCCTTCGTTTCCTGGAGGTTCAATTAAAAACAGTGCGAACGTCGTCCGTATCACCATCGTCTATATCATCCAGTTCTTTGAGGTAATCAAGAGCATCTTTCAAGGTAAACGTAAGTTTCCTTGCAAAGACAAAATAATTGGTAAAAAGTGTATAAAAGGTGATAAAATTCAATAAAAAATTATGATAACAACAAAACATCACGAAAAAATTGAAAAAAAAAATCCACTAAAATCGCAATGAAAGCGGTTTTGAGACATTAGGAAAAACAACTCTCTGCGTATGTCCCTGTGTTGCCATATGGCAACAGACACAAAAACATGCAAAAAAACCCATGAAAAAATATTTTTCCCCTATATCGAATATTCATGGTTGATTAGCATCACAAACACTTGATTATTTTCAAAAAATATCTTGGTGAACAAAAACGGAACATAAAAATAGAATCAGACTTACTTTTTCATGTGGTCCATTTCGACTATTTTCACTTTTTTTTTTTTGTCACTCAACTTTACGACCTCCTCCTACTGACAGCCGACACACAACTGAAATGACGTTTCGAGCCAAGCAACTGTCATGCCTATAGAACACAAAACGCGCGGCAAAACGTTTTTATGTGTGTTCGTTCTTTTTCTACGTGCTTACTAAGGCAGATATAATTTTTGTTGCCATATGGCAATTCGGGTTAGACATATCCTTTCCTGTTACTCTCCAGCATTCTGCACCATAGAGAAGTGCAGAAATTACACAGCTTTCGTATATTTTTAATTTAAAGCTTGTGCTGTACTGGGAAGATTTCCAGATGATGTTTAGATTGGCAAAAGCTATTCAGGCTTTATTCATTCGGCTTGTTCCATCATCTGGTGTTACCATGCTTCCTAAGTATGTGAATGTGTTTTGTATTTTCTAGTTCTTGGTTCCTTAATTTTTATGGGTGCAGGATTTCTTACATTGAGTGTCATGACTTCTTGAGATTAATATTTAGTCCCATCTGTTGGCTATGTTTCTTCATTCTGTCTGTTTTTTCTTTGATATGTTGATGTGAGTGTGCAAATAGTACAATGGCATCTGTGTATTCTAGATCCTCCAGTGTATAGAATGCTGTTCATCTTATTCTTCTAGGGGCATCCGCTGTTGTCTGACGCATCACCCAATCTATAACAGTTAAAAACAGAGTGGTGAACACTGCTCTGTTATGTTCCTGAGGATGAATATATGATCTGCACATTGTCTGTTTCTTATGATTCCTGCTTGTTCCTTCCTCAGTTTATGGTCTAGTGCTCTTGAAATTCTTTGAATAATTATTCTGCCCAATATTTTGCTGGGAATTGATAGGAGAGTAATTCCTCCCCAATTGTAGCAGTCAGTGAGGTCACCTTTCTTTGGCAATTTGACAATTATTCCTTTGTTCCACTCCACTGGTGTTGTCTATGTTTTCCAGATTTGTGTGAACAGTGGTTCTAATAGCTCTGCTGCTAATACAGGATCTGTTTTAATAGCAGTGCATTAAGGTTGTCATGGCCTGGAGTTTTTCCGCTCTTCAACTCTTTGATAGCTGTGATGATTTCTTCCCTACGTGCAATATCTGTATTCACATCTAGATCATTTTCAGCCTCTGGAATGTTCAGTGGTGACTCCGGAGGTGCCTTATTTAGTATTTCTCTGAAGTGATATATATAACTTCTTGCCCCTGTTCTTTAGTGATGAGATTTCCATTCTTGTTCCTGACTAGTGTAATGTTGTTTGCACCCCATTTCCCACTGATCAATTTTGTTACTTTGTACACCTTGCTTTGTTCATTTCTCAGTGCTGCCTTTTGTGCCTGTCTTGCAATGTATTCTATGAATTTCCTTTCTTCGGCTCAGGTTTGACGTTTTATTTCCTTGCTCAGCTGACTATACTGTTCACTAAATATTACCTTCAGGCTAGGGGACTTTGCTTCTATTTTCTTTCTTTTCATTTCTTTTCTCATCCTAATGGTTTTCAATGTTTGTTGGTGTTATCCAACTTTGTATCTTCCTTTCTTGGAATCCCAAACAAGTTTTGCTGCTTTCTCTATTTACTGTTGAAATTGTACTGAATTTTTGGTCCACATCCTCAACTGCTATCTCTTCCTGGCTCTTGGCAATTTGATAGAGTTTCTTTATGTCAGATACAAATGCTTTTCTCGTGAGAGGGTCCTTCAATTTACTGATGTCAAATCTTTTCTGTTTTGTTATTTTTGGCCCAGTAGTCCTGATCTTCATCTTGCTAGTACTAGGTGGTGATCACTTGACCAGGCTGTAAATGCCACAAAGGCCCTTTGATTTAATACCATTTTCATTTGCTTTTTCGCTTCCATATCTTCTTATTACTCTTTCGTTGTATGTATTGTGTACCAACCTTAGCATTGAGGTCTCCCATTACTGTGATAAGATCATACCTTGGTGCACATTCCATTTCTTTTTGTAATTGTTGGTAAAATGCATCCTTGACCTCTTTGTCACTATCATTTGTTGGTGCATAACACTGTGTTATGGTGATGTTGGTGATCTCCATCTGAGTCTCTCATATTAATCTATTGTTGATTGGCTTCCATTCCAATAATGATTTTTCTATGCCCTTCTTCATGATAATGACTATGCCTTCGCTGTGTTGGCCATCCTCTCTTCCCGCGTAAAGTACTGTTTCTCCCTATTGCTGTTTTTACTCTTCCTGCCCCAGTCCATCGACTCTCACTTATTCCCAGTATGTGTAGTCTATAGTTTTTCATTTCCATTGTAATCTGTTTCAGTTTCCCTGTCTCGTTCATTGATTTTACATTCCAAAATCTAATTCTGGTTCTGTGTTTAGCAGTCAGAATGTCCATTTACATGTCAGTGGCTTCCTTTCAGCTTTCACCACTGATAGTCATTTGAGCCTCAGACCTTGGGTGTCCAACCTGCAGCAAAGTTTGTTCATCTGTTGCAGTTTCTATTAGGTGCTAGATTTTTTTATATAGACAGAGGCGTCTGCCCTGTGCTAAAACTCCCAATCTGGAGGGCCAGGGTAACAGCTTTTGTCTGACCCCTACCCACACAGACCTGTACAGCTTGGTAGAACCTACCAGGAGTAAAACTCCCACTGGCATAGCTCTGGGGGTTGTCAGGATACACAAGCCGCCATACCGCTACAAGGTATAGACAGCACTGATGGCAGCCCACCACCCCCCAAATTATGATGTTAAACTGGCTAGTTTCTCTTCTCTTTCATTCATCATCATTACCTTTCAGCTCCCTGTGGAGCACAGTAGAGATGGCTACTGTGTTTATGTGTCGAAACAATGTGTCGAAACTGCGTCGTACCCGAACGATTCGATGCGCAGATTTTTGCGGTGTCGAAACAGTGTCACGTCCTGTCTGTTTTGCAGAGACACATTGTCTCACGCAGATTCGACACATAGCCTGCTTCGAACAGCAGCTTCAGTTCCCGTCTGCTTCGCTGTTTTGCAAAAGGCACACTGTATCATTGTCTCATGTGTCAAGCGTGCGCTACATATGGCGTTCATAGATAGTATGGAAAATCAAACAAGTCATAATTTTTTTTTTAAATAATTCCTCAGGACTGAAAGAGGCTTACTACTATTAGGTGTCTGCTCGGTTTGAGTTGAATCATTGTCGCTGACTGTACCTATTCTAGTTTTATATAATGTGTCATTATTACTGTTATTATTATAATTTTTTTCACTTTTACTGCAGCTGTCAGCATGTTCCCCTTGCATATCATCATAATGAAAACGACTGTGTAAAATTCTTAACAGTGGTCACACGAAATACCATAGATTTGTACTAACGAGAATAAGTAAATCTGCATACTAGGGTGTCACGACTCATGTCTCATTGTTTCAGTTAATTTACTTGTAGTCTGCTGTTTCGAAACGGTTCCATAGTTCTTTTTCATCCAAGCGCTAATTATACGCATGTTACGGTACTCTTGATTCCTGACTTCAGGCGCTCTCGTAAGAAAACGTGTTTTGTTTATACATAAAATAGTGTTTAAAACTTGTGTTCAACCTCATTTAATCTTCATTTATGGCGGGGAGAAGCCCTGTTTGGGATTATTTTGTAAAGATCAAAGACAACAAAGTAAAATGTAACGTGTGTTCTGGTATTTTATTATTCAAGGGTTCGTCAACTTCAAGTATGACTAGGCACTAGAGATGGCTAGTGTGTGTATGACGGTATGTGTCGAAACAATGCTTCGAAACAGCGAGCGATTCGACACTTCCTGCTTGTTTCTTTCGTCTGCCTCGCTGTTTTGCAGCGACACACTGTCTGAGCCTATGTAAAATTTGAATCAACCGTTCGGAACATTAGTATGGAATATCAAACATGTCATATTTTTCAGGGATGTATTATGATGACTTGATTTTACAAGTGATATTATTTTGCTGAGAAGTTATAGACACTGGAAATTGTGTCAGTGTTGCAGTTGTCAATGTTTTAGGCGCTATGTTAAAGTTGAAAGTGTCAGTGTGTTCGTATAAATGTAATATACACTTTATTAGCTCTGCTGATATGTGTACTCGGTGTGGATTTGAATCATTGTCTACCAAATCTAGCTTACTCTAGTTTGATATCATGTGTTATTATTACTGTTATTATTATTGTTGTTTTTTATTATTTTCCCATATACTGCAGCTATCATCATATCTACGTTTTATTACATCATAATGAAGACTTGTGTAAAAATATTGAATTGTGGTCACACGAAACGCCATAGATTTTCACACACGACAGTAAAAACAGAGGAAAGTGTCTCACACAGTTCATGTATACCCGCGCCGGTACTGTCTATAAGAGACTTCTTTCTCCCCGATACGGGCAATTGTGTCGTTGTGTCGTTGTGTCGACTCACTGTTTCGAAACAGTTTAAATCACTGCGCTAACTGTTTCGAAACAGTTGAGTGTGTCAATTTGCCCACCTCTAGAGCACAGGTCTTCAAAAACACACTCCAAATCATTCCTGTCCAGTGCCATTCATCTAATGTTTTTCAATGTCTTCTTTATTCCTTTCATGTCTAACTTAATTTTTCTTATTCATAAATTTTTGGTCTCTACTTATTTCTCTTACACAGGGGATTCCAGACCAAGGACTGTCTTGTAAAGCCATCAGCAAGTTTTTCTCAGTGTTTTTAGCTTGTTTAGTGGTTGCCTTAACTCACTATCATCATATGACAGGATTAGCTCTATGAATGAATGAAGAACTCTTGTTCTCACTTCAGCTGAAAGATTTGTTGCACATGGTTTTCCCTTCATACACACATACACATGCTCATGCACACACACAGATATCAAACATTTTAAAGTTTTTTTCTTTAATTGTATAGAAGTGAAATGAATTTCAGTAGTGAACAATAATTTGGACTACTATACTCATGTCTCAAATATTGCTTGATCCTTCAACTTTTCCCAGAGACTAAAAACTCTGTCCAGATGTAATTAAAACACCAATCAGTAGTTATGCCATTTCAGCAGAATGACTGACCAACTTTCTGCTGTGCGAGATATTAAAGGTTGAGCTTAAATGTCTCCCTGCTCTTGGTCCTGCAACACAGCAGAAATTAAAGAAAACATACTCAGGGTAATAGTTAGCACATTATATGGTGTAAACATCTGTTTATCCCATGTGTTAAACTTTTTAGAAATCTCAAATGTATTTTTGCATATTAATAATATTTTTTTTTTTCAATCTTCAGGTTTTGAAGGTAAAAAATGTGAGAAGCTGTCAAGTGTTTCATTTAAAGATGCTGACTCGTATGTGAAGCTGCCAAGGATTAATTTCCGCCAAGAAATAAACATATCCATCACGTTTACTACCAAGAGCCACAATGGAATTCTTCTGTATGCTGGAGAGCATCAGCATGTAGCAGTTGAACTCTTCAGGGGCAGAATAAAAGTTAGCTTTGATGTTGGTAACTACCCTGTGTCCACCATGTTCAGTTATGAGAGGGTAGATGATGGTCAGATACATCAGGTGACTATGGTCATTAATCAGAAGAATTTTACAATGACCATTGATAATAGCAACCTTCCACGCACCATTGTTAATGAGGGTTCACAGACGCACCTTGATATTTATGATTCCCTGTACCTTGGTGGACTGCCCACAGCTATTAATGTCCAAGCATTCAAGAGGTGGCATATCAGGGATGGTACCAGCTTCATTGGTGAGTAGTGCAAACGTGATTGTTGCCTTTACTGTTTATAGATATTACTTATCCTAATAAGATTAACTCTGTCCCAAGCAAGCTTTAGGTATTTTATATGAGACGGGTAGTGTGAGATTGAGAATACAGCTGGTAACCAAATCATATAAAACAAATATGGTGCATTCTAGCAGAATAGGTAACTTGTCTGAATAACTTATTTCAAGAAAAATAAACCTTTTAATTTGATTACAGATGTCAATTTTAAGATGTTTGTAGTTTATGAAACTTTAGATTATCTGCTATCAAATGGTACAGATGATATGTATTAAAAAATGGTCTTAGATTACATTTAATATACTATTGAAAACACTGTTCATTTTTCTAAAATATAATTATGCCACCAACTGTTACACATGGTTTGCCCTAAATTTGACATCTCAGGTATACTGTCTTAAAATGTGCACAACTTTTTTACTTGATCATCCAATTTTGCAGTTTTTCCTTTTCTTCATTACAAAGTTCTCAGAAAGATTTTTCATGTGATAGCTATATCTCAGTAACTTAAAATGCTGACATATTACCTTTTTTTTTTAGAGAATTTGTCACTAATTGTAACAGAAACCACCACTGTAAGACCATATGAAGTGTTTTGGCATAGGCTTCCTGCAAGAGTAAGCTCATGAGAAGCTATGTGCCTTAAGGACTGCTTCTTCTTCTTCTTCTTCTTTGATCCTTAGCCGCCGACCTCAAAGCAGTCAGTGGCCATCACGCCTGGTGGCGTCTTGTAGGGCAACAACAAACTGATTCCACTTTGCTCGGTTGGTGGCTATCCTTCGTACAGTGCCCCAACTCTGGTTCATTCTTTGCATCTCAACCTCCACTGTCCTCCACCAAACTTAAGGACTGCACAAAGAGAATAATGATGATTGATGATGGCTGAAGATTGATGGATGATGAGGATTGACGATGGTGGTGATGATAGGGATGGTGATTATGATTATTATTATTCTTTGTTTTTTTTTTATATTTTAATCAACAAAATTTACTTTGTTTTATTAACACTGTTGAAAACAGGATGTTTTACAAAAGTGCACCTAAATGGTAAACAAGTTGACTTACTGACCGCCACTGAGCGATTCAAGGTCACACCAGGCTGCGACACTGTTAATAATGACCCCTGTCACAATCATTTGTGCCAACAAGGCAGATGTACACCACGGCACAATAAATCTGGCTACCACTGTAAATGTAAGCCTGGCTTCTCTGGAACTTACTGTGATCAAAGTAAGTTTGTTCTTTGTTCACTCACCTGTCAACTTGCGGACATAGCTCATGAATGACTGAATTGTACTTGATAGTCCACACTTATCTTTACACTGTGATAAGTGCTAATGTTACTTGATGACAGTATACAAAGAATATTAGTTTTTAAAGTTCTGATGTTGAAACATATGAAATTTAGGGCAGTTTCTTCTTTTGCTTCTTTCATTCGCTGTTTAGAGCAGTGAAGGACTTTTTGTTTTTGCCAGCAGGCAATGTCTTTTTCTCGTCTGTTTTTAGTACTCTTTTTTCAGTTCTTGTTGTTTCAGATCTGTCATTGTCTGTCTTCATTACCATTGCTCCTTTTGTTGTTGTTTCATTGAGGTTTTTGCCTTCTTGTTGCAAGGCTTGTCCTTTCAACTTATACTAAGTCTGTCAGTTATATCAGAGTGCAGTTGCCATTAAAAAATAATAGAACTGTGTCAACTGAACTATAGTGATACAAATTAAGCCCTGAAAAGAACTACTAGCTTCTATCAGCTAGCACGATGAAACCCTGAGAAGAGCTAATCCTGTAAAGGACTTCTAGCGCATGCAGTGCTGAAAAGGACTATTGGTATCTATTTGCTAGCATGATGAAGCCCTGAAAAGGACTTGTACTGAAAAGGACTGCTAGCTATGCCAACGCTGCCCAGACCATTACTCCATGATCGAGTGACTACCTTTTATATTCACTTTCTTTGTCTTTTGTTATCACTTCTTTCAATCCAATCAGTTCATATAAGCCTGTCTACTTTAGGAAATTATCATTAGGGGCAGGGGATTTATATCACTGTTCTGGAAAAGAGTGAAAACTCGTAAACAGGGGATTGGAAAAATCAAATGTCATCACTGTCACACACCATGCCTAGTGATATAAATGATCAGGTCTTTCCATGGATCTTGATATTTCTTCCCCATTCCTCTAGCACCATAACGTCCAGCCATACATTTTTTGTTTTAATGACGTTTTCAGATGTTCTCATACTCATCTTATTTTTAGTAATTGTTAATTGTTCATGATCTTCACATTTGTGTTGCATTCTTCGTGAGCTTATTTTGAAAAACTTATTTGTTTGGATTCACATTATACTTGTATAATCTTTATTTGTCTTAATCTTACATTCTTCATAGTTGTTTTTCTTATTCATAATAAAAACTTGCAACAAATGACAATAAAGTGAGAATACTTAATGAAGTTATTCCTTATTTTAAAAAAGTCTTTCATTTTTTTTTTTTTCCAGTACCAACCTGCAATACTGTTGTGTTCAAGGACAATTTCATTGACCCAAATACAAAATGCAAATCAAAGTCTCGCATTCGTTTTCGCCGCTGTGAAGGTAACTGCCAAAATGGATATTGCTGCAATCCTAAGAAAATTAAGAACAGGAAAGTTCGACTTTACTGTGATGACAGCTCTAGTTATACCTATGAGCTACCAATGATTCGAAAGTGCACATGCAGAAAATGCACCAAGAAATAGATCTAACTTAGACAATCGCAAGAAATACATCTCAACTGGACAAGCAGCAAGACAATCCAAACTGGCAAATCCTATAATCTCTGCATACATTTGCTGTTTTCCTGTTCACTCCAGAATGTTTATTGCATAAACAAAGCATTGTATCATAAACATTCAGAGATGCCAGTGGGACCCACATAAGCTTGGAGATGTATCAAATGTGATCCAATTTAAGACATTGTACAGCATTATAGGCACACATGTCTAGAGGGTTGCAATGATGATTGAAAAGACTGAAGAACTCGTGAACATTGGCACAAATCAGTTGTCACTACTCTGTGCTGTTTCATCTGTAAGTTTTGTGTGGCACAGCTTTAAATGAACTTTACTCACACAGATTTAAAAACAATTTTCAGTGTTCACCTAGAGCAGGGAAAACAAGCAAGGAGTTGAAGCCATCAGACATGGAAAGAATTGCAGCAAGATTCCTAGGTCAGTAATGATTAGTGAGATCTGGTTGAAGGCCCATGTTCCAGATGAAAGAAAACAAACTGCCCTGACTCACTTGTGGGATGACTCAGAATGTAAGCCACCCTCTTGTTGAACAAACATGGAGAAAAAATTAATTTTTGAAGTTTTTAATAATACTTTCACGTAACTTTGCTCATATTTTCTAGACCAGTCACACCTAAGCATTTTTGCCAATCTAGCAGCTATGTATAGGTTGTTTTCATTTCCATTCTCACCATCGTTGTCTACATCAGCTGACATTTCCTTATCACTCTCATCTCACAAAGCATTATCCCCTATGCCATCACACACTTGTGAACTTGAATGCTTCTTGAAAGCATCAGTAATATCACTGTGTGAAATGCTTTGCAGTGCAACATCAATCCATGCAGATGCTTGTGAACAACTTGCAAACAATGATTCTTGTGAATGATACTGATTCTCAGTCGAGGGACATTTTTGGTCACTTGGAAAATCATACAAAAAAGGTGATGGCTTCAGAAAAAAAAAGAATCCCTTAAAGCAGAGTAAATATAACTATAGAGTGTTGAGTCATTGTTTACACAAATAGAAGGAACAATTTTGTTTCCTTTGGTGAATGTAAGAAAGGATGGTTATTAGTGACAGTCAGTAGTCTTTGTGACACAATAAACCACAGAGCAAATGTATTTTGTTAAGTATGTCTTCAATATTAATGTTTTTTGAAGCTAAAAACATTTTTAACTTTGTAATCTAGTGCAATGGAATTGTTTGTATAACATACATATTGTTAATTTTGAACCAGATTCATTACCTGTATATCAGTATCTATGTGCTATTTTGTACTTTAGATTAAAACAAAGTTTGCCTTTAAGTAGCGTTATTACCTACAGATAATGCCAGAAATGTATATTTAAAAAATTTTTACATTACTACTTGGAGGAAACACAAAACTTGTTCACAACCAACAACACAAAAATATACAGTAGACTTCCAATGATCTAGGATCACATTGACTTGGATATGGATTAACAGGGTTGCCAAGTTAGATACAAAAATAATTTGGAATAGAAGAAAGTGGCTGCTGAAAAAGTGCAGTATACAACAGTGTAATACAATGCCAAAATCATATTATATCATAATCATAATATGTAATGGTATTAATGTACAGTATTATGTATCAGTAATTGCTAAAGGTGAATGAAAAAAAAGCAAACTTCTTTGCTGATATATTTTAAATAATAGAGTACTGCAAATACTCGAGTATAAGTCAATCAGACTGTAAGTCGACCCTTACACTTTAGGACTTAAAAATCGTCCAGAATTACAGACCCAATTTATAAGTCGAACTAGTTTGTTGTCGATTTAGATTTCCTGCATTGCATTGGAACTTACTTTGCTTTCTGCAAATTTGTTCACTTTCAGCTTAACCTTTTCCCATTTAAAACACTTGAAATCGCCCCATTAATATGTAAAATGCATGTGAGAATAAATTAATTCAGTATAAAAGATAAGAGAAAGAAAAGATAGAATGTCAGATGGGCCTGTGTTCCCTATTCTCAACCCTTTGAAAATAAAGTTTATTTGTACACCAGGAAAGTCATTAAGACATTATTACTGTTGTCTGTTGTTGCTAAGTAGCAATGAGATCTTGGTAATGCAAGACCTGAGTTATGATTATAAATAGATTTCTGTTACATAAAAATGCTTATGCTTTTCTGAATTTTTTTTTTAGAAGTGATCAATATTATGATTTTTGTGATATTTTTTAAAGCACAGGCTGTCAGCGTGGTCAAAGATTTATTTGAGATCTGAGAAGTGACTTGTTATTTGATCAGGATGCTAAGTAGCAACAAGATCTCGGTATCTGAGTTATAAATAGGTTTATGGTAGGCCTACATTAAAATATGACTTGTTATTTGATCAGAAGGCTAACCATGATAACTGAATCATATGTGGATATTGAATAAGGGCATGCTTTAGACCCTGACAGTGACAATGACGAAACTGAATCTAGTGAAAGAAGTAATGGTATTTCTGATAGATCAAATGAAAGAGGCTGGTCAACAAGGCGTACTCCAGTTGAAATTTGTGACTTAATAGGAGTTCAAACGTGTATTACTTAAGATATTTTGATAAAAACATTTAATGAAGCAGCAAGTTTATATCTGAAGGATACCAGTGTGCGGTGGTAAGCGTAGGGGGCAACACTGACTGGTTTCATGAAACTTTTTTTGTTGTTGTTGACTCGAATATAGGTTGGGGGTATATTCTTTAAGGTTCAAAAATGCATGGAGGCATATTTGGAGTCATCCTTATATGACACAATGCTACAATATATGTTAATGGAAGTGAACCTATGTCTGCGAGGTTAATTACATCCTCATCGACTCTTGAAATCATCCACACACTTCCAGGGATTCCCCCTGTGGTGAAACATGTTGAGAACCCAGCATTGCACACTAAGCTTGGAGAAGTCACTTGAGCCCCAGGCGTAATTCTTTGGCTTTGACTCGGTTGCTGCATGCATAAGGATCTCACTATGGACCCAGTGATAGGCATGGAAAGCTGGGAAGTGGCTCTGTGAAGGACGTGACAATTCCTTGGGAGAGCCCAGAACCAGAGTACAGTATTTTAGCTCTGCATAGTTGGAGAGCCTCCTTGGATGGTGGAGAATGCACAGTATGCCACACACTTCTTACTCCTAGCTTGGGACCAGATGTGGCGATCCTTTAAATGCAAGCCAAGATAGAGAAACTGAAGCTCATGACTTCAACTCAACACGTTTCGGAATGGCAGAAAAGCCACAGGAAAAGCCTAGATCTACAGTGTAGATAATATCAAGGAGTCTTCAACTTGGTATTGCTGCTAAAGAGCGAGAAGATCAGCAACCCTAGTTAAACAACAACAAAGTCAAAAAAGAGAAAAAATTTCTCACCTATACTGGAGTATATATGGTGATTTGGTTCTTTCATTTTTCATTCACTTTTCTTGATATGAGTTTTTCAATGTAATTTGTGTATACACATTTTAAAAGTAAAATTTTAAATATTTTATTTTGATAGTGATTAACCTGGATTAATTTTTTCCATATAATTGAGAATCTACTGTGGGAGAAAAAGGTAAATAGTTTAATCTCTTCATGAAACTGAAAACAGGAACTAAAGAACACTTTTTATGTATAACTTTTGCCTCGTTTTGGCGAGGCGAGTCCCGTTCAACCTAGTCGGTTATATTAGGGGCATGTCCAAACATAAAAGACCCCTAGGTCTGAATAGTTTTTTACTAAAGAACACACTTTTTACTCACCAGAAGAGGAATGCACACAGCCAAATACAGTAGTTAAAAAAAAAAATAATAACTTGTTTTCATTCACAACACATTATAACCTGTAGTTAATTTATAACTGTTGTCTACTGTTTACCTCAACCTTTGTTGTCTTAACGATTGGCCTGAGATAGACAGGTATGTCTGTGGACATTCTGTACATGCATGTCTTTAAACCACTGTAAAACTACCTCATAACAATATACTGTGCACGCCAAAGTAATGTTTGTATAGTTCATTAATCCAGTGAGATGTGTCAGAATACACTGTGGCATAATTATTTTATTTTGTTTTGTTAAGATTATTTGTGTGGTAAGATTTGTTTTGTTTAAGTTTTACTGTGTTCCTTCACTTGCTATGTTTTCTTGCATGCAGATTATAATTAAAATAGTTAATGCTGTTCAGAATTATTAAAATTATTTTACATACTGAAAATACTAATAATGTTTAAAATTAGCAAGACACCTTTAAATGCATGTTTCAAATGTTAAAACTATCATCATCATTATCACTTTTCTTTGCATTCCAGCACGGAGCTGGTCCTCATAACAAGAAGTAAAGATAACTTCAGTTGCCTTAAATAATATTCCTTTATAGGATACAAACACTGTTTTCAAAGACCCACTATTTTTAATACAACGAATGAATTCTAACTTTTTCAAGACACATGCAAGAGTATATTAGAAATTAATGCATCTTTAATTAAATGTTATTAGTGTAAATGGTGCCGTTTTTTTTTTTCAGGTTATGGGGGGGGTCTTTTTCAGCTTGATGCAGAGTCTGTATCAACTTTTTTTTTTTTTTTTTTTTTGGTTAATGAAGAAAAATATCCTGTTCAGCCTCTGTTGTGTAGTGGCTTATCATCTTAGAAGCGCTACGAAACAACACCTAACTACATATATTCACTGCCGAGCAAAAAGGTACGAAAGATAGGAAATTACCGTATGTTTTATGCTACTATTTGCTTATGGCATTATCCATCCTTAGATAACTTTGTCAATTAAATTTGTTAAAATAAAATAATATTGGTGCTGCACGTATTATTCAGGAAAAAATATAAGGCAAAGATATGCAGTGAGCTGGACTCCATGGGAGCATAGGGAAAAAAATTAATAATACACAGTAAATGGAGGAGGACATTTGAGACAGAACTCCAGAATGAAAGAATGAGTAAATGGAAGATAAAGAAAGAAAGAGAGGCCTGAGACCAGGTCGGATGGAATATTTTTGTCCCTGTCTAATGTATCTCCACGAGATCATGAAGAACAGTAGAAGAGGAAACCAAAACAAATGGAATCTCATGGGCAGGGCTGAAAAAGATGACCCAAAATAGAAGTGAGTGGCAATCAATGAGTACAGCTCGGGATTCCATAGAAAATGAGATGGATGGATGGTGATGATTGGGTGCCTTCAGTACTAACAAGTACTGATAAATTGTTGCACATAAAATGTATTTCATTTTTTCTTCCAGTCTAAACCATACTAATAGCAATAATAAAAATAAAGTAGTAATGATTATGTATAAAGTGAATGATATAAAGAGATTAATTAAATTATTGTTTTGTTATTTCCTTCGAGTCACTTAATTTTTCATGTATTGATGGTGACTGAAAAAGAGATTGTAAGACAAAGTTTTGCAAATTTAACCAAAGCGAGACTGGAGAATTATTTGTCTTTTCCTATCATCATTAGAATATGCCATGACAGGAGGCTTTGGAAACCATGTCTTCCCTCTGATTCTATCCTAGTTTTCTCCATAAATTATGTGCTGATTTCTTCACAAATCAAGCTGTTCTTTATCTTTTTTCTGTCTTTCTCAGCTTCTCTTGCACTCAGTTCTCCCCGCTGTCACAATGTTTTCAAATGCTTCCCATCTCATTGTGTGCCTAAAGAAGGTTGACTGCCTATTTCTTAGCTCTGTGGTTATATTTCTTTCTTAATTTAACTTCTCTCATTTTTTTATAGCTGTGCATGGGACACTTAACATTCTTCAGAGAAAGAACATCTTTGTTGTCAGTTGTGATATTCTCATGTGCTTGATCAATTCCAGCCCTCACTTCAATATAATAAAATTGAATAGATGTGACAGTTGGCATTTTGTCTTTACTTTCATCAAGAATGATGTTTTGCATATTTTTCAGTTTAGCAAATGCTGCTTTTCATTTTCATATTATGTTCCGAATCTCAGTGATGCATTTTCATCTGATGTTATCAGTGCTCATAAGTATTTGTATTAGTTGTTATGTTTTACCATTTGTCTTTACACAGACTTCGGGTGGAAAATCTTATCTTGAGGTAACCATAGTTATATAAGCATGCAACAATATGTATCAAGGCAGCATATATTTTGATTCCCTGTAAAATAAAAATGTGCTTTTAAATAGCATTTACAGATAAAGTTTATTACACTTTTATACAACTTTAGTTATCAAGGTTCAAAGCACTGTGAAACTAAAGGCCTATATCATACACCAACGCCAGTACAAATTTTTCTTCAAGATCAAACATATAATGTTCTCACTTGATTATAACTGTATGTGCATGTATTGGTTTGGTTTGGTTTTTAAGGACTATCTGTATTGCACACAGACAACTTTATCAGTGATCCGATCTCCTCCATTAGATCACACAAGGAGGATCTCAGCACAGTGCACGAACACTGTATTTAGGAATCATACATTCTATAAATATTTTTGTGGTGGGTAGGTTTCTAATTTTTTAAATTTTGCCAGGGCAGCGGCCTTATGGCCTACTCTCTAAAATTTCCATAAATTATATTCCCTCTACTGGGAATCAAACCTGGTACCTTTAGAATTTGAAGCGGATGTTATTTCCTCTTGGCCACTGTCGTGGTTGAGTACTAGTGTAGAGTATTTGTCGAGTTGGACAATAGTAGTAAAATCGACAAGGGATAGTGGACTGACAGAGTTATAGATTACACACACAGAAAGGTGTAAATAGGAGATGGACTTGAGACAACCTGGAAGAAGATTTACCAAAAATTTTGGTTTTCGGGGACCAGCTGAAGTAACTCCAGTAAGTGGTGTTTTCGTATATATCCTCCATCGGTGATGGAATTAACCTGAATAACATCACTGTATAGGCGCTATCGTTGGTGACTCCCCCTACTGGCGCGAGTTTGGCTGGAAGACTCTATTTACCTCCTGTTTACCAAAATGAATAAACTGCGTTTCAGTCCGTCCGCTTTCGGGAACCAGATGAAATAGTCCAGACAGTGTATTACTTGTAGATCCTTCGTGAGGGACTATGCCTACAAAACTGTCCTTGTTGGTACTATCATTGGTGACTCCCCCTACTGGCGCGAGGTGGGCTGGGGGACGCTGTTTATCTCCTGCTGACCAACTGATTGAACTGGGCGACAGCCTGTCCGCTTTTCGGGGACCAAATGTACTAGCTCCAGGAAGTGAATTACTTGTAGATCCTTCGTGAGGGACTAGCCTACAAAACTTTCTTTGTTGGTGCTAAACGTTGGTGACTCCCCTTATAGCGTGAGTGGGGCTGGAACTCTGTCCATAGATGGCTGCTCATACGTGCGAGGTTTTAAGTATTCAGGAAATACACCAGAAGAAGTCACTTGAGGACAAAGAGTCCCAGGCGCGCTTATCCGGCGCTAGGCTCTTGCGTGCTGGGTAGTAAATCCTGTTTAAACTGGTTTGGCTGTGGTTTGCTGAGTGCCCCGTTTAGGCACAAAAAGGCGGGTGATGTGGAATTCTGCTATCGGCATGCTGGGCGGTTTTGATATTCTGGAAGCCGCAATGCTCTGGCTGGTAATCCAATAGGCGAGTAGAGAACTACTACTGCGTTTGGCGATTCCAGATTTTGCGTTGGCTCCGTTGCACTGCGTGAGCTTAACTTGGCGTTGACAAAAAGGGGTTTTGATTCAGGAACGGGGTTGACGATTCGTGACGCTAGCGGTATTCAGAAACCCTCTAGATCGAAGAGAATATTACGTTCTTCGCCTGACTGGAATCTGCTCTAGCGATTCGGTCTCCCTGAAACTGAGACCCAAAAGAGACACCTTTTAACTTCAAGCAACGCTAAAATCACACTAACTTTATACAGAAAGTTTTGCTCCACTATGGGATTAAATTTATTGTAGTTATTGCTATGATAGTTTAGGGCTGTCTTTAACCATGTCTCCTGTTCCTTAAAAATATCAATTATCAACACGCGCCCGCATAGGCTTAATATCTTTTGTACACCCATGTAACTGTCATTAAATGTTCTGACAGCAAAATCTACTCCTCTTCTCCCAATCTCAACATACAGGAAACCTAACCTGTAGTTACAGTTAAATGAATATGCTTATTCATCTTACAACATTAAATGAATTTACATAAACAGATTACAGTATTTGACATTACACAAATAAATCGTACGTCCCCTTTGGAAAATATATTAGCATTCCACAAAATGAGTACAAAGAAAATGCAATGTTCTTGCTATAATAATACAGTTGTGGCTAGATCATAAGATATAATTATATCTATGCCTGGTGACTGCTTTCAGTGAAAGTTATAGACTAGTGTCTAGCCACACAAGTAAGCATAAAATGATCCTCCCTTGCCACTAGAAATATCTATCAAAAGGGAATAAGTGACTATCTCCTATAATCCAGAGTTATTACCTGCATCTCACTATTCAGTTTTAAAGTGAACAATCCACACCTGACATTATCTTACAGAAATGACAGTTAATTTTGCTGACTCTTAACCCAATGGTAAGCATTCGTGGACTGATTCTACGCCTAATATCTGTTATTGTAAGTTTAACATTTAACCCATGATAAACCGTAACAGTTTAAGCACCACTTAATAGGCCGTAGACAGCGCTACCTTATCACTGAATAAAATTACTAGGAGAAGTCCTCAGAAATGAATTCACTTTCCTAACAGACATATAAAAGCTAACATGAATCTAATATATTATAATTATAAGATATGTCAACTCACCCCGAAAATGACTAGAACATAGGCAAACACATTCTAGTACTGTGTTAAAGTTTGCCTTATCTCATGATGGTCATCTACGGGCCAGGAAAATTTACGAATGTCTTTGTCTATTAAAACCAGTCTACTCTTATAGATCACAAAGGACGCTCCCCCCGGACACCTGGCCTGCATATTTCTACAGAAGTTCGGCGAAAGACGTAATCTAGAGTAAGACAAAAGAAATCGTGCGAAAGTTCCCCAGGTAGAGAAATGCATAACATTATGCTCTATCTTGTCTAAGGGCAAAAACCCAAAGACTGACCGCGGGTTTGTCTCCCCCTGTTTCCAGGATGCATAATATTATGATCCGAAGCAGCGTTCTGGAAGCCAAACACAGGTACCCTTTCGCTCGTGATCAAAGGCTTTAAACGTAAGAGATATTCCCCTGGTCAGACCAGGTGCGGCTTAGATAATATTATCGTTCGCTGACCGCTACAGGCCGGAACGTAACCAAACCTCGGGTGGGGTTTGAGAAGGTGAAAAAGTTTGCCCACGAAGGTAGAAAATGAAAGAAAAAGAAAATACAAATGTCTTGGAAAACAGAACATTTAAAGGAGTAATCAAATTATGGACAAGATGGTAAAATAGATTATCGGTCACGTGACAGCCACTCCTCCCTTGTTGTGCATGTATTATGAGATAAAAACCTCTGATTAAATCTTATTCAATAATTATTATAGAAAGCATTGCTAACTTTGAAATAATAATGAATAATCTTAGTGATACCAAAAAGTTTAATGAATTTATTCTTGTGCTTGAATATACCCATGCCATCTTTGTCTGCCTTGTTTACCGTAAAATAAAAATCAATATACATGTTTGTGTGTTTATGTATTTAGAAACAATATATGAGCATGCATATGCTGCAGTACTAAATATTCTGTAGTTAGGTCTATATCCATGGTATAATGTGTAGAGTTGAGCACACGTAAGCTACATTGTCTTTCAAAAGTAGCACAAACTATTTTATATAGTGTTTATTAAGTCATAATCACCCTTCATCTCCCCAGGAGCTTAGGCCTTCAACAAATTTAATGCCATGTCTTCCTCAACATTTTCATCTCTGTCTCCAGTTTTCTTCTCCATGTGTTTTTTTTAAATCTACCTCTGCTTCTTTTACCCTGGAGATTCTAGAACAAGGACTGCCTTGTAGTGCTATCAACAGGTGTCCTCAATGTGTGTCTTATGTTTGTTAAGTAGTTTACACTATATGCCCAGCATGAGCTAGCTGAGTGTTTTAAGCACATCTCAAGATTTCATAGCATTTGTTGGAAGTGAAGACAGTATATTACATGCAAGTGAGGTTGCCAAATCTGCCCACTTTCTACTGACTTTTATTTTGCCTAAAGTTTGCCCCACGAAGCATCACAGGGGGAGTTTAATATTTTATTCTTATCCAGCACATAGAGTGAGGCCTGCTGTGTTTCCAATACTATCTTTTTGAGGTATGCTCATCTTATACAAAGTCAGTTTGTTGTCCTGGTCAGTGTCTGATGTTGTGTTACATATTATTAGTTTGGCTCATAGTTATGAAACATGCAGACCACATTATCTGTTGTCTCTCAGTATATTCTGTTGCAGATGCTTTCCCAGTACTGTCTATGACATTTTAATTTAATATTATGTCTCTTCAGGTTTCTACAGCTGCATGTTGCAGATATCTCATGGTAGAAATGCATTGATTTTTGGTTCTTCTTTAGTTCATGTCCAAGTATTGTGCTGGTAGCATATTGATTTTATTAACATATCTGGAAATTATTTTTTCCGCAGATTTGTTGATGTTTCAAAATTTGGAAAGCTGATACCCCTCTTACTAGTTTATCAAATTGTGACTACAGTCTATCCATCTAAAATATTTTTTATAATTTAAAAAAAAATATTATTGAATCTGCAGTCACCGAAAATTATATTTGTCTCTTAGCATTTTAAATCCCATTATTGATTTCTACTAATTGATTATCATACTGAGTTCTAATGAAATGTACAGACATAAATATAATATTTCTCTTCTTAATTATATGACCTAAATCATTACATAACTCACTAAACACATTACTCACCTTATCCTGTAATCTCATATTTAGTTTTAAAGTGAATTATGCAAAGCTAGCTCTAGGGTTAATTCAGAGAGTGGCATTAAAGTAAATTATGCAAAGCTCTAGGGTTAATCCAGAGAGTGGCGTGATTGATAAGATTATCATAATTTTCCTTTTTGCTCCTTGTGAAGCATGAAACCATAACTGCATTAGCTCCCCTTGTAGGAAACCTGCACCCAGCATTCTTGTGTTCTTGTAGTGGTGGTTTCTGCAGCAATTAGTTTTACATGATGAAGTTGCCAGCCTCATAGACAACCTCATATAAGTCGCCTTGTGCTGACTAGTAAATGCCTGTGGGGACAGTAGCCCTATTCTTTGTTTCATCAGAGACCCCTGGGAACTACCATGGGTCATTTTTAAGATATTCTGCAATTCTTCTTCTTCCTTCTTCCTCGTTCGTCCTGAAAAGGACGTTGGTTGCGTTGTGCCCATTTACAGCGGAGCTGCGATATTTGCGACTTTCGGCCGACATATCCGATTTCCGCACGGCATTTTTTCGGATCTGATTAGCCTTCCCTCTTCGATCCCTACTCACTCAGCCAGACTGCAGTGATGCAGCCTGTTTCCAGGACCACCACTTGGAGGTGGAGTAGGGTCTTGATCAGCTCTGGTTCGCTGACCCTGACGCAAGCAGTCTAGCTATGGGTCGCTGACTGCATTCTCTATTGTTGCGTCTTTGGGTCCCATTCTGCAATTAAAAACTAATCAAAATGATTTAAGGGAGGATTTTTCATTTTCTGTTTGTTCAATTTAAAATAAAAATTACTCATGCAGATATGCTAGTTAATTATGTCACTACCCATGGTCAGGTGTTTACTACCATAGAATGAAATCAATGGAGTAACACGTGTCTGTCATTTGTTTTATATATGAGTATGATCAAACTGTCACACCAATCATTCTTTTTTTAAAAACCCTGATAATGCCAAAATGTTCCCAAAGTGTTAACACTAAGCTGTATATTTCATCTGTGACTTTCATGTACATAACATTTCAGTGACACATCATGCATGTGAGTATCAATCACATATACTAAACTGTGCTGAACTTCATTTATTTATTTCACATTTGTTATACCTGTTCTGAGACTCCAGTGAGGTAGTACATATACGGAATGCTGTGAAATAATATGTGAAAATTATTGGAGATGTTTGGAAGTTTTATTGTGAAATTTTCTTTAATAACTGTTTTTATTTAAAAATATATTTTGTGTTTGAATTTTGTTAATAGAATGACTTACCTATCATCAACAGATTGCGTTTTAGTTTCTCCACTCTCTACTAGCTTAGCAAAAAATGTGCTGCTTTTAAATGTTACAGTTCTTTTTTCCCCAGTGTTTATACCAACATTTTTCTTCTTTGAGGCAAGAATGATACTGCATATGGTCTTCACGCACACATATGCACACACATGCACACTACACCATACACATTCTCACCCAACACTACACTATGCGAATCTAAGCCAAATATACACACACACATATATACACCGTGCATTTGTGGTTTTATTCATCTCCTTTTATGCCCCTTTCGGAGCATGGATCCATCACTGTAGCTGGCCTCCTTGCAGAAAGCCTGCATGACAGCACATGTTCCTGCAGAGGTGGTTTCTTTAACAGTTTGTTTTACATGACGTGACTGCCAGCCAGAGGTGTCCCTAAAGTACTTGGTACCTGGGGGCAAATCCAACCTTCCGCACCCCCGCTCCCATAAAGAAACACATTCACAAGTGCATTTTTAACAGTAAATACTATCATAATAGTGTCCGATGTTACCCCCTTCCTGGCTGTCACCCGGGATGGACCGCCCGCCTCGCACCCCCATTAGTACACCACTGCTGCCAGCCCCATGCACAGTCTCACATTAATCACATTTTATGACATGTATGAGAGAGCATTAGTACTATTCTTTCTCTGCCTCCTCAGAGACTGTCAGGAACAATGTGGGGCTAGACTTATATGTCTTTATTTGCATGATTTTAAAATAGAATGCTCTTATAATTTAAGTAATTATTTAATCAATACCCTTTAGCTCCCTAAGGAGCATAGGCATTCAGCAAACACATGGCAAGTCCTTCTGTCACGTGCCATCAGCTCAAGTTCTTTCCACATTTTCCTCATCATCTTCACTTCTGTCTCCAGCTCTCTTCTCCATGTTTTTCTTGGCCTATCTCTGCCTCTCTTACCCTAGGAGTTCCAGAACAAGAACTGCCTTGTAATGCTACCCACAGGTTTAATCAATGTGTGTCCTATCTATTGCCAGCGTCTTTTTCTCATCCCTAGTTCCACTGACACTTGGATGGTTCTTGTCATTTGTCCTACCATTTTAATCCTTCTGTTCTACACAAGCACCCATTTATGAAAGTCTGTAGCTTTTTGGTTGTTGTATTTGCTGTTCTCCATGTTTCAGAGCCATACAGTAGGACTGACTTGACATTTAAGTTGAAGATTCCTGTTTTCGTGTTGGACTTGATTTCTCTTGATCTCCATATACTTCTAAATGCAATGAAAGCTCCTCTTGCTTTCTGTATTCTTATTTTGATGTCATTTTCTGTCCCTCCAACTAATCTATATTGATGCCAAGATATGTGTATGATTCCACATCTAGTGGTGGTATTTCTTCAAGTTCATCTTTGTTATCATTTCCTGCAATTTAAGTAATAATAATAATACATAAATCTTATTACACGCATAAAAATACAATTTAAGCACCATCTGTTCAATCAAGGAAAAAACCTTCTATGTAAAATGAGCTGTCACTATTTAATCAATTAAAAAAACATTGATTTTTTTCTTAACAGACTGCATAACAAAAGTACTAATACTTGCAATTAAACAATAAACTTCTCATATTGTGAATATAAATGTCCTAGCTTGTCAAGTTATATGGAGACCAGTGTTTGGTATCATGATAACATTTTGTCACTGATGTGTGCGGTGTTGTTTATGAATAGAAGAAAATTTTTTTTTGAATAAATGAATAAGAGTTCATAAATTTAATGGAGCTCAGTCATGGCTAATATGAACATGTGAATATTTCTAAACTGGCTTCAGTAATTCACTAGTTTAATGACATGAGTAGCAAATATCCCTAAATAAACTCTTGTATGAGCCTTTATTTTTTAAAGTGTTTCATGTATGGTTTTTTTTAAAAAATCTATTTATTTTTTTATTTTTATTTTTAAAAATGTATGTAATTTTCATTTATTTTTTCATTATTAGCTGATAAAATATTATCATGACACTTTTGAAAGATGTGTGTGTGGGTGTTCAGTAATGTATATTGTTGATCTGTTTGAATTACAAATAAAGACAAACTGACCCAGATAGTGTTTCAATTTTTAAATTAGCTAAGTATACATTGTTTGCAACATTATTTGTAAGTTTAAGTCTTCTTCTTCTTCAAGTACCATGCCACCTGGTGTTGGTGATTATGCCTCTCCACAACTTCCTGTCCCAGTGATTTTTATCAGTTCTGTTGTTAACTTCCTTCCATGTCACAATGCTCAGTATCTTCTCTCTTTGATGTCCCGTGTCTCTTTTTCCTGCAATACTTCCTGTGGTCATTTTAGATTCTAGCCTTCTGCTCATACATGCCCAAAGAATGGACACTGCTTCCTTCCCAAATCATTAATGAGTTTCCTTTGCTCAGTAGGTTCTTTCAGGACATTCTCATTACTTTTTTTAGGCATTAATGGTATACTTAACATTCTTCTGTAAAACCCCTTGTCTGTGGTCTTCAGGAATGTTTGCTTGTTTCCTAGTAGTCCATGACTCACTTCCATATGACAGAACTGGTTCTACCTAATACTGAAAAACTTTCTTTCTTACGTTCGTTGACAAAGATTTGTTGCATAAAATATACTTCTTTGACAAAGATATGTATATGGATTTTAGCAGATCAAGTATGTATCCACTGTTGTTGTTGTCAACACAGATGAATCAGCAACAAATGCAACAGAAGATGGAGGCGGAGGAGTGTTGCTGAACTTAAGCACTGGTACTGTCACTGATTGCCTCCCCTTTGCTCTGCAGTAGTGGTCCACCAGTGGCCAAAACTCAAGAGTAGCTAATGTGGCTCTTCAAAGGTGTCTACCTTCACACACAATTACTCTTGGCAGAGTTGCAGGTAGAAGGATAATGATGCTTCGCTTCTACCTCAAGGGAGTATTCACAAGATATTTCAGATGTCAAGAACAATGCTGCAGGAGGCTGAGCACGTTAACTTTTGGTATCTGACACGCCGCCTATTGTGAAGATGGGTTATGCAATAGTTTAGCTTGTTCAAACCCCCAGCTGAGTTAATTCAGCGAAATTCCTTATTATTATTTATTGGCTCTATAGATGTAAATATATATATTAAAGAGTCTGATACATATGTATGCTGTCATAACTATAATAATTGAATCAACTATGAATTTGTATAATAACCCGTAACAAATTTAATAGTCAATTATTCTTTAACAGTTTAAAATAAATATGAATTATGGGTGAAATTTAGATAAAAAGTGTCTTCATAGAGACTTGGTAGGGGAATTATAAAAGTCCATTGCATTCGCATTTTAATAAGCACTTAGCTCTTCAAATGACTGAGTACTGCCGCAGGTGTTTCGTCAAGTCTTTTGTGATGAGGGCACTTCTCTACGCAATTTATCCAATGTAGGTGGTTAGTGTCGAATCCCAGCTCTTGAATTACAAACTAGTGGCATAGAAAATCTTACTACCAACTGGTCTCGTACCACGAACTTTAGAGAAAATAAAAGAACAAATGCCTCTGCTAAGTACATTGTGGTCAGAAGATTAAACAGGTGCCTTTTCAAGCTGTCTGCCCACCCGTTTTGCCTCTCTGAGATTTTATTCTCTCTGAGCATATACAGCATAACTCAGGGAACATGATTAGAAATCCCCGTTATTCTTCTGGTTGATTTAATGGGAAGAATGTGTCATGACAGAGCGAGTTGCTTGTGACTGAGATTTACATGTAACTCAAAAATGAAAATATAAACATTATGCACATGTGAGGTAATCATCACTCTTCACTGCTCCACTCAGAGTCTGGGGTTACTCCTGCTTTCGGTTCTCTGTACGAACTAGCATGAAGCAAACACCAGCGCTTGCTGTAGTGGTTTATGAATATACTATTTTCATATGTTGAAGTTGCCAACCTCGTATGACTTGTATAAACACTTAGCAAGAAAAAGATGTCAAATTCACATTGTAAAAAATATGTACAACTCACTCCAACTTGGGATCTACAATCTCCTGACACAGATGAATGGACACAGCAACTTATATAAGATGCTTCGAACACTTGGTCTGGGGTAAATTTAGAATCCCTCTTATGACGGGTGCTTTGATTCCTAGGTATACAGTCTTGGTATTTAAAAATGCGGGTTTTCTTTTAAGTTTCAAAGATTCCCAAATACTTCGGTCATGTCCTATTTAATTTGGAATTATGTCTGATTCTTCTCTGACTCCTAGAGCTGCTCTTTTGACGTTGTAATGCAATCTGTCTTAGTTTCCGAATTTTCTAGGTTATATTCTCATTTCTTCTTCCAAGCTTCCACATGGTGTTTCCGACAAACTTGACAATCCGAGTTATTGTTTATTTCCTGCTCTCGACTGAACCAATCCTGCTCTTAGAACTAGGGGGTCAGGGTTTTAATTTTAATTCTTTCCCACATGTTTAAAATTATCACGTTAAAATTTAAACCCATGACCTATCTTTCAAATATGGCATGATTACTTCCGTTGCTATTACAAAGACTTGCCAACACATCTGTGATCTCATCCCTAATGATTTCCTTGCTCATAATGTCTCTTCAGACATGTTTTATCGGTAATAAAGACACCGATAATGTCTGGACAAAAATGATAAACTGATTATCACGCGTACTCAAATCTTTCGCCAGACAGATAACCCTGACAGACGCGGACCACAGCCGGCTCCCTCAGACAGACAATATGGCTTCCTTTGTCCCCTCCCGCCGAGGTGTCGGGAGGCGCAGTAACCAACCGCAAAACACAGGTGATCACCCGCCTGCTCTGTCTGGGTTGGAAATGAGTTACGCCAAAGTCAACCATTACTTTCACGTTTACCGTCTGCATTCAAACAGGCGCGACCACTTAAGCGATTACAATTAATCCTCAAGATAGTCAATTACCCGTGAAATAACACTATTGTAGTGTGAGAAAAGGTATAGCAATTTAGGGAGTGCCAATGGCACGAATTCATGTACGAAAATGAAGAAATAAATCGATAATCTAGGAGAGAATGAAAACATGTAAAAGGATACCCACAAATATCGTCACAGGTACACAAAAAGGCTGTCAGTGGCTACAGGAAAATTCTCAAGCAACTTCAGAGCAGAGGCAGTGGCCTTGAAAACTGCAGCAGAGGTCCTAATGACAGAGGAAAGCACGAAGAGACAAGTTGCTTTCTTTACAGATGCGCTGTCAGTAACTGCAACGCTGAAGAGCCAGAATAATGCAGATCTGGATGAACTTGGAGTAGTACTCCACAAACTGAGCCACCAGTTCAAACGAGTTGTAGTGCAGTAGATCCCATCTCATTGCAACATCTCTGGCAAAGGAAGGTGGAAAGCTACCTCAGCCTGATACAAATATAACTTTTGAAGAAGCAATGAGTTTTACAGAAGCAGATACAGGAACAAAGGGGAAGCAGAACATCCAGGCCACACAAAAAATGATGCATATTATCAGCTCAATAGAAGAGAACAAGTGATAATCTTCACACTCCACACAGGCCACATCAGACTGAGATACCATCTATTCAACAAGCTAAAGATAGGAACTACCAATGAGTGTGACTGTTGCACCGATAAAATGACTCCTGAACATCTGCTTCAAAGATGCCCAACATAAGAGGAACAGAGAAAGCACATGTGGCCATCACCAGTATCATTCCTGGAAAAGCTCTATGGAGATAGAAATAGCTTCAAGCTGACGACAGCTTTCTTTGAATATTCAAGTTGACGTCTGAGAGTGTACAAAGAAAATGAAGTTGTCATTCAATAAGTTTGTTATCACTTCTTCAAATTTTCCCACAGCCTCCATTTCCTCTAATGTTACATTATGTACTCCAGGAGGCTTGCCTTTCTTCATGTGGTGCACGGTGTCCTCGACTTCTGCCATGAGTATTGGTGGTCTTTCACAGTTGGCTTGAATATTTAATTCTGATCTTTCATCACCATAGAGCTTCTTTATGTATTCTGTCCATTGTTCTATTATTTTCTATTTCCTCGTTAACATTGCTCCTTCTTTTAATTTCAAGTAGCCAGTGACTGTTCTTTTGCTTGTTAATTCAATTATTTGCTAATTCAAGTATTTTGTCTTTTATATTCTGTACGCCGAACTCTTTGCAGCTGTGAAGTTTAGGTCACACAAACATATAGAAACTCAGGAAACCAGCTTCAAGGTCAATGCCTGTCGCGAGAGGTTTGGGTGTTATGAGTTAAAGGTATCCTGGACAAATAGGTGTATCAGATGATACCAGGATAGTGCCAGATAAGAGACTGGTCTTATAAGCAATACCCCCTTCTCTGAAAAGAGCAAGGGTGTATAGATATCAAGGTGGGGTCAAGCTGTGTAAGTTCCCAGAGAAGATGATGATGTAGTACTCTGAGTCCCTAACTGCTACCTCTCATGATCCTACAAAGATTAATAATTAAATGTTTTGTTTTATTTGGCTAATTATCTAGGGGTAATTGAAATTTTAATAATAGGTAGTAAATTCCAATACAGAACTTAAACTTTAATAAAATTATCAAGCAAGACTGTATGAAATTATGTACAATTTATTTGTCCTGCACCGTAATATTTTTTCCGGGCAGGAATACTCAAAAGAAATGAAATGATATTTACAGCTCAAAATAAATAAAGTGGAAAATCTCTTCCATAATGAATATTGTTCAAAGGAATAAACTAATTGCACTTTCTGTTCTTCTTGATGTTAATTTCCAATATCACTGTACTGTAGTTTTTACTTAATATAACCAATGTCCTTTAGATATCATCACAAAAGGGTTATTAGTTGTTGTATGTTTTAACTTTGGTGATTATCTGGATTAGCTGTTCAGTGGACCGTATGGTTCACTTATCTGTAGATGCTGCTGATCTTCACTCAACAATTCAGGACCACACAACTTGCAGCTCCTGGATGAGAAATGCTGGGTCTAGCTCTTAGTATAGGTTGAGCTCTCGTCACCAACAGACTTCCTCAAGAGTGGATGCAGCTTAAGTGGTAATGTCGAGACAGAACCCTCGGGCAATAATATACAAGCTGAGACAGGCCTCAATGGGAATCTAGTTCTGCGTCAGGTCAGAATGGCAAAAGACTTTGCATTTACCGTGTGCTAGATTCATTCAGCTCGGTATCTTTTCAAATAATAGTGGCGGACTTCCTAATTCCCCGTTCTATATATAGAGCTGCATCCGACCAATCGGAGCAGGGTCAAAAAAAAATATTTAAAGAATCTTACTCTAAGGGATTTCCAGCCTGCCCGTACATTGTGACTAATTTTTAATATTTTATATTACAGTTATTATTGGACCGATTTTAATTATTTAAAGTGATAACTAAACGGCCAATTGATCTCTATCGTTCTATATGGATATTCGTTAGCTATTTCCTTGCATTTCAATCTAGGTAATTTTTAAGTAATTAAATCGGGTACCACCCTGATGGAAAAATATCACTAAAACCAATTTTTCTCTTTAAATAATTACTTTTATGAGGCCGGCTTGGTACCCATTTCTTAAGTGATATATCAGGTGTTATAATAGCTATGTATTTATTTTTATTTATCGCTATTCTTTAAGAAATAAAATAACTCCTTCCCACCAAAAACACAGAATAGGCCCTTTCTGCTTAATATAAAAGGTATCTTTATAGACACTAGAAAAGGAGCGTTCTGATTGGACATTACATTTGGACCTTTTATCCTAGATTGAGCGCGGAAAATATGACCGTGTTGTTTATACAGATTCAAATTACGACAATGCCAACAAGGTCTGTGTGATGAGGTGCTCCTTGGAACAACTCCTTAGTGAAAGCAGACCTTCCAGACGTTACTTTCAGTGGGCGTAAAATTGAAAGGCAATAAATAATACACTTACATGGTTATGTTGCAGGCACTAGCAAGAATTAGAGAAGTAGAAAGCTAGACCACAGAAAAACAACATAAGTGATAGACTTACCGGGGACTCGAACCCAGGACCATCTGTACGGCACCACCGCTTCGCCGTGGGAGTGAATCATGACTAACCTCACTGCCAACTAGACACCACAAAAGTAATGCTTCGTGTTAGGGGGACATTAGCACGACCACCCAATGTAACTACGGAGTTTCGGACCAAGGAACGACCCAGGCTTGCTCAATGGGATCAGCATCAATGGTGGCTCCATGTTCCATAGGGAGCAAAAAGGGAAATGATACATCCCCTCAAGATGTGAACTCTAACACGAATCTTGGTAGCATTATAGATTATAATCTTTCTCGTCTTAAATTAATCCAGGCTAATATCTAAAAATGTCCATTGTCTTTGCGCGACTTTTAACTCATTAAGGCAATCTGGCAGCAATATGTGGTTTACTTTGTTTTGTGATCGTGTCCCGTAGATTGTACAATTGTTATTTTTAAATTTGTGTCAGTGTTCTGTACAGTGCTAACGCGATTTGCACGATCTCAATTTACGCGAATTCAAAATAAGCAAGCTGGGTACTTTTGCTATTTTTTAAATTACGTGTGCAGGTTTTCTTTTGGTTTGAATTCGAAATTTCATTCTTTTTTTTTTTTTTAAATGTTTTATGTTCATTGTCCTGCGCTATTTATGGCATCTTTTATTAATTTTTATTTCAATCTACTTTAGAAACGCATCCCCCTAATTATAACGTCCTAAATTTCTGAAGAGAAAATTATCTTGCCTTACTTACTTCAACTTAGTCGTTCCAATTCAACCATGGGATGTAGAGGTTTGCCAGAGATAGAAAGCGCCCTACTATCATATTGGCTGTCATCCTCGTGGCCTGGTTCTAATCTAGTCCTCGGTCCTTGAGAGATTGTTTAATATTGTCCTCCCAGCGAAGGTCGCTCTATAAGTGTGGCTCTTGGGTTCCCACATTTGTCGTGGTAGCCGATGTTCTCCCATTCTGCAGACATGGCCAAACCATCGTAATTGGGACTGTTTCACTTGGGTCTAGATTTTGAGGGCATGACATATCGTCTGGTTGCGAACCATGTCTCTTCTTGTTACTTCAACCACTTTCTTCAGATACTTCATTTCTGAGGTTTTGGGGCTGGCTTTTGCTGGTTGTAGTCTGTTATTGTTAAGAGTAAACCTGATTTGCCCCGTCTATGGTGATTTCATTTGTTTGTAATGGTGTGTTGATTCGATGAATAAATGCTTTTGTTATAACGCCAAACGTGTCAATGTAGTTAGTTCAACCTGTTAAATGTAACTGGCTTACTTCCAGTTCTGAAGAATTGTGTATGTTTGAACATGCATATTCGTGTCCACAATGTAAAGCTGACAACTGTCATAATGATAAAATCGCAAACTTGAACTTTTCATAGATTCTTCGAAGACTCCTTATTTAAACGACTTTCACTTTATTATACAGGAAACTTTATGAATCACATTTTGCTCCAACATATTTTTCAAGTCATCCACTGGCAAAATCGATTTAATTAATATACAGTTTCCGCACAATTCTCTGCTTTTATAATTTCATTCTGATATCCATAATATTAAAGTCCTGTGCTTTCTCGCAAGCTTATCTATTTGTCCGCTACATATATTCTCTTATGATCCTTCTCGACACATTTGAATTTTTCTCCAATATGTATATATATATATATATATATATATAGGTTATACTAACCTTGAAACATCTTGTGTATCTCGAGATACTATCTTTCAATACATATTCCTGGCCATGTTGGCTATTCAACACTGCGGATTTAATATATCCTAAAGAAGTGGTTCCACCACTTTGAAATATTAATATACACTTACTTTATGAGTCCAAATCCTGACTCCTTGAAACACTTTTTTTTTTAAGTAGCTTATGCTACACATAATATCATGAGCAGAGGAGGACCCTGTCTGCTGATGCTTCCACCATGGCACCCCTACGACCCATGACGGGTTACGGGTTGAGATGAGATGATGCTATACATAGAAGAATAATAAGTGGACCAAGCCACACATGGGGACACGTCTATACGCTTCCAAGCGTAGACACAAACTCTTTTCTACGTCATCCCTCGATACGTTACTTTGTTATAGCTAACGACTCTAGTTTTTGCGTTTTGGTGAGGCTCAGCATGGTGCGCAGCAATCCCGCTAAATATAACTTTATCAAGATTGCTTTGTCCCATGATGGGCCATCAACATAGTCATTGCCCATTGTCGCAAAGAGATTTATGATCAATAAATTTTCTATATTCTTTTCTTTTGTACCCGTGTCCTCTACTTTATTATCGCTCTTTTATCCTTTTCCTGTTTTTCGCATTCGTTCATTTGCGACAAAATATTACTTTCCCATTCAAACTTTCGCCTGTTTCTTTTCTCATTTAGAAACGCATTTTATTGCATAATATGTCAGTCCCTGGATTGTGAACGAAATAGTGTGAGAATTCGCCTCGTCAGACATAGAGAGCAGACATTTGTCTACATTTTCATCTGTCACGAGAGTTTTCTTCGGCTAAGTTCTCGGCGTGAGGTGTAAACGGCGCCCTCATGCATGGCTCAGAAATGAGACATGTCGTAGTAGGTGTGAAGACACGTTTTGGCAGTTATGGCCAGCGACTAAGTGAATGTGAAGGGGAGACGATTTTCGGATTTTCGAAATAACGTGGGATCCTTTGTCGGGTTTTCAGATATCTTACCCGGAGTTTAAACTTGACTTCATTTAGTTCTCCAGATTCGCAGTAGACAGGTCGCTCGTGTAAAAGAATAAGCTGTATAGCGATGTTTCTCAGTTTGTTTCGACAGTTTGCCGAGCTTCTAGACTTCAAATATATATCAGCGTATAATTCTTTGTTTGTGCGATCGCCTGTAGTTCTGTGTGGAGGTAATATACATATATCTAGTAGTGTTGAGTGTTTTAGTGATAAATCGCTTATTTCATTTTACTAGTTAGATTTCTGTGCAGAAGTAATTAAATTGTAAGTCTGTTATATTCTCTAGCTGACGTGTTTCAGTGGAAAGCAAAATAAATTATAATTTCTAGCTTAAACTCATGCAGCTATAAATAAATTTTATTAAATTGCTAGTAATCAGTAGAGAATATTTTAAACTAACTTATAACTGCACTGATTCATCATTGAGTATTGACGAAATACGTATGTATTTCTAATTCATGATGATTGATTTTATTAATATAACTTATTTCACGGGAATTTTAAACGATAAGACAAGCTCTACGCTTGCAGTTCATAATGTAAGTTATAACCGAGGAATAGTATGTATAAGTATTTTATATGTTGTTTTCTTTTTATTCAGTGAAACTGGGGTAGCCCAACTTTGCCAGCATTTAAGTACTGAGAAATATCTGTGAAGAACAAAAACATTTTTTTTCTTAAAGACTTGGGTGTATGCGTTGGCATCCAGAACGACAGAGTACCCATTTCATGAACTTTAAGATTAAATGAAGTAACGGGCCTATCGAGCCAGACTTAATTCTTCCTGAGAAAAACCTCAAGTACATTTCAGCCCGTGTGGCAAGTAAAATATTACAATCAATAACCTTTCCGACATTGTTGACAAATTGTGGTGTGACCAAGAATTTTACCTTTGATCGAAGTTACAAACCTGACATTTTTCCTAAGTAGTGGAAACCTCGTGATTCTGACACTGTGAGCCCGCTTAAAACTAATTCTTACCTCGTGATTCAAGTGACACTAACCTTAGTCTGAAAAATATTCGCATGAAGAGGACGCTCCCCGGAACATTGGATGAACCCAAAATCTGCAGAGCTGGGATCCACTTCATTAAAAGAAAGACAGATTAAAGTGTGTGGGTGTCCTAAAGTTTGCGCCAGACGGCGAACAACAGCACGATTGTAGGTAAGAATGTATGTCAGGGCCCTGATGAATGAACAGAGAGAAAGCAGGAACGAGTGACTTTTATGGTATTCCAAATTTCACCCACTTTGTATTTCTTTATGCAAGTTTTTTGTTGCCGCTAACAATATTTTCCTTAGGATAGATTAGAGTATCAAAGTCTGTTCATACCTTTAAAGGGAAATCAATAGACTACAGCAGATGTATCCGTGACTCTTTGGGGCGATCACTTTTCTTCTAACAGGACTGTGGGCTATACATCAAGGGAAAGGATCATACCAATGGGTCTATCATTCTTGTAGCAAATTCATGGACTTTATGAATATGCTTGATGAAATTTTTATGTGTTGTGATGGAATTTTCTTCTGATAATTAAAATTCAATTAAACTTAATCAGTGTGTTGGTCAGCTCGTTCCAAATTATCTATATTTTTCATTGTCATAGTTTCACGTCTGTGCGTCTATTGTAGTCACTTACGTATGTGTGTATGTGAAGTATACATAAATTAATATATATTATACTAGACGGTCTGACAAATCTTAATCTTTTGTAGATGAGAGGCTGACTGAGAGAAATCATCTCGAGGGTCAGAGACCGACTCTAATATATTTCCTCCATCTCACTCGTGAAATCTATTTCTACCCATATCTCACTGAGATATCACCTGTTTCTATTGCTATTCAGAAGGGACCAAACTTAAGTCTTAATTCACCTATCACAAATCTACGACACCCATGACTCGCATACGTTAGTCAAGACTGGAACGGTAAACTCGCAGCTTCGTCTTCTTGCCAAATTTTCTTTTCCTAAGGAATCCTTGACTTATTGCTTGAAAAAGACTCCCAGCTGCTGCTTTTTTTTTTTTTTTTTTGGGTAGCCAGCTCTTCTTTGATGCTTCCCGTCCAGTCTATGACAGCTCCAATGTATTTAAAGCGGTTGACGTTCTCCAGGACCTGTTCTCCTATAATAATCGTATGCCCTTTTTCTCCCCGTGACATTATTTTGTTTTTGTGTTGGAGCTGCTGATGACCGTCCTTCTCTTTTCTAGTTCTTCCTTCCAGACTTGCAGGTTGGATTGAAGATATGTCTGTGACTTAGCAATCAGGCAATAGCGTCAGCAAATCCCAACTATGAAACACAGACCTGTCTCATCTTCCAGTACACCACTAAATACTTTATTGTTCTCCCCTTACATGTTTTGATGATGTCGTCCATGAGGATTATTTGAGTCTCAATTTACGTGCTCTCAACCGGAACGTTAATCACGATCGAGAGTTCGGCCCCACACCCCGCCCCCCCCCCCCCCCCGCCCGCCCCTCCCCCCCCACCATCCCCTCGCCTCCTTGAACGTGATGCTTTAACTCGGGATTTGTTTACTGTGTCATTGACACTGGATTTTTTATTGTATTGCAGACGTTGGGTTATAAGCAGTGCTATGTGCATGAATCTTGGAGTGAGCGAACTTTAATTCCGACTTTTCGCAGACTGTCATTGTTACTGATTGAATACTTTACATCAGCTTTTACAAGTAGAAGTATTTGTCCTGTGTGTTTCCAAATTGATTATTAACGTTGTTCACATATTCCTACTGCGCCATATCGATTGAATGAAACCTAAGAAACTGTCCATTTCAGCAACTACAGTAAAAGGTAATGGTATGAAGTATCTATTTATTATCTGACTTTGTAAATATTGTACCTGTGGAAAATTCAAAAAGAAGATTAGCACGTACAAAAAAATAAGTTATGAAGATTAGATGACCAGTCCCATTTAACATAGTGTCAACTACGTTCAGCTCAAACAGGGTAAAGAGTCTGGGAAGCATTTTTACAGACAATGGAAGACTCACAGAGAAATTGAAAAAATAAGTACGTATCAAAAAGCCAGTCGAGTGACCTACCAACTGTCACCACTCCTCAAACATCAGAATATTAGCATGGAAACTAACCGACAGCTGATAAATAGTATATTCTTACCGACTCTTTGCTATTGGTGTCAAACATAGTTCCTGACCAAAGCTCAAATTATAACACCAGAAACATTGTAAGACTTACATCCTTAATCAATATTAAGAGAGACAGAAAAATTAGTGGTTTATCCATCTAATGAGAATGAAGCCCGATCAGTCACACTCCTTGCCTGCAACAGTAGAATATCTTATTCTATAGCGCGAGGAGGACCACGAGGCGGATGGGTAGATAATATTACAGAAATCCTACATCAACAGGGGCTGACACCAAGCTCCCCACAACGATTCATGGCAAAAGTCGGCCGAAAAAGTAAATGCCAAGTCACAGTAAATATTGTAGGCCTACATAGGTTGTTATCACGTGTCGTTCCTGTGGGTCTTTGAAGAGACAAAGCAAGAACAGGACTGCTACACTATCAGGCATGTCGTATAAGGCAACTAATATGAGGTTGGGCATGGGGCTGGGAACCTCATCATTTAAAACTAATTACCCCAGCAAACCACAGTTGCAAAAGCATTCTTGCTGGACCAGCTGCAGTCGTGGCTCTACGCTCCGCAATGAGCACAAAGAAAAATGGTCTTTAGTGGTCTCGGTCTGGCAAGTCTAAACCCTATGTAGTAATGGGATAATGTGTGTTGTTCTGGGCCTCTTAGTATATTTCCTACATGTTTAATTCGGGGTGCCTTTATTTGTATCCTTATATCTTCGAGGGCAACTCCCACGAATCGAGTATCTTGCATAAGTGTTTGATGTTTAATGCTAAATAAAATATGCCAAAAAACGATGCGCCTTATCTCTTTATTTAGCTCTGTTACCGTCTGCTGTACAGCTGAAGACTGTAGCGATGTAGATTATTTTGGGAATAATAAAACGGTTCACTATTGCAGCTGTGATGATGAAATGATGACGTACTTTGTTGTTTCCTGTCAATACGTTTATCTGGATTTACCAGTGGAGTTACCAGTGGAGTTCCCACTAACAAGTGACCTTCTTCTGACAGCCACCTTAATTTGTTTGTTTGATTTTAGGACCTTGCACAAACGATTGGATTTTGCTTTGTGCATGGGTCATATGCGCAAAAACAATTGTTCGTCCATTTCCTTATTTTTTTCACAACCCAGGCGCTCTTCACGGGAAGATAGCAATATATTAAAACCACTTCCTTTTCAGGGCGTACGCAGTAGACAAAATGCCAGCCAAAAAGAAGAATGTTTATAAAAGCCTGCCAGCACTTGACAACAAAGAAGAGTCATCAAAGAACAAGAACAGATTACCGGAGAGCAAAGCTGCCCCAAATACTAGCGTCGAGGCCGAATCTCCTGAAAAGCCGAGCAATGCAGCTCCTGATACCATGGCGGTGGCAACAACTGACAGCCGCGCAAAGTTTGATGCAGCTCTTGGCCCAAGAGGAGAGGAAGCCATGAACGAAATTGCAAGAATTATGATGGGAAGGCTAAAATACCAGAAGGAGGCAAGAGATAAACTACGAGCGAATTCACAACCACCATACCAAACAACAACAACATCCACGCTCGCCGTGCCAGGCTTAGACATCGAAGACGCTCTCCGTAACTCGACGACGGAGAATCACCAAGTTGCAGAGGAGTACCAAATTGTACAAAACAACCCTCAGATGGCGCAAACCAAGATAGAAACCAACGAAAACCCAGAGGAGCAAACAACCAGACCTAGCCCGGGCGAAACAACAGCTGATAACTACTCAAAATCTCAGACAAAAGAAAAGGCTTCTTCTAACAGCGAACAGGAACATGATGCTTGCCCTAACCAAGGCCGGAGAAAGGAAGAAAGAACACAGACTAAAAAGACAAAGAACACAGATACGATACTGGAGAGGATCGTTAAGATCACGCAGATGTCTGGAGGTGAGGCCTCACTCAGGGCCCTACCAGATGACAAAGTGATCAGTATCCTCGAGGGAATAACTGGCAGGAGAGGCATCTCTAAAGTAGGGAGGCACGAAAAGGGAGTCGTGCTTTCCCTCAACAACACCGAAAAAAACCACTCTGCTAATGATCGAACTGGTGTCCGGTCCAAAAGAAGTCCAGCTGCCCCACCAGATAAAAGTGGTGGCGGAAAAATCAAAGACAACAAAGAAGTTGGTCATAAGAGGGGTGGAGCGAGGTTCACAGACACCTTCAAATCGAAAACGCAGATGTAAAAATCACACAGGTCGAAAGGCTAAAAACCTGGGACAAGAAAGACACAAATCTGATGGTAGTAACGGTTGAAGGATCGACAAGACCCGAGAGAGTGACGCTCCAAACAACGACAAACAAGACAGAACCATATATCCCTCCGGTCATGCAGTGCTCTAACTGCCAGCAGTTTTCACACACCAAGAAAACATGTAGGAGAGATACAGTCTGCCGATATTGCGCGGGAAACCACCAATATGGCGACTGCCCCAGGGCGAAGGAGGACCACAATTACAAAGCGATTAACACAAACCGTACCTGTGCAAACTGCCTCGGAAACCATGGGGCAAGGTACCGAGGCTGCCCGATGTTCCAAGAAACTAAGAACATACTGAAGGAAGCGGTATAAAAAAACATCCCCTTCAGAGAGGCAAAACATAGAGTGACAGCGGATGTCGCGAACAGACAGCGCACAACAGATAGAAGACAGCTGAATCAGCTGACTGCTGAAGTCAAAGAAATAAAACTAAAACTACAGGTCGAAAACAGAAGCAAGCAGACTCCTGAAGATCAAACCGACAGTGGTGAAGACGAGATAGACCTACAGAGCGTTAGAGATATGATGGAAGACACGAAAAGAATTCAGCAGCAGGTAGAAGCAGATGTCAAGAATCTGGCAGAGCTGGAAGAGGAAAACGCAGAAATCCTCAAAAGAATAGAAGCAGAAAGAATAGCCATTGAGGAAAGTACATCAAACAACACGCGAGAAATTAAAAAGAACAACCAAACAGAAGAAGAAATCAACGAGGAAACGCTAGAAAAGCTACTCCCAACTGTAGTGACTTGCTAAATACAATATCTAAATTAATATATAACAGTATAGGGCATAAAGGCAAAGGTAAGAAAGTACAAAAGAATTTTCTGCTAGAACGGTTGGTATCGCCTACGCCTTCAGATTATTATTTGGGACCCCAAGATGCAGCAATAGTGAATGCAGTCAGCGACTCATAGCTTGACTGCCTGCGTCAGGACCAGCGAACCAGAGCTGGTCAAGACCGTGCTCCACCTCCACGTGGTGGTCCTGGAAACAGTCTGCAGCAGTGCAGGCTGGCTGAGCGAGCATGGATCGAAATGGGAAGGCAAACCCGGTCCTTAAAAAATGCCGTGCAGAAGTCGGATGTGTCGACCGAAAGGTGCAGATATCACAGCTTAGGCGCAAACAGACACAACGCAACCACCGTCCTTTTCAGGACGAACGAAGAAGAAGAAGAAGATTATTATTTGATAACGAATAGTCGAACAAAACAGTACCCAATTTTTCAAATTCGTCCTTGACATAAACAACCACTTTTTCCTAGTTCTAAGAAATATTTGCCTAACTGCATTTGGGGGACAGGAGGGGCAAGGCTGGATAACATACATAAATCACGTCTCAAATTGGTTCTAAGTCTACAACCAACTTGCACGCTTTGCCTTAGGGGTTTCCCCAAATACAATGAAAAAGTTAAAAATGTATACACTACGGTCATGGAAACACGTTTAGCTCTTATTATGAATGACCTAAGCTCTCGTATTTATCTCGTAAGTACATGAGAAAAGAAGTGAACAGGAGGTAGTTTAAAAATAAACAACCAACATAGAAAAAAAGATAGAATTTTTGAAACAAACCACATAGCCCCTTAAAAATCGTATATTCGTGTACCTGAAGACTTGCTGACCAAGAATATGGTGTTAGTTATATAAATAGTCCCTTAACTAATCAAATAATGATAAAACAATACATAGAGATCAGAGATACTGTCAGGTCAAGTCATATCTGCTTAGATTGGATCGCATATTTTTTGGGGAAAAAAGTAGGTGACAGATAGGCTAGGATAGTACAGTGAATCCGATTGGGTGGCATTTGAAGTGAGACGAAATATTATTGGCTGACCTTTGAATAAACATAAATAGCCTAGTAACGTAGAATGGTTTGAATGATATTTTTTGAAAGACTGTTTACCCTTGTAAAATTAAGAGCGATTGGCCAAATGAATCGATATTGTCAGAATAAGCGTTAGGGGGACGCCATTACTAGAAAAATTTTCACCAGTGATAGATGAGATCAGGCTGTGCTTTCAAATATAATTTCTGGGCAGCCTGGGCAACAAAACAGATCGAAACTGTGTCAGTCATCGTCTCTGTGTATTTCATTGAACAAAATTGTGGTAAGATTGACATTTATTAATCTGTATTTTATATAAAAATTGAATGTGAAATAATAATATATGTCCGGACATGAGTGGGTCTATAGCGAACATGAGGCAAAGCCTAAAGATTGATCCACCATGTGATAGACTGTCAGAGAGGTGTAAAACTACAAAAATATGTATGATTGTCATAAAGGAGCATAACACCTATCCTATTATATGGAAGAGATTACAGCTGGAATTGCAGTGGCGTTGTAACTATTAGGGGAGAGGAATACTGGTGTACATTGTCACATCAAAAGAAAATGGTGGCATAGGTTTGTATAAGGCTATGATCCTTTTGTTTGTTTGTAATGTACATGTCCTTAACTGTGGACTATTAGTGTATGCTAGGTATTGTCGTAAATTTTATCTGAGAGGGTGCTGATGAATATTGGTCCCTTCAGAGTGTAAAGTGATATTGAAGGCTCTGTGAGAATAAGGATTTGGGAGAATGAGGTAGTAGATTCACAAGCGCTGGGAAGGAGCAAGGACAGTCTCTTATTACGACAATATCTGTTTTCTCACAGACTACTCCTATCTCTCTTCTGCACAAACAATTGTTTGTCAGTTCCAGTCGCTCAGGCGCTCTCACCGATTTGGTGATTCTGTCGCTCAACGTACATGAATACAGCCTACACAGATGGAAATGTTTGGAGTTTTAGGCCAACCGACAACCAACACAATTAATGATTAATACCTTTATTATCATAAAGGACTCACACATAATTGTACATTTACAGTCAAAAATCAAAGGTTACAGAATACAAATATAACAAGGGAAGAGGGGTTTTTGAGGAGAAATATCCCATCCACCGTTTCCCGTTTATATTTACTAACAGACAAAACCCGGTCCCAAAGACAAGAAAGGGGGGGGGGGGTGATCAGAGATAGGCAATTTAACCCACTGGTTAATTTATTACTCTGAGGCAAGGGGTTACAGAAAAGGGGGGGTGTAGAGGAAAAGCTAGGGTTCTCAATTGTCTCCCTTTAAATCAACAAATTTTACGGGAGGGGGAAGGAACACAGTTACCCGATCCCGCTAGGAGAGATCCCGTCGTACAAGGAATATAATGCACCTTAGTACAATGTCGAACTAATTAAAAGAGTAAAGAAAAGATAAATCTCCTTTCATTCAAAAAACATACTAGGGCTGGCCATCCCCACAAACACACACGCAGACTTACCGAAAGGTGAATTCTGGCACTTCATAGGAAATACATCAAAAAACAGCACTAAACCTTGGCTTAGGTAAAAGTATTTTCTTCCGTGTATAGCACCAGATTTGGGGTTTGTTGAAGTTAACAAAGTGTCCCGAAATCGCTGGACGTTGAAGTTTCACGGTACTGTTTATTTATTAGATAAAGTTCCTAAAGAATGTCACAGGCACTTGGCTAGGCGTGAGGTATGGTGTGGTTCCTAAAATTGGCACAGCTGGTGGAGATAACTTCCTTGTTCCGTAATGTCACAAGTTAAGCAAACACTGAGGTAAGTTCTTCTTCGGGGGGGGGGGGGGGGGAAGGGAAAATCCACTGAATATACGTGACAGACAGTGTTCAAGTAGATCGATGTTTTTTTCTTCACAAATAGGGGCAGTGAATAAAATATGTTCTGCTTCCAGTTTTCTTTAAGGACTCTATATGAACTAGTATTTTTAAAGTGTTTCTTGAATGGCTTTTTTCTCAGTTACGTTCAGAAGAGCGGGGCCCATTACAGGTCGCCACAAGTTTAGCTCTAAAAAAGTTCATATGTTACTGGAGTTATCGAATTGAGTTTGGCAGAACTCTGTATATAATTAATAATTGCTGGGATGCAGGTTGAATGATCGTTCTGAATGAAAGATAATCAAAACAAGAAATGCATTACAAATCATATTATAATCTGACGCGATAAATTACAGTTAGCCTATTTACTTATTAGCGTCGTCAATTAACAAATCAGGAAAACTTCCCGTGAGTTAAAACAATTAAAAGCACATCTATCTATACAGAACTAAACTGTATTAAAGTTATAATTCTCTTTAACGTCTGCAAAATAAATTTACGCGTCAATTGTATTAGGAAATACTTTTAGCTGTAACATTAGTTTGCATTAGAACTTTGAAAATGGGTTTATTTAATAAGGTTAAATTTACACCACAATCCATTGAAATCAATTGAAATAACTCGACCACTGATCACTCGAAGCTAATGTATAAATTACCGTCTGCACAGAAAGAATACACTCCAATAGTCACGAAGGTAGATGAAATCCAGCAGGAATCCGACTATGCTAGTGCAACTAGGATTCTGTCAGAGCGAACGATAAAATGCAGTTTCTCGGAGTTCTCTATTTATACTTATCGAATGTAACTTGAATAGGGCGTGTTAAATTTTCGCACCTTTCTTGAACTTGAGCAAAATCCGGGGTACCTCGCCGATGTGTTAATCGCTGCAATTCCTTCGTTTTCCCCGGTCTACCGATTTTCTTCCGTCTCAGGCTGCTCGCATAAGAGTGCGAAAATTTCCCGAGAAGCTAACTCTGTGAGCTGCAAGTCCCTGATTCTTTAGATCGCGGCCGCTCCACGTTGAATTCTGAAGATCAGCCTGTTCTTTGATGGTACCGCTGCATGCCGGTAAAAGTTACAACAGATGATCAGGGGTTCTAAAGTTATGAGAGGCCAATATTCTGTTATCATCCATCGAGTCAGGGAAATTCATTTGTCATACTTAGACGTACGTCACAGTCGTCCCCACTTTTGAGACATGGAAACTCGTTTTCATGTTTCATTTATGACAATGAAGCTGCCCTGATCGGTAGCTTTTCGATGATTGGCATCGTCGATTTTCTCCTCTTCCTCCGTGGTCCAGTTTCTACTCAAGAAGTCAGCTCCGACATTCTGTTTTCCTGGAATATATTCCACTTTGAAGGAATAAACACTCAATAGCAAGGCCCAACGCATTATCCTTGTGTTGAATTCCTTCTTTGCATCCAGGAAAGCTAGTGGAGCATGGTCTGTTTGCACCGTGAAAGAAGTACCATACAGAAACTCATGATGGCGTCTGATGCCATGAATCAGAGCGAGACATTCTCTTTCAACGACACTGTAGTTTCGTTCCGCTTTATTCAGTTTCCGCCTGCCATAGGCAACTGGAAATAGCATGTTCAGGTCACTGTCATCGGCTTGCAGCAATGTTGACCCTATGCCCTGACCTGACGCATCAACTCTCAGTATGAAAGGTTTCTTAAGGTCAGGTAACCTTAGGATGGGGTATGCCGACAACTGTCCTTTCAAAGTGCTATACGCGTGTTCGCACTTTTGATCCCATATGACCTTATCAGGACAACCTTTCTTTGTGAGGTCAGTCAGAGGTGCCGTCAGTCCGTTGAAGTTCTGGATGTACTTCTGATAGTATGCACATAGCGATATGAAGGAACGTACGTCTTTCTTCGTTCGGGGTCTTTTTGCTGCCACAATTTTCTCCACGTTCTTCTTAATAGGCCAACTGCATCCGTGAGAAATAGTATGCCCCAGGAAGTCTAACTGTTCAAACCCGATGAGGCATTTGCTAGGTCTGGCTGTGAGACCCGTTTCCTGTAGTCTCCTGAGGAGCATAGCAACCGTAGCAATATGTTCTTCATAGGTTTCCGATGCAATTAATATGTCATCCATGAAATTATGGATATGGGGACTTTGCAAAGGCTCTAGAAGCTTCCTCATCATCCTGGTGAACACTCCTGGTGCGTTATGCAAACCGAACGGCATCACATTAAATGTGTAATGTCCTTCGCTAGTGCTGAAAGCTAACAAAGGTTTAATTTCCTCCTTGACTGGTATTTGATAATAACCTTTACTGAGGTCAATCTTGGAGAAGATCTTTGCTTTGCTGAGCTTGGTGAACAACTCAGAAACAGTTTGGAGAGGTTCGGGCTGGAATTCCGTTACAGCGTTTAGCAACCTGTAATCAATGCACAGCCGAACTTCCTTATTGGGCTTCTGCAACAGCACTACACTCGAGCTGTAAGGAGATGTAGACTCACTGATGATTCCTGCCTGACGCAGCTTGTCTATTTCTCCGCGAAGTGCATCAGCTTTAGCGTACGGGATGGGGTAAACTCTGGTTTGAACAGGGGTCTCGTTTGTTAATTTCATATCAAATTCAATGAGATTTGTTCGACCAGGTACATCCGTTAAGACTGCACTGTACTGTTTTAGTAGAGCCCTGGTTTCTGTTTGTTGTTCTGGTGAGAGATTGTCGCCGAACTTGACATCTTTAAAGGATTCTGTGGGTTGCAGTGGATACTCCATGCAACCATCATCATCTTCCTCGTCTTCCGTTGCTATGGCGACAGCCAGGAGATGCTCGGAGGATGGCACCGGTCTTTCCAAATATTTCTTTAGCAGATTTATGTGGAAGACCTTCTCCTTTCCTTTGATGGAGATCTTGTAATTGGTACGTGAGATCTTTTTAAGGACGGTAAACGGCCCTTGCCATCCGATGCGAAGTTTATTGCTTCCGGTTGGGAGTAGCAACAAAACTTTCTCCCCTGGTTGGAGCTCTCTCTCTTTTGCAGCTTTGTTGTATCTTTTAGCGTGTTTAGCGCGGGCTTTCGTAAGGTTGGTTGTAGCTAGATCCCATCCTAGCTTTAGCCTTTCCTTGAGCTCAGATACATACTTGCTTGCAGAGACGACTGTCTCGTCAGCCTTTTGGTCTGTCAGGGACCGAAGTAAGGCTTCTAATGGCCCCTTTATAGGTCTGCCAAATAAAAGTGTAGCAGGCGGGAATCCCGTAGACGCTTGGGAACCTCTCGGTAGGCGAATAAGGCAGCCGATATATATAGGTCCCAGTCTTCCGGTTTCTCCTGACCCAGCTTACGTAACATGGTGGTGAGGCTGCCATTAAAACGTTCCACGAGCCCATTTCCGGCCGGATGGTAGGGACTTGTGTGGATATGTTTGGCCCTCAAGATCTTAAAGATCTCCATTAACAGGCTACGGAATTGGGATCCATTGTCCGTCAAAACTTGTTGAGGGAATCCCAACCGTGTAAAGATTTGCACGAGGGCTTCTGCAACATGCTTGGAATCTATGCATGTTAGCGGTACAGCTTCGGCCCACATTGTGCAAGTGTCGACTAAAGTCAGGATGAACCTGTGCTTTCTTTTGGTCCTTTCCAGGGGTCCAATGATGTCGACAGCAACCCGTTCAAATGGAGTCCCTACTATTGGCATTTGCCCCATGGGTACTGGGGGTGTCAAGTGCTTGGGTGCTACCCGTTGGCACTGGGCGCAGGATTTTACATACCTGATAATGTCAGAGTTCATTCCTGGCCACCAATAGTGGGTTTTTATTCGCTGAATAGTGGTGTTTTGCCCCATATGTCCGCTAAAGGGAAGAGAGTGCCCCATCTCTAAGATCTGGCTTCGGTACTGCGTCGGTACTAAGAGCTGGTTATTCCCCGTGTCCGGGTTGCCCGTTCTACGATACAATACGCCATCCTTAGAAAAGATGTCTCCGTTGTGTCTGGGGTCCTTAGCCATGGGCAGTTTTTTAAAGCAGAGCTCCAGAGTAGGGTCCTTTTGTTGCGCCTCCTTCAGTTCGTTCGGCAACAAATTTGGCGCAGGCTCCCTCTCCTTCTTGGCTTGCCCTCTTGTGGTTACCGCTGCCACAATCGGCTCCTTTGGTCTCCCAATAAACACATATCTACATCCCAGGATAACTGGGTAGATAGGATCATCAATAATGGCCGCTTTTATAACTCCTCTGACAAAGTCAGAGTGTATTTCTACCAGTGCGATAGGCAGCGTCCTGGGCGCATCACTCTTAAACACTCCACTAAGTTTGACGGTTTCCTCTGTCTCCTGACCTGGTTTGACTAGGTGTCTAGCAACAATACAACTAAAACTTAATCCAATGTCAAAGAGACAAGTGGTTGAGGTACCATTCAAAATTACAGTTCCTCGAGTTGAGGGTCGGTCCCCCTCAGGTTGAGAATCACTGACATTGACTCTACCTTTCGAGGCTGTATGCAAACATCCAACGCGGTTTGGACCGGTTTGTTTGCCCTGATCAGACGTTCCTGGTGTGGGGGTCTTTCCTTTTCCTTGACCTTGGTGGCCGCGCTGCCACGAAGGCTTGGTGGGTTGATCAGAATTGTTGTTGGGGGGTATCGGGTTTTGTAGAATTTCGATTTTTCCTGGGGAGGTCTCTGGGTATTATTTTCTCGTTGGTTATAATTCTGAGAGGAATTAGAGGAATAGGATGACTGCTCTAGATTTTGTTTACGAGATGGCTCATCTGTGGGTTTACGTTTAGTGCTGGGAAGTTCGGCCATTGCATTGGTATAGCGTTCGGCCTTATTGAGTATGTCCTCAAGCCTGACTGCGCCCTGTTCAGCCAAAAATCTACGGGTTTCGTTTGACAGAGTTGCCTTTATCTGTTCCACAAGAACAAGTTCAAGTAGTCCCTCATATGTAAGAGGTAGGTCAGATAATTCAATGCACTTTGTCAAATAGCCCGTGAGACGTGAAGAGAATTGTGGGAATGTTTCCGTGCTCTCTTTTCTGCTGTTTCTGAACATTTGCAGAAATTTTCGGGCGGTCATTTCGAACCGCTCTAGCAAGGCCTTCTTAAGCATGTCGTAATCATGTTGGTTTGGTCCCAGCTTTGTGTATACGTCATAAGCATTCGCTTTTAGTGACGTTGAAAGTTTCAGTGCCCAGCGGGAACTCTCTAACCCATACAGATTTGCAAGCCTTTCGAATTTTTCTAGGTAGCTGTCAATTTTTTCGTTAGGGCTAGGAAAAGACTCTAAAGCAAAAGACATCGCAGTTAATTGGGCAGACTGAGTGCTGGAGAGATCCATTGTTTGAGACTGGGTCGAAGACGGCTCTCCATTATTTGAAGTAGAGGCACTCCGACTCTCTAAAGCCTTGAGCGCTAATTCATGTTGTCTTTCCCTCTCTCTTTCTCTCTCTCTGCGGGCTTCCATTTCTGCCTCAATTTTCTTCTGTTCCAATTGACGATCGTCCGCTTCCTTCTTCCTAGCTTCTGCCCTCTCTTCTCTCTCTTTTTCTTCCTTCCTCTCAGCTTCTGCCCTTTGTTTCTCTTCCTTCCTCTCTGCTTCTGCTCTTTGTTGCTCCGCGTCATATATTTGCAGTTCCTGGGTGATAAACAGATTCGCGGCTTCTGTGTCTAATCCTGAGTCTTTCGCTTCCTGTCTCAAAATGGATCTTATCCTAATTCTCCCAGCCATTGTCAAAGAACTGGATGCTTCTAAGACTAGAGAATAGTAAGATGGAACAAGAAGGGGAAAAACTCAAAGCCGCTACGAGAAAAACAAAGTAAAAAAATTTACTGAATGACCTCGTGTGTTAACTTATCGCCGCTATTATTGTCACTTAAGACTCGTAACGCAAGCAACTATGCCAATTAAATGGTAAGTTACACTAGAAAAGAATCTACTCTAACTAACAGTAGAGAAAAATTTATATTAAACAATTTAAAAGGAAACAAAAAAAAAAATTTTTTTTTCCCAGAAAATGTTAATTCTCTAACAACAAACATCGTCCCTGAAGACAATTTTTGAGATGAGACGTAGTTAACTTAATTTTAAAAAATCAGAACAATCCGTCTTTAGGTTAGCTCAACTCAAACGCTTCATAACCTTTAGTGATTGTAAAACAATAACGCAGTCCCAGCAATTATATAACCAAAATTTAAAATTCCCTCTGCCAGAGAATACAAATGTGACAATCTTTTATTATCACTAACTGCCTGTTCCTGTGGAAAAACAAACCTGTCTTAATTATTGTGTGGTTGGCCCAAAATACTGAACGGCTTGGTCTAGGGGAAGTAATACTTTTAAAGATTATACCCTACTTCACAAAGACAATCAACCACACTCTATTTTGACTAAGTTCAGAATCTCGAACGAGCTAACCATATATTGTCGTAAATTTTATCTGAGAGGGTGCTGATGAATATTGGTCCCTTCAGAGTGTAAAGTGATATTGAAGGCTCTGTGAGAATAAGGATTTGGGAGAATGAGGTAGTAGATTCACAAGCGCTGGGAAGGAGCAAGGACAGTCTCTTATTACGACAATATCTGTTTTCTCACAGACTACTCCTATCTCTCTTCTGCACAAACAATTGTTTGTCAGTTCCAGTCGCTCAGGCGCTCTCACCGATTTGGTGATTCTGTCGCTCAACGTACATGAATACAGCCTACACAGATGGAAATGTTTGGAGTTTTAGGCCAACCGACAACCAACACAATTAATGATTAATACCTTTATTATCATAAAGGACTCACACATAATTGTACATTTACAGTCAAAAATCAAAGGTTACAGAATACAAATATAACAAGGGAAGAGGGGTTTTTGAGGAGAAATATCCCATCCACCGTTTCCCGTTTATATTTACTAACAGACAAAACCCGGTCCCAAAGACAAGAAAGGGGGGGGGGGGGGGGATCAGAGATAGGCAATTTAACCCACTGGTAAATTTATTACTCTGAGGCAAGGGGTTACAGAAAAGGGGGGGGGTGTAGAGGAAAAGCTAGGGTTCTCAATTGTCTCCCTTTAAATCAACAAATTTTACGGGAGGGGGAAGAAACACAGTTACCCGATCCCGCTAGGAGAGATCCCGTACAAGGAATATAATGCACCTTAGTACAATGTCGAACTAATTAAAAGGGTAAAGAAAAGATAAATCTCCTTTCATTCAAAAAACATACTAGGGCTGGCCTTCCCCACAAACACACACGCAGACTTACCGAAAGGTGAATTCTGGCACTTCATAGGAAATACATCAAAAAACAGCACTAAACCTTGGCTTAGGTAAAAGTATTTTCTTCCGTGTACAGCCCCAGATTTGGGGTTTGTTGAAGTTAACAAAGTGTCCCGAAATCGCTGGACGTTGAAGTTTCACGGTACGGTTTATTTATTAGATAAAGTTCCTAAAGAATGTCACAGGCACTTGGCTAGGCGTGAGGTATGGTGTGGTTCCTAAAATTGGCACAGCTGGTGGAGATAACTTCCTTGTTCCGTAATGTCACAAGTTAAGCAAACACTGAGGTAAGTTCTTCTTCGGGGGGGGGGGGGGGGGGAAGGTAAAATCCACTGAATATACGTGACAGACAGTGTTCAAGTAGATCGATGTTTTTTTCTTCACAAATAGGGGCAGTGAATAAAATATGTTCTGCTTCCAGTTTTCTTTAAGGACTCTATATGAACTAGTATTTTTAAAGTGTTTCTTGAATGGCTTTTTTCTCAGTTACGTTCAGAGGAGCGGGGCCCATTACAGGTCGCCACAAGTTTAGCTCTAAAAAAGTTCATATGTTACTGGAGTTATCGAATTGAGTTTGGCAGAACTCTGTATATAATTAATAATTGCTGGGATGCAGGTTGAATGATCGTTCTGAATGAAAGATAATCAAAACAAGAAATGCATTACAAATCATATTATAATCTGACGCGATAAATTACAGTTAGCCTACTTACTTATTAGCGTCGTCAATTAACAAATCAGGAAAACTTAACGTGAGTTAAAACAATTAAAAGCACATCTATCTATACAGAACTAAACTGTATTAAAGTTATAATTCTCTTTAACGTCTGCAAAATAAATTTACGCGTCAATTGTATTAGGAAATACTTTTAGCTGTAACATTAGTTTGCACTAGAACTTTGAAAATGGGTTTATTTAATAAGGTTAAATTTACACCTCAATCCATTGAAATCAATTGAAATAACTCGACCACTGATCACTCGAAGCTAATGTATAAATTACCGTCTGCACAGAAAGAATACACTCCAATAGTCACGAAGGTAGATGAAATCCAGCAGGAATCCGACTATGCTAGTGCAACTAGGATTCTGTCAGAGCGAACGATAAAATGCAGTTTCTCGGAGTTCTCTATTTATACTTATCGAATGTAACTTGAATAGGGCGTGTTAAATTTTCGCACCTTTCTTGAACTTGAGCAAAATCCGGGGTACCTCGCCGATGTGTTAATCGCTGCAATTCCTTCGTTTTCCCCGGTCTACCGATTTTCTTCCGTCTCAGGCTGCTCGCATAAGAGTGCGAAAATTTCCCGAGAAGCTAACTCTGTGAGCTGCAAGTCCCTGATTCTTTAGATCGCGGCCGCTCCACGTTGAATTCTGAAGATCAGCCTGTTCTTTGATGGTACCGCTGCATGCCGGTAAAAGTTACAACAGATGATCAGGGGTTCTAAAGTTATGTGAGGCCAATATTCTGTTATCATCCATCGAGTCAGGGAAATTCATTTGTCATACTTAGACGTACGTCACAGGTATTAAGAAGGATGCATACCTTCACATTTCAGAGGTCCTGGGTACTGACGTTAATGTGGTACCAAACGCTTGAAAACTGATTGATTCAGGACTCTGCCTGTTTACGGCGAGCCTAAGCTAGTGGCCATTGCCTATCAAACAGGGAACAGATTGTCAAGCGAGCAGAGGAAAGGTTCAACCTATATTCTACTGCCAAGTTAAGTTCTCGTTCGGCACCTGAGAGCTCAACTACAGAATTAAAGAAGAAATATCAAAAGTGACAGTGAATAAACTGGGACAAATATTTAATAGTTCCACAAGTGACAAAATAGAAACAAACATTACAGAAAGGATATGATTTAAAACAACGACCTAGTGGTACTACCAGTATTTCCTTAAAGTAGGAGAACACTACAGACATATATTTGAAAAATATTTTATGTATGGACAGAGGATCTATTGTGCTATTTGACTGATGTAAATGATTATTTTGATTTCACTTTTAAATTGTCAATCCTGATTCCAAATAAATTAGAATCAGGATAATAAACTTGTAAAATCATATTTACACAAATTTAAACCACAGTCTTAAAAAAGATAGCCTTTTAGAGTGTCGTTTGTATGTTATTGTGGTAGTACTGTGTGCTGTTGGGAATAATAAACTATTTGTTTAGTATGTTTGTTGATTTTGTACATTACACTCTACATTCATAACCCTAGACACTACACGAAGTCATTTAATATAATAATATAACTACATTTTTAATGAGATAAAAGAGGTGGTAGCGGAAAGGTACCCTGAAAAGTTCACAATACCATTGGGTAAATTCAGGGACCTTCATAGCTAATCTCAGTTAATATAAATATAATAATACCTACAACAATCAATAACATCAAATCCACCACATATATTGGGGTCTCGCTCCTGGGGATTGAATTTCTTATAACACCGGCTATATTGGGTAGTTTGATTCTGGGATTTCTAATTCTTAAAATATTATCAAGTATATTAGGAATCTCAGAGAGTATAAAACTAAAAGCATTCCTTTTGGAGAAATTGAATAGTAGTTGAGCTATCAGTGCCTGTGGTTGTTCTTGGTTATCATTAGAAATTATTAGCCATAATTAGAGATTTGTATAGTTAGAAATTTTAAAGGTTGTATAGTACAAATGGCTGATCTGGCAAAGTTTCGATCTGCTGCTGTGCAGACTGCGAAAGAAATGAACATGGAGGGTCAAGCTTTGATCCAATATGTAACTTCAGAATGCGACAAGTATATTGAAAGGAAGGATAGGAAGATAGCTGAAGAGAAGAGGTTTAAAATTGAGGCTGACAAAGAAATTAAGAGGTTGCAAATTAAGGCTGACAAGGAGGCTAGGGCATTGGAGGCAGATAGGGAGGCAGAGATTAAAAGGCTCCAATATGAAGAGAAGAAGTTGGAGACAGAAGAAAAGAGGTTGGCTGCAGAAAGAGAAGAAAAGAGATTGACTGCCGAAAGGGAGGCAAAAGAAAAGAGATTGGCAGCTGAAAGAGAAGAAAAGAGATTGGCTGTAGAAAGAGAAGAAAAAAGATTGACTGCCGAGAGGGAAGCAGAAGATAGAAGATTGCAGAGGGAGCATGAGTTACGACTAAGGGAGTTGGAAATTCAAGGCCATGCTCCTGAAAATGGTGCCAGCCCCTTTGTCTCAGATGCCACTGTCAGTCAGGGAGCCTCAACCTCAGCTATGGGTTTTCATGTAGATCATTTTGTTGAGAAAGAAGATGACATCGAAGGGTATTTAAGTAGATTTGAGCTTTTAGCTACTACATATGGGTTAGAGAGAGAGAGAGGTGAAGCCTCAAGTTATCACAAGGGCTTAGAGGAACGGCTTATGAAGTTTTTGCCAAAATGAGCAGAGATGACCAAGACAATTATGACATGCTAAAGCAGGCTCTTTTATTAAGATACGAAAAGAACGGAGAATTTTATAGAAAAAAATTTAGGAATGCCAAACTACTGTCGGGTGAGACTTATCACCAGTTCTCTGCACGGTTAGAGACCTACTTGGAGAAATGAACTGCTCTGGGGAAAACCCAAGATCTTAAGGAGATGATCCTTATTGAGCAGCTAAGAGAGTCCATGACTCCAGACCTGAGAAAGTTTCTCATGGAACAAGGTGCAGAGAGGCTGGGTGAGTTACTCAATGTCGCTGAGAGGTATCAGGCAGCCCAAGGCAGAGGTAGTTGGTAATAAAAAGAAACAGGTAGACAATTTTAAGGCACCTCAAAACTTTAATAAGTTTGACCATAGAGACCAGAACAAAGGTAAGCAATATTTTGATAGGCCACGCAATGACTATAAACATAAAACCTCACAATTCAATGAAAGGAAAAATGATGAACGAAAACCTTTTAACCAAGGAAAGAAGTATTGTAAAAATTGTCGGATGGACAACCATAACACTGAAAATTGTAGAAGGAAAACACCTACTTTCAATGCAATGAAAATGGGGAGAAAGGGAGTAAAGGTCAGCCCTACTGAACAACAGGAACCTTACCACCCCCCAGTGTGTGAAGATGTAACATGCAATGGTGTCACCATAAGGTGTTTATATGATACTGGATTAGATTATGATTCAGTTGTGAGTTCTCACCTGGTGCAGGCAGATCAATACACCACAGAAACAGTGGAGATTCAAACTGCAACCAAGGACGTAGCGACCATGACACTTCCCGTCGCCAGGATAAATGTGAAAACGCGATATGTGGAAGGAATCATAAAAGCAGCAGTGATAAATGAACCAATCTACCCTCTGATATTGGGGTGTAGATATGTCTTCTTGGGGAATCCCAAGAGACCTGTGACCATGGCAACAGTGCAGACCAGATCACAGTCTAAACAGGAGGCGGATAATCCGATAAATACCCATCCAGATGAGATGAGGAAGGCACAGGCGGAGGATAAGACCCTCAAGCTTTGTTTTAAGAAATTGCCCAAATGTCATACACCTCCAGGCAAGGGAGATTTCTATATGAAGAACAAATTGATATATAGGAAGGCTGGAAATGGATCCAATGGTCACGGACAGCTGGTCCTTCCCAATTCATATAGGACTAAAGTGTTAGAACTAGGGCATGCGATTCCCTTCAGTGGCCATATGGGGATCAGCGCAACAGGACAGCGTATAGCTTGTCATTATTTCTGGCCAGGAATAACTGAAGACATAAAGAGATATGTAAAATCCTGTCCAGAGTGCCAACGGGTAGCTCCAAAGCATTGGACTGCTCCAGCAACTCTAGGGGAAATGCCCATAGTGGGAACACCTTTTGAAAGAGTTGAAGTGGACATTGTGGGACCTCTCACTCGGACCAAGAGGAGGAACAGTTACATTCTGACTCTGGTGGACACTTGTTCTATGTGGGGAGAGGCGGTAGCCCTGTCATCAATTGATTCGAAGCATGTGGCAGAGGCATTACTCACAATCTTCACCAGGTTAGGCCTTCCCAACGAAATCTTGACTGATAATGGCTCTCAGTTCAAGTGGAAACTAACAGAAGAAGTATTCAGGATCTTTCAAGCCAAACACTTTCATTGTAGCCCGTATCATCCTCAAGGAAATGGCTAAGTGGAAAGATTTAACGGGACACTCATGTCGATCCTGAGAAAGTTGGCACATGAAAAACCAGATACACGGGACCAGTACCTTCCCGCCGCCTTGTTTGCCTATCGGGAGGTACCCCATAGTTCGACCGGTATGGCCCCGGCAACATTGTTATTTGGAAGGCCAATAAAAGGTCCATTGGAAGCCTTGTTAAGGACATGGACCGATGAAAAGGCAGAAGAAAATATTACCTCATCATATCAATATGTGAACGAGCTGACCACTCGTCTTAAAACTGGCTGGAAACTTGCCAATGAAAATTTGAGACAAGCCAGGAAAAAGCATGCTGCCTATTACAATAAGAAAGCGAAGGATCGAGAATTAGCTGTGGGAGAGAAGGTGCTCCTTCTACTGCCCGGCGGCCAGAATAAATTGCAAATTGGATGGCAAGGTCCATACACAGTTCTAGAGAAAGTGTCTAGAACAAATTATAAGATAGATAAGAAAGGGAAAGAGAAAATCTATCATGTGGATCTCCTGAAGAAATATCTGGACAGAGAAAACCAGGAAGAGACACACCTACTGACCTTGTCTGTTGCAATAGAGATGAAAAAGGAACCACTCACTTCTCATGAATATCCTTTACATCCCTGTGAAACCGCTGCACAGGTAAAAATCAGCACACACTTAACGGAAAATCAGAGGGAGAGGGTTCAACAGGTTCTGAATAATCATACAGATGTGTTAACGGACCGTCCGGGGCATACAAATTTATTGGAGTATGATATGAAACTCATAGACCCAACACCAATCTGTATGAGAGCCTATTCGATTCCGTTCGCTAAGGAAAAAGCTTTAAGGGAGGAGATAGATTATCTGTTGAGAGAAGGGATTATCTCGCACAGTGAATCTCCCTACAGTTCCAGTGTGGTTCTGTTAAGAAAATCCTCTGGAGAACACCGGCTGTATATAGATTACAGGAAACTGAATGCTATCACAGAAGGTCAGGTGGATCCATTACCTGATACAAATCAGCTGTTTTCCAGGCTGAATAGAGCTAAATATTTCTCTAAAGTGGATCTGAGTAAAGGCTACTATCAGATTCCAGTAAAGCCGGAAGTCAAACCTTATTTAGCCTTTAGCACCTCGGAAGGACATTATGAATTTAATATGTTGCCATTCGGGCTGAAAAATGCCCCGAGTGTGTTTTCGAGGATGATGAGAAAGTTACTGGATCCCCTGAAGAATCCATGCATCACCAACTTCATGGATGATATTCTCATAGCAACAGAAACATTTGAGGAACACATTAACTCTCTGAATATGTTGTTTGATCGACTGAGAGAGACCAATTTGACAGCTAGACCGACGAAATGCTGTGTTGGATGTAAAGAGCTAGAATTCTTGGGACACACAGTACATCAGCGAAACATGACCCCTGACCCCAAGAACCTGGAGAAGTTAAAAAAGCACCAAGACCACAAACGAAAAAAGATGTGCGATCTTTTGTCTCATTATGTGGTTTTTACCAAAAGTATATTAAAAACTTTAACTCCATATGTGCTCCATTGACTGATTTAACGCGCAAAGGAAATCCTGATAGAATTATTTGGACAGCGCAATGTGAATTAGCATACCAAGAATTGAAAGAAAAGCTCACAAGCAAGCCTATTTTGAAATTACCTGACTTGAGTCAAGAATTCATAGTGAGAACGGATGCTAGTAATATCGGTTTGGGTGCAGCTCTATTACAACGGTCAAATTCACTTGATGGGGAATTAACCCCAGTAGCTTATGCTAGCCGTAAGTTGAACACAGCAGAACAAAAATATTCAACAAGTGAAAAAGAATGTCTGGCAGTCATATGGGTTATAAAAAAGTTCCAGATTTATCTTTATGGAAAATCATTTAAGATCCAGACAGATCATAAACCACTCGTGTGTCTGTCACAAGCAAGGCATGAAAATGCTAGATTATTACGCTGGTCGTTGCTCTTACAGCCATTCCAGTTTACCATAGAGTACATTCCCGGAAAAACTAATGTGGGAGCTGATTTTTTAAGCAGACATCCGTACGACGAACATCAGAGTAGTCACCAGGCATAGATAGTAAATTCATCTATGTGTATTTAGAAGTAGGAACTGACATATGATCGTCTGTTCTAAAGGGGGAGATGTGTAGTGACTTGCTAAATACAATATCTAAATTAATATATAACAGTATAGGGCATAAAGGTAAAGGTAAGAAAGTACAAAAGAATTTTCTGCTAGAACGGTTGGAATCGCCTACGCCTTCAGATTATTATTTGCTAACGAATAGCCGAACAAAACGGTACCCAATTTTTCAAATTCGTCCTTGACATAAACAACCACTTTTTCCTAGTTCTAAGAAATATTTGCCTAACTGCATTTGGGGGACAGGAGGGGCAAGGCTGGATAACATACGTAAATCACGTCTCAAATTGGTTCTAAGTCTACAACCAACTTGCACGCTTTGCCTTAGGGGTTACCCCAAATACAATGAAAAAGTTAGAAATGTATACACTACGGTCATGGAAACACGTTTAGCTCTTATTATGAATGACCTAAGCTCTCGTATTTATCTCGTAAGTACATGAGAAAAGAAGTGAACAGGAGGTAGTTTAAAAATAAACAACCAACATAGAAAAAAAGATAGAATTTTTGAAACAAACCACATAGCCCCTTAAAAATCGTATATTCGTGTACCTGAAGACTTGCTGACCAAGAATATGGTGTTAGTTATATAAATAGTCCCTTAACTAATCAAATAATGATAAAACAATACTTAGAGATCAGAGATACTGTCAGGTCAAGTCATATCTGCTTAGATTGGATCGCATATTTTTGGGGGGAAAAAGTAGGTGACAGATAGGCTAGGATAGTACAGTGAATCCGATTGGGTGGCATTTGAAGTGAGACGAAATATTATTGGCTGACCTTTGAATAAACATAAATAGCCTAGTAACGTAGAATAGTTTGAATGATATTTTTTGAAAGACTGTTTACCCTTGTAAAATTAAGAGCGATTGGCCAAATGAATCGATATTGTCAGAATAAGCGTTAGGGGGACGCCATTACTAGAAAAATTTTCACCAGTGATAGATGAGATCAGGCTGTGCTTTCAAATATAATTTCTGGGCAGCCTGTGCAACAAAACAGATCGAAACTGTGTCAGTCATCGTCTCTGTGTATTTCACTGAACAAAATTGTGGTAAGATTGACATTTATTAATCTGTATTTTATATAAAAATTGAATGTGAAATAATAATATATGTCTGGATATGAGTGGGTCTATAGCGAACATGAGGCAAAGCCTAAAGATTGATCCACCATGTGATAGACTGTCAGAGAGGTGTAAAACTACAAGAATATGTATGATTGTCATAAAGGAGCATAACGCCTATCCTATTATATGGAAGAGATTACAGCTGGAATTGCAGTGGCGTTGTAACTATTAGGGGAGAGGAATACTGGTGTACATTGTCACATCAAAAGAAAATGGTGGCATAGGTTTGTATAAGGCTATGATCCTTTTGTTTGTAATGTACATGTCCTTAACTGTGGACTATTAGTGTATGCTAGATATTAAGAAGGATGCATACCTTCACATTTCAGAGGTCCTGGGTACTGACGTTAATGTGGTACTAAACGCTTGAAAACTGATTGATTCAGGACTCTGCCTGTTTACTGCGAGCCTAAGCTAGTGGCCATTGCCTATCAAACAGGGAACAGATTGTCAAGCGAGCAGAGGAAAGGTTCAACCTATATTCTACTGCCAAGTTAAGTTCTCGTTCGGCACCTGAGAGCTCAACTACAGAATTAAAGAAGAAATATCAAAAGTGACAGTGAATAAACTGGGACAAATATTTAATAGTTCCACAAGTGACAAAATAGAAACAAACATTACAGAAAGGATATGATTTAAAACAACGACCTAGTGGTACTACCAGTATTTCCTTAAAGTAGGAGAACACTACAGACATATATTTGAAAAATATTTTATGTATGGACAGAGGATCTATTGTGCTATTTGACTGATGTAAATGATTATTTTGATTTCACTTTTAAATTGTCAATCCTGATTCCAAATAAATTAGAATCAGGATAATAAACTTGTAAAATCATATTTACACAAATTTAAACCACAGTCTTAAAAAAGATAGCCTTTTAGGGTGTCGTTTGTATGTTATTGTGGTAGTACTGTGTGCTGTTGGGAATAATAAACTATTTGTTTGTATGTTTGTTGATTTTGTACAATACACTCTACATTCATAACCCTAGACACTACACGAAGTCATTTAATATAATAATATAACTACATTTTTAATGAGATAAAAGAGGTGGTAGCGGAAAGGTACCCTGAAAAGTTCACAATACTATTGGGTAAATTCAGGGACCTTAATAGCTAATCTCAGTTAATATAAATATAATAATAACTACAACAATCAATAACATCAAATCCACCACACCAACAATAATAGAAAAAGCACTATTACAGATACAGGAGAAAAGGAAGACAAAAGAAACAGAAACTAAGAGCGTAAAAACACACAGAACCAAACAAGCCAGATAGTGAGGCAGGATATGAAAAACACCATGAACACGCAACGGCACCATGAACAGACAAGCAACGAAGAGGTATTCAGACAGTCAGCTAGTGGTCCTTTTTAGGACCAGTCCTTTTCAAGACTAAAACCGGCTAGCATCGAAGAAACTAAACGCACAATACACCCCAATTATAACCAATTTTCAGTTTGAACAGGGTATAACAGCAACATAGTAGACAAACGAACGAACGAACAATTGTTCGTCGCCTTTTAATATTTAACTCAAAATCGTCGGGGACAACTGTGTTTTGAAAACCATATTTTTTCGGTTTCCAGATGTTGCCCAAATCACGTAAAAAAAGTAGCCCAAAATTTCTTTCTTTGAACCTTAGCCGACGACCTTTAAAGCAGTCAGTGGCCATCACGCATGGTGGCGTCTTGTAGGGCAACAACAAATTGATTCCATTTTGCTCGGTCGGTGGCCATCCTTCGTACAGTGCCCCATCTCTGGTTCATTCTTTGCATCTCAGCCTCCACAGTCCTCCGCCAAGTTGTTTTTGGTCGGCCTTTCTTTCGTTTTCCTTCAGGGGTCCAAAGCATAGCTGTTCTTGTGATGGCATCGGGGTCTCTTCTGAGGTCGTGGCGAACCCAGCTCCAGCGTCTGCCAGCTATGATGGTGTGCATGTCCTCTTGCTTGCTCCGAGTAAGCAGATCTTGGTTGCTGATGGTATTCGGCCAAAAGATTCGGTGAATTTTTCTTAGGCGTGTTGTGTGAAAAGGTGACTATTTCGACATTTCCTTCTCTGTAACTCTCAAGCATTCCGCACCATAGAGAAGCACAGAAAGCACACAGCTCTGATATAATCTTAATTTTGTCCTTGTGCTGTACTGAGAGGACTTCCAGATGTTGTTTATACTAAAAAAGGCTGTTCTTGCTTTGTTCATTCTGTTGTTGATGTCTTTGCTTGCTCCGCCGTCTGGTGTTACTATGCATCCTAGGTCTGTGAAGGTGTCTGTCTGTTCCAGTTGCTGATTCCTTACTGATATGCGCTCAGGGCTGCTCACATTGAGCGTCATGACCTCTGACTTCTTTAGATTGATGTTCAAGCCCACCTGCTGGCTATACTTATTCAGTTTCCTCAGTCCCGGTTTCCTTATTTGAAATGTTAGAGATTTCCTGGGCTATATTGTAAGTCCTGATAAATACTGCAATAAAAGTTGTACGGTATTTGAAGAAGGAATTCTGAATTCTAATTCTTCACTATAGCAAGGTCTGGTAACTTGGCGAGTGATTTCTCAAGTGAAATAGCTTGAGAAAATGGTCAGATTATATTCCCTGCCTTCCCACGCCTTCGTTTGTTATGAGCTATCAACAAACTCCAGTCATATTCAAACAGGCGGGTTTTGGGGTAATTTCAAAATATTCCGACGTCGGATAATTTTGAACGTAAGGCAGAGGTCAACTCTCCCATATATGGTAATAAGATGTCCGATGCTCTTGTGTACAAACTTACAGACAGATCGAAAAACTGATACAACAGCGTGTTCAAAATGTAACCATCATTGCTTTATCAGAAAGTACTCTTGACATAATAAGTACAAGACAAGAAACGCTTATGTCATGTCTCCGCCGCGTAAACGAGATCTTGTGCTAATCTTAGCCAAGCTGTGCCGCTCCGTGGCGACTGTGAGTAATTATCTCAGCAAATCTGGGTAGCGTCAAGAAAATGTGATTATTATCACCTACAGAGAGTGTCAAGCAATTCGACAATACTCAAATATCTGCTACTTAGCATAAAAATAACGAAGAAAAAAGGAAAGAAAGAAAGTAAAAGTGCGACAATTGAAAGCACATAATAAAAATCAGTACCATAAATGTACCGAAACTGTCGGAGAGAAACAAAGATCGATAGGGGACGCCCCGTTTTGTCACTTTCACTCTTTGTCCCCAGTTATCTTCTCCGTGTGTTTTCGGTATACCCTGACCTTCTTGCTTTAGGTGTTCCAAAACAAGGGCTACCTTGTAATGCTATGAACAGGTTTCCGAAATGTGTGTCCTTATCCATTGCCAGACTAAGTCCTGCTGATGTGTTTGTGTGTGTTCACACCACTATTCATAAATATTCTACACGTAATTAGACTGTAAATACAACATTTCTATATTACAGTGTGACGTACGTCTAGTTTGACAAGTGAATTCTCCCTGATATGATGGATGATTTAAAGGGACTTTTAGCTTTTCATAACATTAGAACCCCTGAACATTTGTTGTAACTTTTCGTTTGCCAGAACTCATTCCACCGGGACTCATTTAGTAGGCGGCACGAGATCAAAGAGACGAACTGAGGGATTTTAGGGGAGACTATCGGCGCTATCAAAGACAGTAGTGGTCCCTGATACGAGACGCAGTTGCTTGCCGCTATTTTCGCGTCTCGGTGTCAATCGCAACCGAGCGAACGGGGGAAAGCGAAACGGGCAGCAGCGAGCGGATACGAAGACCAGGGGGCGGTTTCTTCTCTTGATTTGGCGGTCAGATCCCCAAAAGTTCGTGAGATCAAATAAGCTGTCAAGTTTATCATGTCCCACTCAACTTACATTCCATTTTAGCTAAATAGACCATGAAGAACTAGACACGTTATCACTCGCTGGCCAGACTTTTACAGAAGCACTAGCTTTATTGAAATCTTGTTATAGATTTTCCCCTGGATTTTATATTGCAGTGTTTTCTATTCTGTGCAGAGCGGTAATATATATTGTGTAAAGTGATCAGTGGTCTAGTTCAGTCATTCTATTTCAATGGATTTTGTGTTAATTTAAATCTATTAAATTAAACCATCTCAATAGTTCCAGTGGTAAATATAATGATCTATCTATTATATTATTTCAAAAGATAATAGATGCTTAAATTAACTTTTAAAGTCGCGAAGGAATTTATAATTAATAAATTCAGTTAAGTCCTAGTTTTATAGATGTGGGTTTTTAACCACTAGAATTCGCGCAGTGTTTATTAAACACATAATTAAATACTCGAGTGTATTATAGGCTTAACGGGAAATTCATCGCGCTTTAGAAGGTTATTTGTTTTCGGTATATTACATGTCTTTTTTTTCTTTCTCACAGAGTGATCGTACCTGCAATCCCAGCATTAAGAAAGCAATAAAGAAATCAATCTAAGCAAGGCAAAGCATAAACAGTGTGTAGAGTTCCCCTGACGCAGAACTTGTTGAGACTGTGTAAATTTTTAATCTTTGAGGCGATTCTATGTTTGGAATTCCGCTATCTAACTTATAGCAAAGAAAGCACACCCAAAGACAAATTTAACGCACCATCAAACAACTTAAGTCGTAACGGGAAGAAGAACACTGGCCCGAGCTTTGTTAGTTTACTGACACAGAGAGATAATTCATAATTTCCTGAACAGTGATGTGACTAGTTTCTCACTGGACTTAAACCATACCTCACGGATAAAGTGTACCAGCACGCGTAAGAATTTTATTATCAGCGGCATAGTCAAATAGACCACACCATCCTCACCCCGGTATCAGAGACCGTGCCCTCCCATAGAAACTGTTATTAAGAAAAGAGACACAACTACAGATTCATTTTCCAGCGATTACGGGATCTTTTTATGTGCTGACCGCCTACCCGCTAATCTGGGGCTAGAACTTGAACAAACACTCATACATTTAGTTTGAGGTGTAACTGCTGTTGTGTTATTCTATGGAGTGCAAGATTTTTTCACAATCGGTAAGTGAGAGCAAGATGAGTGAAGGCCTTTGCTAGCGCGTGTATGAATGACAGGAAATTAATTCTTTTTGTGTGACCATTTTGTTAACTTGCTTACCTGGTAATATATATCTTTTCTGTATACCCTACATTGTTCCTTTAAGTGGGATAGTTGATAATTTGTTAACTCTGTTTAAAACCACCTCCTTTCCATTTGCTTAGTAAAGGGAAGAACAGCTGGGAAGAACAGGTTTTTTCTATCACCTATACCTAATTTTGTAACACCTCTTTCAGAGTAATTAACTTCACTGTTAGGTTAACGTACCTATGTCCCTGATATTATCTATCTTTGGACTGGGTTTATCTTTGTCTAATAAGCGGGAAGGGCTTAGTCGATACCAATCTTCTTCACCCCTTCCAAACTTGTTATTTGCATTTGTGTACTTATGATAATTTATGTAATATCTGATATTTTTAGTGATTGATGTTTAAAGTGAATAAAATCACATAAACTCATTTAGTTCTGTGTGTTGGATATACCCAAAGCCCAACTTTTCCCCTTATTCGTTTAATATAGTTTGTATCAACGTCGCCTGTGTGTGTGAAAAAAACACCAAATCGGTGTGCGCGCAGATGCGGGTCTGGAAAACTGGCAACTAATTGTTGACCAGGAGAGTGAAAGAGAAGATTGAGAGAAACGATTTGTCGTAAATAAGTCTGTCTTTACTCTCCTCCAGCTCGCTGTGAAGCAACTATTAAATCTCTACATTTTCTATCACTGAGCTTTCCATCATCATTTTTCACTCTAAACCGGACCACTATTTCTACGACTCTTTTCTCTCAAAATAAATTTACGACAATATTTGGCCGGCTCGCCGGGATAATTTTGAGATACATTTGATGCACACATATTTGTGGGCTGGTTCTGGGATCTTGAGCTACATTTGAGGCAATCGCATAGCCGGGATAAAGATATTTTGGAGTCTGATTTAGTTTGGGTCTAACTAGGTAGAGTGTGAATGATTTGTCTTTGTGAATTAGGGAAATAAATAAATAATTACACCCCTAGACAAACGTTCTTTAAGTATTTGGGTTGTCCACACAGCATATTTACAGGTTGTTTTCTCTCCACAGCAGTAGAAAGTACAGATAAACAAATATATTTGCTATTATAATTATCCTCTGGCGGAGATAATTAAATTTCTTTCTTTATAAGAGTTGCTGGGATTGCGTGATTGTTTTACAGTCACAAAGGTTTTTGAAGTTAAAAAGAGTTGAGCTTAGCTAAAGACGGATTGTTCTGATTTTGAAAAATTAAGTTAACAACGTCTCATCTCAATAATTGACTTTAGGGACGGAGTTTGTTGTCAGAGATTAAAAATTTAGGGGAAAATTTTTTTTTCCTTTTAAATTGTTTTAATATAAATTTTTTCTCGACTGTTAGTAAAAGTAGATTCTTTTCCAGTGTAACTTACCATTTAGTGGCATAGTCGCTTGCGTTTAGAGCCTTAATTGCCAGATAATAGCAGCGATAAGTTTGCACAGTACAGGTAGGAGGTAACACAGGTAAATTTATACTTGTGTTTTTTTTTTCTCGTAGCGGTTCAGAGTTCCTCCCTTTCGCGTTGCTTCTTACTAGTTCTCTAGGCATACTTCATCTTATTCTTTAACAATGGCAGAGAGGATAAAGATGAGGTCCATCTTGAGGCTGGAAGCGAAGGAGGCAGGATTAGATGCAGAAGCTGCAAACGCGTTTATTAACCAGGAATTAGAAATATATGACGCGGAGCAACAGAGAGCCGAAGCTGAGAGGAAGGAGGAGCAACAGAGAGCAGAAGCTGAGGGGAAGGAAGAGAAAAAAAGAACAGAGAGGAGAGAAGCCCAGGAGAGGGCAGATAAGAAAGAAGCGGAAGAACGTCTTTTGGAACAGAAGAAAATTGAAGCAGAGATGGAAACTCGCAGAGAGAGAGAGAGAGAGACAAGGAAAGACAGCATCAACTGGCGCTTAAGGCTCTAGAGAGTCGGGGCGCCTCTACTTCGACTAACGGAGAGCCGTCTTCGCCCCAGTCTCAATCAATGGACCTCTCCAGTACTCAATCTGCCCAATTAACTGCTATGTCGTTTTCTTTAGAATCTTTTCCTAGCCCTAACGAAAAAATTGACAGCTACCTAGAAAAATTCGAGAGACTCGCGAATCTTTATGGGTTAGAGAGTACCCGCTGGGCGCTCAAACTTTCAACGTCACTGAAAGGCAATGCTTATGACGTGTACACAAAGCTGGGACCGAATCAACATGATTACGACATGTTGAAAAAGGCCTTACTACAGCAGTTTGAGATGATTGCCCGAAAGTTTCTGCAGTTGTTCAGAAACAGCCGAAAAGAGAGCACGGAAACATTTCCCCAGTTCTCTTCACGCCTCACGTGTTATCTGACAAAGTGCATTGAATTATCTGACCTACCTCTTTCATATGAGGGACTCCTCGAACTTGTTCTCGTGGAGCAGATAAAATCCACTTTGTCGAATGAAACACGTAGATTTTTGGCGGAACAGGGGGCAGTCAGGCTTGAAGACATACTCAATAAAGCCGAACGCTATAGCAATGCGATGGCCGAACTTCCCAGCACTAAACGTAAACCCACGAATGAGCCATCTCGAAAACAGAATCTAGAGCAGGCATCCTATTCTTCCACTTCCTCTCAACATTATAACCAACGAGATAACAATACCCAGAAACCCCCCCAGGAAAAATCGAAATTCTACAAAACCCGATACCCCCCCAACACAAATTCTGATCAACCCAACAAGCTTACGTGGCAGCGCGGCCACCAAGGTCAAGGAAAAGGGAAGACCCCTACACCAGGAACGTCTGATCAGGGCAAACAAACCGGTGCAAACCGCATTGGATGTTTGCATACAGCCTCGAAAGGTAGAGTCAATGTCAGTGATTCTCAACCTGAGGGGGACCGACCCTCAACTCGAGGAACTGTAATTTTGAACGGTACCTCTACTACTTGTCTTTTTGACACTGGATTAAGTTTTGACTGTATTGTCGCTAGGCACCTAGTCAAACCCGGTCAGGAGACAGAGGAAACCGTCAAACTTAGTGGAGTTTTCAGGAGTGATGCACCCAGGACGCTTCCTATCGCACTGGTAGAAATACACTCTGACTTTGTCAGAGGAGTTATTAAAGCGGCCATAATGGATGATCCGATCTACCCAGTTATCCTGGGATGTAGATATGTGTTCATTGGGAGACCTAAGGAGCCGATTGTGGCAGCGGTAACAACAAGAGGGCAAGCCAAGAAGGAGAGGGAGCCTGCGCCAAACTTGTTGCCGAATGAACTGAAGGAGGCGCAACAAAAGGACCCTACTCTGGCGCCCTGCTTTAAAAAACTGCCCATGGCTAAGGACCCCAGACACAACGGAGACATTTTTTCTAAGGATGGTGTATTGTATCGTAGAACGGGCAACCCGGACACGGGGAATAACCAGCTCCTAGTACCGACGCAGTACAGAAACCAGATCTTAGAAATGGGGCACTGTCTTCCCTTTAGCGGACATATGGGACAAAACGCCACTATTCAGCGAATAAAAAACCACTATTGGTGGCCAGGAATTAACTCTGACATTGTCAGGTATGTGAAATCCTGCGCCCAGTGCCAACGGGTAGCACCCAAGCACTTGACACCCCCAGTACCTATGGGGCAAATGCCAATAGTAGGGACTCCATTTGAACGGGTTGCTGTCGACATTATTGGTCCTCTGGAAAAGACCAAAAGAAGGAACAGGTTCATCCTGACCTTAGTTGACACTTGCACTATGTGGGCCGAAGCCGTACCGCTACCATGCACTAATTCCAAGCATGTCGCAGAAGCCCTTGTGCAAATTTTTACACGGTTGGGATTCCCTCAACAAGTTTTGACGGACAATGGATCCCAATTCCGTAGCCTGTTAATGGAGGAGATCTTTAAGATCTTGAGGGCCAAACATATCCACACAAGTCCCTACCATCCGGCCGGAAATGGGCTCGTGGAACGTTTTAACGGTACCCTCACCATGATGTTACGTAAGCTGGGTCAGGAGAAACCGGAAGACTGGGACCAATATATATCGGCTGCCTTATTCGCCTACCGAGAGGTACCCCAAGCGTCTACGGGTTTTGCGCCAGCTACACTTTTATTTGGCAGACCTATTAAGGGGCCACTAGAAGCCTTACTTCGGTCCCTGACAGACCAGAAGGCTGACGAGACAGTCGTCTCTGCAAGCAAGTATGTATCTGAGCTTAAGGAAAGGCTAAAGCTAGGATGGGATCTAGCTACAACCAACCTTAAGAAAGCCCGCGCTAAAATTACTAAAAGATACAACAAAGCTGCAAAAGAGAGAGAACTACAACCAGGGGAGAAAGTCCTATTGCTACTTCCAACCGGAAGCAATAAACTTTGCATCGGATGGCAAGGACCGTTTACCGTCCTTAAAAAGATCTCACGTACCAACTACAAGATCTCCATCAAAGGAAAGGAGAAGGTCTTCCACATAAATCTGCTAAAGAAATATTTGGAAAGACCGGTGCCATCCTCCGAGCATCTCCTGGCTGTCGCCATAGCAACGGAAGACGAGGAAGATGATGATGGTTGCATGGAGTATCCATTGCAACCCACAGAATCCTTTAAAGATGTCAAGTTCGGCGACAATCTCTCACCAGAACAACAAACAGAAACCAGGGCTCTACTAAAACAGTACAGTGCAGTCTTAACGGATGTACCTGGTCGAACAAATCTCATTGAATTTGATATGAAATTAACAAACGAGACCCCTGTTCAAACCAGAGTTTACCCCATCCCGTACGCTAAAGCTGATGCACTTCGCGGAGAAATAGACAAGCTGCGTCAGGCAGGAATTATCAGTGAGTCTACATCTCCTTACAGCTCGAGTGTAGTGCTGTTGCAGAAGCCCAATAAGGAAGTTCGGCTGTGCATTGATTACAGGTTGCTAAACGCTGTAACGGAATTCCAGCCCGAACCTCTCGAAACTGTTTCTGAGTTGTTCACCAAGCTCAGCAAAGCAAAGATCTTCTCCAAGATTGACCTCAGCAAAGGTTATTATCAAATACCAGTCAAGGAGGAAATTAAACCTTTGTTAGCTTTCAGCACTAGTGAAGGACATTACACATTTAACGTGATGCCGTTCGGTTTGCATAACGCATCAGGAGTGTTCACCAGGATGATGAGGAAGCTTCTACAACCTTTGCAAAGTCCCCATATCCATAATTTCATGGATGACATCTTAATTGCATCGGAAACCTATGAAGAACATATTGCTACGGTTGCTATGCTCCTCAGGAGACTACAGGAAACGGGTCTTACAGCCAGACCTAGCAAATGTCTCATCGGGTTTGAACAGTTAGACTTCCTGGGGCACACTATTTCTCACGGATGCAGTTGGCCTATTAAGAAGAACGTGGAGAAAATAGTGGCAGCAAAAAGACCCCGAACGAAGAAAGACGTACGTTCCTTCATATCGCTATGTGCATACTATCAGAAGTACATCCAGAACTTCAACGGACTGACGGCACCGCTGACTGACCTCACAAAGAAAGGTTGTCCTGATAAGGTCATATGGGATCAAAAGTGCGAACACGCGTATAGCACTTTGAAAGGACAGTTGTCTGCATACCCCATCTTGAGGTTGCCTGACCTCAAGAAACCTTTTGTACTGAGAGTCGACGCGTCAGGTCAGGGCATCGGGTCAACACTGCTTCAAGCCGATGACAGCGACCTTAACATGCTATTTCCAGTTGCCTATGGCAGTCGGAAATTAAATAAAGCGGAACGGAACTACAGCGTAGTTGAAAGGGAATGTCTTGCTCTGATTGACGGTATCAGACGCCATCATGAGTTTCTTTATGGTACATCTTTCACGGTGCAAACAGACCACGCTCCGTTAGCATTTTCTTGGTGCCAATAAAGAATTTAACGCTAGGATCATGCGTTGGGCCCTCCTTTTAAGCGTTTATTCTTTCAAAGTGGAATATATTCCGGGAAGACAGAATGTCGGGGCTGATTTCCTGAGTAGAAACTGGTCTACAGAGGAAGAAGAGCAAACTGAAGATACCACTCATCCTAAAATCACCAATCAGGTCACCTCCATTGTCAAAAAATGAAACATGAAAAATGGTTTCATGTCTAAAAGTGGGGACGATTGTGACGTACGTCTAGTTTGACAAGTGAATTCTCCCTGATATGATGGATGATTTAAAGGGACTTTTAGCTTTTTGTCGTAGATTTCCGATAGGAGAATTAAGACTAGGTTTGGTCCCTTCTGAATAGGTTTGAATAGGTGATAGACTCAGTGAGAGTTAGTGAAAGGTAATAGAATTTCCACACACGTGAGATGATAGATTTTGATATAGTGGCTGTCTCTGAAAGCGAAAAGAATTCTTCTCTCTCTCACCTATCTTCTACAACAGTTGTTACAGCGTCAGACAGACTACACCAATATACATATTACGTATATTTCTATCACTCACAGGCACGCACATACACGTGACGACAGGTAAACACACAGACGTGGGAAAACTATAACAATGATATATATATTATCTAGAACGAGCTGACCAAACACGATTATTAAGTTCAAGAGCGATTTTAATATCAGGAAAAATCGGCTCACAACATCAAAGAAAGTACATCAAGGAAAATACATATACACATAGTCATAAAAAATCAAGGAGATGTTGCAAGGATGATAGCCCCGTTATAGTGTTAACTCTAGGTTTAGCCCGGCCCCGTTAAGAGAACAGATGATGGCGCCAGAGTCACAGATACATAGGGTTTGAGTCTAAGAGTTTTTCTTTGTTTTATCTCGTAATTATATGCACAGAGTTTGAAAAAAAATCTGATTTAACCTAAGACAAAAACACAAGAACTCTAGCCTTAGCAACAAATTATGCAGATTGGGGAAAAAAAATGAGGACAGCAACAGGGTGTCAAAGATATAATAGTGAAAATATCACTCAGACCAGTGTACACTCATTCATTCCGCCATGGCTTCTCATTCAGGTACTCACGACTTTGCTCGCTGCCTCTTGGAACACATTGATCTTAGATTTTCACACAGACTCAAAAAATGCAGTCTTCTGCCAAGAAGTCCCCAGTTCCAAAAGACGTATTAACTTGGAGTCTCCGGGAACGACTACTTGGGTATGCAAATTTGTTCAAATGTCTGATTAAGTCACCTAACAATTATTCCAGGCGCGGGAGTTAGCAGAGCACAGTGTCAATAGCGTAGGTTTCTAAAAAATGATGAATGTCAGGTCGGTGCCTTCCCTCAGTATAGGATTCACTTTAGTCACACCACAGATTTGTCCACAAGATATAATCTAGTCGGGAAATGATTGTTAATATTCACGCCACCAGGCAGCAAATTATATAGAGTTTCTAGAAGAAATTAAGTGCTGGCTCCAAGGTCCAGTATTTATCATTACAGTCTTTGAAAACCCGTTATAGGGATATTAGTATTTCTGTCTAACTTGCACCGTCAGATCAGTGTTACTTGAGAAAACCCACGTGGTTCAAAATAAGGACTGTCTATTTCTTCACAAGTATGGAAACTACTACTAGGTGCTGGTAAAGTTAGGGTCACCCCAAAACTTTCACTGTGTGGAGGAAAAATAACACATATAATATAATAAACAGAATCTGTACTGGTTAAAACTTACATTTAAACTTGCAAGCAGAGAGCTTTGCTTATCATTTAAACTTCCCGTGACGTAAGTTATATTTAAAAATCAGCAATCCTCATAAATTAAGAACACGTGCGTATTCCGTCACCATTCATGAGGCTGGATTCTAGAGTTTATACGTTAGTTTAGAAAAATACACTCGACTGAGTATTAGCAGTTAAATTAAATTTATAAATAGCTACAATTGCCGTTATAAGCTAGAAATTTTAATTTTTTTAGTCTGCTTTCCACTGAATGCTTCCCTAGAAAATATAATAGCCTACCACTTTATTTCTCTTCTGCGCTAAAGAAATAGATTAAAATGAATTAAGCGATTTAACACTTTAACACTCACAAAATCTATATATCTATCATATTAATTACCTCAACCACAGAATTACAGGTAGTCGCACAACTTAAGAATAAAAATGCTGAAAATATTTCTGGAAGTCTAGAAGTTCGACAAATTGCCGAAACAAACTGAGATCTTCGCTAACAGCTATTCTGTTTTCGAGCGACCTATCTACTGTGGAGTCTATGAGCGAGAATGAAATTAAAGTTCCAAACTTGGCCAATATCTTAAAATCAGACAAAGGGCCCAAACTTACTTCGCCAAGCGAAATTATCTCCCCTACTCCCAACATTTACGTCCGCTTAACGCGTGTCGTAACTGTCACCTACTGACCACGATGTACGCGTGTCAGTTTCAAATCCCAGACAGCCTGACTCCATTTCAGGGCAGTTTTCACACTACAGCTGACCATGGCCCAAGTGAGCGCCGTGTCAGTTTGGGATTTTCCAGCCAAATGTCTGGATACTGACCGGTGCAGATGTAAAGTATCACACCTCACCGGGACTAATGCCGAGAAGAAGCTCGCGCGCTCGGTGAGAATGTAGACGATTTGCTACGTCCTATGTTCAGCGAACCGACTTATCACGCCTTCTGACGCCCTGCAGCCCTGACATCTACGTAATATCGTCCTAGCGCGATTCTCAGTTTAAGAGAAAGGAAAACAGGTAAAGTTTGCGAATTATATGAGAATAATATTCGCAAAACGAATGGATGAAAAATACACAGGAAAAAAAAAAAGTACAGAGATATTAAAAGAGAGAGTTTATGTGAAAGAATAGGAAGAAGATGTAGGAAATTAAATGAATATAAACCCTACGTGACAGAGCCTCCCCCCTTTAAGATATGGAAGCACTCCATGTCTACGTTATGGAGTTTAATTTCCTATAACCGTAGCTTCGGGGTGTCTGTCTTCTTCCCTCTCCTCTTCCCCCTCCATCTCTGTCCAATTCCTACTCAAGTCCACTCCTCAAAGTTTCCTTCCCCTGGAATGTCTCATATGCGCGCTTGAAAGAGCGTCGCCGCTTCTGACATTTTTGAAAGATTTCCTGTGATAGCGGTGGAATATCCCTGCCACTATCATCATCTTCGTCAGTTTTGGCGATCGTCAGGAGATGGTCGGAGGTTGGCACTGGTTTTTCCAAGTATCTCTTTAAGAGATTTAAATGGAAAACCTTCTCCTTTCCTTCAATAGAGATCTGGTAGTTAGCCTTAGAAATCTTTTTCAGGACGGTAAACGGCCCTTGCCATCCGATCTTCAGTTGGTTGTTCTCAGTAGGGAGTAACACCAAAACTTTCTCTCCTGCTTCCAGTTCTCTCTCTTCCGCGACTTTCCTGTATCGGTTAGCGTGCTTGGTGCGAGCTCGCTTAAAGTTAGTCGTTGCTAGGTCCCACCCTAGTTTCAACCTTTCCTTTAAAACCGACACATATTTACTGGCTGAGACGACTGTCTCATCCGCCTTCTCGTCTGTCAGAGACTGAAGTAAGGCTTCAAGCGGGCCCTTAATGGGTCTGCCGAATAAAAGTGTAGCTGGCGGAAATCCTGTGGAAGTATGAGGAGATTCTCTGTAGCCAAATAATGCTGCAGGAATACAGAGATCCCAATCTTCAGGTTTCACTTGTGCCAGCTTACTTAGCATCATGGTGAGGTTTCCATTAGCACGTTCCACGAGCCCATTTCCGGCCGGAGTATATGGCTTAGTGTGGATGTGCTGGGTCCTCAAGATCTTAACGATCTCATCCATCAACAGGTTTCGGTATGGAGATCCATTATCCGTCAACACTTGCTGAGGGAATCCCAACCGAGTGAAAATCTGCACGAGGGCTTCTGCGACATGCTTGGCATCTGCGCATGTTAGCGGGATAGCTTCTGCCCATAAAGTGCATGTATCGACTAAGGTCAGGATGAACCTGTTCCTTCTTTTAGTCCTTTCGAAAGGCCCTAAAATGTCGATCACAACCCGTTCGAATGGTGTACCCACTATTGGCATTTCACCCAAAGAAACTGGGGGTGCCCGTTGCTTGGGTGGCACACGTTGGCACTGGGCACAGGATTTGACATATCTGATAATATCAGTATTTACTCCTGGCCACCAATAATGAGTGGTTATACGTTGGTTTGTGGCGTTCTGTCCCATATGTCCGCTAAAGGGAAGAGAGTGCCCCATTTCTAGGATTTGGCTTCTGTACTGTTTCGGTACTAGGAGCTGGTTGTAACCTTGGTCAGGCTTGCCCGTTCTCCGATAAAGTACGCCATCCTCAGAAAAAATGTCCCCGTGCTGTTTGGGTTCCTTAGCCATGGGCAGTTTCCTAAAGCAGGGTGCCAAAGTAGGGTCCTTGTATTGCGCTTCTTTAAGTTCCATAGGTAACAAATTTGGCGCAGGCTCCCGTTCCTTCTTGGTTTGCCCTCTTGTAGTTACTGCTGCCACAATCGGCTCTTCCGGTTTCCCAATACACACGTATCTCCCGCCAAGTATGACTGGGTAGATGGGGTCATCCATAACAGCCGCTTTGATCACACCTCTGACAAAGTCAGAGTGTATCTCCACCAATGCGATGGGAAGCGCTGTAGGTGCATCACTCTTACGAACTCCACAAAGTTGGACGGTCTCTGCTGTCTCTTGACCGGGTTTGACCAGGTTTCTGGCAACAATGCAATCATAAGAAAGCCCCGTGTCAAATAAGCAAGAAGTTTGAGAACCGTTCAAAGTAACAATACCTCGCGTTGAGGGTCTATCCCCAAGAGGTTGGGAATCACTGTCAATAATTCCGCCTTGCGAGACTGTTAATAAGCATCCGATGCGTTTAGGCTCGGTGTGCTCGGTCTGATCATATGTCCCGTGCTCAGGGGTTCTCCCTTTGCCACCTTGTCCTTTCTGGCTGCGCTGCCATGTAGGGCGGTCGGGTTGATCAGACTGTTTGGGGTGGTTGGGGTACTTGTTCTTGTAGAACTTGGATTTTTCAGGAGGGGGGTTTTGAGGTCCAGTTTCTCTGTGGTTGTTTTGGTTAGAAGCCTGAGAAGATTGCTCTAGGTTATGTTTTCGAAAATGCTCCTCTGTCGGTTTCCGCTTTGTGGCCGGTAGTTCAGCCAGCGCATTGTGATAACGCTCAGACTTTTCCAAAATGTCTTCAAGTTTTTCTGCCCCCTGCTCAGCGAGAAATCTCCGGGTATCAGCAGACAAAGTGTTCTTTATTTGTTCAGTTAGAACAAGTTCCTCAAGACCTTCATAGGTAGAGGGGAGCTGCGAAAGCTCAAGGCACTTTGTTAGATATCCCTTAAGACGAGATGAGAACTGGTGAAAAGTTTCAGAATTCTCTTTCCGGCTGTTGCGAAACAGTTGCAAAAACTTGCGAGCGTTCATTTCAAAGCGCTCCAGTAACGCTTTCTTCAACACATCGTAGTCGTCTTGTTGGCTACTTTCCAGCTTAGAATAAACATCATAAGCAGAACCTTTTAGGGCCTGGGAAAGTTTCATATTCCAACGCGACCTCTCTAACCCGTACAGAGTTGCAATTTTCTCAAATTTTTCTAACCATGTGTCAATCTTCTCATTTGGACAAGGAAAAGATTCAAGAGTGAAAGACATAGCATTTAGTTGAAGAGATTGAGTGTTAGCAGGGTCAGTTAAGGAAGAATGAGGAGAAGACTCTCCATTGCTGGAGGTAGAGGCAGCCCCACGACTTTGGAACTCTAGAGCTTTAAGAGCCAACTCATGCTGTCTCTGTTCCCTCTCCTTCTCCTGCTGTCTCTCCTCCCTCTCCTTCTCGTGCTGTCTCTCCTCCCTCTCCTTCTCGTGCTGTCTCTGCTTCTCCTTCTCTCTTTCCTCATGCTGCATCCTGCGAATTTCCATTTCCTCGTCCATTTTCTTCTGCTGTAATAGACGGTCTGCTTCTTCTTTCCTCCTAGCTTCTTCTTTTTCCTCTTTAGCTTCAGCTGCTTTCCTCTCCGCATCATATCTCTCAAGTTCGTCTCTGACAAAAGCTTTCGCTTCCTCTCCTTCCAGTCCCTCCTCTCTCGCTTCGTCCCTGAGAAGTTGTCTAAGCTTTGCCCTCTCGGCCATATTATGTCAGTGACTGAGACACGTGGAGATAGAAAATAGGAAAAAGAATAACCTGGTTCCTACCACTTACGAGAAAAAAATTCCAAAAATCAAAAGATGATATCCTTAACCCTGGGATACCTCCTCCAAAATAAAATCTAACTATCGCTGCTATTATCGGCAATAAAGCACTCAATGCAAAACACGACTACGCCAAATAAATGGTAGTTAAGATAACAACTGAAAAATAAGTTGCTACAGTGGAAAAGCAAAAGAATATTGCAAAAATTAAAGAGAAAAATAATCCCTTAATTTTTAAAAATCCACTATAAGTTCGCCCCTGAAGTCAGATCGGGTAAGGGAGGGAATTAATCTGGACAAAAAGTCCGAAACACACTCCTTAACTTAGTTCAAACGCCGTTCTGCCTCAGTACCCAGTGAATGTTATACACTCACCACTTTACCAGCATTTAGTATTACAATCAGCAGTTAACATATATCCCGACAAAATCAACCTGTAACCAAAATGTATATTATTCAAAGATGCTGTGGAAAAAAAAAACTTATTAGTTTGTGTGGTCAGCACGCCCGTAAACAGATCGCTAGTCTAGGGGGTAATTATTTAAAGATATAACAACTCACAAGACATCACACTCTTACTCTATATCAGAATACAGAATCTTAAGTTCAAAATCCAGATAGACGAGTCCACGTTTGTCGTACTCGTCTTCCTATTCTAAGTTCAAAGACCGGAAACGAGTCCCCATTTGTCGTAGATTTCCGATAGGAGAATTAAGACTAGGTTTGGTCCCTTCTGAATAGGTTTGAATAGGTGATAGACTCAGTGAGAGTTAGTGAAAGGTAATAGAATTTCCACACACGTGAGATGATAGATTTTGATATAGTGGCTGTCTCTGAAAGCGAAAAGAATTCTTCTCTCTCTCACCTATCTTCTACAACAGTTGTTACAGCGTCAGACAGACTACACCAATATACATATTACGTATATTTCTATCACTCACAGGCACGCACATACACGTGACGACAGGTAAACACACAGACGTGGGAAAACTATAACAATGATATATATATTATCTAGAACGAGCTGACCAAACACGATTATTAAGTTCAAGAGCGATTTTAATATCAGGAAAAATCGGCTCACAACATCAAAGAAAGTACATCAAGGAAAATACATATACACATAGTCATAAAAAATCAAGGAAATGTTGCAAGGATGATAGCCCCGTTATAGTGTTAACTCTAGGTTTAGCCCGGCCCCGTTAAGAGAACAGATGATGGCGCCAGAGTCACAGATACATAGGGTTTGAGTCTAAGAGTTTTTCTTTGTTTTATCTCGTAATTATATGCACAGAGTTTGAAAAAAATCTGATTTAACCTAAGACAAAAACACAAGAACTCTAGCCTTAGCAACAAATTATGCAGATTGGGGAAAAAAAAATGAGGACAGCAACAGGGTGTCAAAGATATAATAGTGAAAATATCACTCAGACCAGTGTACACTCATTCATTCCGCCATGGCTTCTCATTCAGGTACTCACGACTTTGCTCGCTGCCTCTTGGAACACATTGATTTTAGATTTTCACACAGACTCAAAAAATGCAGTCTTCTGCCAAGAAGTCCCCAGTTCCAAAAGACGTATTTAACTTGGAGTCTCCGGGAACGACTACTTGGGTATGCAAATTTGTTCAAATGTCTGATTAAGTCACCTAACAATTATTCCAGGCGCGGGAGTTAGCAGAGCACAGTGTCAATAGCGTAGGTTTCTAAAAAATGATGAATGTCAGGTCGGTGCCTTCTCTCAGTATAGGATTCACTTTAGTCACACCACAGATTTGTCCACAAGATATAATCTAGTCGGGAAATGATTGTTAATATTCACGCCACCAGGCAGCAAATTATATAGAGTTTCTAGAAGAAATTAAGTGCTGGCTCCAAGGTCCAGTATTTATCATTACAGTCTTTGAAAACCCGTTATAGGGATATTAGTATTTCTGTCTAACTTGCACCGTCAGATCAGTGTTACTTGAGAAAACCCACGTGGTTCAAAATAAGGACTGTCTATTTCTTCACAAGTATGGAAACTACTACTAGGTGCTGGTAAAGTTAGGGTCACCCCAAAACTTTCACTGTGTGGAGGAAAAATAACACATATAATATAATAAACAGAATCTGTACTGGTTAAAACTTACATTTAAACTTGCAAGCAGAGAGCTTTGCTTATCATTTAAACTTCCCGTGACGTAAGTTATATTTAAAAATCAGCAATCCTCATAAATTAAGAACACGTGCGTATTCCGTCACCATTCATGAGGCTGGATTCTAGAGTTTATACGTTAGTTTAGAAAAATACACTCGACTGAGTATTAGCAGTTAAATTAAATTTATAAATAGCTACAATTGCCGTTATAAGCTAGAAATTTTAATTTTTTTTAGTCTGCTTTCCACTGAATGCTTCCCTAGAAAATATAATAGCCTACCACTTTATTTCTCTTCTGCGCTAAAGAAAATAGATTAAAATGAATTAAGCGATTTAACACTTTAACACTCACAAAATCTATATATCTATCATATTAATTACCTCAACCACAGAATTACAGGTAGTCGCACAACTTAAGAATAAAAATGCTGAAAATATTTCTGGAAGTCTAGAAGTTCGACAAATTGCCGAAACAAACTGAGATCTTCGCTAACAGCTATTCTGTTTTCGAGCGACCTATCTACTGTGGAGTCTATGAGCGAGAATGAAATTAAAGTTTCAAACTTGGCCAATATCTTAAAATCAGACAAAGGGCCCAAACTTACTTCGCCAAGCGAAATTATCTCCCCTACTCCCAACATTTACGTCCGCTTAACGCGTGTCGTAACTGTCACCTACTGACCACGATGTACGCGTGTCAGTTTCAAATCCCAGACAGCCTGACTCCATTTCAGGGCAGTTTTCACACTACAGCTGACCATGGCCCAAGTGGGCGCCGTGTCAGTTTGGGATTTTCCAGCCAAATGTCTGGATACTGACCGGTGCAGATGTAAAGTATCACACCTCACCGGGACTAATGCCGAGAAGAAGCTCGCGCGCTCGGTGAGAATGTAGACGATTTGCTACGTCCTATGTTCAGCGAACCGACTTATCACGCCTTCTAACGCCCTGCAGCCCTGACATCTACGTAATATCGTCCTAGCGCGATTCTCAGTTTAAGAGAAAGAAACAGGTAAAGTTTGCGAATTATATGAGAATAATATTCGCAAAACGAATGGATGAAAAATACACAGGAAAAAAAAAGTACAGAGATATTAAAAGAGAGAGTTTATGTGAAAGAATAGGAAGAAGATGTAGGAAATTAAATGAATATAAACCCTACGTGACACTTTTCATAACATTAGAACCCCTGAACATTTCTTGTAACTTTTCGTTTGCCAGAACTCATTCCACCGGGACTCATTTAGTAGGCGGCACGAGATCAAAGAGACGAACTGAGGGATTTTAGGGGAGACTATCGGCGCTATCAAAGACAGTAGTGGTCCCTGATACGAGACGCAGTTGCTTGCCGCTATTTTCGCGTCTCGGTGTCAATCGCAACCGAGCGAACGGGGGAAAGCGAAACGGGCAGCAGCGAGCGGATACGAAGACCAGGGGGCGGTTTCTTCTCTTGATTTGGCGGTCAGATCCCCAAAAGTTCGTGAGATCAAATAAGCTGTCAAGTTTATCATGTCCCACTCAACTTACATTCCATTCTAGCTAAATAGACCATGAAGAACTAGACACGTTATCACTCGCTGGCCAGACTTTTACAGAAGCACTAGCTTTATTGAAATCTTGTTATAGATTTTCCCCTGGATTTTATATATATATTTGCAGTGTTTTCTATTCTGTGCAGAGCGGTAATATATATTGTGTAAAGTGATCAGTGGTCTAGTTCAGTCATTCTATTTCAATGGATTTTGTGTTAATTTAAATCTATTAAATTAAACCATCTCAATAGTTCCAGTGGTAAATATAATGATCTATCTATTATATTATTTCAAAAGATAATAGATGCTTAAATTAACTTTTAAAGTCGCGAAGGAATTTATAATTAATAAATTCAGTTAAGTCCTAGTTTTATAGATGTGGGTTTTTAACCACTAGAATTCGCGCAGTGTTTATTAAACACATAATTAAATACTCGAGTGTATTATAGGCTTAACGGGAAATTCATCGCGCTTTAGAAGGTTATTTGTTTTCGGTATATTACATGTCTTTTTTTTCTTTCTCACAGAGTGATCGTACCTGCAATCCCAGCATTAAGAAAGCAATAAAGAAATCAATCTAAGCAAGGCAAAGCATAAACAGTGTGTAGAGTTCCCCTGACGCAGAACTTGTTGAGACTGTGTAAATTTTTAATCTTTGAGGCGATTCTATGTTTGGAATTCCGCTATCTAACTTATAGCAAAGAAAGCACACCCAAAGACAAATTTAACGCACCATCAAACAACTTAAGTCGTAACGGGAAGAAGAACACTGGCCCGAGCTTTGTTAGTTTACTGACACAGAGAGATAATTCATAATTTCCTGAACAGTGATGTGACTAGTTTCTCACTGGACTTAAACCATACCTCACGGATAAAGTGTACCAGCACGCGTAAGAATTTTATTATCAGCGGCATAGTCAAATAGACCACACCATCCTCACCCCGGTATCAGAGACCGTGCCCTCCCATAGAAACTGTTATTAAGAAAAGAGACAACTACAGATTCATTTTCCAGCGATTACGGGATCTTTTTATGTGCTGACCGCCTACCCGCTAATCTGGGGCTAGAACTTGAACAAACACTCATACATTTAGTTTGAGGTGTAACTGCTGTTGTGTTATTCTATGGAGTGCAAGATTTTTTCAAAATCGGTAAGTGAGAGCAAGATGAGTGAAGGCCTTTGCTAGCGCGTGTATGAATGACAGGAAATTAATTCTTTTTGTGTGACCATTTTGTTAACTTGCTTACCTGGTAATATATATCTTTTCTGTATACCCTACATTGTTCCTAAGTAAGATAGTTGATAATTTGTTAACTCTGTTTAAAACCACCTCCTTTCCATCTGCTTAGTAAAGGGAAGAACAGCTGGGAAGAACAGGTTTTTTCTATCACCTATACCTAATTTTGTAACACCTCTTTCAGAGTAATTAACTTCACTGTTAGGTTAACGTACCTATGTCCCTGATATTATCTATCTTTGGACTGGGTTTATCTTTGTCTAATAAGCGGGAAGGGCTTAGTCGATACCAATCTTCTTCACCCCTTCCAAACTTGTTATTTGCATTTGTGTACTTATGATAATTTATGTAATATCTGATATTTTTAGTGATTGATGTTTAAAGTGAATAAAATCACATAAACTCATTTAGTTCTGTGTGTTGGATATACCCAAAGCCCAACTTTTCCCCTTATTCGTTTAATATAGTTTGTATCAACGTCGCCTGTGTGTGTGAAAAAAACACCAAATCGGTGTGCGCGCAGATGCGGGTCTGGAAAACTGGCAACTAATTGGTTGACCAGGAGAGTGAAAGAGAAGATTGAGAGAAACGATTTGTCGTAAATAAGTCTGTCTTTACTCTCCTCCAGCTCGCTGTGAAGCAACTATTAAATCTCTACATTTTCTATCACTGAGCTTTCCATCATCATTTTTCACTCTAAACCGGACCACTATTTCTACGACTCTTTTCTCTCAAAATAAATTTACGACATACAGTATGCGAAGAATATCAGCCGTGCCTGATAACAAAACCATTTTAAGTCAAATGTTGTGAACATACATTACATGCAAGCGCCGAAACACAATGAGTGCCATATACAATGTATCCTTTTAAATAACAGTAAAAAGGATATAGAACGAAAACACAATTTGAATTATATCCCTTTAATAAATATAATTGATTATCCCATTTTGAATGACAGGATTACACCCCTTTTTCAAAATAGTTTAATTAACTAAATTTACTAAACTATATTAAATTACACCAATCTACAATAAATCTTACTGTAAAAACGTAAAGTTTATAACATTCAGTAAATTTTAAAGAATATAAATAGTTCTCAAGATTTTCTGTATATATTTATCTAAATTAATTTAATTATTTTAAAATTTAAAAGCTATTCTGGTATCTTACAGCAGTGCAGGACGTTTTGCAATTTTCTTTGAACGATAATCTTGACCGGTTGCAATATTTTAGCGTCGTTGTCCAGAGTTATTAGAAAGGACAGCTCTATTAAGGGCACCTTTATACCAGGGAAAGGCGAGCAGAAGTTGATTGCTTAGGCAGACGACACCACCTTTTTCCCACCAAACGACAAGTCTATTGCAAACATTCTAAACACATTCACAGACTTTAGTAAAGGTAGCAGAGCTAAAATCAACAATAATGGGCATAGGCAAATGGAAAAACAAAACCGACTTTCCATTTGGGCTTGTACCAACAAACAACATCAAAATCTACTGCATCACCTTTCCTTCACACCCAAACCGCACACACAAAGACACATGGCAGAACCTAGCATCACAAATGATAAACATGCTACATAGATACAAATTCAAAACCACAACAATTTTTGGACGAAGCACGATTGTAAACAAATTAAGGGGCTGCTGTAAAACTGGTAAGGAATATAAGTTTATAAACTAATAAAAAGGTATTGAATCAGTTTTACAAAAAACAGTTCACACGAGACAAGGGACGTTTCGGGTTTTACCCTTCGTCAGCCACAAACAGGTGACGAAGACAAGAATTACATATAGTAATAGGTACTACAAAAACATACGATGATAAGAAACAATACAAAATGAGCGATACAAGCAGATGGAAAAAGTACAATGATAATACAAATAATAAACGAAACGAAAAAAAAAGAGAATGAACAAAACTTCGGAACAAGTCACTTAGCTAGAAAAGTAAATGCTCAGAATACGCAAGATCGCAGTCTTCTCTTCAAGAAATCTCGAAGGAAATGACGTAAAAGATAGCGTCATTTTTTAAGAGATACAAAAGGATATGAAACGAACCAAAACCAAAACATAAGAAGATAGATCGAAAAAAACAACGAATAAAGAAGAATGAAAGAGAGAGAAAAGCTACCAGAATTTATGCAAAATGATGTTGAATATTGAGACCTTCAGGACATAAAACGCCCCATTGAAAAATAAGACGATTCTCTAATGAAAAGCGAGTCCTGTCATCCCCGACACATGAACGGAGGGCCGTGACATGGATATCGGATTTACCTGAATGGTCAGGCCTATTGAAATGAAGGGCTACCGGTAAATGTCTGCCATGATAAATGTCATTCAAGTGCTCACGAAACCTGTCTGCCAAACGCCTGCCAGTTTCACCAATATAGGTAATGCCGCATCTCTTGCAGACCTTTCTTTTCTTCTTTCTTTGATCCTTAGCCGCCGACCGTCAAAGCAGTCAGTGGTCATCACGCCTAGTGGCGTCTTGTACTGCAACAACAAATTGATTCCACTTTGCTCGGTCGGTGGCCATCCTTCGTACAGTGCCCCAACTCTGGTTCATTCTTTGCATCTCAGCCTCCACAGTCCTCCGCCAGGTTGTTTTTGGTCGGCCTCTCTTTCGTTTTCCTTCAGGGGTCCAAAGCATAGCTGTTCTTGTGATGTCATCGGGGTCTCTTCTGAGGACATGACCAACCCAGTTCCAGCGTCTGCCAGCTATGATGGTGTGCATGTCCTCTTGCTTGCTACGAGTAAGCAGATCTTGGTTAGTGATGGTATTCGGCCAAAAGATTCGGTGAATTTTTCTTAGGCATGTTGTGTGAAAAGAGGACAATTTCGACATTTCCTTCTCTGTGACTCTCCAGCATTCCGCACCATAGAGAAGCACAGAAAGCACACAGCTCTGATATAATCTTAATTTTGTGCTTGTGCTGTATTGGGAGGACTTCCAGATGTTGTTTAGGCTAAAGAAGGCTGTTCTTGCCTTATTCATTCTGATGTTGATGTCTTTGCCTGCCCCGCCATCTCTTGCAGATGATAGCATAAATAAGGTTTCTAGATTCGCACGTGAAAGATTCTTTAATGATAAATTTTCCTTTCGGAAAAGTGACTGTCTGAGTTTGGAGTACAAACGGACAGCTCTTACATATACGGCGTTGGCACGGTTTAGTACCAAAGTATGAAGGGCTAGTATGTCGCAGACGACTGTGTACAAGAATATCCCTAAAATTTCTATCCCTACGATATGCTACCAAAGGTGTATCACGAAACAACTCTCTGGTATCAGGATCAGAGTGGAGAATAGGCAGATGTCGAAACAGAATTCTCTTCACCGCCAGACAGTGAGGATGGAAAGTTAGAACCAGTTTGAGTCTGTCAGATTGGACAGAAGGTTTAGTAGTGAGTGCAATCTGACGAGTGACGCGTGTGATACGATAAAGAGCATCAGATAAAACATGTTCTGGATAAAGACGTTGGCGAAAGAACTCGAGCATCTCTTGAGCTCGCTGATGGAAATCATCGTCATCGTGACATAACCGACGCAAGCGAAGAAGTTGAGAAAAGGGAATGGAATTTTTACAACTAAGAGGATGCGATGAAGTATAAAGAAGGAAACCGTGAGCGTCAGTAGTCTTATAATAAACAGACGTTTTAAGACCAGTAGGGCTAATAGTCACAGTGATGTCAAGGAAGTTCACTGAAGTCGTAGAAATGTGAATTTGATGGCAGGATTGAAATTTCCAACATAGTCAATGAATCGACGGAGGTCTACCTCAGACATATCTGTAATGCCAATACCATCATCAATATAACGACGGTAAAATTCGGGTATTGGTCCATCGTAACTATGAAAGACCAAATATTCAAAGTGGCCCATAAAAAGGAACTCGTAACTAGGGCCCATCTTAGTACCCATAGCAACGCTACTGATTTGGTTGAAGAATTGGCCATTAAACTCAAAAGAGTTGAGATAAAGAACCAACTCAGCAAGGCGAAGAAGCGGACCTGTACTTATAGTAAGATCAGTACGCTGGTCGAGAAATAATTGGAGTGCCTTGAGACCATCAGCATGTGGAATAGAAGTATAAAGGGAACAAACATCTAAGAGGAAAAGACGGTAAGTACGATCAGGCGTGAATCTGATCGAATCAAAGGTAGTGATAGCATGAGTAGTGTCTTTCAAATAAGAAGGCAGATTGGCGACCAAAGGCTGGAAAATACTATCAAGGAATTCGGAAATACGTTCAGTGGGACAAGAGCAGGCTGAAACAATAAGCCTACCAGGGTTAGTAATTTTATGCACCTTAGGAAGCATGTAGAAGGAAGGCTTACCACGACTAATAATAGCCCCTTCAGTCATAACTGACTATGGGAATGCGCCCCTGAGGTGACAGCCCTCAGCTGCTTATTTTCCTGGTGCTCCTTTCGACGTTTTCTCCTCACCTCTGCTTCTTGTGTGAGCCTCTCTTCGCCCAATCTGAGGTGGCGCCGTAAATAGCATCGCCACTTAGTGCGATCGACAGCTTTATCCTCCCATGTTGCTGGATCCATGTCCAGTGCCCTCATATCTCTCTTGCACACATCTTTGAACCTCAGCTGTGGTCGCCCAACTGTTCTCTTGCCATCTGCTAATTGTCCGTAGAAGATATCTTTTGGGATGCGACCATCATCCATGCGGCGAACATGGCCAAGTCAGCGAAGTCTGCGCTGTCTAAGAAGCGTATACATACTTTGAAGGCCAGCACGTGACAACACCTCTACATTTGTCACTTTATCTTTCCACGAGATGCCGAGGATGCGGCGTAGACACCGCAAATGGAAGGTATTGAGCCTTCTTTCTTGCTTAGCATGGGTCGTCCAGGTCTCGCTGCCATATAGGAGTGTGCTGGTGACGCAGGTATTATATACCGCAGCTTTGGTCTTCATTGTGAGTTTAGAGTTTCCCCAAATACGCGATGTGAGGCGGGCAAAGGTAGCTGCAGCTTTGCCAATGCGGCTGTCGATTTCTGTATCCATTGAGAGTTTGTCATTGATGGTAGACCCTAGGTATGTGAAGTGGTGCACCACTGCCTATAGGGTGAAGCTGGAGTGTCCTCTCCAGGGCGCGAGCTTGGGCACAGTTATATGGAGATCAAGCTGTTGCCCATGCAGCATGTTCCCCCTCTCCACACAGCCGGTAGATCCAAAGGAACGGCAGTAGCCGATACAGTTTGGTACCAGCCATGTCGCAGGAGTTGCCAGAATAATGTCGAATCGACATTAGACTGCCTTAGGGACTCCGACTCCGGATTTATCCTCAGGGTTTACTCCCGAAGCCAATTCCATAAATGGATATTCCCGCAAGGCAGCGGTGGTTTGAATTCAGAGTTCCTTCTCTTAGATAAGCTACCAACCAAGGATCACGAGCCCTATCTGCCCGAAGCTGCTGGTTTTAAGGCGCCAGTCGCTCGCCTTTGCCCCTTCTCCCGTCAGTGGAAACAGTTCCGCCGGGCTCAAATTGAGCCACACGTGAAGGCCGGGAGCTGGACTTGGTTGTCAGAGGCTGTTTGAGGCGCGTGCCATAGAAGTATTTTATCTGCAGTGAGAGCTTATCCTCACTACAACTCCCGGAATAACAACCTTTGGAACCAAAGACTACTATCAAAAATATGGAGAGATAAAGCACCAGAAGGAAGAAGATCATCACGGACAAGGCCCCGGATAGTCTCATAAACAGTAAGATTATTCCGGACTGTAGCATCACCAGAACAAGGTGAGTAAAAGGTGGTGTTACCTAGCTGTGTAACTCCTTCATGAATGTATAGGTCCTTACGCCAAACAACCACAGCACCACCTTTGTCTGCCGGCTTGATAACAATATCATCACGGTTTCTAAGGCGTGACAATGCCCGCCATTCAGAAGACGTGAGGTTAGATCGACGGAGACGGCGTAGAGTAAGCTGGTCAATATCATGTAAAGTATTGGCAATATATAAATCCAGAGCACGAGAAGCTCCTGGAGCTGGAGTCCAGTCTAGTTTAGGTTTGCCAAAACGACGAAAGATATCATCATTATCGGAAACCCTGGTAGAATCATTACCATTACGATTGTAATATTTGAGACGCTTTATCTCTCCATATTTTTGATAGTAGTCTTGGTAAGCCTTCCTTCTACATGCTTCCTAAGGTGCATACAATTACTAACCCTGGTAGGCTTATTGTTTCAGCCTGCTCTTGTCCCACTGAACGTATTTCCGAATTCCTTGATAGTATTTTCCAGCCTTTGGTCGCCAATCTGCCTTCTTATTTGAAAGACACTACTCATGCTATCACTACCTTTGATTCGATCAGATTCACGCCTGATCGTACTTACCGTCTTTTCCTCCTAGATGTTTGTTCCCTTTATACTTCTATTCCACATGCTGAAGGTCTCAAGGCACTCCAATTATTTCTCGACCAGCGTACTGATCTTACTATAAGTACAGGTCCGCTTCTTCGCCTTGCTGAGTTGGTTCTTTATCTCAACTCTTTTGAGTTTAATGGCCAATTCTTCAACCAAATCAGTAGCGTTGCTATGGGTACTAAGATGGGCCCTAGTTACGAGTGCCTTTTTATGGGCCACTTTGAATATTTGGTCTTTCATAGTTACGATGGACCAATACCCGAATTTTACCGTCGTTATATTGATGATGGTATTGACATTACAGATATGTCTGAGGTAGACCTCCGTCGATTCATTGACTATGTTGGAAATTTCAATCCTGCCATCAAATTCACATTTCTACGACTTCAGTGAACTTCCTTGACATCACTGTGACTATTAGCCCTACTGGTCTTAAAACGTCTGTTTATTATAAGACTACTGACGCTCACGGTTTCCTTCTTTATACTTCATCGCATCCTCTTAGTTGTAAAAATTCCATTCCCTTTTCTCAACTTCTTCGCTTGCGTCGGTTATGTCACGATGACGATGATTTTCATCAGCGAGCTCAAGAGATGCTCGAGTTCTTTCGCCAACGTCTTTATCCAGAACATGTTTTATCTGATGCTCTTTATCGTATCACACGCGTCACTCGTCAGATTGCACTCACTACTAAACCTTCTGTCCAATCTGACAGACTCAAACTGGTTCTAACTTTCCATCCTCACTGGCGGTGAAGAGAATTCTGTTTCTACATCTGCCTATTCTCCACTTTGATCCCGATACCAGAGAGTTGTTTCGTGATACACCTTTGGTAGCATATCGTAGGGATAGAAATTTTAGGGATATTCTTGTACACAGTCGTCTGCGACATACTAGCCCTTCATACTTTAGTACTAAACCGTGCCAACGCCGTATATGTAAGAGCTGTCCGTTTGTACTCCAAACTCAGACAGTCACTTTTCCGAAAGGAAAATTTATCATTAAAGAGTCTTTCACGTGCGAATCCAGAAACCTTATTTATGCTATCATCTGCAAGAGGTGCGGCATTACCTATATTGGTGAAACTGGCAGGCGTTTGGCAGACAGGTTTCGCGAGCACTTGAATGACATTTATCATGGCAGACATTTACCGGTGGCCCTTCATTTCAATAGGCCTGACCATTCAGGTAAATCCGATATCCATGTCACGGCCCTCCGTTCATGTGTCGGGGATGACAGGTCTCGCTTTTCATTAGAGAATCGTCTTATTTTTCAATGGGGCGTTTTATGTCCTGAAGGTCTCAATATTCAACATCATTTTGCATAAATTCTGGTAGCTTTTCTCTCTCTCGTTCATTCTTCTTTATTCGTTGTTTTTTCGATCTATCTTCTTATGTTTTGGTTTTGGTTCGTTTCATATCCTTTTGTATCTCTAAAAAATGACGCTATCTTTTACGTCATTTCCTTCGAGATTTCTTGAAGAGAGGACTGCGATCTTGCGTATTCCGAGCATTTACATTTCTAGCTAAGTGACTTGTTCCGAAGTTTTGTTCATTCTCTTTTTTTTTCGTTTCGTTTATTATTTGTATTATCATTGTACTTTTTCCATCTGCTTGTATCGCTCATTTTGTATTGTTTCTTATCATCGTATGTTTTTGTAGTACCTATTACTATATGTAATTCTTGTCTTCGTCACCTGTTTGTGGCTGACGAAGGGTAAAACCCGAAACGTCCCTTGTCTCATGTGAACTGTTTTTTGTAAAACTGATTCAATACCTTTTTATTAGTTTATAAACTTATATTACGATTGTAAACACTTATGTCATTCCCAAATTATTATACGTAGCCATAGTTTTTGACCCCCCCCCCCCCCCCCAAACAGACCATTAAAGACATAAACAAACAGATCAGAAAATGTATTTTTAGTCACACAATCTACAGCATAAAACATAAGACACATATACAAGAAAAGAAACAGGGAGGGATTGCACTCCAGGACATACAGACAAAGATCCAAGCACTTAGAATCAAACACGTAGGGAACATCATCAAACATCCAGAGCAACACGCGCTAGCACACTATTACATGGGGCTCAGACTCACCAGACTGAGACCACTAAACAACTCAATGCCGCACCATTTCGGCCCACTACCATCATTTTACAAGTCATGCATACAAGCCATTCACGGACACGACAGCCTAATTCACCAGAAAACAAATGCAATCAACAAACACTTAGCCAAACTACAAGCACCCCCACTACATCTCAGAATTAAAAGAGGACAGAAATACTTCAAGACAAATTATACTGACACCTTCACCAACTTACACAACCCTCACATCACTGCCAAGGCAAGAGAGGTGACCTTTAGGCTCATATACAACATGACACCCACAACAGAACGACAAGCTCACAGATCCAAGCAAACATCACAATGTCAGCTGTGTAAAACACACATACAAGAAACTGAGGATCATATTTACTACACGTGCAACACAGTCATACTCATGAGGAAAGCTTTGCAAAGTATCATTGCCTCACACACGGAAAAACCCGTAGACATTTACCAAGCTATTTTTTTAAACACGGTACCAAGAACAACAAAAGACACTCATACAAAACTTCTCATGTTATTATCTCAGTACGGATATTTCATTTGGACGTTTAGGAAATTAGCAGTTTTCAAATACCGCCATTTTAATCCCCATATATTTTTAACTGTTTTTCTCCAAAAGGCAGCGTCAATATCACCTGCGTTTACCGTACGACAGAGTAACATTCCTCTGCCTCCTCCAACTTAATCGAGGAAGTGGAGGGGAACTGCGGTAAGACGTGGAATACAATGGATCGGTTTGAAAAAAAATCGAAAAAAGGTGATTCGTCTTACGAGGACAAAAGACAAAGAAAATAGTCTACGTTACGGCCACAAGGCCTTCGTCAGGAAAGGAAAGAAAGTGAAGGCTAGATAGGACACATAAAAACTAAATAAAATAAAAACTGGGTACTTCCCTGAAGGCAAGAACCGAAATTCTATCCAAATCGCTGTCTGTTGATGAGCGCGTGGCTGAACAGAAAGAGAACTTTCTGTTCAGCCACGCGCTCATCAACAGACAGCGATTTGGATAGAATTTCGGTTCTTGCCTTCAGGGAAGTACCCAGTTTTTATTTTATTTAGTTTTTATGTGTCCTATCTAGCCTTCACTTTCTTTCCTTTCCTGACGAAGGCCTTGTGGCCGTAACGTAGACTATTTTCTTTGTCTTTTGTCCTCGTAAGACGAATCACCTTTTTTCGATTTTTTTTCAACTCCTCCAACTTAAGGTAGTGCCTAAACGCTATAAAACCTCCCCCCTTTACTTCTATTTTCCTCTTCGTGTCAGTGCGTGCTAGCCTCTTGAAAGGCTTTAGTTGAATCTGCCCACAAAAGCAGGATGTAACACGGACTGCTCTCCTACCCGGGGCTTTCAATGGTGTCTCACACCCCTTTCTGCCAATCTTACCTCTAGGCGCCTATGTTCTAACAGCCGCACGTCTACCTAGCGTTTTCTGTTATTTTTCTGAGAGTGTGTGTGGGTGTGCAGGTTTTTCGAATGTAATTTTTCTGTGTATTTAAAATATACCACCTTTGTTTAAATGTGTACATGTTCTCTTGATTTGGAAGTTTTTACATGTCACAGAAGATTTATATGAATAAAAATCAATTGGGAAAAACATATAAATATATATATATATTCTTATACTACCACTTTCACTCCTACTTTTTCTATTTGAGTGCTATATTCTCGAGGCTCACAACGGGCTGATCACCCGTTTGCCAGTCACTTCGATTACGGAAACAACAGCAAATGGGTTGATTTGCCGTTGCCCTAAAGACGCCATTAGGCGTGATGGGAAATAATGGCAAAGAAAACCTATCTGCTGTTGTCCTAAGACGCCACTAGGCGTAATGGCCACTGACTGCTTTGACGGTCGGTGGCTAAGGACGGAAGAAGAAGAATTCTCGAGGCTACACAGTGGTGGGTGCTAAACTATCACATCCGTGATTGAAACTTGGAGGCTTTCTGCAATGCAGACTGTGGCCTTCATAGCTTTCCTGTCTATCCGAACCGCCTATTGTATCTCCAAGCCGTCCTTTGTTCTGTAAGCCATAAGTTATCTTCAATGTATTTAACTAATTTTTATTTTCATTTTACATAATTAAAATTTTGAAGTGATTTAATTTGTGTGTGTATGTGTATAAAATTACTGGTAAATACACGCAAGTCCTTATATAGCATGTATTTTAATCACATTCTATGTTGTAAAATGAACATGCTTTAAGATTTGAAATTGGATCGCTAGCGTCGCCAGTGTGCCTAGCCGCCCTGGGCTGCTCAAGGCTGAGTGTACATTTAGTTGGCGGAAACCCACCCAGCCTAGAGAAAAGCGTTATGCAGCACACAATGGACACTCTCCCTCAATCCAGGAAGGGGGGGGGGGGGTTACAATACCAAGCCCAGGCGATATTTTTCAAGTGTTTCTTTGTTACAGCAGCCAGACTGGACACTGAAGTTACTTCAGAATCCAAAAGAGCCCGAAATTTTTAACCACTATAAGCCCCTTGTCATATGAAGTTTCTGGGTTACTAAAATTCATCCCTTTCTATTTCCCTATTTTATTTAAAATGTTTTAACCCTGAAGACTGACCATTTAAGTGTGCAAATGAAAGGTTGAATACGCACGAGTGTTATTTATATGTAATTTATAAGGTACCTGTTATGTTTTTCCACTGTAAAATGTACACGGTTTTGTTAAAGTACCGTTATCACATTCTTTGCTTGTAAAATGCAACAGGTTTTGTAAATTGAAATGTTTAATTATTTATATTTACTGTTTTAAGTGTGCAGATGAAAGCGAGAGTTACGCACGAGTGTTCATATGAAATGTTAAAATGTACTTTCCATGTTTTCTATTTTTGTAACATGTACACTGATTTGTAAAATTGCAAAGAAATGAAAATAAAGTTCACTTAAAAAGAAAAAGAGACACATTTACTCGGCCTTTTGGCTAAGATCAAAGTGTTATACTTTTAGGGATCATTTCTAGAGTATGCCGGGTCTTAGCCAGGGCCGGGATCACACACCTTAACACATTAAACCTAATAAAGTCATTAGACCTCATTTTGAACCCCAAAAGGGGCATTAAATTTTAAAAAAAGAGACACATTTACTAAAATGGTTCGTACCAAGCCACAAGCAAACAAGAGAAAAATCTATAGCCCTCCAACACTTGACAGCAAACATGAATCTGCAAAGAACAGTCAGCCGGAGAACAAGACTGCCCCAATTACTCGCGTCGGGGCCGATACTTCTCAGAAGCCGAACAATGCAACCCAGAACTTTGAAGGCAGAGGATAACCAGACTCCGAATCCCGACGAAGCAACTTCACCGGTAAAACAAGATGTCGGGGCGGTGGCTCTATCGTGCAGTGACCAGGAAACATCTGTAAAACTGTCGCATGTTACGCAATTGCCTAGTTAAATGTTTGAAGACCGAAAAGTGGGACACCAGTATTCTGGCCTGAACAAAGGAATGTGGGGGTATTTTCCTGTGTGTATCTAGGGCAGCCAATCAGAACAGGGGTCTCCCACGGACAGATTTAATGACTTCGGCGAGTGTATAAGGAAGAATAAATCGTCCGAAATCATGGTTAGAATTAGACATCGCGAAGGAGAACGGAATGACAGACAAGGATGAGAATGGTCTCCTTTTGACGGGAATATCTTCATTTATGTATAGGTACAAGGAAATCAGAAGGGAGTAAGTAGTTGTGAAAAATTTTGCAAGAATAAATGTCCGTGCATTGAGAAATCCTGTGTTTTTCCTATTTAAAATTCTAGATAAAATCGTTAACACAACAGATATAGGAAAACAACATATGGATATAAAGGTCAACTCACGGAGAACGGAAATATATAACTCCAAAGGCTTGAACTGGGAAAGGTGAAATGCACGAGACCAAGGTTGGAAGCTCATTTAGCACAACCCCCTCGAAGTTACAACTATTTTGGGAAGTTTGCTGGAGTTGCGAGCCTTGTTTCCTGTACGTCCGATAGCTCCCTATATAAGGGCGGTCGTAAATGATTTCAAATAAACCCCAATTATAACCAACTTTCAGGTTGAACAGGGTATTACAACAACATAGTAGACGAAAACAACAACAACAACAACAACAATTTCAAAATCACTTGTACAGCGAAGCAAGACAGAAGGACAACGGCTGGAGAGAGAGAAACGTGTCATGGCCAATATCTTGTTATTTGCAGCCAGGCAGTTCTGTTACTCCACAAAAGCCAGTCTTTACTGATCTTAATTAGATCCTGCGAGGGTATGTAAAGTTACTATGTAAAATAATACAGTAATTACAACTTTATTTCAGGATTTGTTTAATCTATATATTATGAAAGTATCATGTATATTAATTGATTACTTGGTATGATTGTTGAAGATTGGAACCAGAAATATAACCACCATGACTGAGTCCGTATCAGGGCTAGCACAATCCTTTTCAGGACTAATAACAATGTTTTCAGGACTACCAACAATCATTATCAGGGCTTATTCAATCTGTCTTCAAGTTACTGCACTTTACAGAGCTAACGTGTCAGGCAGGGGGATACTATAACCTCATACCATATATGTGTGTACATATTATTTTGTATTATTTGATTTTATAAAATGTTCCACAGTAGACACCTGTCTTGTCACTGATCCATAATCATGCATTTTCACGCATACATCTGAAAACAAATTCATCTCACCTACAATAGGAATGTGGTAATTGTTATCCACAAATAGCCACATATCCTACAATTATATGCAGGTTCATACTTGTCAACCCAAAGTCAGAGGTCAATGATCAAGAATTGCTCGATGATCAATGCTAATCGCCCCGGCAGTGTCTGGATTGGTAGAAGCACGACCTACTGAAGCTGTACATCTCATATGAACACTGATTAACCTAACAGATGAGTGATATTTGTGACAATCGTGCACCCAAGAAGTGATAACTGTCAAGCAGAGTTTTATGATGACAATTTGCGTCATAGCTAGTGCAAGTTATAAAGTGAATAAGACAGTGAAGAAGTCTATTACCCAACTAATTGGAAGAGTCTAAAGAAATGACATTTTAGTGTAACTTGTAAAAACTGTAATTGATTTCGCCAATTTGGTTTTTTTGTATAAATATAAATTTTGTATCAAGTCACATACAATCACCACAATTAGATAGATGTAAATAAAGAGGATATAAATTGTATTCATCAGCTTTATTCATTCAATAGTAGTTGATACCGAGTTTGGTTGAATTTTTATTAATATCACAGGTGGTCACATAGCGGAGGTGGCGCAGTAAGGTCTGACTGTTCTCTGAATATTTTCAGTCCAGATACTTTCACAGCCGTGACTATCGAGTGATACCAGTGTACTTCTCTGTCACTGGGACCTCACACATTCTGGAGAGAATACTATTTCTACTCTAGCACTATCATCTCACGCATATAAAACCTTCCGCTACAAAAACATGGCCACAAAAATTCGACGGCAGAGGGCAACAATGCTCTAAAGCCCGACAAAGCAAAACCACAGCCAAAACAAGATGTCATAGTCGAGTCTCCATCATGCAGTGACCAGGCAATTTCGGTAAAACGAGACCAGAAGCAGAACGTGAATCCGTCCCGCTGACCATACGCTCAAACTGAGACGGAAGTCGGAGCGTGCCAACTTCGCAAGCAAAGAAATGCCGTTTCTCACAAGGCACTGCAGGAAAGAATCATTAAGATCACTCAGATGTCGGGAGGTGAGGCCTCGCTCAGGGCCCTACCTGACGATAAAGTGATCGGTATTCTCGAGGCAATATCTGGCAGGAGGAGTATAACTAAAGTTACAAGACACGAAAAAGGAGTTGTAATAGCTCTAAATAACACGGAGAAGACAAACGAACTGATGGTCGAACTAGAGTCCGGACACAAAGAAGTCCAGCTGCCCCACCAGATTAAAGTTACTGTGGAGATCTACAAGAAGACTAAAAAGATAGTTCTAAGGGGGGTCGACAACAATTGGTCTACACAAGAAGTCCACAGCCGCCTGCAAACAGAAAACAAGAATATCAAAATAACACAGGTTGAAAGACTGAAGACGTGGGACAAGAAGGACACAAACCTACTTATCCTAACTATTGAAGGGACTTCAAGACCAAGTCAACTAAACCTAGACGATAGATGTCGAAAACAGAAGAGTACATCCCTCCTGTTATGCAGTGCTCAAACTGCCAGCAATTTTCGCACACTAAGAAAACGTGCAAGAAAGAGACTGTTTGTCGGTACTGTGCAGGAAGTCGCTCTTACAATGAATGTCCTCACGCAAAAAAGGATACCAACTATAAAGTGAGCAACTCCAACAGAACCTGCGCAAACTATCTCGGGAACCACGGGGCAAGATACCGTGGCTGTCCGATCTTCTATGAGACAAAGGCCATACTGAAGGAATCTGTAACCAAAAACATCCCCTTCAGAGAAGCAAGACAGCTAGTGGCTTCAGGCGGCACTGCTAAACAGGAACAGCACACAAGAACCCAACTAATAAAACTTACCACAGAGGTGCGAGACATAAAACAAAAACTCAAAGTCGAGAAGAACAGACAGCACAACGAAGACACAGATACCATAAGAGACGAAACAATAGGAGCCTTACAGAGCGCCCAGGCAATGTTACGGGACATGAAATTCATTCAACACCAAATAGAAGTCGACATCGCTAAATTCGCAGAGCTAAAGGAAGAGAACGAAGAAGTCCTCAAAAGAATTCAAACAGAGAGAAGGATCATCGAGGATATCGTAACCAAAAGCAATCAAGGAAGAGAAAGAAGCAAAGAAACTAAAGACCAAATAATTACCGAAACCGTAGAGGAACGCCTACCAAAAAGCAATCAAGGAAGAGAAAGAAGCAAAGAGGCGGAAGACAAAATAATTACCGAAACCCTAAAGGAACTCCTACCAAATATAATAAAGACAGTCATGATCAACACACAGCCGAAAAAGACAACGAGTAGGGACCTAACAGGCAGCTAGTGGTCCTTTTCAGGGCCAGTCCTTTCCAGGACTAGGAATGTCGTTACCAGCGAAGACGTTAACACCCTATATACCCCAGTATAACCGTTTGTAACCCTTCAAAGGGTTTTGGTTGAACAGGGTATTACAGCAAAATAACAGACGTAAGGGAAAAAAAAAAAAAAGAACAACGATGATGGTAAAAAAAAATAAAACAAAGATGGAACACGAAACTTTTTTTGACGGCGTAACTGCCTTACATAAATGTGTATATAAATAAGAACGTTTCTGTCACGAAATAAAATAATACCGTAGTGCAAGTCGGGTTTAGTGTGAATCGCGTTTTAGGAAGGTTTAACTATTTTTTTGTTTTAATTGTACTATTGCCTTGAGGTGTGCTTCTAAAGTCCATTCTGAAGAGAGTGGTACCAGTTTTAAGTGGAGCATAGGGAGCCGCGATGGTGTAATGGTTACCACACTGCGCTAGCGATCAGGTGTTCAAGGAAATGAAAATGGTGAGGATGACAAGGAAAGACCTTGAACTGATGGTACGCAACAGGAGGACATAGCATATGTTCGTGGAAGGCCTATGCTCCTTGGGGAGCTAGAGGGTATTGATTGATTGTTTGAATTATATTTTATTTGTTACAGTGACAGAGTTTGACCATAGGATGATAGATTGTTTGAATTATATGTTATTTGTTACAGTGACAGAGTTTGACCATAGGATGATTGATTGTTTGAATTATATGTTATTTGTTACGGTGACAGAGTTTGACCATAGGATGATTGATTGTTTGAATTAAATGTTATTTGTTACAGTGACAGGAGATTGACCATAGGATGATTGATTGTTTGAATTATATGTTATTTGTTACAGTGACAGAATTTGACCACAGGATGATTGATTGTTTGAATTATATGTTATTTGTTACAGTGGCAGAGTTTGACCATAGGATGATTGATTGTTTGAATTATATGTTATTTGTTACAGTGACAGAATTTGACCACAGGATGATTGATTGTTTGAATTATATGTTATTTGTTACAGTGACAGAGTTTGACCATAGGATGATTGATTGTTTGAATTATATGTTATTTGTTACAGTGACAGAGTTTGACCATAGGATGAGCAGAATAAACGATACTGAAGCACACACACAAAAAAAACCTCACTTTGAGCCCCAGAAGGGGTATTTAAAAAATAAAAATAAAAAAAATGAAGTCTTAACTAGGGCCGGGATGACACATAATTTAAACATTTTACTCAATAAAGTCAATAGACTTCACTTTGAGCCCCAGAAGGGGTATTTAAAAAAAAAAAAATGAAGCGGACAGACGTATTATTGCTAACCTCAAAGTACACAACGCTGATACGTCCTTTTTAGGACGAGACACAGTGGAGAAATTCATCGAACTACTCAAGTTTTCAGATAAGTTTATATATATTTTTTATATCTATCTTTAGTATTAGCTTATTGCAGTTGGTTTTAGGTGACTAGGTAATTGTTAGTTTGAAAGTCTATTAAATACGCTTGATAGAAATAATAAAGATAAGTGGCAATTCCTTTTTAGTTTGATTTAAGTATTAGCTTATTACATTTAATATCAAGTAATTGGTGACTAGTTAAGTATCGCTTGGAATATTAATATAACTCAGGAACTTTAGGGCAAAAAAAAAAAAAATTAAATAGATCCAAGCGCCAAGTGGCACTTGCTTGTGTGAGATCTGGCAATCATCTTGATAGACATAATTTAAGTGGTGATTTCCTTTGTAGTTTGATGTAAGTATTAGATTATTGCAGTTAATATTAAGTATTAGGGGACTATTTAACTATTGCTTTAAATATTTGTATAAGTTAGGAACTATAGTGAGGAAAAAATTAAAAAAAAAAAAACCAAAAACTACAGATTACTAGTAATAATAATCAACCATCAAAATATAATTTAATTAATACAAATATATTAAAGGTACCTGGCAAAATTCGAACTAGATTTAACTGTTCAACAAGGTCTACTAGACAGGTTTAAAAGTGTTTCTTAAATAATAATAGTATACAATTTAAAAAATAAAGAAAGGAGAAAGCAAGGATATACATAACTTAAGATTAAAGCAGTGAGACTAAGGATAAACATTAAAGTTCATACAAAACTAAGCACATAATAAAAAGAGTAGTAGCAAATTAAAAGACAGGAACAATGCCACCGACAACCAGGGCACAGTCCGGGGAATGCAAAGCATGGGCCAAGACACCTGAAAAGGACAAAACACCAAACCTGACAGAAAAAGAAACAGGACCACGAACCATGAAGTCAGAGACAAAGAAATAAAAGACAGGATAGAGACAATAAGGGAAAAACTGGAAGGATGCTCAGAAGTAAAAACAACAATAAGCATAAACAATAAAGGCAAAAACTCAGGAACCAGGACAGCTAACAAAAAGATAGGACTCAGGGAAGATGAAAATCAGGTCAACCAGAAAAACACAACCAAAAGAAGTCAGGAAACCAGAGGAGAAAACAAAGAGGACTTCAACCGAAAGGAAACCCCGAAAAAAGTTAAAATTACACACATAGCTGGAACGGAAGCCACGCTTAGATCTCTCCCGGACGACAAAATCCTGGTCATCCTGGAAAAAGTAATTGATAAAACACCCATTGCCAAAATACAAAAACAAAAAAGTGGAGTAATGCTAACATTAAATGAAACAGAAAAAACAAAAACTTTACTACAAGAACGACAGGAAAAACCTAAATTGATCCAAGTAGCCCACAACATCAAAATACAAATAGAAATTTCAAAAGAAACCAGAAGATGTGTGGTAAAAGGTATAAACCCAACCCTATCAGGTGAGGAAGTTTTAAACAACCTGGCCAAGCAGAACCCAGATTTAAAGCTGGTACACGTGGAACGAATAACAATGAAAGGGAGTGTGGTAACCCCAGTGGTAATAATAACGACAGAAGGGAGGGAACCCCCCTAAGACAGTATTATTTGGGAAAGCTAAAAAGAACACAGAAGCCTACATTCCCCCAGTTTTGCAGTGCTCCAACTGCATGAAATTTGGCCACGGCCAAAACAGTTGCAGGGGAAGTCAGTATGCAGGTTTTGTGCATGTGCGCACCCTTTTACCCAGTGCAAAAAGGCTAAGTCAGATACTGACTATAAAAAGGATCATGAAAACAGAAAATACATTAACTGCAAAGGGAACCACAGCGCCAGGTTCCAGGGCTGCCCAGTGTATCAGCAAACCAAAAAAGCTTTGAAGGAATCAATAACAAGCAAAACCCCTTTCAAAACGGTCATTAAAGATATAAATGAAAACAACACATATACGAGCACTAAAGTAATTACAGAAATCAAGAGTGTGCAAGAGGAAGTTAAAATGATTAAAACGCAGTTGGCTAAAGAAAGTAAGAACCAGGTAGATAGTAACAAAACAGCACCAAAAAAGCAGTCGGATGGTACAACTACATCCTTGGAAGGTACGAATGCACTGAAAAGTGCAGAGGCAATGCTTCAAGAAGTGAAAGCCATACAGCACCAAATTTCCCAGGATGTAGTTAAATTGTAAGCACTGAAAAAAGAAAATGAAATGATACTAGTTAAATTATCTGAACTGAAAGTGGAAAATGAAATTACACTAAACAGGATAGAAAATCAGAGACAGGAGATTAACATAGACAGAGAAGCAATAGAAAAGGAAAGTGGCAAACAAAAGCAAGAAGCCAAATGGAAAGAATGGGTAACAAACACCATCAAGCACATAGAGAGAGTTTTGATAGAGGAAAGAACAGAAGAATCGTCACAAACCCAAGTACTGAAAAAAGTCTTTAATTACATAAAAGAATCACCACGAAGAGTAGGCCTTATGCCTCAAGCAACTGATAGGGCCAATACAAACTAAGAGCAAACTGATAGTTCTAACACAAAACAAAAGGGATACTAGTTAATATAAACAATGAATAAGAAAGGGTGTAGAATTGTTCAGTGGAATTGTAGGGGTATCAAAAAGAATTTTGCACTCTTCTAGCAGAGACAGGAGGAACTAACACTATATATGCTGTTCAAGAGACACTTTTAAACCTGTCGTAAAATACAATCTGTATGTACAACACGCTCACATATGTCTCGAGATTTCATCGATTGAACTGTATAATATGGTTGTTTATAAGTATAAAATAACCTAGGAATAAAAGAGCGAAGTTATGGAGATCGTTGTCGCCGACACCGCAAGTCAGTGCTAACATTTTATGCCTCGATCTTGAGAAAAACGTATCACATGCTACACAAAACTAAAGCCTAGTTTTTGAGCAAGATAGTAAGACAGAAACGTGGAAAGAATAAAAAGGAAGCATAAAAGTGAGAGAAAGACTGCTATTCGCAAATGCGTTTGGTTCTGCTCTAGTGTCGCTCGCTGGCAGAAGTGCAAAGCGATATCGCAGCTTAGTTTCAAAAATACGATGGAAAAACCCCTTTTTCTGTAACGCAGACGCGAATGTATATTACCACACTGTTGGACAACACAGTTCAAAAACACGTACACACAACGTATTTTTAGCGAAAAAGTAAGTCTAAAGTAACAGACAGACAGCATTTTGACGCTTTTGTGACGTATTACTACCAGCGTTGTCTCGTTCGAATGAGAGCGACAGTTAAGAAAACGAAAAAAATTACGAGTAACGTGGAAATTTTACAAGAAAAAAATACCGTAATGACAGGAAAGGAAAGGAGCATAGTTAGTGGTGCTACGAGTTAGTGTTTACAGATTTGTATTGGCAAGATAGAAAAAAAAATGTGTTAGTTGAGGAAATGAAGCATAAAAACGAGATAGTGACAGAAGACAGAGGGACGAACCGACTACTTCTTTCTCAGTTTGCCCTGAGGTGGGTATAGGGGGGAAGAGTACAAGGTTTGAAATTTGAAGTTTATTTTGATAATAGGACGCTATAAGCCAACGGTCCCTGATTGGTTGTAGGCAAATATACTAAGGGGGAAATAAAACCAATTAGTAGTTAGTATTCGGGGCCACTTGTAAAAGAAATTTTGTATACTCAAGTTGTTTTTAAGCAAGATATCAGTACTATCTTGTCTTATGCTGATCTGCACCAGCAGGAGATCTGGATTTTGACCATATTATCTCAAAATAAAAGCAGCTTAGTGTTAATATTTCTTGATTCCGGGTTTCCTCAAAGACTCGAAGTGAGCCCAGGTCACCTGAGATCTGTTATATTTTCTACACTTGAAGAAAGGAGGCAGTAGCAACTGTGGACCTCCCTGTTATTTCTAAAAGCAGACCGTGATGTGTTATTAGAAGTTGGTGGAGTGACTAGACTTCATCCTGTATACCAAAAGACACAGAGATAAGTCAGCGTCTGCAGGCATTTGATAGACTAAACCACAAACTCTCATTTCCAAATGCTTTAAGAAATTCTTCAGATCATGATGAATAAAAACGTTCTTCCTACAAATCCCCACTCATAGGAACAAGACTAAAGTGACACTGTTAACTATGGACACATTTAAGTAAATTTGTGAATAATAATAATAATAATAATATATATATATATATATATATATATATATATATATATATATATATATATATACTTACTTACTTACTTACTTACTTAGTCTAGTCCTCGGTCCTTCAAAGATTGTCTAATGTTGTCCTCCCAGCGGACTCTGGGTCCTCCTGGAGGTCTGGATCCCTGGCTCTTTGTTTCCCATGCTTGTCGTGGTAGCCGATCTTCTCCCATTCTGCAGACATCTTAGTTGGGACTGTTCTATTTGGGTCTGCAGCGGATAGGATTTTAGGCCTTGACGGATCGTCTGGTTGCGGACCATGTCTCTTCTTGTTACTTCAACCACTTTCCTCAGATACCTCATTTCTGAGGTTTGGATCTGGCTTTTGTGGGTTGTAGTCATTGCCCACGACTCGCATCCATATGTCAAGACTGGGACATAGGTGGAGCGGTATACAGCCATCTTCGTTTTCTTACCAACCTCTTTCTTGCTGAGGAATCCACGATTTATGGCCTGAAAAAGTCTCCCAGCCGCTGCTTTTCGAGTGGCCAACTCTTCTTTGATGCCTCCCTTTCGGTCTATAATAGCTCCGAGATATTTAAAGTGGTCGACCTGCTCCAGGACCTGTTCTCCCAACTTAATCTGATGTTTTCTTTCTTCTCGTGATATCACCATGGATTTTGTTTTAGAGCTGCTTATGACCATCCCTCTCTTCTCCAGCTCTTCCTTCCAGACTTGCAGGTTGGATTGGAGATGTGCCTCTGATTTAGCAATCAGGGCAACATCATCAGCAAATGCCAGCTCCGAAATATAGACCTGTCTCATCTTCCAGTACCCCACTGAATACTTTCTTGTTCTCTCCTTACATGCCTTGATGACATCGTCCATAAGGAGTATGAAGAGGTAAGGTGATAGGATATCACCTTGTCTTACACCAGTGGTGGTCCTGAACTCTTCTGACTTATGGTTTGCTGTCCTCACATAATTTCTGCAAGACTTGTAGAAGCTCTGTATAGCATGAATCAGAGGTGCTGGAATATTCTTCCTTGCCAAACAGGCCCAAAGTTTGCTCCAGGGGACCCTGTCAAACGCCTTTTCCAGATCTATGAAACAAAGATGGATCTCACTCTTATACTCAAGGGCCTTTTCACTCAGCTGTCTGAGTGTGAAGATCAGGTCTTGAGTACTTCGGTTTGCTCGGAATCCGCACTGGACCTCATGCAATTGTGGCTCAGCCAGGCGTTGGAGTCTCTGCTCTAGGATTCTAGAGTAGATTTTACCAGGGACACTGAGAAGGGATATGCCTCTATGGTTTCCACATTGTCGATTGTCACCCTTTTTGAAGTTTCAATATTCCAGTATGCACAAAATTGTGGTACTGGAACAATAAAGTGTAAAAAGATTAATTCAATTTAAAACTTAACCAGTGACTTGTTTACTCATTGTTCATTAAGTTAGAAGTTTAGTGTTGTCCTTTCATTACAGTACAACATACTTTACATACTTAACCAGTGACTTGTTTACTCATTGTTCATTAAGTTAGAAGTTTAGTGTTGTCCTTTCATTACAGTACAACATACTTTACATTACCCTAGACATTATACGTAGCTATCAGACATACTAGTCAAGAATAAGGCTGAGTGAGATCGTAGGGTGGTAGCAGAAAGGTACTCTGAAAACTCACTCTAACCTTAGAGATTCAGGGACCTTCACAGCTGACCTCACTAGGTACATTAGGATATATATATATATATATATATATATATATATATATATATATATATATATATATATATATATATATATATATATATATCCACAATCATAACATCTATAACATCTAAACCCACCACAAATATTGGGGTCCTGTCCGGGATTTTTTTTAACCTTCTCCTAGTAAATATATTGGTCGTTTTGTCCAGAACGTTTAAAATATAAATTTAAATTAATTTGAGAGTGGTTTGAGATATCAGGGCCTAGTGTTTTGTGTTTATGTTGGTCAGTTTAGTTAGTTTTATAACATAGAATATTGTTAATTACAAGATGGCTGATTTGGCCAAATACAGATCTGCTGCAGTGCAGGCTGCAAAGGACATGGGGATGGAAGGTCAAGGTCTGATTGCCTATGTAACAGAAGAGTGTGATAAGTTTATTGCTCGAGAAGATAAGAGGCTAGCTGAAGAAAGAAAGTTAGAAGCTGATAGGTTAGCTGAAGAGAAAAGAATTTTGTTAGAAGATGCTAGGGAACTTAAGAGATTAGAGGCTGATAGGGAGGCTGAGATCAAGAGGCTGCTGTTGGAGGAGAAGAAACTTGAGGCTGAAGCAAAGAGGTTGGAGGCTGAAAGAGAAAAAGAAAAAAAGAGGTTGGAGGCTGAAAAGGAGGAGAAAAGATTACAGATGCAGGCTGAAAGGGAGAAAGAAGAAAGGAGACTTGAGGCTGAAAAAAAAAGAAAGAAGAAAGGAGACTTGAGGCTGAAAAGGAGAAAGAAGAAAGGAGACTTGAGGCTGAAAGGGAGAAAGAAGAAAGGAGACTTGAGGCTGAAAGGGAAGATAAAAGACTCCAAAGAGAACATGAACTACGACTAAGGGAGTTAGAATTACAAGGCCATGCTCCTGAAAATGGAACTAGCCCATCCACTTCTGACTCTGCTGCAAGCCAGGTAGCCTCCTCATCAGCCATGGGGTTTCATCTAGACCCATTTGTGGAGAAAGATGATGATATTGAATCATTCTTATCTAGATTTGAAAGATTAGCTACCATGTATGGGCTAGAAAAAGAAAGATGGAGTATGAAGTTATCACAGGGGCTTAGGGGAACCTCTTATGAGGTATTTGCCAAGCTGAGCAAAGATGACCAAGACGACTATGACATTCTTAAACAAGCTCTTCTAGTTAGATATGAGAAGAACAGTGAATTTTATAGGAAAAAGTTTAGAAATGCCAAATTGTTGACTGGGGAGACTTATCACCAGTTCTCTGCACACCTGGAGACCTACCTGGAGAAATGGACTGCTCTGGGGAAAACCCAAGATTTAAAGGAAATGATTATGACTGAGCAGTTAAGAGAGTCCATGGCTCCAGACCTGAGAAAATTTCTCACGGAACAGGGTGCTGCTGTAAAACAAATTGATAATAGGGATCATAACCCAAGAACTAACCAAAACTGTGATAGGCACAGGTTTGACCACCGAGATAGAAACCCGCAGTTCAGTGAAAGGAGACCCTACAAACCAGAAGGGAAATATTGTAAAATTTGTAGGATGAACAATCATAATACTATTGACTATGGTAGGAAAGTTCCTCCATATCACGCGGCATGCATGGTAAAAGTGGATAAGGGGAGGAAGGAACTGACAGAGAATCATATTAATCTTCAACATCCCCCCACCTGTGAAGAAGTGATATGTAATGGTGCCAGAGTCAGGTGCCTTTACGATTCCGGTTCAGAATATGACTCTGTTGTGAGTGCAACCCTGGTGCACCCTGACCAGTATACCACAGAGAAAGTGGAGATACAAGGGGCCGTAAAGGGAGTAGCCACCATAACACTTCCAGTAGCCGAGATCAATGTAAAGACAAGGTACGTGGAAGGAGTGATTAGAGCAGCCGTGTGTGACGACCCTAACTACCCGCTGGTGTTAGGAAGTAAGTATGTTTTTCTAGGAAGCCCTGTACAACCTGTGGTAATGGCCACGCTCCAGGTCAGGTCGACCCCTATAAAGGAGGAAACACCACCACTAAACATTCATCCAAAACAGATGAGAAAGGCCCAGGAAAAGGACAAATCATTAAAACCTTGCTTTGGCAAATTGCCAAACAGCCATGCACACCCTAAGAAAGGACAATTCTATATGAAGGAGGGACTGCTCTACAGGAAAGCTAGAGCAGGATCCAAAAGGGAAGGACAACTAGTGTTGCCCAAGAGTTATAGGGAACAAGCGATGGCACAAGCACATGTTGTACCAGACAGTGGACACCAGAAGATGGGTACCACACGCCAAAGGACATCTGTAGCATATTTCTGGCCAGGCGTAGCTGAAGACATTGAAAAATTTGTTGAGGCCTGTGACCAGTGCAGCAAGGAAAATTCCACAGGGTGAAAAACTAATATTCAGATGCCCGCCAAGCATTCTGAAACACATGGGCCAAAAATTAAAGAGGGTAATAATCATAAAAAGGTAGATAACGTGGATAGGAAAACCCCTTTCCAAAACCAGTCTTCCCCGAAAACCTTTACATTAGCATCTCTGCGTATGGCACAAAGAGAACGCATAAACAAAGACCAGTTATCCCAGGCTCAGTTTGAAGCCACATTTCGTGAACTGGCCAACATTAACATTGAAGATAATCCGCCAGATTTGAATTCAAAACAAAATGTTAACAGAAGAAAAGTGGAGAGTAGACGAGTGAGCAATTGCGAAAGTGCTCACAAAGCTTCACAATATGGCTATTAATTTAGCAGTGTAAGGGCACTGGTGACATTGGTAGTCACCCGACCCCACACCGTCCAAGGGGAAGTATTTACGGACCCTGGATGGAGATCACCCACATAGTATAGCAATGCTAAGGGCGAATTGATTTCTGATGCAGAAAAATTCATTTCCCCGCATATTACATTATTTCACCAAAATTGTCGGTAGGCGGAGAATACAGTTGGTGAATCTGGCCTCCATTTGAGTGGCGCATTATAGAATCATATATGAAAAATAATAAAGGGTGTTTCCACATTCAGTCAAGCCGGCGCGCAGACAAAGTGTTGGCTATGAACATTTCGGAGGAACATAATGAATCCCTGAGTTGCCTCTTTGATTGAGGATATTCCGAATGTTTTATACAGGCTGATAATGAGATTACTGGAATCCCTACATAAATCTGCCATCACCATTTTATAGGTTAACCCCTCATAATTATTGCAACCTTGAGGGATATCTATTATCTCTGGATATGTCATAGGACAGACTCCGTGAGGAGGAATGGTGAAAATTGATTTATATCAGTATAGGACAGACAGTAATATCTGCAGCTGAAATAGGTTCTTGGAATTACAGAGGTCTGAGGCAGCTTTCTTGAGTTGTGCTTACTTTGTATGACCCAACTGCAATAAATCCATGATCACTTTAAGGCAGAGTAAAGCAGAGTTGATCGTGGTTGTCATACAGATATTGAAAGTTGCATTACCATTGCAAGCTTTTCTAAAGGGGGAGATTATGTCGTAAAATACAATCTGTATGTACAACACGCTCACATATGTCTCGAGATTTCATCGATTGAACTGTATAATATGGTTGTTTATAAGTATAAAATAACCTAGGAATAAAAGAGCGAAGTTATGGAGATCGTTGTCGCCGACACCGCAAGTCAGTGCTAACATTTTATGCCTCGATCTTGAGAAAAACGTATCACATGCTACACAAAACTAAAGCCTAGTTTTTGAGCAAGATAGTAAGACAGAAACGTGGAAAGAATAAAAAGGAAGCATAAAAGTGAGAGAAAGACTGCTATTCGCAAATGCGTTTGGTTCTGCTCTAGTGTCGCTCGCTGGCAGAAGTGCAAAGCGATATCGCAGCTTAGTTTCAAAAATACGATGGAAAAACCCCTTTTTCTGTAACGCAGACGCGAATGTATATTACCACACTGTTGGACAACACAGTTCAAAAACACGTACACACAACGTATTTTTAGCGAAAAAGTAAGTCTAAAGTAACAGACAGACAGCATTTTGACGCTTTTGTGACGTATTACTACCAGCGTTGTCTCGTTCGAATGAGAGCGACAGTTAAGAAAACGAAAAAAATTACGAGTAACGTGGAAATTTTACAAGAAAAAAATACCGTAATGACGGGAAAGGAAAGGAGCATAGTTAGTGGTGCTACGAGTTAGTGTTTACAGATTTGTATTGGCAAGATAGAAAAAAAATGTGTTAGTTGAGGAAATGAAGCATAAAAACGAGATAGTGACAGAAGACAGAGGGACGAACCGACTACTTCTTTCTCAGTTTGTCCTGAGGTGGGTATAGGGGGGAAGAGTACAAGGTTTGAAATTTGAAGTTTATTTTGATAATAGGACGCTATAAGCCAACGGTCCCTGATTGGTTGTAGGCAAATATACTAAGGGGGAAATAAAACCAATTAGTAGTTAGTATTCGGGGCCACTTGTAAAAGAAATTTTGTATACTCAAGTTGTTTTTAAGCAAGATATCAGTACTATCTTGTCTTATGCTGATCTGCACCAGCAGGAGATCTGGATTTTGACCATATTATCTCAAAATAAAAGCAGCTTAGTGTTAATATTTCTTGATTCCGGGTTTCCTCAAAGACTCGAAGTGAGCCCAGGTCACCTGAGATCTGTTATATTTTCTACACTTGAAGAAAGGAGGCAGTAGCAACTGTGGACCTCCCTGTTATTTCTAAAAGCAGACCGTGATGTGTTATTGGAAGTTGGTGGAGTGACTAGACTTCATCCTGTATACCAGAAGACACAGAGATAAGTCAGCGTCTGCAGGCATTTGATAGACTAAACCACAAACTCTCATTTCCAAATTGTTTAAGAAATTTTTCAGATCATGATGAATAAAAACGTTCTTCCTACAAATCCCCACTCATAGGAACAAGACTTAAGTGACACTGTTAACTATGGACACATTTAAGTAAATTTGTGAATAATATATATATATATATATATATATATATATATATATATATATATATATATATATATATATATATATATATATATATATATATATATATATATATATATATATATATATATATATATATATATATATAGTGAAATTGAATATCTTTGATGTATATATTTTGATTGATTATTTTGAAGTTTCAATATTCCAGTATGCACAAAATTGTGGTACTGGAACAATAAAGTGTAAAAAGATTAATTCAATTTAAAACTTAACCAGTGACTTGTTTACTCATTGTTCATTAAGTTAGAAGTTTAGTGTTGTCCTTTCATTACAGTACAACATACTTTACATTACCCTAGACATTATACGTAGCTATCAGACATACTAGTCAAGAATAAGTCTGAGGGAGATCGTAGGGTGGTAGCAGAAAGGTACTCTGAAAACTCACTCTAACCGTAGAGATTCAGGGACCTTCACAGCTGACCTCACTCAGTACATTAGGATATATATATATATATATATATATATATATATATATATATATATATATATATATATATATATATATATATATATATATATATATATATATATATATATATATATATATATATATATCCACAATCATAACATCTATAACATCTAAACCCACCACAAAACCCAAAGAGTAGATATAGTTGTAAGGGCTTTAAGATACTTAGGCACGATATGAAAGAAGGAAGAGGAGGGGGTGTCGCAGTCTTAGTTAGCGAAACATTTAAAATTATAGACTGGGAAGTATTTGATCCAACCAACATAGAAGGTATCCAGGTCACTAAAGCAGCTGAATCAAACAATCTTACTTACTTACTTAGTCGTTCCCCTTCTACCGTGAGGTGTAGAGGTTTGGAAGAAAGAGCGCCAGATTATCCTATCGGCTGTCTTCCTCTTGGCCTGGTTCCATTCTAGTCCTTGGTCCTTCAAAGATTGTCTAATGTTGTCCTCCCAGCGGACTCTGGGTCGTCCTGGGGGTCTGGATCCCTGGCTCTTTGTTTCCCATGCCTGTCGTGGTAGCCGATCTTCTCCCATTCTGCAGACATGGCCAAACCATCTTAGTTGGGACTGTTCTACTTAGGTCTGCAGGGGGTGGGATTTTAGGCCTTGACGTATCGTCTGGTTGCGGACCATGTCTCTTCTTGTTACTTCAACCACCTTCCTCAGATACCTCATTTCTGAGGTTTGGATCTGGCTTTTGTGGGTTGTAGTCATTGCCCATGACTCGCATCCATATGTCAAGACTGGGATATAGGTGGAGCAGTATACAGCCATCTTCGTTTTCTTACCAACCTCTCTCTTGCTGAGGAATCCTCGATTTATGGCCTGAAAAAGTCTCCCAGCTGCTGCTTTTCGAATGGCCAACTCTTCCTTTTTTGATGCCTCCCTTTCGGTCTATAATAGCTCCGAGGTATTTAAAGTGGTCGACCTGCTCCAGGACCTGTTCTCCCAGCTTAATCTGACGTCTTCTTTCTTCTCGTGATATCACCATTGATTTTGTTTTAGAGCTGCTTATGGCCATTCTCTTCTCCAGCTCTTCCTTCCAGACTTGCAGGTTGGATTGGAGATGTGCCTCTGATTTAGCAATCAGGGCAACATCATCAGCAAATGCCAGCTCTGAAATACATACCTGTCTCATCTTCCAGTACCTCACTGAATACTTTCTTGTTCTCTCCTTACATGCCTTGATAACATCGTCCATGAGGAGTATGAAAAGATAAGGTGACGGAATATCACCTTGTCTTACACCAGTGGTGGTCCTGAACTCTTCTGACTTATGGTTTTCTGTCCTCACATGATTTCTGCAAGACTTGTAGAAGCTCTGTATAGCATGAATCAGAGGTTCTGGAATGTTCTTCCTTGCCAAACAGTCCCAAATTTTGCTCCAGGGGACCCTGTCAAACGCCTATTCCAGATCTATGAAACAAAGATGGATCTCACTCTTATACTCAAGAGCCTTTTCACTCAGCTGTCTGAGTGTGAAGATTAGGTCTTGAGTACTTCGGTTTGCTCGGAATCCACACTGGACCTCATCCAATTGTGGCTCAGCTAGGCGTCGGAGTCTCTGCTCTAGGATTCTAGAGTAGATTTTACCAGGGACACTGAGTAGTGATATGCCTCTATGGTTTCCGCATTGTCGATTGTCACCCTTTTTGAAAATTGGTGTTATGATGGCTGTTGATATATATACGTTTTCCCGACTAGAGTTACTTGCCCTTTATGGGAACTCTTTTGCTTACCTCTTCTTCCTACTTCCTGTTTTCTAAGATGGCGAATTAAACATGTCGATCCTTGTATCTTGTGTTCGCCTTCGTAATTGTGCTTCGTAACGTGAGTATGTATGACAGCCAGCCACGTCTCATTATAATTAACAATATTTACTACACACGACGGTAAATATCAACATGGTGGCAGCGGTGTTTATTTCTACAGAATTCGGACTATTCTGCTGAATATCTTGTAACACGTGTGCTGAATGTCATTAGACTTGAGGTGAGATTACTGGTTATTGCTTGCATACCATTATTAGACATTTTGTCATGGCAGAACGGCCCTTATTTCGGTTACCACCCTGCCTAGACATAAATAACGTCGAACCAGACACATTTCGTAAATGGAGACGACAGTTAGAACTATACATGCATGCAATAGAGGTGGTCTCTAAACCTGATCCTGTTCGGGCGGCCATTATTCTACACTGTGCTGGACCTCAAGCTGTTGAAGTTTTTGATCAACTTGCAGAGGAAGGAGACCACTCTAATCCTACTAAAATTCTCGATTTGCTCCAGAACCACTGCAGCTCACGAAGTAATGAAGTATTACATACTTTCAGATTCTGGAACACACCTCTTCAAGATCCTTTTAATTCATTTTTAACTGAGCTGAGAACTAAGGCAGATTTGTGCAACTTTAACGACAAGGATCGTATGATAAGAGACAAAATTGTCTTTACTGTCAACAAAAGATTACAAGAGAAGCTCTTGAGAGAAGCTGACCTCGATCTAAAGAAAGCCATTCACATATGCAGAGTCTTCGAGCAAACTGGAAAAGACATAAGTGAGATGAATAATACAGTACAACCTTCTGAAGCAAGGGTTGAAAAGGTACAGAAAAAATCACTCAACCAGAAACCTCCCAAGAGAGACACTGGGCATGCTGCTGGTAAAGCCTGTCAAAGTAACACTGACAGTGGGTACTTTGAACCTAGAAAGGAGTGTCATTACTGTGGACAGAAACATCTATTGATTAAGAAAAAGTGTCCTGCATGGGGGAAGTTTTGTTTAAATTGTGAGGGAAGAAACCATTTCAAAGTTAAATGCAAGAAAGTTCATACTGTTCACACAGAGTCAGTGGAAGATTCTGAATTTTTTCTTAATTGTGTGAAGTCTAGCAAAGCTTGTACATCTGCACAACTCATTGTCAATGGAAAAATGGTAAAATTTCAGTTAGACACAGCAGCTGATGTGAATACAATCTGTCAACGCTTTGTGATGCAAGAACAACTTTTACCCACTAAACAGAGGCTTGTTATGTGGAATGGTACTAAGATGACTCCACTGGGAGAAGTTATATTAACTGCTGAGAATCCTAAGACTGGGACAAAACACAATATAAGGTTTATTGTTGTGAAAAATAAATTCACATGTTTGCTGGGCAACAACACACTGCAGGATCTACAGTTTGTGACAGTCAACACAAACAAATTTATTGCTAAGGTGGCTACTGACAGTTCAGATAATGATTATAACTCTGATAACCATCTAGGTGTCCTGGGTGAAGCTGTGTTGCATATTGATCCTAATATTCGTCCAAAGGCACTGCCGTGCAGAAAAATACCATTTTCACTTAAGAGCAAGGTAAAGTCAGAGCTTCAAAATCTAATGAACAGAGGTATATTAATACCAGTAGAGGAACCGACTGAATGGGTTAACCAAATGGCTGTTGTTGAAAAGTCTGATGGTTCTTTAAGAATATGCATTGATCCTAGACCCCTGAATGAGGCTTTGCAGAGAGAGCATTAAAGATTACCAACTTTGGATGATTTATTGCCTGAACTCATTAATGCTAAGATTTTTACAAAGCTGGATATCAAGGAAGCATTCTGGCATATCAAACTTGATGAGAAGTCTAGTAAACTTACAACAATGATTACACCTTATGGTAGGTTCAGATGGTCTAGATTACCATTTGGCTTGAATGTTAGCAGTGAAATTTTCCAGAGGCATCTAGCACAAGCTCTTGAAGGTCTTCATGGTTGCATCAATGTTGCTGATGACATAGTTATTGCAGGTTGTGGATCAAACAGACAGCAAGCAATTAAGGACCATGATCTGAAGCTTAAAGCACTGAAACATAGGTGTAAAGAGAAAGGCATTAAACTGAATGACGCTAAAGCTCAAGAGAAGAAAGAAGAAATTACCTTCATGGGTCACCTTATTACTGCTCGAGGTGTTGAACCAGACAAGAAAAAGGTTGAGACAATACTAAACATGCCCGCTCCTAAGGACTGTCATGAGGTTCGCAGATTTTGCGGCATGATTCAGTATCTAGCAAGGTTTCTCAACGATCTTTCAGAAGTTCTTCATCCAATAAGAGAACTTACCCGTAAGGATACTCCTTTTATCTGGTCTGCTGAATGTGACCAAGCTTTCAAGAGAGTCAAGAAACTGATTACTTCTACTCCAGTACTCGCATACTATGATCCTGATGAATCTTTGTGTATTCAAGTTGATAGTAGCAGCTATGGACTTGGGGCTGTCCTCCTACAAAATGGTCAGCCAATAGAGTTTGCTTCTAGAGCTCTAACTGAAACAGAACAACGCTGGGCTCAAATTGAGAAGGAGCTCTTAGCCGTTGTATATGGTTTGGAACGCTTTGACCAGTACACTTATGGAAGGAAAGTTACAGTCATCAACGACCATAAACCCTTGGCGGCCATCGTTAAGAAACCTCTGAGTCAAAATCCTCGAAGACTGCAGAATTTACTGATGCGCAGCCATCGATATGACTTTGAATTCCAATGGGTACAAGGTTCCGATCTTCTTATAGCCGACACACTGTCCAGAGTTTGTATTCATAATGTCACATTGGATTCCTTAGCTGATAGAGAGAGCAATGCAGGAGCTGATGCACCTGTAAGATTACCTGAAATACCAGATGTGATGATGGAAAAGATTAAAGCTGAAAGTCTCAAAGACAGCGTGCTCCAGAGGTTGAAGTCGACCATTTTGGATGGGTGGCCTAAAAGAAAGTCTGATGTACCAGCTGAGCTTATGCCTTATTTTGACATTCGTGATACTCTGACAACAGAACAAGGCATAATACTTAAAGGAGAGCGTATTCTTATCTCAAAAGCACTGAGGCCTGAAATCAAGCACAAGCTACCCGCTGCTCATCTTGCATTTGACAGCATGATGCGCCGGGCCAGAAGTTGTCTGTTTTGGATCGGCATGACGGCTGAGATTCGACAGATAGCTGACAGTTGTCCAGAATGTCAAGAAACGAAGGCAAGGAATACTAAAGAACCTTTAAACCAACACTCAAGAGGTTTATCATCCTGGGAAAAAGTTGGCACTGACATCTTTATTATAGAAGGCCGATATTATTTAGTCCTGATTGACTACTTCTCCAACTTCATTGAAGTAGACTTTCTACCTACAATGACAGCACAGTTAGTCATCAGGAAATTGAAGTCTCATTTTGCTCGCTATGGTGTTCCTAAAGTCATTGTATCTGACCAAGGTACTCAGTTTACGTCTGCACAGTTCAGATCATTTACTGCTAGATGGGGAATACTTCATGTTGAATCAGCACCAGGTCACCATAAAGCCAATGGATTAGCTGAATCTGCTGTGAAACTCATCAAGGGTATGATGAGAAAGACTGTTCATGACAATACAGATGCATATGAGGCACTACTTGAACTTCGTAATACGCCAAGACAAGGGTTTGATCAAATACCAGCAGAAATACTGTTCAACAGGAAACTGCGTACGCTGATACCTTCTGCAGTGAAACCCGTTGCATCTCACAGTAGAGTTATTGAAAGTAGAGGCAAGAGAGACAGATCAGTGAAGAAGTATTATGATAAAACTGCTCATGATCTGCCCAAGTTGTCTCACCAGCCAGTCTACTATCAAGACCCTGAACAACCAAACTGGCAACCTGGAAGGATTGATAAGAGGCTCTCTGAAAGATCTTATCTCGTTGAAGGGGAGAATGGAGGTCAATATGTCAGAAACAGAATTCATCTAAGACCTAAAACAACACCTTTCACACCTGATCCCGAGGACCTGGAAATTGATGTCTCCTCTCCAGTTCTACCCGAGCAACAGATTGTTTTCCCAGACATGGAGAACACTAGTGAAGTGAACATTTCCAATCCTCCAGAAGTTGATCCTTCAACTCCAACTACTTCTAGTCCTGGGAAAGCTGGCAAAGAACAGGAACATTCTCTCCTACCATCTTGCTCTATGAGACCACAAAGAGATCGCAAGAAACCCTCTTGGATGAATGACTTTGTTCACTCATAAAAAAGGGGGGATGTTGATGTATATACGTTTTCCCGACTAGAGTTACTTGCCCTTTATGGGAACTCTTCTGCTTACCTCTTCTTCCTACTTCCTGTTTTCTAAGATGGCGAATTAAACATGTCGATCCTTGTATCTTGTGTTCAAGCTTCGTGATTGTGCTTCGTAACGTGAGTATGTATGACAGCCAGCCACGTCTCATTATAATTAAATATATTTACTACACACGACGGTAAATATCAACAATGGCAATCTCCCAATCCTTTGGTATGGTCTTGTTGCACCACGTTGCCTGTATGACCCTTAAGAGTAATAGGTCGCCTGATGCTCCCATGTACTTAACCATTTCTGGTGTTATACCATCATGCCCTGCTGCTTTGCCCATCTTGATTTTCTCCAGTGCTGCCTTCAGTTCTTCCATCTTTATCACCATTGGTTTCCTCTTCTGTGCTAGTGGTTATCATTTCTGATGCTTGACCTTGCTCACCATCAAGGAGTTCTGAGAAATATTCTTTCCATCTTTCCATTACTTCCTTCGGGGCAGTAAGCAATTTGCCTTGCTTGTCCTTTATAAATTTGAGAGGGCATTGCTTTTCCTTCCTCATATTCTTTAGAGTCTTATAGAACCATTTCTGGTTTTCTTGCGCATCTTTTTCTAGCTTTTTCTCCAAATTCTTCCCAGGACTTCTGTTTTGCTACTAGCACTTTGTTCTTTGCTTCTGTTCTGAGTATCACATATTCTCTATATTTCTCTATTTGTCCTGCTGTGTTTTTAGCTCCTAAGTATTGTTTCCATGCCATTTTCTTCTCTCTTATTTTCTCTTTGACTTCCTTTGTTCACCAAGGTGTCCTCTTTCTCTTGTTCCCAAGTCGGACTTCACCACATGCTTCTGCAGCAGCTGTCTTTATGATGTCCTTGAATTTAAGCCAGAGGGTTTCCAAGTCATCAGGTTGTTCTTCTGTGTTTCTCACCGCTGTAGCAATAAGCCCCTGATATCTGGTCTTAATTTCTGGCTCTCTCAGCTTGTAGGTCTTAATGCTCATTTCTCCCGTTTGTTTACTTGGTTTCTTGCGTGATGTTGGGCAGTTCCTAGGCTGAGCAACTCTTTCAGTTGTTCTTTTGATTGTAAGTAGGTAGTGATCACTTCCAATCTCTGGCCCCCTCCAGACTCTAACATCCCGGACATATTTGAATGAGTTCCTCCTAACAATGGCATAGTCGATCACTGACTTCTCATTCTTTGTTGGCTCACATCTAGTGTATGCATGTATGCGCTAATGGGGGAACTTTGTGTTTGTAATGATCAGATTCTGCTCACTGCAGAATCTAAGGAGTCGCTTTCCATTGTCATTGAGAGTATCTTCTCTATATCTTCCGATAACTCCACCTCATCTAGCATGGTCATTTCCAACTCTGGCATTGAAATCTCCGAGCATGATAATTTCATCTAGGCAGTCATCCACTGTCCTTTGAAGCAGCTCGAAGAATTCCTCCTTGACCTCTGCTCTCTCATCCTCATTTGGCCCATACACTATGACCAGGTTGACTATGGTTTCTCCTTCTTTTAGTTTTACAACCATAATGCGCTCCGAGATAAAGTTCCATCCCTTGATACTATCTTTCTGGTTTTTGGCCACAATGCAACCCCCGCCCCCTTTAGCTCTTTCAGATTGAGGTACACCACTGTAGAGCAGCGTGTTGCCATCGAGATCCATGACTCCTTGTCCCTTTTTCTTTGTTTCCGTTATAGCCAGGATTTCTAATTTTGCTTTCCTTATCTCTTCCACCAGCTCCTCTTCTTTCCCATTTATACTTCTTGTGTTCCATATTCCATAAGTCGTAGTCCGTAGTCCGCTCCAGTTCGTCACCTTTAGAATCAGTCCGGTTTTCTCTCTTGTAGTTCGCGTAATCATGTTTTAAAGCAAACAGGTGATTGGCCACCAAACAATCTAACAATCTTAAATGTATACGCTAAAAATGGTACAATTAAAGATGGAGAAATATTAGCCATAAGCACCAGACTAGGCCCCAAAACAGTCATAGTAGGCGATTTTAATTCCCATCATTATGCTTTGGGTGGACAACATGCAGACAATGCAGGAAAGCGCCTACTTGACTTTATAGAAAATAATGACCTGCTAATACTAAATGATGGAACTGCAACTAGAATTAATCCACAAGCTAACAGGGCAGACTCAGCAATAGACATAAGTATAGCAACTAACAACCTAGCGAATGTAAATTGGGAAGTGTTACAAAACACAAACTCAGATCATCTGCCCATTGTAATAACCATGCATGAAAACGTCATTCCAAACCCAGAACCCGAGAAACCGACTTTCAACTATAAAAAAGCAAACTGGGAAGCCTTCCAATCAGAGCCGGAGGTGAGGGAATATAAAGACATGGAATCAGATGATACTGACTTGTGGGCAGAAACACTGACCAATGAAATTCTTAAAATAGCAATAAGATATATACCAAGTAAAAATATGCCACAGCACCTAAAACCAATAAATAACATTAATAAGAAAAGAAAAACTCAGTGGAATAAAGAACCAGTTGCCTGGTGGAATAAAAGCTGTGCTGAAATTCATGAGAGAAGAAAAAGGGCCTTACAGAAGAATACTATGATGAGTATAAACATATTATGAATGAATCTAACAGAATAATATTTAAAGCCAAAGAAACTAACTGGAAGGAGTTTTGTCAGTCACTTAAACCTAGCACTCATATTAAAGAAGTATGGAAAAAAAAAACTTAAGGCAATCAAAGGGAACAATAAGAAAACAATAATGCCAACAATCAAACTACCATAGAGAGCAGAAACAGATAAAGAAAAAGCTAATGCCCTTGCTGAGTATTTCTATAAAGTCAGTTCCAAAATTAGTCTTGGACAGGAAGAAAATGAGAGAAGAGAAAGACTTAGGATACAGTTTTCAAAGGAACTACCAGACCAGATAGATGAAACAAACTATTTAGATGCTGATATAACAGAGGAAGAAGTAACTAGTGCAATAAAAGAGAAATCTAATACTGCCTCAGGGCATTATATACTTATGAAATCCTTAAGAAAGTACCCAAAAAAAACTATAAGTATAAAAAATTCCCTTTATAACAAAATCTGGAGCTTAGGAAAGATACCAAAAGCATGGAAAGTAGCTATGATAGTACCCATCCTAAAACCCAATAAGGAAGCCCATGATGTAAGTTCATATAAAACTATAAACGCAATAGAAAAACTGCTATTGGTATGTCACTTAAGTATGTAAGAATTTTTTTTTAATGAGGCGGGGTGACCAGTCCCCTTTCTTCGCCTTCCGTAACTCAAGATGACCCGTTTACTGCATGCAGACGCTCATACATTGATAGCAGTGGTGGCTCTAATGGAGAGGCTGATGGGGATATCTATAAATTAGGGCTGAGGTTGATTATCAATACAGAACAACAGAAATAAAAACTTGTTGCATTAGATCAGAACTCAGTTTAACAACATCCAAAGGTCATCAACCGCTGCCATCCAATGTTTACTTTCCCATTGTGGAATCGCTGGGAATGAGAGAGCTGATGCTTTATCTAGAACTGTAAGGCATATGGAGCGATTCAGCCATCCATTGCTCTATCGAGAAGCTAAGACCAAAAACAAAGAAAACAAGCTCTACAAGAATATAGAAAGCATAGATCTGACGATAATTTCGATATTTATAAGAACATAAGAAATGAATCAAACAGAATAATACTTAAGGCAAAAGAAAATCATTGGAGAAATTTCTGCCAAACACTGAACCCTACAACTAACTCTACAACAGATGTTTGGAATAAGTTAAAAGCCATTAAAGGCAGAACTAAATATATGATAATACCTAATATAAAAAGACCTGAAAGGGCAGAGACTGACAGGCAGAAAGCAGAGGTGCTGGCCAGGTACTACCATAGACATACCTGTCAACCTGTACGAATTTTTCGTACAATGTACGGATTTTTGATACTTTTAGCAGTGTACGGCAGTACAGACTCGTTGTACGGATTTTTCTATCCCTCCAACAAAAAACAAAAAAAAAAAAAAATTAAAAAAAAAAAAATTCTAAAAATATTTTCCAACCCAAGTTTTTTTTAATTTTAAATCAGAAAATATTTTCTAGCCCAGGTTCTTTTTTAACCAATTTTTTTTATTTTTAATTCCGGGAATCTCGGCGTCCGTTTTTAAACTGAGGTCTCTCCCAGCAACCAATCAAATCCTTTTATACCCTACAATTCGGCAAAAACTTTGAATTCGGCTCAATCGCTTTCGGTTTTCAGCGTGACATGACGTATTTTTAAAGTTACCTGTTATCAACGACCATGCTTGCTTGCCACCACACTTCGACGCCATTTTGTTTAAAAAAGCTAAGTACTTATAACTTGATTAAATATTGATGTTGTTTTGCTTTGTTGCAATTTAATCGATGTCTTAATCTTTCCAGTTATATCTTGCCCTTCAATATATTTCCTATAAATTGTCATAATATTCTGTGTAGGCCCTACATAACTAGAAAAAAAAAAGTTTGTTTGCGTTGAGTAGGCCTACTTTATTCCAGCGCTCGAGATTCGCTGCTTTATTTTTTAATAAAGTGGCAATCTGTTATTACTGGTCTAGACTACCAACTCTTAAATAATAATTTTGTAAATTTTTGGTGGTACGTTTTTTCTTCCTAGATTTGATATTCTGTTCATAATTTTGTTTATTTATTTATTTATTTTTTTGGTGCTGTTAGCCGTTTGCTTTGTTTGTTGTATGTTTTAATCATTCTCTACTGTATGTTGTCTGAAGTGTGTGTGCCTCTACTGACAGATAGTGGTCAGTAAAAGAGCTTCTGTAGCTATTGGCTGGAAGTTGTTGACCAGAAAACTAGTACTGGTGCCATCCGCTTCCCTAATTTGAAAGTCATCATTCAGCGACTGCTGATACTCCCTCACAGCAATGCTGACTGCGAAAGATCATTTTCAATGATGAAAAAAATCCACACAGACTGCAGGAGGTCCATGAATGCTGACACACTCACTTCTATTTTACAGTGTAAGATTAACATTGATACATGCTGTGCAGAATTTAAGCCCACAAATGCAATTCTGCAAAGTGCTAAAAGTGCGTGTGTTGATTATAATACAAAACACTGTACATCGAAAGAATAGTGTATCTCATGATCACTAAGTTTTTTATATGTAAAGAACAGCTTGAGACTATTAGCATGTTTTATATCACAATAATTCAAATGCTAATAGATTTGTATATGTCATTTCTCATTTTAAAACTGTATTGCGTATAATTTATTAATATATTTTTTGCGTAAGGATTTTTGGGTGTTTGTAAGGATTATTTTGGTCCGGCGTACAGATTTTTGTCTCAGAAGGTTGACAGGTATGCATAGAGTTAGTTCTAAGGAAAATCTAGGACAGACTGAAGTCAACAGAAGAGCAACACTTCTTAAAAAACTCAGTAAAGAAATACCTTATAATACTGAAAATTTATCATATTTAAATGCAGATATTACAATGGAAGAAGTTGAAAATACAATAAAGGACAAAACAAATACATCAGCAGGGCATGACATCTTGAGCTATGAAATCTTGAAACACATACCGAAAAGTACCATAGACATTATAACATCCCCTTTTAACAACATTTGGAATACAGGAAAAATTCCCAAAACACGGAAAACAGCAGTAATTATTCCAATACTAAAACCAGAAAAAGATGCCCATGATGCCAGTTCATACAGACCAATTTCTTTAACTTCCCATCTATGTAAAATATTAGAAACCATAGTAAATAAAAGATTAAAGTTTTATTTGGAAAAGAATAATTTATATAATCAAACTTAGTCAGGATTTAGGAAGAACAGATGCACTATGGATCAGATAATTAAATTGGAACATGAAGTAAAATAAGGATTTCAAAAGAAAGAAAAAAACTGTGGTAGTATTTTTAGATATAGCTAGGGCTTATAATGAATGCTGGAGAGAGGGTGCTCTCTTTAAAATGAAGAAGATATGAGTAACCGGTAACATATGTAATTATTTAGAGAATTTCCTGCAAGGTAGATATTTCAATGTTCAGGTAAACAATGATAGATCAGAACTGTATGAACAACAAAATGGAATACCCCAAGGATCAGTAATATCTCCTTCAATTTTTACAATAATGTAAATGATTTAGGTGAGGAATTTAATGATAAAACAAATAAATTGTCACAGTTTGCAGATGATGTTGCTATATGGAGGATTGGGAGACATCTGCCAAAGTTATATAAGGATCTACAGAAGCAAATAAATAACGTATGTAAATGGATGACAAAATGGGGTTTTCAGCTGAATACAAATAAAACATTGGGAATGATCTTCAGTAAAGGTGGGAGCCGCGGTAGCATAGTGGTTAGTGCACTGGCTTCCTAGCTCAGTGGTCTATGGTTCGATCCCCAGATGAGGTGGGAATTTTTTTTAGGCTGCAAACGGCTCCTGGGTCGACCCAGCCCCAACTGGGTACCAAAGCAACTCTGGGAAGGTTAAGGTGGCCGGCGTGATGCTGACCACATCACCCCTAGTGTGCCGATGGTCAAGAAAATATGGGCCTAACACCATTTTCCCAACATGCCTCAATGGGCATGTAACGGGATCCTTTACCTTCAGTAAAGGTAGGGTTGTAAAAACATAAAATTATAGACATAAATATCCAAGGGCAAAACATTAATACAGTGCAAACCACTCGATATCTAGGAATGATATTGGACCAACAGCTGAACTGGAATAAACACATAGATAAACTAGTGGAGTCTTGCAGAGGATTGACTAACTTATTAAGATATTTGAAAGGTAATGGATGGGGTGCAAGCACTAAGACAATGCTCACTTTTTATAAATCTCTTATTAGAGGAAAAATAGATTATGGAAGTATAACATATGACTCTGCAGCACACAGTAACAAGATTAAATTAGACAGAATTCAGCATCAGGCTTTATGTACAAAAGCAGGTGCAATCAGATCAACAATCAATGGGAGCTACAGAGGTGGCTTTAGAAATTCTACCCTTAGAATTACGGAGAAAGGAGTTAAGACTAAATTACATGAACAGAGTTATGTTAGATAAGTCTCACCCAGCACACACAGCTTTTACCAGATGCCAACTAACAACTCAGGTCAATCCAATGAATACCACTAGATACCCTACAGGATGGAAGTGTATGGAGGAAATTGTCCATCTGGGTACATTAATTACATCAATTAATAACAGTTGTGAATACAAGCCAGTGATTCCGCCCTGGGAGATCAAGTAACCAGACACAGACTACCACCTAACAGAAATACTTAAAAAAACAAATAATAGAGAAAATTAAAACACAGCCAATAAATATATACAACAAATATCAAAAGACAGCATTACTGTGTACACAGATGGATCCAAGGGAGAGGATGGCAAATTGGGGATAGGAATATATATTCCAATATGGAAAATGGCAAAAGAATATAGCATCACGGAAAATACATCCATTTTCACTGCAGAGATGGTGGCAATACTAAAAGCACTAGAAGTATTCTCTCTAATAACCCTCCCAAAAAATTAACAGTTTTAACTGACTCTCTTTCATCAATTAAAGTACTTAGAAACTTACGAGAATGTAGTAGACCTGATATAGCAGAAGAGATATTTCTGGCTACTACATACCTATATTCCAGAGGATGTTCAGTCTTAACTGCTTTGATACCTTCAAATGTTGGCATAGAAGGAAATGAAAAGGCAGATAAAGAAGCCAAGAAAGGTAGATCTGATAAAAAATCTAATCAATGTATGGACGAGTAAATCAGAGATTAAGAGCTTAATTAAAGATTTAATAACATATGAATGGAAAGCAGAGTGGGATAAAAATCTGAAAGGAAGACATGCATATAAGATGTTCAAGGCTCCAACAAGAAAATGTCAGTTATCTAGGGAATTGAAAATTCCCAGTAATAAGAAACTTCTCAGACTACAGCTGGGAAAAGGCTATTTCAGAATAGAAGAACCTTACTGTGCAGGATGTCTTCAAGACAATAATATAGAACATTTCTTGTTAAAATGTAAGAGGTATGAACAAATGAGAATACCAATATTAGATTATTTGCAAGCATCCAACTTACCTATAAATATAGAAGAGGTGTTAAGATTAGACAGACCTAGGGAACTGCATAATATAGTCAAACAATATTTAACACGAACAAATGTTAATATATAATGGCTGGGAATGTGAAGGACTGATGCTGTTCTTACAATTGTGACGATATTCTAAATACAATAGCTAAATTAAATAATATTATAGTGCATAAGTCAAAAATAAGATAGAAAATAAAATTTGAGTCCAGCGTCTTCTTCCCCACGCCAGCCGGTATGCGGGTTTTGATAAGCCTAATAGCCGAATGAAGGGTACTGTCTTTTCAAATTCGTCCTTGAGATTAAATGTAACACTTTTGCAAGTTCAAGACGACAGAGTGATAGAATAAAAGAAAAGGAGGGGAGGGAATGGCAAGACAGAACCTAGGGTATGCCGTCTCGCGTTGATTTCAAAAAGCCAACTCGAGCGACATAGCCTTGGGCGATTTTCAAATTACGATACAAAAACTAAAAAATGTTCGTCAATTTGGTCACGCAGACAGCCTTAGCTCTTATAAAAAATGACGTAATTCTAAAGGACTACGGACGATTCTCGTTTTAGTTTGAAAATAGTTGTAAGAAGAATTGAACAGGTGGCAGTTTCTAGATTTGAACGACTAACATAGAAAAAAATATGGAATTATGAACCATAATACATAGGGCCATAAAAATTATATATTCGGATGCCTTATGATTTCCTGAGCAATAATATGGTGTCAGTTAAGCACTAGTACAATAAATAACCAAGATATTGGCAAAATACTTTATATTGTAAGACGGACTGACGAAAACAAAAATCATGCCTGCTTATTTTTTTTTCATAGCATGTTTTGAAAAAAGCTTTTGGGGAAATAAGGACTAAAAGGTACCTGTAATTTGATTGGCGGTAGTTTAAAGGAAGGCGAGATATGATTGGTTGACCTAAAACTAAAAATATATTTGCCGTAGTAAACATAGTAGTTTGAGAGTTTGTTTTTTAAAGTTTGATTCAAAATAAATGAGTTCATGGTCCCATTGGCCCATACATTATATATTATCGGAAACGTAGACTGCTCGTTGTCATTTTGAAAAAAATTTTCTGATGAACAAGGAGCGATGAGAGCAGGCTGGTGCTTTTCAAGCCTATAGAAAGCAGTCTGGACAAGGCAGATCTAAAGTGTGCCATAAATTGTTTGCCAGTCATCGTTTGCTTGTGTATATTTCATTGAAATTTGTGGTAAGATTGATTTTATTAACCTTTTATTTAAAATAAAGTTTGAATGTGAGATACTGCAATACGACTGTAAGTAAGTGGGTCCATGGCAGACTTAGGCAGAGCCTAGAGATTGATCCATCATATGATAGACTATCAGAGAGGTGTAGTACTACAAGATTATATATGATTGTCATCAAGGAGCATAACACCTATCCTATGGCATGGAAAAAGATTACTGCTGGAATTGCAGAGGCGTTGTAACCATTAGGGGAGAGGAATACTGGTATACATTGTCACCTAAAAATATAATGGTAAACTAGGTTGTCATAAAGAGCTGACCCTATTTGTTTGTTTGTATTGTGCCTGTAATTAATTGTGGAATATTATTGTATACTTGTTATAAAGAAGGACGCATAACCTTCTTATTTCAGGGTTTTTTGGTACTGACATTAACGTAGTACCAGGTTCGTGGAAACTGTTCGATTCCTGACACTGTTTGCATATTTCGGGCACATGCTGGATGCCACTGCCTTTCAAGAAGGGAAACAGATTGTCCAGCGAGCCTATGAACAGATCTACCGGTGTTATCCTTCGAAAATAAGTGCCTGTTCGGCACCAGGAAGCTCAACCTCTAGTTTAACATAAAGACTGTGAATATTAATAAAAAAAATTCCACCAGTGTCAAATGAAAAGAAAACAAACAATAGTGCGTGATGTTAACCAACAACCTACCATTATATACCAGTATTAACCTAAGTTAGAAAACTACATCTACACACGTATAATATAATAACATTTGTATTATGGACAGAAGATCCATGGTGTTATTTAATTGGTGTAAATAATTCTTTTGATTTCACTTTTGATTGTCAGTCCTGATTCAAAACAAACTAGAACCAGGACAATAAATTGTAAAAATTTAACTTTTACCCAAAATTCAACCACTGACTTACTAAAGATAGTCTTTTAAAGTGTAGTTTGTATGTGATTGTCGTAGTACTGTTGTGTTGTGTTGGATAATAAAATAATTGTTTATATGTTTAGTTGGTTAATGCAACATTACACTACATATTCATAACCCTAGACACCAAACGTAGTCATCATACATTCTAGTAAAAGAATAATTCTGAATGAGATCATAGGGGTGGTAGCAGAAAGGTACCCTGTAAACTTACCATAATATTTGTTATATTCAGGGACCTTCACAGCTGACCTCATTCAGTACACTAAGAGTACATAACGACATTTCTTAACATCAAATCCACCACAACAATACATATGACTTTTAACAGATGAAAGTCAATTAAATATCTGTTAAAGTCAGTTATATAACGAACCACCAGGCCTTTACACCCCCCCCCCCCCACTTTAATATTATTCTTGTTCAGAGTTTCTTCTTGATTTTTTTTATTTTATTATTATTATTTATTTATTTAACGTATAAGCACAATTGTGATTGTCCCTATTTACATCATCATCATCAGCTGCCATCTCCACAACGAAGGTTGGCTGTAATGGATCTCCAACGTCTTCTGTCTCTTGTCTTGGTGGAGCACTCTGAAAGACTCTTTCCTGTCCATCTCTTGATGTTATCTTCCCACTTACAGCGCTGTCTTCCCCTTGCACGTTTGCCTTCACCTCTCCCTTCTATTATGGTCTTCTGCAGGGTGTTATGCCTTTTTATGTGGTCAAAGTATTTTAGGTTCCGAACTTTGATCTCCCTCATTAGTTCTCTTTTCATACCTAGATTTTCTAGGTCCTCCTTATTTGTTTTCTTCTCTTTCCACGAGATACGCCCCATTCTTCTACATATCCACATTTCAAGAGCCTCAATTCTTTCTTCCAAATGCTTATTCATCGTCCATGTTTCTGCACCATACAGAAATGCAGAATATATATAACACTTTATGATTCTCAGTTTTAATTTGTGAGATAACTGTTTAGATGTCAGTATATGTTTCATGTTGTTGAATGTATCTTTGGCCTATTTACAATGATTTGACAAATGTGATGCCACTTTCTCATATCGGCAGTTGTTCATATTATTTGGAATTGAAAACAATATATATATCCAAATTATAACCCATCAGAGGTTGAACGGAGTATTTTTCTTCATTAATTTAAAAAAAAAAAATCAGTACAACTACAGTGGAACGAACGAACGAACTTTATTTTCAAATGGTTGAGAATTGGGCACGCAGGCCCGTCTGACATTCTGCCCTTCCTTTCTCTCGTCTTTTATACTGATTTCATTTATTCTCATATACATTTTACCCATCAATTCAAGGAATTCAACGTTGTAGGGGTAAAATAATAGCATACTCACATTCACAGTATCTAATTATAAACATGAAATAAATATGTTGAAAAGTACAAACTAAGTATTACTATGAAACAAAATATGTTGAAAAGCACTAACATCATCATTAAACCTACATTCGATATTATATCATTTGTTCGGAAAAATAATCACAAGAGGGGGGCAGATAATCAGAACTCATAAAGTATTCGAAAAGTTTACGATTGTATGAATAGGGACTGAGGTTGTTATCTTTTAGATAATGTGGAAGATAGTCCCAAAGATGAGCAGCAGAGTAAGCTAAGCTTTTCTTGAATAAGTCAAGCCTAGGCTTGGGCACTTGTATTTTGTTAAGGCGTTGACTGCGTCTTTCATTGTATTTGAACATTGGCCACAGATATGTTGGAGCATTCTGTGACAGGATTTTGTGAACAAATTTAGCTTTGTTGAACAGAAAGCGCTTTCTTAGAGGCAGTATTTTGAGATCTTTATATAGATCTACACACTGTGTTTGGCAGTTGTCAGAAACTAGATGCACTGCACGCTTTTGTAGTGAATGGAGTCTTTTTGTGTTGGACATAGAACAACCATCCCAGATTGTGGAGCAATAGTCAAGGTTTGTTTGTATGTGAGATATATAGAACAATTTTCGTGCATCTTCATCTAGGAAATGTTTGATTTTAGCTAACTGGTAAACTTTCTGTGCCGTTTGCTTGGTCAGTGCATGAACATGTGAGTTCCAATTTAGATGCTGGTCAACGACTATTCCTAGAGTTTTATGTTCATTAACGTTTTCAATTGGTGAGGTACCAATATAGATCTGAAGTGTTGTTTTCTCTGAATTTTGTAATTTTTGTCTAGTTGATATTAACATGCATTTTGTTTTAATTATATTAATTAGCATGCGATTTCCGATGCTCCACTTAATTAGATTGTCTGTATCTTTTTGTAACGATAGTTCGAGTGTGTTGCAACTTGTATCACTCGTGTAGACAGTACAGTCATCAGCAAATAGGTCACAAGATGCATGCTCGACGTGTAGTGGAAGGTCATTAATGTATATGGCAAAAAGTAGAGGCCCAAGAATAGAGCCCTGAGGAACGCCGGTATTTATTACGGTTGGGTTTGAGCAAGAGTTATTGTAAGAAACTACATGTTTTCTGTCTGACAGGAATGATTTAATTATCGTCACTAGTTGAAGGTTTACTTTTGATGTTTCTAGTTTTCTAATTAAAATAGCCTGATCTATCATATCAAATGCTTTTTTAAAGTCTACAAAAACTGCCCCACATATGTTATCGTTATTAATATTTAAGTGCCAGTTGTCAATCATCTTAGTTAGAGCTGTGTGACATGAATGTTTAGGTCTAAACCCCGACTGACTATCAATTAGCAAGCCGTTGTTAACTAGGTGTTGTAGTGTTATTTTATGTATGTGTTTTTCTAGTGGTTTGGATAGCGATGATATTAAGGAGATTGGCCTATAGTTACCAAAGTTATTATTGTCGGAAGAGCCAGGTTTTAAGAGAGGATATACCTTAGCGACTTTAGAGTGCCACGGAAAGTAACTCCGTGCGATACATTGACTGTATATGTATGTAAGCGAATCACTAATAGCTGGAGCCGCATAACGCAGTATTCGATTACTGACTCCGTCAAGTCCTGATGAGTTATTATCTTTAAGTCCTAGAAGATAGTTATACACTTCATTAACTGTCATAAACGGAATGTTGGATGGGATTGTGTTGGTACATTTGCTCTCACAAAATACTGACAGCGTGCCTAAGTCACAAGGTGAATTTGGTATTGTAGATTTAAGACTGTTTATTTCTGCCTGAAGGTAATTGCTGAAGTCTGTGCAAGTAAATGAAGTATTAGGGGTTGACGAGACTGACAGATTTCGCTTGTTCGCTAAGGTGTTGATTGCTTTCCACAATCTTTACTGTTTGTTTTGTTCTGAACCAAATTTTTAAAGTAATTTCTTTTTTCTCTACGAATTAAATATTGCACGTTGTTCCTCTGTGCTCTGTATATGTTAAAATCCTTGTTTTTTGTGAGCTTGATTTCTCTGCCTCATGGCGTCTAGCACTGCTTGTGTGATCCAAGGAGATTTGACCTGTCGTTTCACACGAACTTCTTTAGTTGGTGCGTGGTTATCAAGCACACAAAGAAAGATACGTGTCCAATGGGCAATGGCGTCATCGGGATCAGAAAGCTGGTAAACACTGGCAAGAGGTGCAGTTCGCATATCATGTAAAAATAGTTCACGGTTGAAATTTTTTAAACTTCTAAATTTAATACTGATATGTTTATTTCTTGGAGCTTTATATTTATTCTTTGACCACGTGCAACATATAGGATAGAGGTCACTCATCGCGACAGTAGGAACAGAGCATTCTATAATGTTTTCTGGACAGGTGACGTAGGTGTGGTCAATTGTTGTGGATGATGCATTTGTTACCCTGGTAGGCTGGTTGACTATTTGTTTTAAGTTGTAAGATAGTATGATGTTTTCCCACGTTTGGTTTGTGTTGTGCATGTCGATGTTGAAATCACCTAGAAGAATAATTTCTTTGGCAAAGGTAAATACTTTATCCATCATAGTGGTAAAATCTTCATACCAGATGGCTCCTGCACTGTGATTTCTATAAAGATACCCGACTAGAAATTGTCCCTGTCGGTAGTTTTATTTTTAACCATATGCACTCGGTCTCTGCTGTCTCTAAATCGCTTCTGTGGCGATAACTAATAGAAGTGGAAATATATACTACTATACCTGTTTCTAGCTTTCTACTTGAGTCTCGCCGAACTGTTTTAAAGCCATTTAGGGCAATTTCATCATCTGATATTTTGTCGTTTAAACGACTTTCGGAAAGTCCAAAAACATGAAAATTTTTATTCAGAAGTCGTGTAAGCTCAGGAAGTTTGCCTAATAAATGGTAAATGTTCAGGTGGCCCAGCCGTAGACCATCCTTAATTAGCCATTGTGTCTGATAGGTATGCATTTTATTTTGACGAGTGATTTAAAAAGGAAAATAACAAAAGCAATTTTAAATACGAAACCCACAAAAATTTAAACTAATTAACGTCACCAAGTAAGTGAAAATACAAATGTTAGTACTTAACGCAAGAACACTTGGTACAAGTATTGCTAAAAAATTACAATTAACTGAAATTGTCAGTAGTATATTAAAATAGTCACACAACAGTAGGCACGCACGTTTTCACACCACAACACTAAAATTCTAACAAAGTAATTAAGCAACACTGAGAGAATACGAATTAAAAAAGTAAATAAAATAAAATAAAATCTTGCAAATTATGAAAAAAACTGTCGAAGGCCTGTAGCCAATGAAATTAGAGTGTTTTGAGAAAGTAACAAAGTACTTATTACTTTATGCGTCACAGTAATCAACTAACTTTTCAGGGGAGAGACGGCTTTGGTCGCAGGGATTAAGTCAATTTAAAAAAAAAAATGAGTGGATTCATCATCGATAACACAGCTCTACAAAAAAAAAAATTTTTTGTGCCAAACATTTTACTCTTGATTGTACATAAATGAGGCCTGCTCAATCCAAATATCACATTTACTTGTCTGTATCAGCTCTAGTTTTTGAGATACAGACATTTTTGTACTTCATTAATACAGGGTGACCCAAAAAAAAAACGGGCCCGCGCGCCCACAAAGAGTGCGCGCGCGGGCCCGTTTTTTTGTGTGGGTCACCCTGTATTTTTACAATATTTTCTATATTTCCAAGAATCTTCCAAGAATTGCCTTTTTTTAGATTTTAAGCCACTGCATGCATGTTAGTATGCTACTTATTTTATTACACTTCTAACAGAGAATGGCGTCTTCTTCAAGAAGAGCATGTTTTCTTTCACCGCATTTATTTTGTTATATTTGTGGAGAGTACACTTTCAAAGAAGAACATAGGAAGCATATTACTGTTTTTGTGAAAAAGGCATACTTTGCTTACTTTAAAGTAAAACTAGGTGACCAGGACAAGTCTTGGGCTCCTCATATTGTTTGCAAAACATGTGTTGAACACCTGCGACAGTGGACTTGTGGGAAAAGAAATTTTTAAAATTTGGAATTCCAATGGTTTGGAGAGAGCCCAAGAACCACTATGATGACTGTTATTTCTGTGTTGTGAATATTAAGGGAATTAATGGGAAAAAAATCACAAAAAGTGGAAATATCCAGATTTAGATTCTGCTAGGCGACCTGTTCCACACGGAGATGACATACCAATTCCAACTTTCAGTCAGATTTCGGATTCCCTGCTAGAAGATGAGACAGCAGTGGCATGTGGAACGACAAGTGACAGTGATAGTGATTTCGAAGATGATTTTTCAGATGCTCAACGCTTCGACCAGCTTGAACTAAATGATCTAATCCGAGATCTATATCTCTCCAAGGAATCTTCAGAACTTTTGGCTTCAAGATTAAAAGAAAAAAAATTACTGACTGCTGAAACAAAGGTTACATTTTATCGCAGCAGAGAGCAAGGTTTTATTCCATTCTTTTGTAAAGAAAACAACCTTGTGTTTTGTACTAATGTAGGAGGTCTTGTTAACAAAATGGGTGTAAGTTATACACCAGATGAGTGGTGACTTTTCATTGACAGCTCTAAAAGAAGTTTGAAGGGTGTTCTCTTACACCAGTGTTTCTCAACGGGGGCGGTACCGCCCCCTGGGGGGCGTTTTCAAGATGTCTGGGGGCGTTCTGGTGGGTCGCAACGATTGGGGGTCGCTGCTTCCGTTCAGTGGGGCGTTGTGTACATTTTTACAAGAATCAATATGAAACAATTACAAAAGATATTCCCCTTCGTATAGCTTGTAACACGATAGTTTTTATTTGCCCTGCGTCCCATAGAGTCTTTCAAGGATTCCAAACGCAAAGTTTTAGTACCTGGGATGTTACCATTGTCAGGAGACAGTAGGCGGAGATTTATGTCCCTTCAACACTCGAAACATTCATTAGCCTCTCGACACACCCAAGCTAACCTTCTCTCTCCACTCTCGACACATATTTTCTTCTGGAAACACATGTTTGTTGGAAAAAAAATTCCTTTTTCCAATCTCATCGCATGTACGACAGACGGAGCACCAGCTATGGTTGTGTCGTCATCGTGGGTTTCAGGCCTACTTAAAAAATGTGGCACCAGGTGTTTTAACAATTCATTGTGTTATTCATCGACAACGTTTAGTCGCCAAGCATCTTAGTGACAGACTCCACAAATCATTGAACTGTGTTATCAGTGTTATTAACAAAATTAAGGCGCATTCGTTGAACGCTAGATTATTTCATAAACGTTTTTGTGATAATGGTGAAGAGTTTGAACGTCTTCTCCTACACACGGAAGTACGATGGCTGTCCAAAGGTAACTGTTTAAAAAGATTATGGGCATTATTTGATACTGTTGTAGAGTTTTTGGATTCAATCAAAGAAGACTTTAGCGTCGAAAGAGAAGTATTGCGAAACGATGTGGCCTATATTTCAGATATATTTGAAAAGTTAAATGAGGTTCTTCTTAAGCTACAAGGAAATGAGACCAGTCTGATTAAAGTGAAAGGAATTATCATGGGGTTCATCAACAAATTGACATTAGGCCTATATAAATATAATCTTAGTCGCCGAGAACTTTCTCATTTTCCATGTTTACTACAGTTAGGTGGGGACAGGCTTAAAGATTCAGATTTATAGGTTTATTGCAGTCATTTGGACGCTATTAAAAATGATATGAGCATAAGATTTAAGGACTTGCAAGAACTAATAATACCGGACTGGGTGATTAATCCATTTGAATCAGACGTGGAACAAGTTAGTCAACATTCACAAGAAGAATTAATTGAGCTACAAAATGACTTCGAGGCAAAAGCACGATTCAGTCACACACATTACGAGAAATTTTGGATCCAGCAGAGGCTTGCGTATCCCGTTCTTTGGCGTGAAACTAAATTGCTAATTACAGCATTCCCAACGTCGTATTTGGTGGAGAAGGGGTTCAGTGTGGCCGTGTATGTTTATACGGCACTAGTAGTTATATTGATTTTATGTAGTCAGCGTTAATCCTTCATATGTTGTGGTGGTTCAAGTGCTAACTGGCGTTCCGCCAGAGATCGTAATACTTGACCTTTTGTTATTTTTTCAACCCAGGAATGTTCTTCCCTTTGAGTTTGGTGATAAGCAAAACAGTTTCAGCACAACAACGTATATCCACAAGAAATTATTGTAAATTTCCACAAACAGCAATGTAGAAAAATTCAATTAGAGTTTATTGATGTAATTAGACAAACACTGTAAATTTCACAATGATGATTGGTTATCCAATATGACAAAAATATGTAATCCAACTGAATAAGGTACGTACATCCAGATAGAATAATATAAGTATATCTACAAGAAATAATTTACTGATTTGTTCACTCAAAAAAAACTTGTCTTGGTATCCTCGAAGATGAAGTTCTCCTAACGCTATCAGTAAAAATCCTCTAGTCTAAGATCATGGTATCCTTGGAATCATAAGTCCTGAAATCGCTACCTATCGCCCACAACTCTTCTATTTATACTATTTCTCCTTTTTTCCCGCCTTTTTTCACACGACCCGTCCTTTTTTCACACGACACAATAATTAACATTTGCACTCCGTTCCTCAGCTTTTAGACCTTTTTGCACACGATATTCTGTTATTTCGACTTTATTTTCACATGTGTGATCTTTTCCAACTTAACAATAGGATTTTAAAAAACCAGATCACACAAACATTCATTTCCCACTTTCGCGCTTATAAAACCCATTCATTATTATCTGGGACTGACCTACGTTTACCCTGTCAGAGCAGTAACGGCAACTGAACTTTGAATGAATACTGCGTTTTGTGTAAAAACGTCTTATTTGCTTTTAAGGTCTGTCATTCTTACCTGTAGCATTTTCTAGCACATATAAATGCTTATCGTGAAGTAGGAGGGACAAAGCTAGCGTGAAAGGTCAAGCGGTCACATACGTCCCTGGCCACACAAATGTATCCCAGAGGGAGACATTTGCGTACTATCAACTAAGTACCTCATGCTAGTGATTGTTATAAACGACTAGGTCTAACCTATTGGTAGAGTCTCTCAGAGAGAAAAAATAAATAAATAAATAAAAAATAAAAATAATAATAAATATTTTGTTCGTAAAACGAGGGATCCCAGTATATTTATAATGCGTAAAACGGGGGATACATAAAATTTGTTGATACACTTCGCCATTGAACAGTATTGTACACTACTTCTTAACAATATGAACAACGCTGTGCATTAGTCATCACCATAATGATAACATACTTAATGATAACATTTAAATAAAAAAATAAAAAAAAATAAAATAAAAAATTAAAACAAAAAAAAATAATCGCATACGATTTTCATGGGTTGTGCAAACAACACAAATAAAAACAAAACAAAAAATACTTTGGCAATATTTAACAGAATTGACTAATATTCATTTAGTATTTAACAATCTTAAAATGTAGTAGCTGCAACGAACATCAGCCTAACAGCATAGAACTAATGGTCAAACATCAGACCTTGGGACGCAAAAAAAATTTAATATACGAGCTCGTATATATATATATATATATATATATATATATATATATATATATATATATATATGGGAATAAACATACATGGCAATGTTAATCTATAAATTTATTATTAAAAATATGAGCTGGAGCTGTACGCTCTCGTAACTGTCAATATAGAACGTGGTAAATATAATACAATCATATGATACAGGCGATCCCAATCCTGCCACTGTGGTCAGTGATTTACCAGGATGTATATGGGTCTTAAACACCAAAAATCTGGACAAGTTTGGTTAACTGTCTATGTGTTCGTGGTAAAATATAAATATAGCATTATTAATCTGGTTACATGGAGTTACAAAGTATTTATTTTAAAATGTCTCTAATCTCCAACCTATGTAATAGTCGTTACTATGAGGGAGGACAAGTATACAGATACAAAAAACTATCGGGTGTTGAAATATGAACTATCTCAGTTACCATGAACCAAGTACCAAACTGTTTATAGGTTCGTCATCAAATATAAAATCTGCATACAAATGCAAGTTCATAATAATGGACAACAATTTGTCAAGAAAATATACTGTAGCGTTCCGCTTACAACGTGACAAATGGTCAGAAAAATACAGGTACATCAATATGTGATGTTTATTTCTCAATACAAGGTATAATGGACAACAAGATGTCAAGAAAATATACTGTAGCGTTCCGCTTACAACGTGACAAATGGTCAGAAAAATACAGGTACATCAATATGTGATGTTTATTTCTCAATACAAGGTATAATCAACATGTGAACATATCCGTTATTATGTTAGCGATTTCAAATGAAATCGTCATGGTTTGCATGTACAAGAACAATGTAGTATTTCGCAAATCTGCGAACTGTGTTGATTAGCATATAAGTTTTACCCAACTTGCAAAATACTTGCATATCACCAAGTCAAATTTAGGTGAAAATATATATATGTCTCAGTTATTTAGTGGAGGGGAAGGGGGAGGGATGTATATTGGGATAAATGACGGAGTATGGTTTATCACCGTGGGAGGGTGTTGAGGATTGTGCGCGATTTTCCAGTACTCATTCAGCTGAGGTGGTTGTGGTGCAACCATGCGAATGCTGCAGACATTCACATGCTTGCAAACCCCGAAACAATCCTAAACAGAGGGGAACGAATGTCAGTCATGGGAATGTACTCGGGGGTCTTAGGGGCGTTAACTGTGTCCGGGGGGGGGGTAACAATGTCCTCATTATCTTTTACCGATGTCCGCTGTGGACACTTCATCTTCTTGTACAATGGTATTTATACACAAAACCGCTTAAAATTTAAAACACCAATTATGCTAAGCAAAATCAATAGTCCTGACACTCTAGTGTGTCGGGTCATGACCTCTGGTGTGTCTCACTGGATTCAGGAATGCGAGAAGGGGTGTTTCCCAGACTACGAAGAAGTATTTATAGAATTTGATAGACACGTTAACATAGGTAAATTCATGTTGAGTATTTTGACTGCTCGGAAAGGAGCGTCGATTTAGAAACGCTCCGTCTTTGATGGAGATGACAGGAGATGAAAAAGCCTTTGGATGTGTAGGGAAGAATAAATTTGACGTCTGATTTGTCATATATCTGTGAGAAAGGGTCGTCGGCTTGAATAACGTGAGAAGCCATATACGATCATTCAGGTTGTAAAAAGCATCATTAAGAAGAAAAAAATCGCCAAAATACATGCTCGATGCGATTGAACATTATAAAACGGCTTTTCCATAACACAAAAGGAAAGCGGTGAGTTAACACATTTTAAAAAAAATCTCTGATGTGTCAAAAAGGAAAAATATGTGTGTGCATATAGTGTGTTTGATTTTGTCACAAGATTCACCAAGAAGGGGAAAAAAAATTAAAACTGTTGTAAAGCATAAGTCCTATTATAAAGATTTTCAAAGGCAAAAGTGGTGTAATTTGTACAAATGAGATAATTTAAAGTTCTGTTTAACCTGGATAACATAGTGTTGTAGATCTGCGAATGTTTGCGAACGTTCTTCAATTTCTTGACGTAGCGGTGTAAAAGATGTAGTCCTAATGACAGTCCATGTCGACGACGAAGAATCTGAAATAATTGTATAAAATTAAAACACAGTGGTGTGACGCCATAATAACTTGTTAGTATATGTGGGTGTTGCAGACGTCGTAATTGTCAATATCGTCAGTATCATCAGCAGGATCTTGACTGAGGCTGACATCTTTCTGAAAAAATAAAATTTCCTACCAAAAAAAAATGGACACTAGTGACTTTAGATGATGGGGGTAACGAGGGAGAGTGCTATTTGTAGAGAGAGCACTCGTTGGGTACTTTAGCTGGGTGAGTACCTTTTGTTATTAGAGAAGATTGATTCTCCAATAAACCAATAATCGTTGAACTGGACGTTTACGAATCTGACATGAGGAAGTTGGCGATTTCCATCAAGAGAACTTTTTTTCTTGTCAATCGTTGATCACAAGAGGATGGCGTATTTCGCGTTGTCGAGTGGGTGGTGGCTGCAGTTGTCGAGGGTAAGGATGAAGTAGTGTTGAAATGGTGCACCTCATGCTGCGTTTTGTGTGGCTGTCTGCGTTTTCTTCGCAATTTCATACGTACTCGTATGTGCTCTTGAGGTAACCTCACAAACTTTGTTGACGGTGGTGAGTCATCTGTTGTTCCAGAATATGGGCGCTTGTTTGCTGTGCGAGATTCAGTGTTGTCTGGACTGTTCATACTTTCGTGGTCACTCTCGGGATCTTCTGTATCTAGGTCAGATTCGTGTCTCAATGGAGGGGGTGGAAGAATAATATCTTCCTCAAGTGTGCATGTAGCGTTGTCTGCGTTTTCATCATTAGGCGGTGCTGTGTGTCGAGTATCATTATCTTGTTCAGATGTGTGCCGTTCTGCTTGTGAAACAGCGTTGTCTGTGTGTTCGTCGCAATTTCTATTGTTGCTCTCTGATTCTCTGCGGCGATATGTATTTATGTTCTCAGATTCTTTGTGTGAGGTTTTTTACGTACCTGTGGAATGAAAGTGGTTCAATGTGGCTTTATGCATGGGTCTGCCATTAGATAAAACTGGTGGTGCTATCGGGCGATGAGTAGCTGTCTTAATTTGTGCTGCATGAGCTTTGATGACTATGTTCTTCTCGTCATCTTGTTCAAACGCATTTATCACCAACTTGAAATTGTTCTAATTTAGCTCTTTTATCATGTTGTTTCTGCCATTTCTTGAAGGCTTTCTGTGCATTACGATTAGCTATCTGATGTGCTCTATACTTCTCTTGTAGTATGACTTCGATGGGATTTTCACCTTGATACTTCCTTTGAGGTTGCAGGAGATTATCTAATGGGAAAGTAGGTTCACTGGTCGTGGGCTGTTCAAATCTGTAGTATACTTGTCCTCTGGGTTCCATGGTATGTCTTCTGTCATCAAATGTTCGCTTCACATAATCACTGGGGTTGCGACGGGGGTCACGTAGGGAGTATGTTGGGGCTGATGAGGCGGTAGGGAATTATGGTTGTGATCATGTGAATAACGTTGCGAACACCGATGTGTTGTTTCTGTGTAGTGCGGCTAGACTCTCATGTCATTCTTGTGATAAGTTCTTCTGTAGGGCTTCTGTGTTTCTTCTTAACTGTGTCCTCCACATACTCCTCTTGCATCATATCGTTCACAAGCTGTCTTATCTCTTTTTTTTTCATTCTCTGACTTCGATCACGATTTGCTTGCTCTATTCTTCTCTGGTGTCTCTTCATGTTCTCGTCATCTAACATTTTCGTTAGAACCATATCTATTTCAATTCTTGTTTCTGGAAAGTGTGTACGATATTTTTCCTGTAGCAGTCTCCATACTATACTCCTTGATAAATGAACCTCAGGCCGTGCTATGATGGCTTCTATTACCTTTTTTAACTCCCCTATGTTTGGTTCATCCACTTTAACCATTTTCTTGCTCGTGTCCTTCACTTCTTCTCTCACTTCTTTTCCCAACTTTTCCACCATTTCGCACCTCTCCGTGCATTCTAACTCATCTTCTTCATCTGACGATACACTGTCTGAGTAACTTGATGAATCTGAGAACACGTCTCTTTCCACTATTTTGATTCCCCAGTAATTAAGTTCCTCCATTACTCTCACCACAAGTCTGCGAATTTCTTCTTTCCTTTCTGATAAGTCTGTATCAAACTTTCTCTCCAGAAATCTCTGTACATATTTTAGTACTACTGTGTCAGGTTTAGCTCCCTTTAGTTCGTCTTTTAGTGCTTTCTTCATCTCCTCTGTGCTTACACCTCCCTGTTTCGTCTTCTGTACTGTTCTTGTACGCCTATAAGATGTATCCATGTCCTGTACTTCTTGTGGACCTGTTTTGATAGGATTCCTTCTTACTGCTGTTCCTATACGCCTGCATGATGTGTCAGTGTTAAGGTCAACATCTGTTTGTGTTGCTGAAACTGCAGCTCTATTCTCTGTTTGTGTTGCTGAAACTGCAGCTCTATTCTCTGTTTGTGTTGCTACACTTATCATAGTTGTTTTCTTCACCTGTGGTTCTGGGTCATTGACCTGACTTGACCTGTCAACGTTTGTTTGTGTCGCAACACAACTGATCTTTGTTTTCTTTACTTGTAAGTCTGGCCTTGGTTGACTAGTAATCATGGGGGCCCAACGTGTGTCACTTGATGTTACAAAACCGACCTGATGATGTATGTTAAGTGGTGTTCTCCATTGTTTTAGAGGTCTGATATGTGCCCTTAATCCATCTTCTGTTGTTATTATACAAGTTTGTTGGTCAGTCGTTGTAACATTATTTACTTCCCATATCTTTCGTTGTGTGATTCCGTTGATAAAATTTCTAACAGCTATGCGATGGTGTCTTCTATTTAGACTACTCCAATCTGCTCTTGTTTTGACAGTGTCTCTTTCCTATTTTCTAATATGTTGTTGTTGCTGCTGTTGTTGCTGTGCATATAACACATGTTGTTGTTGCTGTTGTTGCTGTAGTGTATACAACGCCTGTTGTTGCTGCTGTTATTCTTGACTTTCATCCATTAGTGATTATGCCTGTCTGCTTTCACCAAGAAAAAAGGGCAGGTCACGGCGCCAATTAGTGTAATATGTGGCCGTGTATGTTTATACGGCACTAGTAGTTATATTGATTTTATGTAGTCAGCGTTAATCCTTCATATGTTGTGGTGGTTCAAGTGCTAACTGGCGTTCCGCCAGAGATCGTAATACTTGACCTTTTGTTATTTTTTCAACCCAGGAATGTTCTTCCCTTTGAGTTTGGTGATAAGCAAAACAGTTTCAGCACAACAACGTATATCCACAAGAAATTATTGTAAAGTTCCACAAACAGCAATGTAGAAAAATTCAATTAGAGTTTATTGATGTAATTAGACAAACACTGTAAATTTCACAATGATGACTGGTTATCCGATATGAAAAAAATATGTAATCCAACTGAATAAGGTAGGTACATCCAGATAGAATAATATAAGTATATCTACAAGAAATAATTCACTGATTTGTTCACTCAAAAAAAACTTGTCTTGGTATCCTCGAAGACGAAGTTCTCCTAACGCTATCAGTAAAAATCCTCTAGTCTAAGATCATGGTATCCTTGGAATCATTAGTCCTGAAATCGCTACCTATCGCCCACAACTCTTCTATTTATACTATTTCTCCTTTTTTCCCGCCTTTTTTTTTCACACGACCCATCCTTTTTTTCACACGATACAATAATTAACATTTGCACTCCGTTCCTCAGCTTTTAGACCTTTTTGCACACGACATTCTGTTATTTCGACTTTATTTTCACATGTGTGATCTTTTCCAACTTAACAATAGGATAAAAAAAACCAGATCACACAAACATTCATTTCCCACTTTCGCGCTTATAAAACCTATTCATTATTATCTGGGACTGACCTACGTTTACCCTGTCAGAGCAGTAACGGCAACTGAACTTTGAATGAATACTGCGTTTTGTGTAAAAACGTCTTTTTTGCTTTTAAGGTCTGTCATTCTTACCTGTAGCATTTTCTAGCACATATAAATGCTTATCGTGAAGTAGGAGGGACAAAGCTAGCGTGAAAGGTCAAGCGGTCACATCAGTGCAGTAGTGTTGCTACTAAAAAAAAAAAAAAAAACCAACGAAACCGACTGCAGATTTGTAACAGGAGATTTGAGACTTCTTTTAATAAACTTGGAATCAAATATTACAAAACTGGCTGTAAGTGAAACTGTAAGTGAATTTTTATATAATCATATCATTATTATCAACTAATAATTTTTCCAATTTTTTTCAAGTTTAAAGTGGTTACGTAAGGAGAGGCTTAAATATTCAGATTTGAAGATATATATACAGGCGCTTTTAAAATGATAAGATTATGATAGATATTGTAAGAACTAATTTTATATCATTTACTCCGCCAATTTGTAATTCAAGGATAATGAACCTGTGGTGTATATAATTTCGTACTTAAACACACATTTAATATAACTATGCTTTTATACAGTTGGGCGACCGCCGCTGAGGTTCAAAGATGTGAGCAATCTCTAGAGATATGAGGGCACTGGACATAAATCCAACAATGTGGGAGGATGAAGCTGCCGATCGCACCAAGTGGGTTGCTATTTACGGCGCCACCTCAGATTGGGCGAAAAAAAGCTCACACAACAAGCCGAAGAGAGGAGAAAACGTCGAAATAATACGGAAAATAAGCAGCTGAGAGCTGTCACCTCAGGGGCGCATTCCCATAGTCAGTTATGACTGAGGGGGCTATTATTATGCTTTTATAAATGTGCTTTCTCTTTTTCTTTATTATGTAAGAAAAGATAACTCATTAACTGCATTGCTTTTTTAAAAGTATGGAGGAATATATGTATAAGTATTTCTGTGTGTTTTTGTGTATACACGATAAAGAGCAAGGGGATGTTAAAAGGGTGGGGGGCTTTTTTAAAATATTAGTTGTCAAAAGGGGGCGTTGCTACTATCAGGGTTGAGAAACACTGTCTTACACAATGGTAACAAATATGGCTCAATTCCAATTGCTCATTCTACTACAATGAAGGAGGAGTATGCTACAATAAGCACAGTTCTGGAAAAATTGAAGTATTTAGAACATAACTGGATGGTTTGTGTAGATCTTAAAATAATGAACTTCTTGCTTGGCCAGCAAATGGGATTCACCAAATATCCATACTTTATATGTTTGTGGGATAGCAGGGCAAAAGATATGCACTGGACAAAGAAACAGTGGCCGTTGAGGGATGAATTTAAAGTTGGAGAAAAACATATTGTCAATAAGCCTCTCATTGATCCAAAAAGAGTTCTACTGCCACCATTACATATAAAGCTTGGCTTGATGAAGCAATTTGTTAAGGCACTGAACAAAGATGGTACCTGTTTTAATTACTTATGCAGAAAGTTTCCAGAATTGAGCATAGACAAACTTAAAGCTGGAATTTTTGATGGACCTCAAATTAGAAAGTTAATAAACGATCCAAATTTTATTGATTCCATGAACAAAACAGAGTCCACAGCCTGGTCATCATTTGTTTTAGTTGTGCAAAACTTTCTGGGTAACTTTAAAGCAGACAATTATTCTGAATTAGTTGGAAACATGCTGTCGAGTTTTTGTGAACTTGGATGCAACATGAGCATAAAACTGCACTACCTCCATAACCATTTACATTTATTTCCGGAGAATCTTGGCGACTTTAGTGAGGAGCAAGGTGGAAGATTTCACCAAGATATAAAAACAATGGAAGAGATATACCAGGGACTTTGGGATGCCCACATGATGGCAGATTACTGTTGGACCCTTAAGCGTGACTGTCCGGGCATATCACATTCCAGGAAGTCCTCGAAAAGATCCTTTTTGCGTGTTGACTAAACAAGTGCTAGTGATAAAGTTTTATTACATTTTTGGTAATATATGCACAGTAATTACATATAAAATTGATCACCCGTTTGCCAGTCACTTCGATTACGGAAACAACAGCAAATGGATTGATTTGCCGTTGCCCTAAAGACGCCAATAGGCGTGATGGGAAACAATGGCAAAGAAAACCTATCTGCTGTTGCCCTAAGACGCCACTAGGCGTAATGGCCACTGACTGCTTTGACGGTCGGTGGCTAAGGACGGAAGAAGAAGAAGAAGAATTACATATAATATGAATGCAGACTAAAGTCAAAATGCCACTGATAGCACCTAACTCTAGGATTGTACATAACAATTGCCCTACTAATATGGTCATTCTTAGTTATCTCAAAAACTAGAGCTGATAGAAAAAAATCTGATTACATTTTTGGAATCAGCAACCCAAAATTACCCAAGAACAGCTATAAAATTTAAGGCACCAAAATGTGTGTATACCAGTTTAATGGATGTCTCTGTCAGGTATATACCTTGTAGTAGGGCCCGCGTTGCACAGACATCATTAGTGCTTGGCTGAGTGACGCAGGACTGAATTGCGTCAGGTAGCCAAGTTCTGGGTTCCACTGAGCACGATCAGGAAGGCTACGGGAGGAAGCATGACGACTGTAGATTTCGTCTGCAGTGGTCCCAACACTTGTAGGAGATTTTTGGGTCTGGGACATTGTGGCACTGCTTGTTGAACTGTCATATAATGTGTTTGTGAGGGGCTGTCTTATAGGTAGTGGAGGAAACATAACATCGTAACGTTCGGCTTCCTGGCTGTAGGTGGCGTTCTGTTTGTTGTTAGGCAATTTGTTGGTTACGGGGGCGCTTCTTTGAGGGGCGGGAAAGGTGTGTTGTGCATTTTCATGAAGGGCTGATCTCATGGTAGATCGGTTTATGTTCCTTGTGTCTGGTGGGTCGTCGTGTTGCGTTCGCTGCGGGTACTTGATGTTTTTTGCTAGGATGCTGCTACCTAGTTTTGATGTATGTATTTGATCTATGTAAAGGTGTTTCTTTGGTGCTCCAGAGTTGCTTGTGAAGAAAGGAGTGTTGTTGATATAGCCAATGTTGTTGTGTTCACAATAGCTCTGGAGTGTCTTGTTGTTGGTGTCGGCTACGCGACGTTGGAAGCCATAGCAAGGTGGAATAATGAATGACATAAAAATGGAGGTGTTAGGCAGGAAATTTTTGTTTTATTGTAGTGGTCAGTTTGGAAATCGCCGAAGGGCTAACGCTGTGTCCATTCATTATGTCGTTGATCCCTACATGTACTGTTGTTCTTGTAATGTTATGATGTGTGTCGAACCTATTAATTCTATCAATTAATCTTTCAGTTCCAGCTCCAGGTATCGCTAAAACTGAGACAGTTTCCTCTTTAGTAGTAGACATCCGATCATTGTATATGCCTTTTAGGAGAGAGTCGCCAATTATAACATGTGTTGCTTTACTACATGGTTGTTGACTCGGCTTTCGTTTTGATTCTTGCTGCCGCCATTGATTTTCCTGGTGTGAATCGTCCTGAATAGTCTGGGTGTTTTCATCGGATGGTTGTGGTGTCAGTGTCTGATCTGGTAGCGGCGTTAATGCCTGTTCATTTTGTACTGAACTCTGGTTAAGGGCGGTAAACCTGTTGCTTACTTTTACACTAATAGGGTAGGCTTCGTGCGCACGTGTATCCTCAACTTTTTTGGTGTTACATTGGTGCTGCTTGCGGCGTTCGTTTGATATATTTTCTTTGGAGGGATTTCCAGAAGCTTCAGGTACTATAAGAGGATGTTCCGAGTGCTTTGTTTCATAAATTGAAAAATCGCTTCGTAGTTGCTCAACGACGTGTTTCATATTGGAATTATCTTCTCTCAGATGCAGTTTTTCCTTTTTGAGTAGTTCGTTTTCTGCGCTGATCGATTTATAGACATTAGTCGTCAGATCGGCAATTAGTGTTCGAAGGGTGTCCTCCATTTTGAGCATGAGCTCCTGGCAGCACTGCGCATTTACCATGTGACAGTGACTTTAATGGGATGATTTTGTCAGCAAATGGTAAGCTGGCAGCTGATGATGTGATGTCTATCGACATGGTCATTCTAGTAGTATTTGGTACATGTTTTGCGAAATGCCTCATAATGATATGTATTGTGGAAGAGTACAGTAGCACATTTACCGTCATTTGCTATTTTAAAGGTTAAATCCGACTCTTTGTTAAATCCCTGAAGTTTAACGCGAAGAGCTCTGTTTTGGTCTAAGGAGTAATTTTTGCTCGTGGTCGGGCGCAATCTACAGTCCCTAGCAGCTTTCGTCACCTGCGAGCCATGGCCGATCTCTAAGTATGATATGTTTACATGCCCGCTGGGATTAATTTCCAGTGAAATACAATGATCAGCTGGAAACCTTATCTGTTTAAGAGGGGGCTAGTAGCCAAGAAAATACACCGTCTCTACCGATATAAAAATTCCTGATACGAAGACGCTGTTGTCCCCGCTCGCCATTATCACATTACATGCTTGAGGGCGGACAAGCCCTGGGATTTAGCATTGTCTATTGTTCTCTAGCCAGAAGGTCACCGTCAGAGTTTGGAATCTGTTACAGTAGTTTTCCATATATCGACAAATGGTGGCAGGACACGATGAACGCTTCTACCGTCATTCCATACAGAAAAAAACACAATATTTATACGTGAATTTAAAACAATTACAAAATAAACTATTTCATTATATGTCAAACAAAACCGCCAACACATGGATGCATAAACCATCCATATTAATTGGGAACAACTGCAATAAAATATCCAAAATGTAGAGCAAAATAAAAACACGTCCGCACAGTACGAAGACACGGGGAAGGAGAGTGTGGAAGAAGGAAGGATACAACAGATCTGACCCAATCTATCAGCTTCATAATTTTCCGTCTCAGAACTGGCGTGTTTTTTTTTCCATTGTCCTAAAACGGAAGTCTCTTCAAACTTGTCACCATTGCCGTAGATACAGGGGGGTTCAAACCCCCTCCCTCTTAGGGTTTGGAGAAAAACATTTGTGGGGAAATTATACTATATCAAACATGTTTTGTGCCGAAATTCTTTGATAAACCCCCCTTTATTAAGTCCTATCTACGGCCCTGCGTGTCGCTGTTTTTTTTTTTAAGGGGAGAAAAAAAAGGGGTGGGGGTTTGAAACCTTGAAGCGTTTGGGTTGATAATTAGTTTACTCTTTATTTGCCGGTGGTAATATGGATGTACTCTGTGAGAGATATGGCCTAGATGAGATTATTTGATAGCGAACGACGAAGAAGACTACTCTGTGTATTACAAGTAGGGCCTAGGCCCTATGTGCAAGTAGATAATTCAATGAAAGCCGTGGATGTCCTTTCATAACTATAGTTAATAATCCTTCATTTTAAAATTAGTTCCCTATCTGGCTGCTATTATAGTCTGTGATCATGTCCCAACAGAAGAACTGTTATTGTTTACGAAAATTATAAGTAATCTTCTTCTTCTTCTTCCTCGTTCACCCTGAAAAGGACGGTGGTTGCGTTGTGTCTGTTTGCGCCTAAGCTGTGATATCTGCACCTTTCGGTCGACACATCCGACTTCTGCACGGCATTTTTTATGGACCGGGTTTGCCTTCCCATTTCGATCCGCACTCGCTCAGCCAGACTGCACTGCTGCAGACTGTTTCCAGGACCACCACGTGGAGGTGGAGTGCGGTCTTGACCAGCTCTGATTCGCTGGTCCTGACGCAGGCAGTCAAGCTATGAGTCGCTGACTGCATTCACTATTGCTGCATCTTGGGGTCCCATAAGTAATCAATGACCAGTGTTGCCAATCTAAATTTTGAAGAAAAAAAAACCTAAACCATACCTTAAAAAAACCTAAACCATACCTTAAAAACACATAGATTTTGAATTTTCGGCGGTTTTTTAGCGAAATACCGAAAGTTGATCTAGGTGGCGTTCTTCAACTAAAGAAGGAAAATGACTACTAGATGGGACCAAAAAATACAAGATCCAGGTGAATCCGCCTAATAGTGGCAATGCTGCTAATTATTGCCGAAACAAAAATGTAGAATAGTTTCCCTGTAAGTTCACCGGTATGAACCAATCACAAACGTTTTTATAAAATGTGACTTGGCCTTAAGTGTAAGTTATTTTATGATTAGCTTAGAGATCAGACTTTTAAAAACTATGGCCGGGTTTATGACATCAAAATATTTTTGTATTATGTGTTTAACTGATCTGTTTGAGGAATCGGGCATCGGTTTATGTCAGGAAAAGCAAAAGTATGTTTCGATATTTAGTTATGTGCTTGTATCATATTACTGTATAAAAGTGTTTGTCTTTAAATTATAGCAGTTGTGATGCATAGACTCATAGAAACGTAAGATGGAAGATTCCATAAAGCAAATGTGTAAATAAATAAATGCACAAAATTAATATAAATTCAATATAATTTTACATAGCCTAGGCCTACTAATATGCAAATAAAGAACACAACATATTTAAAAAAAAGAATAATAGTGGGTTGTATGGGTTTTTATCGTTATGTAGGCTATGCGGAAATATATAGGGCGGTAATGAATTATTTATAAGCAGTAACTGAATGAAGAATGGGGCGTTTTCATCACAATAAACTCATTGGTCCTAGAAAAATAGTAATTAAAGGAGAACTAACGAAGGAAATAAGCCAGATATTTAAAATGGATTGAATATATTTAAAAACAATGGAATTTGTCGGAACAATGAATGGAAAGATTTAGCCAAGCAGGAAAGAGGGAAACTGTAAAATAAATGGTAATAAAGTATGATTATTATAAAGAAAGATGGAAAGTATTAGGAGTGGGTTGACCCATAAATAATCAAGACAGCAGACATATTTCTAAGGTCTATTACATCCAGCCTTCATTGCAGAAGCAGTATGCCTGCTTATATAATCTGAATTACTATTACAGACTGGTATGTTACCAGTGACGATGGCATGATTTTTGTCAGAAGTTAAATAACTTATTTACTGTTTTCACTAGTAAGCCCAAGTTTCTTCTTACCTTTGTGTTCTCCATGTAGGAAGCATTACAACAGTGGTTCCCAAAGTGGGTGGTACCATCTCCCTGAAGCATTGGGAGGGGTGGGGGTGATAAGGGAAAATTGGGCGGCTTTCAGTAGTAAGGGGGTGGTTGAGCATATGACAGACTAAATTAAACAATATAAATGATGCGTGATGCCATATGATGATGGATGGTATCCGCATGTCTGGTTTTGTGTAGTGTGCAGATGTGTTCAGTCAAACAATGTTCATACAAAAATAACAGGGCAATCCACATAGGACGTCAGTAAACTCACGACGTATAAAGTCAATGATTCTTGTAACAGCCGTTGACGTTTTTCTTCATTATTTATTGTGGACGCCACAGTGACAAAATGGTTACGCGAATATGTAGGCACATCAAACAGTCATTATCACAGCAACATTCAATACAGCAATAGATGGTAGACAGCATTACAATGATGAGTCAGATGCATGTTATATTTCATAGTGCTGTAAATGTAGTCAGGTGAAAAACTCCATCCTTTTCTATAACAGCCAGGAGATAACCAGATGTATGAGATCAGTTCACTCTCCTTAGTCTGACTTCAGCAAGACAGACACGTCTGCCGAAGTATAAATAATGTCCTCAAAAATATCCTCTAGATAATAAAGGTTTTCCAAACCTAGTTCATTTAACAAAGTAGCAAGTAATGGTCCTTGGGACATGCATCAACCGATGCAGTACAATACAGCAACATGTGAGCTGGGAAAAGATCTCGTGACGACGACTTTCGAAGACAGGCTATGAATCGAAATCGCTCACGACCCAAAAATCGATAGAGTTAATGAAAAGTCAATTTACCTTGCCTTCAGGAACTACACAGAAATATTATGCCTCCCGGCATGTGGGAAACACTAGAGGTATTATCTCGAATAAACGAAATATCCATTAAGAGGACTACACATCCCTGACAGAACAAAAAATAGCGGAGATCCCCTCTTCAACGAGGCATCTCTTTCGCCATTCAAATCGCTCACTCCACTAGTGGTGGGCGGAAACCGATCGACCAAAAAACAAGACCAGTCATGCGCAGTCCAGCGCAAAAAGACCACAGCTCAAAACTTAACTGCATTCAATACCAACGCGAGAAGACAAATGCTTACCGAGAAAAGTGACTATAAATTTCAAGCAGTTGTTGCCCTTGCGTTATAAAATAGATATTGTAATAAAACGATGTTGCGAGAATTTATCACGCAACATATCACCACCTCCTCCCGATAAAAAAAAAAATGTGGAACATATTTTTTTTTTTTTTTTTAAATATCAAAGAGCATGCGATAAGCGGCTCAAAACGCACGAATTATGCGCTGATAATTAATTAAATTGCCTAACATGAGGCTAAATATAGAGTGTCTGGTGAGGATATACCTCAACAGAAAAATAAATATGTCTCAAAAAATATTCACATCGGGGAGGTGTCACCAACACACATCACGTTAGCATGTAAACACAATATACGTATGCAAGTTACCATAATCATCATTAAACAGCATACTCTAATATTGTCTTTAAAAATGGATGTACAAATCTGATAGGAAAATTTAAATAGTACATTCTTTGACATGTAATGACATAAGTACATAGTAAAGTTAAACTACATGATGATCCAGGACATATGCTCTGGTATTCCGAGGGTAAGTACACAATCTAGAACTCGTCATGCTTGATACTAGTAAGGTAAGTCCTCAGCTCAACAATGACATTCTGAGAAAGTACAAGCAATATAATGCTAATTAATAACTAATATGCTTCATAAGGTACAATACATTATTAATAATTGTGGCTGTTTAGTAAACTAACGGCCCTTATATTAACTACTCAGTCCTCCTCTATCATCTTAAAAAACGAACAGAAGAAGATGACAACAAAGCACGATAGTGTGTACATATAAAGTAAGTACAGATGTGCTAATCTATTGTAGAAATATAGGTGTGTTATGACTCTGTAATATATGGAAATATAGGACAGAAGTATTAGTTGGAGTCATGTGGGCATCTAGACAAAATGTCAGCCATCACATTATCCGCACCACGGATAGCTCGTACCGTGAAGTGAAAAGGTTGAAGAGCTATAGCATATCGAGTGGATCTCGAACTCTTCAAATTCTTAGTCTGAATAGCTGTAAGAGCTTTCTGATCAGTCTCTAGAATGAAATGTGCGCCCAGGAGGAATCTTTGTAGCTTTAGAATTGACCAAACCATCGCTAACAACTCACGGTCTAAAACCGAGTAGTTCCTCTCTGCCGCATTTAGTTTTCTAGAAATGTACATAACAGGATGCAGAGTATTTGCATATTCTTGCATCAGTGCTGCTCCAATCCCAGTGGATGAAGCATCACTCCGAAGAACAAAAGTCCTATCAAGAGTAGGTAATCTTAAGATGGGAGGAGAAGAAAATATATTCTTGATTTGGTCTAGTGAAGATTGGCATTCTTCAGACCAACGGACCAGATTAGGCGAACCTTTCTTCAACAATGTTGAGAGAGGTGCCATGATCGAAGATAAATTTGGAATAAATCTCCCATAAAATTGAATTAAACCTAAGAGACTCCTAACTTGTTTCTTCGTTTTAGGAACAGAGATGTTCAGTATTTTGGAAGTATTGTGGTCTTCTGTCTTCAAGAGACCATGACCAACACGATGACCCAGGAAAGAGATTTCACCAAAACCAACAAAAGCTTTAGAAGGTTTCGCTGTCAAATTATTCTCACGTAGAGTGGACAGTAAGTCATATAACCCTAAATAGTGATCTTCCCAGGTATCACTGAAGAGACAGATGTCATCTAAGTATGCGATGACATCCGAACGATGTGACAGAATTCGACGCATCATGCGAACGAAAGTGGCAGGGGCGTTCATAAGACCAAAAGGCATAACATTCCATTGAAATAGACCCCTAGGTGTAGAAAAAGCAGTAAGAGGTTTGGCATGCTCTGCTAAAGGCACTTGCCAATAACCTTTAGACAAGTCAAGTTTAGTGAAGAATCTAGAATTAGAAAGTCTAATCAGTAGATCTTCTAACAAAGGCATCGGTTCAGCATCGAACTTTGTGACCTGATTCAATTTGCGATAATCAACACAAATTCGTATGTTTTATATCCTTCTTCCGGACAATAACCATGGAAGAAGAATATGGTGAAGTCGATGGTTCAATTATATTTAATTGAATCATTTCATCCAATTCCTTTTCCACTTGCGACTGAAAGTGTATAGGAATAGGATAAGGCCTAACCCTAATTGGATTATTGTCGGTAAGAATTATGTCATGTTCTATGACATCTGTGTGTCCAGGAATGTCAGTGAGAACATCCTGAAATGTTTGTAACATCGACGAGACTTGTCGATGTTCGTCACCAGAAAGATTAGGAGAAACAGAAACGTTTTTCCAAGATTCCGTAGAATGTAATGGAACCACTGGAAGGGGAAGGTTAACATCAGAGAAGGTAGATTCCTCATCCTGTATGACAGACAGGGATGAATAATGACCGTGAGGTGCAGGAGCATCATCCGTTGCCTGGAAAATAGGCAGCAAATAGTCCGGACGTTCGTGAAATTCCGAAAGCATGTTTATGTGGAAAGTTTTATGCTTTCCATCAATATCGACCACATAGTCAACATCGGAAATCCGAGAGACTATTGCATACGGACCTTTCCATGCAATAAGAAGTCTATTTTCCCTACTGGGGAGTAGGACGAATGCTTTGTCACCTGGACAAAGTTGTCGTAGACATCTATTCTTGTTAGCAAACTGTCTTGCCTTCTCTTTAGCAATTTCTGATGAAGCAGTTGCTAGCTTACATGCCTCAATGATCTTTTGTCTAAGAGCAATGACATACTCATATGAGGATTGAGTTTCATCGCTAATATCATCGGCAGTGATGAGATCGTGTAATAAAGACATAGGGCCGCGTGGACGCGCGCCAAAGACAAGTTCGAAGGGAGAAAATCCTGTGTGTTCATTAGGGACTTCTCTATAGGCAAAGAGAGCCGCGGGTAAAACCCTGTCCCAATCTTGAGGATGATCTTCAGTTATCTTACCAAGCAAAGTCTTGAGCGTTCTATTCAGACGCTCAACTAACCCATTAGACATAGGATGGTAGATACTACTGAGAGATCGTTCAATATGTAAGGTAGACATTACCTGTGACATAGTGTCAGATATGAGTTGAGTGCCATGGTCTGACAATATTTCTCTGGGGAACCCCAAGCGAGAAAATACCAACCAAAGAGCATCTGCGATATCTGTAGTAGATATGCTCTTAAGAGGAATAGCCTCTGGCCAACGTGTGCACATATCGACACATGTAAGGATAAACTGATGTCCTCTGGCCGACTTGACCTTAAAAGGGCCAATAATATCTATGGCCATTTTCTGGAACGGCCGAATAGGAATGTCAGCAGCCTGGATAGGCGCAGCATGTCGTGGTCCTCTAGATTTGACCTCCTGACATACCTTGCATGATCGGCAGTAAATACGAATGTCCTTATTGACAAAAGGCCAAAAGAAAGCCGCAAGGACTCTCGACTTCGTACGGGAAAAACCCATATGTCCAGCACATTGCGAGTCATGAGCATGTTGTAATATTTGCACTCTCATGCTCTTGGGAACAAGAATTTGCGAATGTGCCGACGTAGTCGAATCTTGTACCATACGTACAAGTACGCCGTTTCTCATTGCAATCCAAGATTTTCTATTTGTATCCTGACTCGGATCACCTTTCTTCGCAAGAACGAAGAATTTTTTTAAAGAAGGATCTTCTTCTTGCAATTTTATGAAAGAGTCACGAGTGATTACTAAGTGACTATCTTGGCTATCAACTTCATTATCACTATTCAGTGAAGTTTCGGGTGTTTGTAGAGCTTGTGCTCTTGTAACTACTGCATTTGTAGCTTTCATGTTATTATCTTCCCAAGCAGCAATCTGCTGTGGGGTACACTCCCTAACTCCGTGAATACGACCAATAATAAGGTCCGCAATAGGATTAGGTAAGAGACAAGCATGCACATCTCCAGTAAAGAAAGGAGTGGCAATGCGAATTACAGCAGTAGGATATTTTTTCTAGAGTGCCGCCAAATGTGACACATTTAATAACCCTTCCTGTAGCACAAGATGGATCTACAAGCGATTGTCTAACACCAATAGTGGTGCATCCGGAATCGAAAAGTAGTGAGACCGGAGTATCATTAACAAGACCCTTATGTAGAATTAAAGAACCCCTCCCGTCATGCGCAACAGCAGCAGGAAGAGCGGGAAGTGGGTGACCACAACTCAAAGTAGTTATGGTACCCGGTTCGAATAAAGTACTGCATTGGGGGCATTTGTTTGCTCTCTCAAAGTCAAAAGCAGAACCAGTGACAGCGTCAAAGTTTTTACTATCAACAACATGATTACAGGCTCCCTCAGTTTCCTGTTGTACAGCATTAGCCTGCTGATATCTCTTTTTTTTGTGTTGAGATCTACCCCGACTATTATTACCTCTGAAGTTATCAGAGTTATTATTATCTCTGCAGTTATTATTGTCTCTATTGTAATTGTTATCCTGGTTCGAATTCCAGTTTCCACGATTACTATCATGTTCACATTGATGCGAACATCTATTTGTTTGGTTCTGAGGTCTTCGGCAGGAATAACCTCTATTACCATATCCTCTTTTGAAATGCTTATAATTATTAGGGTGATAGTAACGAGTACTATCAGGTTGTCTCCAATTCTTCAAAGAAGAATCACCATGAAATTGATTTCCATGATTTTGACAGAAATTACCGCTACTCTTTCTATCAAAATTTTGTTGGAATCTACGAGCAAAGTTTTGGCCATACGGAGCTGCCGAAGCAACTGGTAAACCTTCTTTCACCTTAGAGTTACCCATGGTTATGTGTGGGTGCGCAGTTACGTATTGGCAACAGAAATCTTCCATTTCTTTTATTGTTTTAGGTTTACGTTCATGAAGGAAAGCAAGGAAAGACTCATTGACAGACGACATGACTTTGTCTCTAAGTATTAAGTCCATAAGCCCTTCATAAGTTTTTTCCGTCTTAGATAGTTCAACCCATCGTGAGAAAGTAATGCGTATTCTTGCAATAAACTCGGAGAATTCAACTCCATTTTCAGGTAACATGTTTTTAAATTGTAGACGATAGCCGTCTTCGTTAAGCTGATATTTCTTTAACAAAGCGGCCCTGACAACCTCATAATTGTTCTTGTCAGGTTCATCCACCATATTTAATATACTTAGAGCTTTACCTGTCAGTATCCCTGATAACTGATAAACATATTTTGCTTTGTCTATGTTATGAGCTGTACATGCTTGTTCAAATCTGTCCAGATAGAACATTATGTCATCACTGGAAGGACTAAATGTTGGTAACTTAATCTTAAAAGTATCATTATTAGCCTTACCAGAAGATGAACCCTTGTTTGAATCATTACCATTACTCATGCTCGTCAATTTCAATTTTTCCAACTCTAAAGCTAAGACCTTTTCTTCATGTTCCATTTTTGCTTTCCTCTCATCAGACTCTCTCTGTAATCTTCTTTCCTCAGCCTGAGCCTCTTTTTGAAGTCTTTCATTTTCAGCTTCTTTTTCAAGTCTTTTATTTTCAGCTTCTTTTTGAAGTCTTTCAGCTTCTAGCTGTAGCTGGAGTTTTCTCTCCTCAGCTTCTGATTCCCTTTTTTGTTTTTCCATTTCCATTTGGAATCTTTTTTCATCCACCTGCATCTGCAGTTTCTTTTGTTCAGCTTCCATTGCTTATCATATCGAGCAGTTGCAAATTCTTCTAACTTATCACCAGTCTTCCCAAGCAATTTACCCTGCTCAATAAAGTGCTCAAATGTAGACATGTTGTCTAACATATGAGTCCAAAACCTGAAATAATTAACTAATTTATTTCAAACCTAAGTGTAACAAGTCTTAATTAAGCACTTGTATATTCACATCACATTATATTATCCCAGTCTCTGTGGGAAACAAGTCTCCAATCAAAAAACTTGTATATGAAATATCAGCACTCAATTCTTGATCATAAGTGCACTTCTCATTCAATAGTGCACGACACTATTCATCATTCATTTATCATCAGTGTAGTAGTAACAGTGCATTAGCATAGCCCATTAACTAATTACTATAACTGTAAACAATGACTATGTAAACACATGCAGAATGTAAACATTGAAAATGTAAACAATGCAAACAATGTAAACAATAACAATGTAAACAATAACAAAGATCAGCAACAATACAAAAACGTTCGCAGAAATCAACTAAAAATAAAGCAGAAATTAATGAAATATCACAAAAAATGTGACGATATCTGCGCTATAATTAAACAAAATACATGACACCACAGTGTATAAACAAAAATGTTGTATGAAACTAAATTATAGACAAGAGTAGGCTAACAAATACAAACAAATCAAAACAAAACTAAAGAATGCGAAATAATAACGAAAACAATATTAAAACATGTCATCACAGCTAACATAAATAGCAACAGAAGTCGCTTAGCAAATTCCAGTATCGGAAATTTGCAAACCCTACAGAAAACGCTCACAATAGACGACCTCTATGACGTGGCATAATCTAACGGAGACACCACCCAACCGAGAACCCGCTGAAATATAAACATATAAATATACAAATAACATATAGACATATAACATATAGAATGAGATGATACACAGAAGACTCAGCAGAAGTATAAGGGCACAGTTTACATACAAACAGGCCACTTAACTTATAGGCTTCCAATCGTAGAACAGCAGAAAAAAAACGGATGTCAATCAACGTCCTAAAGAGCGAAGCTCCAACGATGATGGCACATCTGAACTGCTTCCACTGCTAACACGATGGTACAAGAGCTTCTGAAATACTGTGTGTTGAGTTGTTTCGGCACTTGACCTTCTAATCCAAAAGTAAGTTGATGGAAATCGGTACTTGGCCTTCTTCAGAAAACAACCCGTTTCAACCGGCACTTGACCTTCACAAAAACGACAGCACTGGAACCTTGACAGCAGCAACTTGCTTGACTTGCGTAAAAGATAACAGCAGTCCGAGTTATCCGGCAACATGTAACAACGCCGGGTACTGTCAAATTCTTGTTTCCGTCAAAAAGTTGAAATTTTGACTTTTACTGGGCAACGCCGAGTACTTTGAAAATTTTGAAGATGTTGACTGTATTGAAGAATGTTAATTTCTTGAAGGATGCTGATGAATTCTTGTTGAAAATGAAGTGGGTAAGGGACCCCGTGTTTGCTGGTACCAGAATCAAACCAGCTTATGGCCACCAAATGATGCGTGATGCCATATGATGATGGATGGTATCCGCATGTCTGGTTTTGTGTAGTGTGCAGATGTGTTCAGTCAAACAATGTTCATACAAAAATAACAGGGCAATCCACATAGGACGTCAGTAAACTCACGACGTATAAAGTCAATGATTCTTGTAACAGCCGTTGACGTTTTTCTTCATTATTTATTGTGGTCGCCACAGTGACAAAATGGTTACGCGAATATGTAGGCACATCAAACAGTCATTATCACAGCAACATTCAATACAGCAATAGACGGTAGACAGCATTACAATGATGAGTCAGATGCATGTTATATTTCATAGTGCTGTAAATGTAGTCAGGTGAAAAACTCCATCCTTTTCTATAACAGCCAGGAGATAACCAGATGTATGAGATCAGTTCACTCTCCTTAGTCTGACTTCAGCAAGACAGACACGTCTGCCGAAGTATAAATAATGTCCTCAAAAATATCCTCTAGACAATAAAGGTTTTCCAAACCTAGTTCATTTAACAAAGTAGCAAGTAATGGTCCTTGGGACATGCATCAACCGATGCAGTACAATACAGCGACATGTGAGCTGGGAAAACATCTCGTGACGACGACTTTCGAAGACAGGCTATGAATCGAAATCGCTCACGACCCAAAAATCGATAGAGTTAATGAAAAGTCAATTTACCTTGCCTTCAGGAACTACACAGAAATATTATGCCTCCCGGCATGTGGGAAACACTAGAGGTATTATCTCGAATAAACGAAATATCCATTAAGAGGACTACACATCCCTGACAGAACAAAAAATAGCGGAGATCCCCTCTTCAACGAGGCATCTCTTTCGCCATTCAAATCGCTCACTCCACTAGTGGTGGGCGGAAACCGATCGACCAAAAAAACAAGACCAGTCATGCGCAGTCCAGCGCAAAAAGACCACAGCTCAAAACTTAACTGCATTCAATACCAACGCGAGAAGATAAATGCTTACCGAGAAAAGTGACTATAAATTTCAAGCAGTTGTTGCCCTTGCGTTATAAAATAGATATTGTAATAAAACGATGTTGCGAGAATTTATCACGCAACAATAACACTTACATGTAAAAGTATTTTGATTATACAGGGCCTTGGCATGTGCACTTAAAAGAATTTAGCTTGAGCAAACCCTAACTGTTGAGAGCACATCATGGGGCAAAGCAATCTTGATAAAGTTATATTTAGCGGAATTGCTGCACACCATGCTGAGCTTCACCAAAATGCATACCAGGGGGTACGAGAAGCTTGTCAAGGAGGTGCGGGGGAATATTTGGTGATTAACTGCATTATCCTATTCAAATGTTGCATAGCAGTGTTGGAGGGAGAAAAAAAAGGCTGTGGACTGGACAGACAACATCATTGAAGTGAGGTCGACATATGAAAATCAGATTGTGCAATGGTTGCGCTACTAGGATCAATAAACAAGGCATATTTTTATCTACATTTCCCATCCTGAGCTCAGGTAACCATCGCTGGTAATAAATTCTAACCGTAATTGCCTGCTACGAGAGCGGTTGTGAAGGATAACAATGCCTTTGTTGTCCACTGGGTCAACCCTGAAGAAAGAGAAACTAACAACAAGAAGAATATGATCAGCTCACTAAAATGTAATCCACATAATTTGGCAGGGGACAGCCAGTGCTAAATAGTGTTTACCTGTTCAAGGTATGTCCGAATGTACTTTTCGCTGGCAGCTGATGAAATTAGATGTCTGCAGGTGTTTAAAAAAGACCAACTTTGCTTTGTTGCAGATGTGTCTTAGCATGGGGGTATTTGTTAACGTGATATCCGCAGTACGTTATTAAACAAGAGGAAAATTTCAAGAACCAAATATATATAACCAAGGATGCCATTTAGAGTTTTTATGTAATGCTAAATACTGTAGAAAGTATCTGGTATAGGGCACAGAATTGCATAGTGAGTAGAAAAAGACAACATAGAACTAATGCAGCAGTGTGCATGTCATAAAAAAATTAAAGACTGATGCATTTTGGATATCTTTCTTCTTATTTTTGTGAGTTTTTTTCTTTGCTGTTGTTCCAGATGGTGATATCGGGAAAGACATTCTCATGGCTGACACTTGCGGCTTGTTTGTCTTTTGCATCGTTTGGAAGCAGCGCAATACTGCTGTGCATGTATCTTCTTGCTTTCATTACTGGGTAAGTTGTTTTTTTACTATTTACATTTGTTTGCAAATGTTAATACTGACTTTGAATTAAGATAAATTTTGAATAATAACTTACAATAGCATCGGATTGGCAGAGTGCCTCCCACAGCAAAGTTGCCCGGTTCTAGGTTTGAAGCCTAGTAGTGTCACGCTTCAGTCTACCCAGTTGTAAATGGTTACCTGACTCTGCTCTTGAGTTAAGGAAAGCAAAGGCAGCGAGGAAAGGAACTGGTCGCCCTACATCATAAAGCTGGACCTAGTATAGTGAAGCCCCTAGCACTTCACTCCCCTGTGGCAGTATCTGATATGGGACTACCTTTACCTTTTATTGCTATGATATATTTCTCTGCTATATATGATAGATCAACATAAAGTTGGGTATTTCAAGTATCAGGCATATTGTTTTAAGCATGCACAACTATTCACTAACATATTGTTTTAAGCATGCACAACTATTCACTAACATATTGTTTTAAGCATGCACAACTATTCACTAACATATTGTTTTAAGCATGCACAACTATTCACTAACATATTGTATTAAGCATGCATAACTGTTCACTAACATATTGTTTTAAGCATGCACAACTATTCACTAACATATTGTTTTAAGCATGCACAACTATTCACTAACATATTGTTTTAAGCATGCACAACTATTCACTAACATATTGTTTTAAGCATGCACAACTATTCACTAACATATTGTTTTAAGCATGCACAACTATTCACTAACATATTGTTTTAAGCATGCACAACTATTCACTAACATATTGTATTAAGCATGCATAACTGTTCACTAACATATTGTTTTAAGCATGCACAACTATTCACTAACATATTGTTTTAAGCATGCACAACTATTCACTAACATATTGTTTTAAGCATGCACAACTATTCACTAAATTGTATAGTTTTATTTAATTTTTCACTGATGCAAAGACCTTAAAATGACCCTTTCTGTCTTACCAAAAACAGTCTGTATTTGAAAATATTGACATAGCTGATTTTGTGCTTAGATTCTATGCACATAGAAATGGACTTGAAAGAACTTGGAATTGTAAACTGTAGAGAGATCATCAAAGACCGAGAAAGATGGACACAGACTGAGAGAGCTGGAACACATTAAACAACTCCAGACTATCAGAGAGACCAAAAGGCGTTTACTGAACAAATTAAAGACAAGACACGGGAATGTCCTAGAAAAAAGAATAATAGGCCAACATAGAAATGGATCTGAAATAACTGGAAAGAATCATCAAAGACAGAAAGATAAAAATAGACTGATTGATTTGATGAGCTTTAACTCTTTTTATCCCAGGAAGCTTTTAGGCTTTATCCAGGCACCAAAATGGGCACCAGTTTTTATTGTTCCCCAAGTGATGTTTTAAAACAAGCAGTTAACATTTATGAATAAATATCTCATAATATATGGTAAATTAAATTGTTCTAAATTTGCAGGAAAAAAAATTCCATTAATTATATTCCCTGTGCTGGGAGCAAACCTGGTACCTTTAGAATTAGAGGTGGACGCCATACCTCTAAGCCATTCTGACTCCCCATACGCCATTGTCCTGGCAAGATTTAAGAAATTAGAAAACCTGCCCACCACAAAAATATTTTAAGAATGTAGGATTACTGTGTACACACATAGGGATCCTCGCTGGTGCTATGGAGTTTGTACACTATGCTGAGATCCTCCGTGTGTGATATAAGGGAGGAGATTGGAGCACTAATGGAGTCTATCCATGTGCAATGAATAAGGTCCTTTAAAAAACCAAACGAAACCATATTGGCAGAATATATGTCAGCGTTGTAAGTCTTGTATTTTTATCATATACCAGGTAAAGTGCTATTTCAGGATATTGACTATAACAAAGCAAGCTTATTAGAGGCTCACTGGGAAAATAATGTACCATATCATGATGCACTATGTGGCTCATGGGGTTGAAAGAGTTAAGGGTTCAGAAAGCTGAAGGAGAAGTAGATTCAATCAATCAATACTCTTTAGCTCCCCGAGGAGCATAGGCCTTCAACAAACACATGCCAAGTCTTCCTGTCCTGTGCCATCCGCTCAAGTTCTTTCCATGTTTTCCTCATCATTTTCACCTCTGTATCCAGTTCTCTTCTCCATGTGTTTAGATTACTTCAGTTATATATATTAGTAAATTCAGGGGGAAAATGGTGGCTTGGATACAAATTGTATTTGTTCCGAAAATTATTTTAATTGTAGAAGGTAGTTCTGAATTCTACTTTTATCATGATAATTGGTTTTTGTATTGCCTATTTCATGCTGCTTTCATTCCATAGGGATTGCTCTGCTTTTTATGCAGTAGCACATGAAACACTGTCTTGTTTATAATTTTAAAAAGAGTTTCGTTATTTTTGTCTTATGTGAGTGAAATCATCATCATCATCATTTGCCTTTGCATTTCTTATGGAGCATGGAGGCACCATTGCAGCTGGTCCCCTTGCACAAAGCCTGCACCAATCATTAACATGCTCTTGCCGTGGTGGTTTCTGCAGAAGTTTGTTTTACATAATGAGGTTTGCCAGCCCCATAACATTGAATTAGAAAGTTAATATCAGAATCTGCCTTTTTGTATTCTCAATCAGGGGTCTTGCAGTGGCCTATCACTGTGGCAAGCAAGCCATTGGTTTACATGAGTCACAAGCTGTAAATACATTTGGGCAGCCTGGCCAATGGGGTATTGAGAAGGTACAGCTGTGAAATCATTGTTCTTACGTAGTGTTATACACTGTAGAAATAATGCAAATAGCGTACTAATGTTTTCATTTGATGATCATAACAGCGATAATAAAAACAGTTATGCCCTATTTATGTTGTTCGTATACGTGTTCTTAATGCTCCCTGTAGTGCACAGGGCCTTTACCACAACTCTGCACTGAGTTTAGTTGTAAGCCAGGTAGTTCTTTCACTTGCTGGTCATCACCATTTTCTGATTGAGGCCATCTTCAGCTTTGCTGTGAGGTCCTGGTTGCTTTGATTTTCTCTTTTACTGTTCTTTTCCAGGTCCTCCTTGGCCTCTCGACTCTTCTCTTTACCTGTGGGTTTTTAATCAAGGGCATATCTGGTTACACTGGTTGGTTGTTTGCTTATATTTCCTGTCAATTTTCACTTTCTGTCTTTAACCTCCAGCTGTTTTAATTCTGTTCTACAAGTCTATATTTGTTGCTTCATCTGGCTATGTGATACGGTGGATGGTGGAGTGACATCTGTATGTGAATTTCTTGATCTTAAATGTGATATTTTGGGTTATGTACAATGTTTCTGAGCCATAGAGTAAAAGAGACTGTACACATTCATCTGATAACGTGCATGACTTTACCATATATTTTATTTAAATTTTTCTTTTACTTTTAAATGAAAGAAGATGTTAATACTAACCGCCAAAAAGAAGAAACTTGTATAAATGGGTTGCATGCTTTGCAAATAGTATATTATTTTCATTTTTCTAATATTAAAAAAGGTAAAGAGGATGATGGAACCAACCACAAAAATAAAGAACTTTGATAAACGGATGACAGGCGCAAGTGTTATTGATGATGTTTTGAAGGAGGTAAGATAGTACTGTATACAACATGGTATTTGATGAGATGAATATGGGAATCAATCAGGGTTGCGGAGTCAGGTAAAAAAATTTCCGACTCCCAACTCCTGAAATTTTACAAGTCCGACTACAGTTTTTTTAGTAGTCATAAAGCATAAAATTCAGAGTCGGAGTCCGGACATATTTTAGCAACTTCAACTTCACTAAAACAAATGACTGACTCTATGACTCTTGACTCTGACTCCACAGTCCTGGGAACAATAACAGTAATTTAGTAATGTACTTTTAATAATAAATATAATGCATGATATTGAGATGTGTAATGATTAGCACAAGTTTGAAGAATGACTTAATGGAACAGAATGAGAGAGGTTGGAGGTAGCCATGATGTCAGCTAGAGGAAAGTGGATGGGCAGAAGACTGTAAATGTTGTAGTGTTGTACTACTCAGCTCTACTGTTGTTAATCCATCTTTCTGTTACTGTAATTATGATAAAGAATTTTTAAACATGGATTTAGGGAAAAAAACAGAAAAAGCAGAAATGCAGAGGCATTTAGAAGTGGAAGGTGGGAGGTAGAACAGTGTGACGTTACTGTCTTTCACTCTTGTGAAAGGCAGCACTGTTAATTAGCTGATTAGCTATCACATTCACCACATGCTTGCTAAATTAAATAAGCCACACACAGTGTTATATTGTACATTAAGATCTTGAATTATAAAAAACATTTTATTAATGAAATGTTGTGGTGTGGACATAGGCCTACTCACCAACATATCAGCAAAACAGCAACGCCTAACTGCATTAGTGGGAAGCAGTAATGTATACACAGATGACCTCTCTCGACAAATAGCTGATAATTGTGACCACTTTTATTGGCTTTTTTTTTTTTTTATAAACGGGCTGCAAGATGAAAGAGCGCCATAACAAAACATTACTATAAAGGGTAGCACTAAGTCTACTCACATATATGAAAATAGCTTTGCACTTAGTGGTAGCATTAGTGAAGGCATATTTCTTTAGTGTTGACTCAGATTACATTAACTTAAAAATGGGATTTAGGTTTTCTTTTTAAATGAGTACAGCATCTTAATGTGAATAGTAAAATTAACATAAAAATTGATTACCTTCATCCAGGTGCTAGAATACACAGTGAGGGATTACATCAAAACCTGGTATAGACAAATTAGTGATCATGATGGTTTTCTTGTCGACATCTGGCAGTGTGCCCAAAAAGTCATCATTACATTCTCCAACAGGTGAGCTTAACAAGACGTTCCAGCAGTATTTTTTTTTCACACATACGATCTTTAGTCTTGGAAGACCTATAGTAGTTACATGAGCACTCTGTGTGTGTGTGTGTGTGGGTGGGGGGGGTGGGGGGGGGGGGGGGGGGGGGGGGGGGGGGGGGGGGGACTTTTTCCAAAGTCTTTGTATGATCATTTTTCGTATGTATGATCATTTTTTTGACTGAAATGTGTATTATGTTTTTTACAGTCAAAGGGACATGACTCGAGTTATTGAGACTACAATTTTTTAGGAGTTTGCCTTCTCTTGTATAGAGACACGTTCGGTCTATAATTTCTTGAACGAAGCGTGACCATATCTCCTTATTTGGTAGTATCAGTCAACTGTTGTAGATGTCTGAAACATGTCTTAACGCTTCTGTTCATGACCATAAAAGGCGCGACTGTGTAAGACTTTTATCTCGAATGTTCTTAAAATCGCTTTGTGTGAATTGATACTCACGTAGATGAGTTCTGCGCATGTCAAAAACTGGGAGTTCGTTCTGTGTGTTCCGCCCAGCTGGGCAGTTTAGAAATGGTCTGAGTAGCGAGCGGACGCAACCTGCGTCTTGTGATTTTCTGAGGGAAATACGTTGTCTTTGTGAGTTAGTTAGCTAACTAGACTATTTCCCAGTATTATTCAAGCCTGCCTGGAGGCATATGTTCGTGGTTGATTTTCCGAAATAAGGTAATTCCTCTTGTATCGAACTTTATGCTATCATCTAGAAGTTCGTCATTTTGTCGCTCTCTGCTCGCCTGTGTGATTCAAAATGGAGAGGTACTTTGACTAGGATTAAGTCACCGGTATCTTTATACCTGAACTAGTTATATATATGGGTCGCTCTAGACCAACAAGACTATTGTCTGTGTTCCAGGATTCGTTATATCAGAGATCACGTCCAAGTCAGATGGTTAGACTTAGAAACGTTATAAAGGTCGGTATGACCTGTATGCCCAGTATGCTATTCACGTGCAGACAGTAAACGGACTTATTGTATACATCTGATCTGCTAGCATCAGAAAGGGAGCATTTATTGTTGTCTATGAACATTGAAGATCTGCAGCTGACACTGTTGCAGAAGTTATATATATTATTTATACAGCTTCACGAACCAGAACTTTATGATATCTGTTTACAATACAACTATTGAGTATTGAATCCTACATGACTATCAGTTAATATGATTTTGAATGCTGCATTCGTTATACTATGCTGATGATGACATAAATATCATGACTGTTTTGTGGCGTGCAATAAATGGTATAAAACTAAAGCGAAGTTACCATTTCTATGACTCTACACGTCATGTTGCCTGTGGTGTACCCTGTGAACTGTTCTACTGCAACACACACAGCAACATTCTAAATCAGAGAAGACACCTACATCTTGCACTTTAATACCAGGTGTCGATAGGGGTGGCAAGTTATCATTTCAGCTCAAATCCACCTTTATCATTTTTGGTGGCCAGTATGGGGATTTACTCTGATACCAGCTATCAAGGGGGTCAACAAACCCAGACATCATCAGCAGACTACAAGACAACGTTGCAGTTTCTATTCATCACCTTTGATGAAATTTTTTTTTGAAAGACGCGGCATTACTGACAGTTGTTGATATTTTGAAACTACCCGGCGCTGCTCGGCAGTATTGAAGTTTGTCTACAACTAGAAGGACAAGTACCGAGCGAATGGATTTCCTGATCTGTTAAGAAGAAGGACAAGTGCCGTAACAACTGTTCCGGTCTCAGACGTACTGTTGCGGGTTCAGAAGGTCAAGTGCCGGTTTGAGCAATTTATAACATTCAGAAGGTCAAGTGCTCAAGTCAATTTGTAGAATTCAGAAGGTCAAGTTCAGAAGCTGTTTCCTGTCAGAAGCTCATTTCCTTCGTCATGGCAGTTTACGAGAGCAGATATGGATCAACGTTGGATCATTGTCCTAAGAATGCTGATCACATCCTGTTCTGAACTGTGCTGACGTTGTGGATACATAGAAGTTAAGTGGCCTGTTTTGTTTGTGAACTGTGCCCTTATGTTCTAGCTGAGCCTTCTAAATTCTTTCACACTTTTTGCTGTTTGTTACATGTTATATGTTATTTGTATTTGTATATTTATATGTTTATATTTCAGCGGGTTTTCTCGGTTGGGCGGTGTCTTTCAGTAGAAGATACCACGTCACAGAGGTTCTACTGTTAGCGTTTTCGTTAGGGACTGTGCGAATTTCCTACTGTGAAATTTGCTAGCGACAATCGTTGCTATATCTGTTTAGTTGTGACGAGTTGTGCTTTATTTCGTTTTTTTTGTATATTTTTTTTTCTTTCTCTCTTTCTTTCTGTTTTTAGTTTCGATTTCATTGTTTGTATTTGTAGGTCTCCTCTTTTCTATTATTCAGTTCTTTACGTAAATTTTTGTGTATACACTGTAGCGTCATTTGTTTGTCATATCTTCGCATTTTGTCATCACATTTCTTTTTAGTTTCGCTGTTTATTTATTTGACTTATGCGAATGTTTTCGTATTGTTTGATTTTTGTTATTGTTTACATTGACTCTGATCTTTGTTATTGTTTACATTGACTTTGATCTTTGTTGTTGTTTACATTGACTTGATCTTTGTTGTTGTTTACATTGACTTTGATCTTTGTTATTGTTTACATTGTTGGTGACCTTTGTTATTGTTTACATTGTCTTGTTATTGTTTGCATAGTTCTTGCATAGTTAGCTTTCACTATTGTTACATATATGCTCATGCACTATTGGTCTATAGTGCACTTATCATAACTAACTGGTGGTTTTTTTGCTTATGCACTATTGTAGTGCAGTTATGATAAATAACTGATGGTTATGCACTGATTTGGGTAGTGCACTGATAATTAAGAGGTGACTTGTGATATTATTATACATTTGATAATACAAGTTGGTGTCAAGTCTTGTTTCCCACAGAGATTGGAGTAAACATAGTGATTATACAAGCACTTTATTAAGTCTTGTTGCTATTAAGATTGAAATAAGATAATTAATTATTTCAGGTTCTGTACTCACATTTTAGACATCATGTCTACATTTGAGTACTTTATTGAGCAGGGTAAAGCCCTTGGGAAGACAGGTGATAAATTAGAAGAATTTGCGACTGTTCAATATGCCAAGGCATTGAAGTCGGAAGAAAAGAAAATGAAAGAACAAACTGAACAAAAGAGAATAGATGCTGAAAATTTAAAACTGCAGATGCAGGTAGATGAAAAAAGATTACAAATGGAAATGGAAAAAACAAAAAAGAGAAGCAGAATCTCAGGAGAAGAGACTTCAGGCTGAGGCTGAAAATAAGAGACTTGAAAAAGAGGCTGAAAATAAGAGACTTGAAAAAGAGGCTGAAAATAAGAGACTTGAAAAAGAGGCTGAAAATAAGAGACTTGAAATAGAGGCTGAAAATAAAAGATTAGAAAAACAAGCTCAGGTTGAAGAAAGAAAATTGCAGGCTGAGGCTGAAGAAAGAAGGTTACAAAGAGAGTCTGATGAGAGAAAAGCAAAAATGGAGCATGAAGAAAAACTCATAGCTTTAGAGTTAGAGAAGTTAAAGTTATTGAACGCTGGTAATGCTAATGATGCAAATAAGGTGTCAGATAAGACTAATGCTAAGGATTTCAAGCTTAATCTACCAGCATTTAATCCCTCAATCGATGATATAACATTTTATCTAGATAGATTTGAAAGTGCATGTAATGTGCATAATATAGATAAAACATTATATGTTTATCATCTGTCCAAGATACTTAGAGGTGATGCTTTGACTTTGTTGAGTATGGTAGATGTGCCTGACAAAAACAACTATGAGGTTGTCAGGGCGGCATTGTTAAAGAAGTACCAACTTAACGAGGACGGATATCGTCTTAAATTTAAAAACATGTTACCAGAAACTGGAGTTGAATTCTCTGAATTCATCTCAAGCATACGTCTTACTTTTTTACGATGGATTGAGTTGTCTAAGACAGAAAGTACATTTGAAGCCCTCATGGACTTACTACTTAGAGACAAGGTCATGTCTTCTGTTAATGAAGCTTTTCTTTCTTTTCTTCATGAGCGTAAGCCTAAAAACATAAAAGAAATGGAAGAATACTGTAGCCAGTATGTTACTGCGCATCCGCACATAACCATTAGCAACTCTAAGGTGAAAGAAGGTCTGCCAGTTGCTTCGGCAGCACCTTATGGCCCAAATTTTATGCGTAAATTTCAGGGTAGCCAGCAAAATTTCAATAAAAAGAGTAACCGTAATTATGCCCAGAATCATAGTAATCAATTCCAGGGTGATTCTTCTTCCCAGAACTGGAGACAACCTAATACTACACGTTATTCTACTCCGGTTAACTTTAGAAATTTCCACAAAGGTAATCGGCATAGAGGGAAATATTTTTTGCAGAGACCTCAATACCAAGATAATAGAGGTTCTCAACAGCATAGAGATGGTAATGACAGTTATGGAAACTGGAACTCAAACCAGGATAAAAATTACAGTAGGGACTTTAATGATAATTGCAGAGGCAATAATGGTCGCGGTAGATCGCAACATAAGAGAAAAAAATATCAACAGACAAACGCTGTTCAACAAGAATCTCAGGGAGCAGATAAGCAGGTTAATAATGATAAAGACCATAATGCTATCGGATGCTCATCTTTTGATTTTGGTAGGGCAAATAAATGTATCCAATGCAGTACTTTATTTGATCCGAAGACCGTTAGTACTCTAAGCTGTGGTCATCCTTTGCCCGCTCTTCCTGCTAATGTTGCTCATGATGGGAGAGGTTCTCTTATATTACATAAGGGGCTTGTAAATAGTAATCCAGTCTCGGTGTTGTTTGATTCTGGATGTACTACTGTCGGCGTTAGGCAATCTCTTGTAGATCCATCCTGTGCTACAGGAAAGGTCATCAAATGTGTCACATTTGGTGGCACGTTGGAAAAATATCCTACTGCCATAATACATATTGCTACTCCTTTCTTCACGGGAGAGGTCCACGCGTGTCTACTTCCAAACCCTATTGCGGACCTTATTATTGGTCGTATTCACGGAGTTAGGGAATGTACCCCACAGCAGATCGCTGTTTGGGAAGAGCAAAACATTGAAGCTACCAATGCGGTGGTCACAAGAGCACATGCTCTGGATCCACCTCAAACTTCATTAACTACTAATGATGAAGTAAATGACCAAGATAGTCACTTGACTATTACACGTGACTCATTTATCAAATTGCAAGAAGAAGATCCTTCTTTACAAAAATTCTTCATTCTAGCAAAAAAAGGTGATCCTAATCAAAATACTAATAGAAAGTCTTGGATTTCTATGAAGAACGGCGTACTTGTACGTATAGTACAAGACTCGACTACGTCCACTCATTCACAAATTCTTGTGCCTAAGAGCATGAGATTGCAAATATTGCAACATGCTCATGACTCGCAATGTGCTGGACATATGGGTTTTTCCCGTACAAAGTCGAGGGTTCTTGCGGCTTTCTTTTGGCCATTTGTGAGCAAGGACATACGAATTTACTGTCGCTCTTGCAAAGTATGTCAGGAGGTCAAATCTAAAGGACCACGACATGCTGCGCCTATCCAGGCTGCTGACATCCCTATTCGCCCTTTTCAAAAAATGGCAATAGATATTATCGGTCCTTTTAGAATTAAGTCGGCTAGAGGACATCAATTTATTCTTACATGTGTCGATATGTGCACACGTTGGCCAGAGGCAATACCTCTCAAGAGCATCTCAACTGCTGATATCGCAGACGCTCTTTGGCTGATATTCTCTCGCTTGGGTTTTCCCGGAGAAATATTGTCAGACCATGGCACTCAACTTATATCAGACACTATGTCACAGGTAATGTCTATGCTACACATTAAAAGGTCTCTCAGCAGTATCTATCACCCAATGTCTAATGGGTTGGTCGAACGTTTAAATAGGACTCTGAAAACTTTACTTGGTAAAATAACTGAGGATCATCCTCAGGATTGGGACAGGGTCTTACCCGCGGCTCTCTTTGCGTATAGAGAGGTCCCCAATGAACATACGGGGTTTTCCCCTTTTGAACTTGTCTTTGGCGCGCAACCGCGCGGCCCTATGTCTTTACTTCACGATCTAATCACTGCCGATAATATTAGCGATGAGACTCAATCTTCTTATGAGTACGTCATTGCTCTTAGGCAAAAGATCATCGAGGCATGCAAACTAGCAACTTCGTCTTCCGAATTTGCTAAAGAAAAGGCAAGGCAGTTTGCAAATAAGAATAGATGTCTACGACAACTTTGTCCAGGTGACAAAGCTCTCGTTCTACTTCCTTCAAGGGAGAACAGACTTCTAATTGCATGGAAAGGTCCATATGCAATAGTCTCCAAAATTTCTGATGTCGACTATGTTGTCGATATTGATGGAAAGCATAAAACTTTCCACATAAATATGCTCACGGAATTTTATGAAAGACCTGACTATTTGCAGCCTATTTTCCAGGCAACGGACAATTCTCAAGTACCTCATGGTCAGTACTCATCTCTGTCAGTTATACAGGATGAGGAAACTACTTTTTCTGATGTCAATCTTCCTCTTTCTATGGTCCCACTTTATTCTACGGAATCTTGGAAAAACGTGACCGTTTCTCCAAATCTTTCCGCTGAGGAACATCGACAAGTTTCTTCGATGTTGCAAACATTTCAGGATGTTCTTACAGACATCCCGGGACACACACATGTCATTGAACATGACATTGTGCTAACTGATCATAATCCTATCAGAGTCAGACCCTATCCAATACCTATCCATTTCCAGTCTCAAGTCGAAAAAGAATTGGATGAAATGATACGTTTGGAAATCATTGAACCATCCACTTCAGCATACTCTTCGTCTATGGTTATTGTTCGAAAGAAGGATAATAACATTCGCATTTGCGTAGATTATCGCAAATTGAACCAAGTTACGAAGTTCGATGCTGAACCTATGCCTTCATTAGAAGAGCTACTCAATAAACTTTCTAATTCTAGATTCTTTACCAAACTAGATTTGTCTAAAGGTTATTGGCAAGTCCCGCTAACTGAACGTGCCAAACCTTTTACAGCTTTTTCTCTACACCTAGGGGTTTATTCCAATGGAATTTCATGCCTTTTGGTCTTATGAACGCCCCTGCTACATTCGTACGCATGATGCGGCGAATTCTCGCATATCGTACAGATGTCATAGCATACCTAGATGATATCTGTCTATTCAGTGATTCCTGGGAAGATCACTATTTGGGTTTATACGAATTACTGTCTACTCTTCGCGAGTATAACTTGACTGCAAAACCCTCTAAAGCCTTTATAGGATTTAGTGAGATTTCTTTCCTAGGTCATCGTGTTGGTCGTGGTCTTTTAAAGACAGAGGACCACAATGTTTCAAAAATACTTAACATTTCGGTCCCTAAGACGAAGAAACAAGTAAGGAGTCTATTAGGTTTGATCCAATTCTACGGACGATTCATTCCGAATCTGTCCTCCATTATGGCACCGCTTTCTACTTTATTGAAGAAAGGGTCGCCTAATCTGATCCGCTGGTCTAAAGAATGTCAATCCTCATTGGACCAGGTTAAAGCCCTATTTTCATCTCCACCTATTCTTAGGTTACCTACTATTGAGAAGACTTTTGTTCTTCGAAGTGACGCCTCGTCAACTGGGATTGGGGCGGCACTAATGCAGGAGTATTCTGATACTCTGCATCCGGTGATGTATATCTCTAGGAAATTAAATGCTGCAGAAAAGAATTACTCGGTTTTAGACCGTGAGTTATTGGCTATGGTATGGTCTATTCTGAAGTTACAAAGATTTCTTCTAGGCGCACATTTCATTGTGGAAACCGACCAGAAAGCGCTTACTGCTATTCAGAGCAAAAACTTGAAGAGCTCGAGGTCCACTCGTTATGCCATAGCTCTTCAACCATTTCATTTCTCGGTTCGAGCTATCCGTGGTTCGGATAATGTGATGGCAGACATTCTGTCCAGATGCCCACACGATTCCACATGATTCTTCTGTCATATATATATATTTCCTGATATACAGTCCAATATTATAATGACATGTTAGTAGATTTTTTTCTCACTTTTTTTTTTTTTTTTGAGGGAAATTTATAACATTGTACCATGTAATTATCTAAGAAGGCTTAGTTAGTGATATACGGGCCAAAAGATCACTCGGCCACATTTACATAATATATTTGCATAATTGTATTAAGAGATTTACCAGTTGTCTTTAAGATTTGTGTTATTGATATTTTCGCAGCACATCATTGACGTCTGCGAGATTATGTCCATTGTGGAACTTTGAGGATATCAAGTCCTGTCCTAGATTGGGAGCGGATGATGTCCACATCTTCTATTGCTTGTTTATGTCAACAAAGAACAACATTGTATTACTTATTAATTACTGATGCATTATATAATGTAATAAAATAGTGCGGTATATTAATATATTACACCGCTGTTTGCACAACACATTATATGATATCATAATGATATATTTAATTTCATATATTGGTATTAGAATAATTTGACTTTTATTATGATGTTGCCATCATTGTGGCTTGTGTTGGTGGCACCTTCCTGGAATATATACGCGAATACTTAGATAAATTTTTTTTCTCTAAGGACCTGGGATATGATCTCAGTTTCGCTCCAAGTGTTGAGCTATTTTGTTAGGTATATATCCGCGCATCATACGTGCGTTAGGAGCCTAGATTTTTTCGGCTCCAGGATTTAAAAAAAAAACGTTTCATTTTTTTTTCCCGGGAGGGTGCGGTAATGTTACGCACAAATAATTACTTTTTCCAAAGTCTTTGTATGATCATTTTTCGTATGTATGATCATTTTTTTGACTGAAATGTGTATTATGTTTTTTACAGTCAAAGGGACATGACTCGAGTTATTGAGACTACAATTTTTTAGGAGTTTGCCTTCTCTTGTATAGAGACACGTTCGGTCTATAATTTCTTGAACGAAGCGTGACCATATCTCCTTATTTGGTAGTATCAGTCAACTGTTGTAGATGTCTGAAACATGTCTTAACGCTTCTGTTCATGACCATAAAAGGCGCGACTGTGTAAGACTTTTATCTCGAATGTTCTTAAAATCGCTTTGTGTGAATTGATACTCACGTAGATGAGTTCTGCGCATGTCAAAAACTGGGAGTTCGTTCTGTGTGTTCCGCCCAGCTGGGCAGTTTAGAAATGGTCTGAGTAGCGAGCGGACGCAACCTGCGTCTTGTGATTTTCTGAGGGAAATACGTTGTCTTTGTGAGTTAGTTAGCTAACTAGACTATTTCCCAGTATTATTCAAGCCTGCCTGGAGGCATATGTTCGTGGTTGATTTTCCGAAATAAGGTAATTCCTCTTGTATCGAACTTTATGCTATCATCTAGAAGTTCGTCATTTTGTCGCTCTCTGCTCGCCTGTGTGATTCAAAATGGAGAGGTACTTTGACTAGGATTAAGTCACCGGTATCTTTATACCTGAACTAGTTATATATATGGGTCGCTCTAGACCAACAAGACTATTGTCTGTGTTCCAGGATTCGTTATATCAGAGATCACGTCCAAGTCAGATGGTTAGACTTAGAAACGTTATAAAGGTCGGTATGACCTGTATGCTCAGTATGCTATTCACGTGCAGACAGTAAACGGACTTATTGTATACATCTGATCTGCTAGCATCAGAAAGGGAGAATTTATTGTTGTCTATGAACATTGAAGATCTGCAGCTGACACTGTTGCAGAAGTTATATATATTATTTATACAGCTTCACGAACCAGAACTTTATGATATCTGTTTACAATACAACTATTGAGTATTGAATCCTACATGACTATCAGTTAATATGATTTTGAATGCTGCATTCGTTATACTATGCTGATGATGACATAAATATCATGACTGTTTTGTGGCGTGCAATAAATGGTATAAAACCAAAGCGAAGTTACCATTTCTATGACTCTACACGTCATGTTGCCTGTGGTGTACCCTGTGAACTGTTCTACTGCAACACACACAGCAACATTCTAAATCAGAGAAGACACCTACATCTTGCACTTTAATACCAGGTGTCGATAGGGGTGGCAAGTTATCATTTCAGCTCAAATCCACCTTTATCAACCTGCTAAATTTAAAGTTGCATGGATAACAGGAAAATGTCAGTGTTATTGTTTAACTAGTGCTTCTGAACTCGTCACTTCCACAGTGGGTGCCAAGTTGAACAATTCTCGTGTGTTCCGTAGATGTTGGGTGGTGCCTTATAGAGAGTTCTTGTGTTTGTTGGAGAGCCTGGCTGTAGCATTCTTCTTTCTTTGATGAGTCCTGGGCAAATGAGCAGCACATGTTGAACTGCCTGATATGGATGTGTATAGTTGCAACATTTAGGCTCATGTCAGGAGTTTAAGTTTTTATTGTTTCTAATGTGTTCTGTTCTTAGTTGGAAGATTGTGCTCCATGCCATACATCATAGTTTGTGGGTGTTTGTTATTTTTATTTGCATCCTTTAGCCATTCCTCACTGAAGTTGTTTCGAAGTATTTGTTAGCTGCCTGCATGTTGGCCAAAACATTTGTTTTAGCTGTACGTGCTCCTAAATTTTGCAAATCTGTCTACATTTTTGTTGTCTGGTGTGTCAGCATGTCCTGGTATCCACTGGAGAGTGGCTGTGATTTTTTACGCTGTTAGCAGACTCAGTTGTTTCATCGATCTGTAGCATTTCTTAATTCTCAATTTAGAAGTAATTGTCCAATGCCTGCAGTATTAAATTTGAATCAGTGTAGAGTACATTATCTGAGGGTTAATAGATTCATTGTTTAAGCTTGTTGAGCACTATTGCAAGGGGAGCATTTATTGCTATAATTTCTGCTTTGTAATTCATGCAAGACGCCACCAGGCTTGATGGCCACTGAGTGCTTTGCCGGTTGGCAGTTATGGATCAAAGAAGAAGAAGAATTCATATAGAAGTCTCCACATGGTTGATATATTTATGATTTCTCACCATTTGGGTACTTTACATAAAATCCAAGACCCGCATTTATATTTGCTTTGAAGTCGATGTCGTTGGTATAGCATGTATTGCAGTGTTTGTCTCAAACAAGCTGCCTTAGTACTGTTGGGTTGATGTCTCTTTTGTTAGTGTGCTATCCATGAGTGTGGTTTTTATTACAGATAGTTTTAACTCCTTTTCAGGAGAAAGGATAAGGAGTTTTTCAGTTATTTCCTATGTCTATGGGAGGTAGTGTTGTGCTGTGGTTGTTGCTACATGTAGAAGGGAATTTTGTTGTAATCTGCTAATGGGCTACCAGTTGTCTGTATGAGTGTTCATTCTCATTCATCAGCTGCTTCCAGGACAGCACATTTACTCATGCTTGAAGTGATTTCTCTAAGCTTTATATATAGTGCTGGGTTCTCAACATGTTCGACCACAGTGAAAATCATGTCGTTGCACTGCTATCGTGTGGTTACTCAGTCTCTGAGCATTATCCAGGCAATTGTAGAAGTTGACTATTGCCTCTTCCCAGGATGCACTTTATGGAGGTGCTTCAGGGTCTTACATAGTGGTCTAACTTTGGAAATCATATCCCAGCCTCATGAATTCCTTTGCACCATGAATAACATAAAAAAGGATGGATAGTTCTGTAACAATTTTTTTCTATTCTGAATGGAACATCATACAGAAAATTGCCCCAATAGCTGATTGATATATAGCATATTCAGATATTCTTCAAACAGTGAGTAATTTCAGGGTTTTAGTGATATCGTTATTCAATATACAGCAGTAACATGATGGAGTGAGCTTTTATCTCTTATTTCTATACGGGGAATATGATGTAACAGGTAAATTGGTAGAAGAATGAAATAAGTGTCGAATTTATGTTGCTTTTATATGGGCCGGGAGACAATTTTGTTTGGAAATATGGTGGAACACAGATTCTTCTAAACTTACATTTACAAAATTAAAGGTGGTTTTGTTTGGCTATGTTTTTGTTAAAAACTATGTTCTTAAATAATATTTAGTATGTAAAGATTTTTCTGAGTAATTCTGGAAAGTCATTTAGACAAATTATTAGGTTAAAAGTCTTTGGGTCAGCACAGCTGTATTGATGGGCAGTTGTTGTTGCTGCACAGATCCAAAGAAATAGACTGGATGCCATACTTTACTCAGAGATTAGTGGATGACTTTGCTTCTCACATGCGTCTCTACCGCAGAGCAGCTGAGAAAACCATTCAGGCAAACAATGAAGGTAAGCAAGAGTAAGTAATAGACTGCATTATTTAGAATGTATGTGTAAGTGCAGTTGCTCAAAATAATTTTAAAAAGTTACAGAAGAAATATACTTTCATTCATTATCTTCCACTTCGTATGCTGTCAGACGTCAACTTGAATATGTTCAAAGAAAGCAGTGGTCAGCTAGTGACTGTAGATATCTCCATAGAGTTTTTTCAGGAACATTACTGATGATGGCCACTGCTTTCTCTGTTCCTCATATGTTGGACACCTTCATTATCTGAATTTTTGGTGTCTGAATTCTTGGTTTAACTAAGCCCATTATTCAGGAAATGAATTAATTTGCAGATATCTTAACTTATCATTTTGGAACTGTTCCTTATAGAGTAAGACGTCGTTACCTTATGCTGCTTATGAAACACCTTGTTAACTAGAATAATAATGACCGTGAGTTCATGATTTTAAAAAAAGGTTGTAGAATTTATTGTTACTGCTTGGTTAGTGATGTCTGATTACTAGTGATTACATTTGTTTTCTTTATATCATAGGGTTTATAGAAGAACTTATGACTATGGGAATGAGAAGAGTTTATATCAGTAAATAAAAGCACTGTAGACTTGGCAGTAAAGGCAGAGCTCAAGACATAATTGATGAGAGCATAAAGGGAGCCGCGGTAGCATAGTGGTTAGTGCACTGGCTTCCTAGCTCAGTGGTCTATGGTTTGATCCCAAGATGAGGTGGGATTTTTTTAGGCCGCAAACAGCTCCTGGGTCGACCCAGCCCCAAATGGGTACCAGAGCAACTCTGGGAAGGTTAAGGTGGACGGCGTGATGCTGACCACATCACCCCTAGTGTGTCGACGGTCGAGAAAATATGAGCCTAACACCATATTCCAAATATGCCTCAATAGGGCGTGTAACGGGATCCTTTACCTAACCTCTACACCTCACGGTAGAAGGGGAACGACTAAGTAAGTAAGTATAAAGGAGGCGACTATTAATGTGGTTGTTCATGAGGCTGGCAACCACATCATGTAAAACTAATTGCTACAGAGTTTTATGAAAAGGGGCCAGCAGTAGTAGTAGCAGATATCCAGTTATTGCTTGAAACACTACTGCTATGTTTGAATTTTCTGCTGGTGCAGCAAAAGGTTTTTATGATGATAGTTGTCAGTAGTAGTTACTGAAAGAACTGAAGAAGAATTCAGTCTGACAAGAATGTAGTCCCAGTGTCAGAGAAGAGCACTGGTATCACAGGATATGACATGAATACATAGAAAGAATAGAACTATTCAACCCTCAGTCATGTCGTACAAGGCAATTAGTATGAAGTAGTACATGGTGCTGGCAACCTAATCATGTAAAACAAATTGCCACAGGAACCACCATTTCTGGAGCATGTGAATGCTTGGTGCAAGGGGACCAGCTGCAGCGGTGGCTCCATGCTCCGAAAGGAGCACAAAGGAAATTATGATGATGACAATGTGTCCTACAGACAGTTTTTCCTTTAAAATCAGCACAGATGGTATGATAACATAAAGTTGTGTTTAAGTTAATGCTCTATATCCATCTTCTAATTAGACAATGTGGCTGCCCTTGAAAGTGCATTCTTTGACATGGAAGTTGAAATGGAAGACAGTTTTTGCCGAGACTTAGTGTGTTTAGAGCCCCAAGCCGAACGACGTAAGCATGTTGTTAATGAAAGTGCATACGTGTTAGCATCCTTTTTGCCAGTGGTTGGAAAAATATGAATAATTCACAAAACCTTTGATAAATTTGTTTATGTAATAATTTTAGATAAAATCACTATATTCTTATTTTTTTACCTTTCAACTCTCTAAGGAGCATAGGCTTTCAACAAACTTATGCCAAGTCTTCCTGTCCCGTGCCATCAGCACAAGGTCTTTCCATATCTTCTTCATCCCCTTCATGTCTGTCTCTAGTTCTCTTTTCCATGTCTATCTTAGTTCTCTCCTTCATGTCTGTCTTAGTTCTCTCCTCCATGTCTGTCTTAGTTCTCTTTTCCATGTCTGTCTTAGTTCTCTTCTCCATGTCTGTCTTAGTTCTCTTTTCCATGTCTGTCTTAGTTCTCTTCTCCATGTCTGTCTTAGTTCTCTTTTCCATGTCTGTCTTAGTTCTCTTTTCCATGTCTGTCTTAGTTCTCTCCTCCATGTCTGTCTTAGTTCTCTTTTCCATATCTGTCTTAGTTCTCTTCTCCATGTCTGTCTTAGTTCTCTTTTCCATGTCTGTCTTAGTTCTCTCCTCCATGTCTGTCTTAGTTCTCTTCTCCATGTCTGTCTTAATTCTCTTTTCCATGTCTGTCTTAGTTCTCTCCTCCATGTCTGTCGTAGTTCTCTTTTCCATGTCTGTCTTAGTTCTCTTCTCCATGTCTGTCTTAGTTCTCTTTTCCATGTCTGTCTTAGTTCTCTCCTCCATGTCTGTCTTAGTTCTCTTTTCCATGTCTGTCTTAGTTCTCTTTTCCATGTCTGTCTTAGTTCTCTCCTCCATGTCTGTCTTAGTTCTCTTCTCCATGTCTGTCTTAGTTCTCTCCTCCATGTCTGTCTTAGTTCTCTTTTCCATGTCTGTCTTAGTTCTCTCCTCCATGTCTGTCTTAGTTCTCTCTTCCATGTCTGTCTTAGTTCTCTTTTCCATGTCTGTCTTAGTTCTCTCCTCCATGTCTGTCTTAGTTCTCTTTTCCATATCTGTCTTAGTTCTCTCCTCAATGTCTGTCTTAGTTCTCTTTTCCATGTCTGTCTTAGTTCTCTCCTCCATGTCTGTCTTAGTTCTCTTTTCCATGTCTATCTTAGTTCTCTCCTCCATGTCTGTCTTAGTTCTCTTTTCCATGTCTGTCTTAGTTCTCTTCTCCATGTCTGTCTTAGTTCTCTCCTAAATGTCTGTCTTAGTTCTCTTTTCCATGTCTGTCTTAGTTCTCTCCTCCATGTCTGTCTTAGTTCTCTTTTCCATGTCTGTCTTAGTTCTCTCCTCCATGTCTGTCTTAGTTCTCTTTTCCATGTCTGTCTTAGTTCTCTTCTCCATGTCTGTCTTAGTTCTCTCCTCAATGTCTGTCTTAGTTCTCTTTTCCATGTCTGTCTTAGTTCTCTCCTCCATGTCTGTCTTAGTTCTCTTTTACATGTCTGTCTTAGTTCTCTCCTCCATGTCTGTCTTAGTTCTCTCCTCCATGTCTGTCTTAGTTCTCGTTTCCATGTCTGTCTTAGTTCTCTTCTCCATGTGTTCTTTGGTCTCCCTCTCCCACCCTGGGAATTCCAGTTCAAGGACTGTCTGATAGTACTATCAACAGATTTTCTCAACGTGTGTCTTATCCATCTCCAGCATCTTCTTATCATCTCTTGTTCTGCTGCCGCTTTTCTAGTTCTTGTCATCAGTTCCATAATAGTGATCTTGTTATACCTATTCAATCCTGCTATTCTACGCAAGATCCCATTTATGAAAGTCTGTACCTTTTTTTGTAGTTGTTTCTGTTGTTCTCTCAGAGTCCACTGAATTCCATTTCTGTTGGCTTAGATTGATGTTTTCAAAACCCAATGTATAGCCAGTAGGAAGAGAAATGGTGATAAGAGGTATCCACTATATTCAGTTGGACAAAAAAGTTGTGAGGAATTTTTAAAACATTTTTGTTAAAACATGCTGTAGTTTGTTCTGTGGTGTCTTCATATTTATTGAAGCTGAGTTTTGTCATTTTGTTATTTATTTAGTTTTATATTGCACATGTGATGTGAGACATTGTATTAATTGTTAATTCTGTACAGAATACCTGCAAGATTTAAGTGACCTGTTGTTGTTCTTACTGTTGCCAAGAGAAGACTTCCACAATAAACCATTTCATTACTTTATCCGTGTAAGTAACCAAAGATAATAGATATGGCTTCATTAGCAAGTGTACAATATATCAGGGTGAGTGAAAAGTCACTTCTTATTTTCAAATGTTTGTATCCTCTCTTGTTTGTATCTTCACAAGGAGCAATAGCTGCTATTTGACTTGTAAGTTTTGTTTCTGTTTTTTTTTTCCAGAAGAAAAAAAAAAAATCTAAAATGGCCAATAAACGGACTTAACAGTCGACAGCAAAAATAGCTGGCCACTATTAAGTCCTGTGTTGAACAAGCAGGCTGGATTTCATGTTGAGCTATATTGTGACATAGCATTTTATGTAATAAAAAGTCATTCAGTTCTATTTGTCTTGACGTTTGTTTTTAAAAAAAATAATTAGAAAGGAGTGAAGAATAACAATTTAAAATTAGGAAGTGATTTTTCAATCATATTTATATGTAAGATACTGGCAGACCAGTTGTGAGAAAGCAAAGTCATAACCTTTGTTAATGTCTGACCCACTTAGATGTTTTATTGATATTAGTTTGTCAGTTGTTCAGTAGCCTTGGCTCCTTTGGATGCATGGGTCAGAAGTCACATGTTTCCATTTATCTTGTCAGTTTGCCACTTTCTTAATCTCTTTCCAGCTTTACTGTCCATTCCTAGACTACCTTCCTCCCCCTTTAGAATTAAATTCTTTCAATATGTGCTCATTGTTGCTGTAATGATTTCATTTTTTTAAATAGAGCTAGTTGATCTACATATCATCAGTGTCACTTCTTCCAAACAGTACTTATAAGGTTGACTTTGCCAGTGTTATTTCCTTTCTGAACCAAATCCATTCCTTGGTCATAGTGGCACAGGCACATTTATTACGTTTGAATTTTTTGTTGGTTTGGTTGATTAGGTTATTGATGCATTACAATTTTGCTGTCTCACTGCCAGCGAGTTACACAGATTTAGAATAGTTCTCTGTTTCCAGGCATGTATATTTTCTGCATAACAGAAAAATGAACTTTGAAATGTGTATTACAGTCCTTCTCAGGTTTACTTCCATGATGTCTTATAGTTATTTTCAGCCTATCCTTTTTTCCCATGGCTGTCCCTTGGTGTCGCACTTTAAATTTCTTCTGCATTGGTTGTCCTTTATCTCTTCTCAGTTTTACTTTGATGATCTCTTCTAGTTGTTTGTTTATAGTTATTTTCAGTCTTATCATTTTTCCCATGGCCGTCACTTGGTGTTGAACTTTTAATTTGTTCTCCATTGGTTGTCATCTATCTCTTTTTTGTTTCTCTGTTTTCTTTGTATCCCTGTTAGCTTCTGTTTATTTGATATTTTCCTGTTATATGAGCATCATATATTATATGATTTTTATATGAAAATTATTTGCTTCTTTGTGTACTCATTTTTCTGTGTTATTTTTAATTGGTCCACTAGTTCTCAGCCAGGTCTCTGCTGCTCCTAGATGACATTTTTCTCATTATTACTAGGTCAATTAATGATAAAAGGATGTTAGAGCCAGTTGATAAGGAGGCAGCTGGGTGATGGGGAAGGGAGAGAAGCAGTGCTCAGTCACAAGTACACATGCAAATTAAAAAAAAAAACAATGAAACTTTAAAAAGCACCAAAAGTAATGCAGCTTGTTGTGGCTATCAGTGTTTGACAGATTTAAAGATTTTTGTACAAAAATTACCAGAGAGCAAAATGAAGTTAATTAAAACAAATGAAATCATCACTGGATTAATGAGGAAGCTGAATAATAACTTAATTTTTGCTTTTAAGTGATTATTTGTAATGCACGGGAGTAATGTGAGTTCTTCCCACTTTTTTCTAGCAAGGACAGTGTCTATTTTTTTTATTTTTTCAAGGGAGGATACTTCTTCTTCTTCCTCGTTCCTCCTGAAAAGGACGTTAGTTGCGTTATTTCCGTTTACAGTGAAGCTGCGATATTTGCGCCTTTCGGCCGACACATCCGACTTCAGCACGGCATTTTTTGGGACCGAGTTTGCCTTCCCTCTTCGATCCCTACTCTCTCAGCCAGACTGCAGTGATGCAGCCTGTTTCCAGGACCACCACTTGGAGGTGGAGTAGGGTCTTGGTCAGCTCTGGTTCGCTGACCCAGACGCAATCAGTCAAGCTATGCTGCGTCTTCAGTCCCAAGGGAGGATAAACCTCTCATCTGTTTAGAACTAGGAATAGGTTAATCTGCAGCAGCAGCTGATAGTAACAAATGGATTCAAACAAGAGTGCACTAACAGTAATTAAACTCCTTTATATCTAAAATAAAAAAGAACAAACTGTAATTAGTATTAGCACAGTTTACCATAAAGGTTAAGCCCATGCAACAGTTTGCCATATTGCCATGCTGCTACCAAAAGTAACACATTCCGGAGGCACTAAAAATGTTGCTGCTTGTGGGTGAACAAGTTATTAGTCCAGAAGTGTAATTTGTGACACAAATTTGCAAATTCATAATTTTTGGCATCTTGTTTAATATGCAAGCAGGATATTATTTTCATTTTCCGTATAAATGGGAAAGTCTGTAATATGCAGTGTCTGGGATCATTAGTCACTAGCTTTATTTTGCAAGGTGGCACTCAAGTGTTAAAAAAAAAAGTTGGGAACCACAGTTGGTCTTTTTTTTTTTTTTTTTTTTTTTTTAAAGTTCTTTAGTTTTATTCTAAAGTGCTGATCACATGACACAAAGTATATTAGAACTATAGAACACTTACTTGTTTCATGAATATGTGAAGTTTACTCTGTTATAGACTTTCATTGTCAGTATCACTTTACAGGAGATTCTGGTTAACGGAATATTCTTGCCTACTATGGATTTATTATCGGATCCTGATTATATCAATCAGTACATAGCATGGATGGTAAGTACAGATCGGTGTGACAAGTTTTATTAGTCTGAAGGGCATGTCATATTTTTATTATATGAAATATTTATATATGTACATGTATGTAGTGTGTTAGTGTATTTGCATGCACACATGCTTTCATGAATAGTATTCGAGTTTAGTCTTGTTTTGTAGGTAATTAATTGCGTTTTTCAGGAGGGGAGTTTAATATTAAGATTTGCACCAGTTCTTTTCTCTAAAGTAATTGCGTTCACGGAGGCATTTTTCTTTGTTAAAATAATCACGGTCAATTTTATTGTATATCAGCGCATGAGTATTAATTGGGCTGGGTGTATATTTCCCGATGTTAAGTAACCCCACCCGGTAAAACAGGAGATAGGGGAAAAAGCACGACCTCATTCAGCTCGGTAATTCAATGGAATTATTCCGGTAGGATAAAGGTCAGAGCTAATTTTAACTCATGAGCATGAACTATTTTTAGATTTTGTGGCAAGACGATTGGTTCAGAAGAGCGGCCCCGAAAAGGGAAGCCAGGCGGTGACTCATTCATAGCGTGCGCTTGCATCAGCTTTTTGTTGAATAAATACCAGGGTAAATTGGTGAGGGCTCTCTTTTTGCTTCCAGAAATTGCCGGCCGTGAGTCTATGTCAGATCGTCTGCTCACATTTTGAGAAACTCGATAGGAGTGAGTATGTTGTAGAACTTTATTAGCGGTGTAGATAGATCGTTTTTTTAATAGAATCTTAGCCGGTTAACGTAAATTTTTCTTCAGGAAGTTTTTAATATATTTCTTAAATAGTAGTGCCATCAATTACTATCTGGTAGAAATAAATATATGCTAGAAAGGGCGCCTATATAAATTCCTGGAAACGAATAGCAATATCTATCAACTGTGTGGGGGTTAGCTCTTAGATACATGGGCGAGATTTGTGTAATTTATTAACCGGGTATTTCTTTGTTCTATAAGTCAGAAGACAGGGGGGTGTACTAAATGTTTCCTTATCTTTTGATTATAATAATTGCAGTGTAAAATACGCTTGGTAGTATGTAAGGTATTTTATCGTGCATTTAATTGGTTGTGTAATTTTATGACAACTTGATATATAATCGTATTGGTGTAAATTTTTTTAAGCAGGTATATGCTCGTATTGCATTGAGTATTAAATTGGGTAAGGTAGTGGAATGAGGAGGGGTGAAGTTAACCGTATTGAGAATACAGGAATGCGCGTATTTAACTACGGGGGTTAAATTGATAACCTCAATTGTTTATAATTCTTGCAGTATAAATATGCTAGCGTAATTTCTGTACGTTATTTATTGTGCATTTTATTGTAGTGTAATCAGAAGACAAGAGATGGAATTTATAATTCTGATAAGGGAATATTTTTATTACATAGAGATGTAATTAATATTATGGACATGAATTTAATTAGTCCTAGAGTTTCATAACCTTCCACTCCCAAAGGAGCATGGGCCTTCAACAAACACATGCCAAGTCCTCCTGTCACTTGCCATCATCTCAAGTTCTTTCCACGTTCTCATCATTTTCACCTCTGTTTCCAGCTCCCTTCTCCATGTGCTTCTTGGTCTACCTCTGCCTCTTGCCCTGGGGATTCCAGAACAAGGACTGCCTTGTAATGCAATCAACAGGTTTCCTCAGCGTATGTCCTATCCATCGCCATCGTCGTCTTCTCATCTCTTGTTCCACTGGCACTTGTCTAGTTCTTGTCATCAGTTCCACGTTGGTAACCTTATCATACCATTTTAATCCCTCTATTCTACGCAAGCACCCATTTATGAAAGTCTGTAGCTTTTTGGTTGTTGTCTTTGTTGTTCTCCATGTCTCAGAGCCATACAATAGGACTGACTTCACATTTGAGTTGAAGATTCTTATTTTTGGACAGGAATTTAATTAGTCCTAGAGAGTTCTGATTTAATTTTGTGTTAATCAATGAACATCAAGGGTTAGTGATAAAGTAGCCCAAAGTATTATGGACAGGAAAGGTTCCCCAAAGTTGACTTGTTTTTGATACCTGGGCTAGCCATGCATAACAAAAGATTTAGGTTAGCACGTGGCTGGGAGTTTTCTTACGTTGGTACCCGACCGATGTTTACTTCAAAAGGGGGCTTCCTAAACAGACAGGGTTGAGGTGTGGGATAGCTTGACCTGTGTTAGGATAATCATGTATAGTTGTGCATAGCGGGAGAAGTAAACGGGATAGAGATCAGAGAGGGGATTGCATGGGAGGCTGATTTCTTTTTTGGCGGCATAAATAATTATGTATCGCTGGTGCGGAAATAGGTGGGCTTGAACATCAATTTAAACAACTCAGAGGTCATGACGCTCAATGTGAGCAACCCTGAGCCCATATCAGTAAGGAATCAGCAACTGGTACAGACAGACACCTTCACATACCTAGGATGCATAGTAACACCAGACGGCGGGGCAGGCAAAGACATCAACATCAGAATGAATAAGGCAAGAACAGCCTTTTTTAGCCTAAACAACATCTGGAAGTCCTCTCAATACAGCACAAGCACAAAATTAAGATTATATCAGAGCTGTGTGCTTTCTGTGCTTCTCTATGGTGCGGAATGCTGGAGAGTTACAGAGAAGGAAATGTCGAAATTGTCCTCTTTTCACACAACATGCCTAAGAAAAATTCACCGAATCTTTTGGCTGAATATCATCACCAACCAAGATCTGCTTACTCGGAGCAAGCAAGAGGACATGCACACCATCATAGCTGGCAGACGCTGGAGCTGGGCTGGCCATGTCCTCAGAAGAGACCCCGATGCCATCACAAGAACAGCTATGCTTTGGACCCCTGAAGGAAAACGAAAGAGAGGCCGACCAAACACAACCTGGCGGAGGACTGTGGAGGCTGAGATGCAAAGAATGAACCAGAGTTGGGGCACTGTATGAAGGATGGCCACCGACTGAGCAAAGTGGAATCAATTTGTTGTTGCCCTACAAGACGCCACTACGCGTGATGGCCACTGACTGCTTTGATGGTCGGCGGCTAAGGATCAAAGAAGAAGAGTGTGAAAATAGCGCAGGGGAGCTGCATTTGATTTAAGGGGAGAGGTATTTATGTAAGGGAGTAGGTGTTAGAGATGTGTAATTTTGATGTGTTATAAAGCTGTTGTCGTTATTTGTTCCACAGCAAGGTCACGGCGCAGTGAGAGAGCGTAATTTGTCCCTACAAATTACCATACGGCAAAAGTTGTCATCTCAGGAGCAGAGAGCTCGAGATATCGCCAGAGGCGAAAGAAAATAACATACGGTCCCGGTAGTGAAGACATTCTTCAACCGGGAACAGGATTTTTCCTTTAGAAATCCAGAGCTCGTAGCTCAATATATCACTGCAACAATGGCGCATGGCCGGAGATTGGTCTATTTTTATACAGTCAGAATAAAGGCTGTTTTCCCCTAAACCTTGAGCGGGTTAACGGGGCAAGTAAAAAGAAGTGTTCAGCAGCAGTGAAGCTTCTACATTTTTGTCAAGTACCTTGTGCTTGAAACCCAAGCCATCAGCTACAATATTCGTTTGGGAGGAGAAAGGGTGAAAATTCCTTCCAGATGTACAAGAGAGAGAGAGAAGGGGTATAGCGGAGAAGTCTCTCAGTAGAAACCAGGAGTGTCAGACAGACACTGAACATAGTTAGAAGTCATTCAGTTCGTGTAGGACTTTAGAAAGTTCACTCAGTTTTCAGTGTATACATTGGTATTAGTTAGTTGCGGGTATATCGCCAAAAGAGTTGAAGCTGTGTAGGAGTTCATGTAGTGACGTCTGCAGACAGACAGGAGTAGACTGTGTTTAATAATATATTAGGTTAGTTAAGAGTAGTGGATCTGTTGTTAGAGACCCACTAAACAGGTTGTTGTAATCCTTAACTTTCTTCCCTACAGGTTATGGGGAGGGTGACATTGTGGGGTTACAAATTGAAATCATTTTAATTGTTTGTTCTGTTTTTTTCAGAGGTGCGAACTTGCACGTTATTTATTTATATGATGTATCTAAATTTTGTGGTGTAAATAAAACTATAAACTTTATACTGGATCAGGCTCTCTAATTAGATAGCTAACTATACTGTACGTATATATATATATATATATTCATCTGTATAGTGTGTCTGTGGTCTTAGTTAAACCTTATCTCCTTTTGTAAAGGTAGTCAGAGGGGTGAGACTATAGCTATTTTTGAAGTCACAAGTGGCGAGGGAGAGTCAATCTCGGTTCTCACCCCTCGAAGCCAATAGTCTCATCTGTCCACATTCACTATCATTTCTCATCTAAATCTATTTTTTCAGTCTTTCTCATACTAGGGTCTTGTCTATACACTCAGACACACTCTAAACTTAAATCCACTTCGTGACAGGTAGCTATCTATAAAATAGTTTACTAAACTAACATTTGTAGGCATGTGGTTTGAGTAGGATTACATTAAGATTACACCAACATTTCTATTGAAAACATCAGGCATCACACATTGTGGCCATAATTTTGAGATTTAAAATAAAACATTCACATTGAACATTGTAAGGGCCTTTATGAATACTTTTATTCCAAGCATTTTTTTACAGAGCTACATGTAGTTTCTGGGTTCTCTGAAAAGGCAAAGATAGAATTGGACTACCGCGTGTCGCACAAGGCGACTAATATGAGGTTGTACATATCGCTGGCGAAAACGGATGCCCAGACCGCAAAACACGAAACCAGAATTGGTTTTTGGAATGTCAGAACTATGAATGAGGCAGAAAAGCTGAGACAGATCACAACAGAGATGAGGAATTACAAACTACATATCCTGGGAATAAGCGAGAGCAGATGGACAGGGATGGGGAGAATAAAAACAGCTACAGGGGAAACAGTACTTTATTCTGGTAGAGAGGATGGTCAGCACAATGAAGGTGTAGCCATTATCCTTAAGAAAGGAATGGAAAGGTCTCTACTGGAATGGAAACCCATTAACAACAGACTAATAAGAGCAAGACTGAGAGGGAGATTCACCAACACCACAATTATACAATGCTATGCACCAACAAACAACAGCGATGAAGAGATCAAGGACGAGTTCTATCAACAGGTACAAAAGGAAATGGAAACTGTACCCAGGTATGATCTTATTATAGTAATGGGAGACCTAAATGCGAAAGTTGGAACACACAATAATTATAACGAAAGAGTAATGGGGAAATGCGGCAGTGGAACAGTAAATGAGAATGGGGACAAATTAATAAGCTTCTGCAGTATTAACAACCTGGTCATTGGAGGAACACTTTTTCCACATAAAGAAGTGCACAAGTTAACATGGGAATCACTAAACGGACGAGACAAAAACCAGATAGATCACATAATGATCAATGGCAGATGGAGACATGCACTACAAGACGTGAAAGTAAGAAGGGGCGCAGATGTGGGAAGTGATCATCACCTAGTAGTAGCAAGACTGAAGGTGAAACTCAGAGCTGCTGGACCAGTTGCAGTCAGACAGAAAAGATATAACATCACGAAACTTAAGGACCCCCTCACCAGAAAAGCGTTCATGGTCGACATAAAGAGACGATATCTGATTACCAAAAGCCAGGAAAGAACAGAGACCGACGATGTCGGCCAGAAATTCAACACCATCTCAACAATATACAAAGAAAGCAGCAAGTCATGCTTGGGATTCCAGGAAAGAAAGAGCCAAGACTGGATAACACCAGAAACGCTAAACACCATAGCAAAGAGAAAGGAAATGAAAAGAAAGAAAACAGAAGCTAAGTCTCCCAGGTTAAAGGCAATATATAGTGAACAGTACAGTCAGCTGGACAAGGAAGTAAAACGTCAAACCCGTGCTAAGAAAAGGACATTTCTGGATGACCTTGCAAGACAGGCAGAAGAGGCAGCACTGAGAAATGAACAAAGCACAGTTTATAAAATAACTAAAGCTATCAGTGGAAAACGAGGTGCAAACAACATAACGTTAGTAAGAGACAAGCAAGGAAATCTCATCACCACAGAACAGGGGCAGGAAACAAGATGGGCAGAGCACTTCAGAGAAACACTGAATAAGGAATCACCAGAGACTCAGCTGAATGTTCCTGAGGCTGAAAGCGACTTAGACGTAAATACAGACATTCCACGAAAAGAAGAAATTATCACAGCTATCAAAGGGCTACAAAATGGAAAAGCGCCTGGTCACGACAATCTAAATGCTGAGCTATTCAAGACAGACCCTGAACTAGCAGCAGAACTATTAGAACCACTATTTGCACAAGTCTGGGAAACTGAGACAACACCAACAGAGTGGAGTAAAGGAATAATTGTCAAATTGCCCAAGACTGCAACAACTGGAGAGGAATTACCCTCCTCTCAGTTCCCAGCAAAATACTAGGCAGGATAATCATCCAGAGAATTTCAAAAGCAGTTGACCATAAACTGAGGAAAGAACAAGCGGGCTTCAGAAAGAACAGAAGATGTGCAGATCATATATTTGCCCTCAGGAACATTATAGAGCAGTGCTCAGAATGGCAGAGACAGCTGTACATTAACTTTGTTGATTTTGAAAAGGCTTTCAACAGCATACACAGGGACAGCCTTTGGAAAATACTGAGGGCTTATGGAATTCCCAGCCGCATTGTTTCCATCATAAAAAGCCTCTATTCTAACTTTACGTGCAGTGTTGGATCGAGTAATGTAACTTTTGAAGTGAAAACAGGAGTACGACAGGGATGCCCCTTATCAACAACATTATTTTTGACAGTCATAGATTGGGTGATGCGCCAGACAACAGAGGGCAGTCCAAGAGGAATTAGATGGACAACGTTTTCTATGCTGGAAGATTTGGAATATGCAGATGACATTGCACTACTCGCGCATTCACATCAACACATTCAAGACAAAACCGATAGACTGAATAAGTACGGCCAGCAGGTTGGCCTGAACATCAATTTGAAGAAGACAGAGGTCATGACACTAAATGTGGGCAATCCTGAGCCAATAACAGTAAGGAACCAGAAGTTAGAACAAACAGACACATTTACTTACCTAGGAAGCATAGTAACACCTGACGGCGGAACAAGCAAGGACATTAACAACAGAATGAATAAAGCGAGAACAGCCTTTGCTGTTCTCAACAACATTTGGAAGTCTTCCCAGTACAGCACAAACACCAAATTAAGACTGTATGAGAGCTGTGTACTTTCTGTGCTTCTCTATGGTGCGGAATGTTGGAGAGTAACAGAGAAGGAAATGTCGAAACTGTCCTCCTTCCACACAATCTGCCTAAGGAAAATTCTCCGAATCTTTTGGCCAAACACCATCAGCAACCAAGAACTACTTATTCAGAGTAACCAGGAGGACATGCACACCATCATAGCTGGCAGACGCTGGAGTTGGGTTGGCCACGTCCTCAGAAGGGACCCTGATACCATCACAAGAACAGCTATGCTATGGACCCCCGAGGGAAAGCGAAAGAGAGGCCGACCAAAAACAACTTGGCGGAGAACTGTGGAAGCTGAGATGCAAAAAATGAACCACAGTTGGGGCACTGTACGAAGGATGGCCGCCGACCGAGCAAAGTGGAATCAATTTGTTGCTGCCCTACAAGACGTGATGGCCGCTGACTGCTTTGACGGTTGGTGGTAATGGATCAAAGAAGAAGAAGATATCGCTGGCAACATCATCATGTGAAACTAATTCACACAACAACCACTGTTGCAGGAGCATGTGAATTCTTAATGCAGGCTTCCTGCAAGGGGATCAGCTGCATTGGTGGCAGCATGCTCCGTAAGGAGTGCGAAGGAAAATGATGATGATTTTATACAAACGTTTCAGAGGTCTTTAAACATTTTATGGGGACATTTTGTAAGGCTATTTACCAGCAAGTCATCATCAGCCTTGGCAAAGAGTGTAGAACCTGAGGCAAAGGGAAAGCGGAAATGGAAATTAATCAGCTGATACTTGATCATGCCGTGGATAATGATGCCATTGTGTATACTGATGGGTCTGTGATCCGTGGTGAGAAATCGGATTGGGGCTTCTCTGCTAGGGTAAAGGGCAGAATCATAGCCGAACATAGTGGGGCATACTTCTTCTTCTTCCTCGTTCGTCCTGAAAAGGACGTTGGTTGCGTTGTGTCTGTTTACAGCGAAGCTGTGGTATTTGCGCCTTTCGGCAGACACATCCGACTTCCGCACAGCATTTTTTGGGACCGGGTTTGCCTTCCCTCTTCTGCCAGACTGCAGTGATGCAGCCTGTTTCCAGGACCACCACGTGGAGGTGTTGTAGGGTCTTGGTCAGCTTTGGTTTGCTGACCCTGACGCAGGCAGTCAAGCAATGGGTCACTTACTGCATTCCTCACTTTTGATGCGTCTTGGGTCCCAGTGGGGCATACAAGATAACAACTTCCAGCATGAGAATGGAGGTAGAGGCAGCTACTGCAGCCTTAAGGTGGCTAACTGAAACTTCAGTAACAAAGGCAGTCATTGTGTCAGATTCTTAGTCCATGCTTCGAAAGGTTCAAAATGGTTGGCTAAGGCAGGAATGGAAAACCTCCATAGAAGCTTCGAATCTGAAGGAGCTTCTGTGGATCTACTGTCCTGGTCATGCAGGGGTACGCGGTAATGAGAGAGCTGACAGACTAGCATCAAGAGCACCAACAGTGGGGACACTGGATATGGAAAAGGGAGATACTGATTAATGATCACCTGTTAGAGAATGACACTGCAATAGATGAATCATCAAGGTTAAGACTATTGGAATTTGGCATCAAACGTCAGACTAGCAGAGATAGACGTATGAGAGGAAGCATCCATCATGTTTATAACCAGCGAGCTACAGAAACAGTTAGCATTCACACCCTTCGACATGTACTGAGGGAGACTGAGCACCTATGGGTTTGCCCGGAGTGCAGTGATGTCAATTCTGTTCAACAATAACAATAACCATAACTGAAGGTAGGGTGCTATAGACATTTTAATTTTGAATTGCTACCAAAGATGTTTTACGTCATTTATCTATTTGCCATGGCTTTAACCTTGAATTGAACAGTCTGTAATAATTGTTTCAGTGCTATGAGACATCTTTCACACCTGAGACATTTCTTACTGTCATACGCTCCAGTGACTGTATACAAGAAGAGCTGGAGGCAGTGAGAGACAAAGTGGACAGTGATATCGCAAAGTGGCGGTCCAGGGACACAGGCGGAAGTGATGGTTTGGAATTTATTTTTACCATATATATGTGTGTGTCTGTGCGCATGTGAATGTGAACACAGTGTCCCTAAAGTCCATTCATATAGGGAATATTACATTAACTTTATTACTGACAGTTTGAAATGAGCAATTATAAGTGGGATCCCGTTACACGCCTATTGAGACATATTGGGAATACAGTGTTAAGCCCGTATTTTCTGACCATTGGCACACTAGGGGTGATGTGGTCAGCATCACGCCGCCCGCCTTAACCTTCCCAGAGTTGTTCTGGTACCCAATTCATGAGGCTGGGTCTACCCCGGAGCCGTTTGCGATCTAAAACAATTCCACCTCAACTGGGGATCGAACCATGGACCACCGAGCTAGGAAGCCAGTGCACTAACCACTGCGCCACCGCAGCTCCCCAATTATAACTGAACGTAGAAAAATCAAGGATAGCATGCTGCACTGAACCATCACCAATCTATGAAGCCAGATAGATGTATATACATACATACATGCATATGTGTGTGAGTTGCTAAATTATGCATAACGGGTAGATATAAGGATCTTTTAGCCCAAAAATCTGAATGATTTTTAATTCAGACCAAGAATCTGGGTCGCCGCAGGCGATCTTTGTCCTCTCAAGGCTGTGTGTGGTCTCGGTTGCCGGGTCCTCCCAGCATAGCGGAGGCAGCGTAGGGTGCTGTGCCAATACCAGATTGCTCTTTTTCGCTGACCTTCGGTCCCAAATAAATTTTGGCTGGTTTGACGTCTTGGTAGCGTGGCGGTTTTATAGCGGCAGAAGGAGAGTACACACGAGGGCAAGTTCGGGCACAGCGGATTGATCACCCGCTTGCCAGTCACACTGATTATGGAAACAACAATTAATATTCTTATGTACCAATAAACGCCTTTAGGCGTAACGGAACAACGGATAATTTCTTGTTGCCCTAAGACGCCAGCTAGGCGTAATGGCCACAGACTGCTTGGTCGGTCGATGGCTAAGGATGGAAGAAGAAGAAGAAGAATCTGGGTGGTTTATTAGGAGAATTATAATCTCTGTATATTTCCACCCAGAATCATAGTTGTTTGTTGTGAGATGCAAAATCTGGATGGTTTACAAGTCAGACCCCATAATTACATGTTGTCCTTGTCATGCAGAATTTGACTGGCTCACTAGGTCAAGGTTTCTCAACCGAAGTTCCACTGAACCCTAGGGTTCTGCCAGAATTTGCTAGGCGTTCCGTGAAAGATCATGATTGAAAAAAATAAACGTAATTTTTTTTAACTTTGCATGCCAGAAGATGTTAGTGCTTGCAGTTGTGAGCAGTGACCAAACAGCCCTGTGTGTGACAGTGCACATTAGGACCTTGTTTACTCTCGCACATACCATATTTCATTAACTACTTGTCTTGCCGTGGCAAATTTACAAAATTAGAAAAACCTACCTGCCACAAAAATATTTATAGAATGTGTGATTCCTGTATACACACATGGGGATCCTTGCTAGTGCTACGGTGTCATGCACTGTGTTGAGATCCTCCTTGTGTTATCTAAGGGAGGAAATCGGAGCACTGATGGAGTTGTCTGTGTGCAATGAAGATAGTCCTTCAAACCGAACAAACAGAGTAGAAATTTGTGATAAGACTTTTAAGCCTACTTGGATAAGGGGGAAAAAACATTTCAAGTAGGAAATAAAAAAAAACAAATTGAAGTTTCTTCTACCTACACTACAGACTTGCATTACAGTTGATATCCTTTGTAGGGAGGGGGAATCACACAAAAAGAGTCTTCTTCTTCTTTGATCCATAGCCGCCAACCGTCAAAGCAGTCAGTGGCCATCACGCCTGGTGGCGTCTTGTAGGGCAGCAACAAATTGATTCCACTTTGCTCGGTCAGCCGCCGTCCTTTGTACAGTGCCCCAAGGCTGGTTCATTCTTTGCATCTTTGCTTCCACAGTTCTCTGCCAAGTTGTTTTTGGTCGGCCTCTCTTTTGCTTTTCCTCGGGGGACCATAGCATAGCTGTTCTTGTGATGGTATCAGGGTCCCTTCTGAGGACGTGGCCAACCCAGCTCCAGCATCTGCCAGCTGTGATCGTGTGCATGTCCTCCTGGTTACTCAGAATAAGCAGTTCTTGGTTGGTGATGGTATTCGGCCAAAAGATTCAGGGAATTTTCCTTAGGCAGATTGTGTGGAAGGAGGACAGTTTCGACATTTCCTTCTTTGTTACTCTCCAGCATTCCGCACCATAGAGAAGCACAAAAAGTACACAGTTCTCATACAGTTTTAATTTGGTGTTTGTACTGTACTGGGAAGACTTCCAAATGTTGTTGAGACTAGCAAAGGCTGTTCTCGCTTTATTCATTCTGTTGTTAATGTCCTTGCTTGTTCTGCCGTCAGGTGTTACTATGCATCCTAGATAAGTAAATGTGTCTGTCTGTTTAACTTCTGGTTCCTTATTGTTATTGGCTCAGGATTGCCCACATTTAGTGTCTTGACCTCTGTCTTCTTCAGATTGATGTTCAGACCAACCTGCTGGCCATACTTATTCAGTCTTTCAGTTTTTTCTTGGATGTGTTGATGTGAATGCGCGAGTAGTGCAATGTCATCTGCATATTTCAGGTCTTCCAGTGTAGAAAACGTTGTCCATCTAATTCCTCTTGGACTGCCCTCTGTTGTCTGGCGCATCACCCAATCTATGGCTGTCAAAAATAATGTTGATAAGGGGCATCCTTGTCGTACTCCTGTTTTCACTTCGAAAGTTAGATTACTCAATCCAACACTGCATGTAAAGTTTGAATAGAGGCTTTTTATGATGGAAACAATGCAGCTGGGAATTCCATAAGCCCTCAGTATTTTCCAAAGGCTGTCCCTGTGTATGCTGTTGAAAGCCTTTTCAAAATCAACAAAGTTAATGTATAGCTGTCTCTGCCATTCTGAGCATTGCTCTAAAATGTTCCAGGGGATGAATATATGATCTGCACATCTTCTGTTCTTTCTAAAACCCACTTGTTCTTTCCTCAGTTTATGGTCAACTGCTTTTGAAATTCTCTGGATTATCCTGTCTAGTATTTTACTGGGAACTGAGAGGAGAGTAATTCCTCTCCAGTTGTTGCAGTCTGCAAGGTCGCTCTTCTTGGGCAATTTGACAAATATTCCTTTACTCCACTCTGTTGGTGTTGTCTCAGTTTCCCAGATTTGTGCAAATAGTGGTTCTAATAGTTTTGCTGCTAGTTCAGGGTCTGCTTTGAATAACTGAGCATTTAGATTGTCATGACCAGGCGCTTTTCCATTTTTTAACCCTTTGATAGCTGTGATGATTTCTTCTTTTCGTGGAATGTCTGTATTTACGTCTAAGTCGCTTTCAGCCTCAGGAACATTCAGCTGAGTCTCTGGTGATTCCTTATTCAGTGTTTCTCTGAAGTGCTCTGCCCATCTTGTTTCCTGCCCCTGTGCTGTGGTGATGAGATTTACTTGCTTGTCTCTTACTAACGTTATGTTGTTTGCACCTCGTTTTCCACTGATAGTTTTAGTTATTTTATAAACTGTGCTTTGTTCATTTCTCAGTGCTGCCTCAGGGGAGCCGCGCTAGCGTAGTGGTTACAACACCGCTCTGGCGTCCGGGTGATCCAGGATCAAGCCCGGGCGACGGCATTTGAGGATTTTTCGTCGACCGGGATTTGGACTGGATTAACTCGAGACCTGGCGAGAACATTTGAAGGAGTGTCGTCGACCAGGGATTGGCGGCTCCTGAGCTGACCCAGCTCTAATGGGTACCTCCGAAATCGGCGAGTATCTGCCTGAATGGCGAGGGACACCTGTCTCTGTACAAGAAAAAAGAGATACTCACGTAAAATCAATGTCAGGTTAGACATTAATAATAACCTGAGATTTTGCCTCGAGTATTAGCGGGCGTACAAAAAAAAAAAAAAGTGCTGCCTCTTCTGCCTGTCTTGCAAGGTCATCCAGAAATGTCCTTTTCTTAGCACGGGTTTGATATTTTACTTCCTAGTCCAGCTGACTGTAGAGTGGAACCAGGCCAGGAGGAAGACAGCCGATAGGATAGTCTGGCGCTCTCTCTTCCAAACCTCTACACCTCATGGTAGAAGGGGAACGACTAAGTAAGTAAGTAAGTCCAGCTGACTGTACTGTTCACTATATATTGCCTTTAATCTGGGAGACTTAGCTTCTGGGATTCTCTAGACAAATGAGTCATACTTACAGGAAGAAGAACATGTTCAATTCAAACTCGCGACAGTGTTGAATTTCTGGTCGACATCATCAGTCTCTGTTCTTTCCTGGCTTTTGGCAATCTGATATTGTCTCTTTACGTCAACCACAAAAGCTTTTCTGGTGAGGGGGTCCTTAAGTTTCGTGATTTTATATCTTTACTCTTTGACTGCAACTGGTCCAGCAGCTCTAAGTTTCACCTTCAGTCTTGCTACTACTAGGTGATGATCATGTCCCACATCTGTGCCTCTTCTTACTTTCATGTCTTGTAATGCATGTCTCCATCTGCCATTGATCATTATGTGATCTATCTGGTTTCTGTCCCATCCGTTTGGTGATTCCTACGTTAACTTGTGAACTTCTTTATGTGGAAAAAGTGTTCCTCCAATGACCAGGTTGTTAATACTGCAGAAGCTTATTAATTTGTCCCCATTCTCATTTACTGTTCCAGTGCCGCATTTCCCCATTGCGCTTTCGTTATAATTATTGTGTGTTCCAACTTTCGCATTTAGGTCTCCCATTACTATAATAAGATCGTACCTGGGTGCAGTTTCCATTTCCTTTTGTACCTGTTGATAGAACTTGTCCTTGATCTCTTCATCGCTGTCGTTTGTTGGTGCATAGCATTGTATAATTGTGGTGTTGGTGAATCTCCCTCTGTCTTGTTCTTATCAGTCTTTTGTTGATGGGTTTCCATTCCAGTAAAGACCTTTCTATTCCTTTCTTCAGGATAATGGCTACACCTTCGTTGTGCTGACCATTCTCTCTACCAGATTAAAGTACTGTTTCCCCTGTAGCTGTTTTAATTCTCCCCGCCCTGGTCCATCTACTCTCACTTATTCCCAGGATATGTAATTTGTAGTTCCTCATCTCTGCTGTGATTTGTCTCAGCTTTCCTGCCTCATTCATAGTTCTGACGTTCCAAAATCCCATTCTGGTTTCGTGTTTTGCGGTCAGGGCATCCGTTTTCATGCCAATGGCTTCCTTTCGGCTTTCACCACTGGCAGTCATACGAGCCTGAGACTCCGGATGTCCGTCCTGCATCAAAGTTTTTCAATCTTTGCCGTTTCTGTAAAGTGCGATTTTTTACTTAGACGGGTGTCGGCCCTGTGCTAAAACCCCCAACCTAGAGGACCAGGGTACCAGCTTTTGTCTGACCCCTACCCACACAGACCAGTCCAGCTTGGTTGAACCTACCAGGAGTAAAACTCCTACTAGCACAGCTCTGGGGATGGTCAGGGTACACAAGCTGCCCTATCGCTACAAGGTATAGGTACCATTGATGGCTGACACAAAAAGAGTAGTTGGCCAAAATAAACAGATCCATAGAAACAAAAATCACTCTCTACTTAAAAGAGCATTACAATGAACTGATCACACTAAGGTACCATGAGTTGTAGATGTAATAATTGTTATGCAGGGGTTCCCCGAGACCTGAAATTTATTTCAAAGTTTCCTCCAGAATAAAAAGATTGAGAAAGGCTGCTCTAGGTAGACCATGGTTAGCTTATCAGACCCAGAATCTTAGCTGCTTGCTTGTCTAATCCATATCCATAATCTGGACAGTTTGCTAGTAAGACATATAATTTATATAGTTTGCTCAGACCTAAAATTTGAGTAGAGTTGAATCCTGGAAATGTTTCCAGATTTTTCAAAGTATGCCATTTTTAGCTCATGCATATATGGATATCTCAGTGCACCTGTATTTAAATTTATTTTTTTATTGTAATTATTGTTACAATAAATTAGTTACACATTTAATTCTTTACCTGCAGTACAGTGTTGTTCACTTTTTTAATAATATATTTCAAGACCAGGCTGTTAAGCAGAACCTGAACAGTTTGATGTTCCTTCGTGATACTTGCAATATGAGGATTAAGCGACTTGTGGATGGCCCATTTTCTTCAGAGAACATCATTGATGTAAGTTGTTGGTTATAATGATAAATCGGTTTTTAACTCATTTGTTTCAATTTTAAAGCAGTATTCTTAAAAGATGAAGCGTTTGTGCCTTACTCTGAAAGTTGATGTTTTAAGCTTTATGATGGGGTAGATTTTGTTGGTGTCTTTCCATATACTATTTCTTGTCAAAATTTCTAGATTTCCTGTCATGTACATATACCATGCATTTTCTACTTCTTTGACTGATCTTAAATCAAATGTGTTGCTAGCTATGTATCCGTTTTAGTTAAGATAATATAATCGCAGTCATGCATTCTTTTATTTCCCATGTAACATAGGTACAGTTTTTGCTTAACATTGATTTTTATTTTTAACCAGTCAATTTCTGCTCATGAGATCTAGGTAGCTACTGGCTTTTTTTTTTCCAGGTTCTCTTTGACCTTCTCACACTTCTCATTTCATATAGACTTTAGCCAAGGATGTCTGGGGTTTTTTTTTATTTGTATGTACAAGCTGTCTTTGCTTCCTCGCTTCAGTATTCTGAATAATTTAAAGCTCCATCTTAATGAGAATCTTGAGATTTAAGAAAAAAACTTCTTTTTAACTCAATGAACAAAAGTCATATTATCAGAAAAGACAATATCTAATACAATATGGCAATGATCAGATCTGGTTTGAGCTGCATGCAGTTTAAATGTTTTATCCTGATTTATAATCTTGTGAAACAACACTTCTTGTGCTTTATAAGTAAAATCTTTTGATCTGCAATCCTAGAGTTAAATTTTTTTTTTTTAAATTATACTTTATACCCTCACGGTGAGAGGCAGTCACTTCCTCTTTTTGAGGATGGCCTGGATCCTATTTGGTTCCCCCACTCCAGTTCAGCTCATGTATGGCTCCTCGAGTCTGCTTGTGTACGGCAGCGCCACCCCCCGGGCAACGGCTTTGACTGGCCGGCCAAACTACATGAGTAAATTGAAAAAGGGAGGTCCCCCTTAAACAGTACACACAACTGCTGGCCGAACGGGCGGATGATCAATAATATTTTGACAACGGCTTCTAGGGCAGGAGTTGGAAAGGCCTGGTATCGGGCTGAGGGCGCACCATGGACTGTAATGGTAAGCGGCCAGAACCATCCAGAAAGCAATGGCAAACTACTGGATGTACAATGCCAAGAAATCCATAATGGCTAATCTGAATACTACAACTTGTCTTTGGCTGATGCAGGTCGACTTGCCCAGAATCGTGATGCGTTCAGAGCAGCTGTAATGGAGACAACGTTCTGGAAAGAATATGTCACATGATGATGATACTTTATACAATTATTTTTGGGCCGAAGGGCGAGAGCCCAAGTGCCGCTGGATCAATAACATACAATTATTTTAGACATATTTTTAAAATAGACTTCACAAAATTGTAAGATTATGCCAGAAATCGGGGGTAAAAACCCACAAAAATAGAATATATTATGACAAGAAAGACCGAGTGAAAAAAAAAAAAAAAAAAAAAGATATAGTATGATAAAGACCACCGGTGTCAATACCTTGTCGAGGTATGGCGGCTTGTGTACCCTGATTACCCCCAGAGCTATGCCAGTGGGAGTTTTACTCCTTTAAGGTTCTACCAAGCTGGATAGGTTTGCGCGGGCAGGGGTCAGACGAAAGCAGACACCCTGGTCCTCCAGGTTGGGGGTTTTAGCATAGGGCTGACACCCCTGTCTATGTAAAAAAAATTGAAGTTACGGAAACAACAACGAATAAACAAACTTTGCTGCGGGACGGACATCCGGAATCTGGGGTACTGTACGAAGGATGACTGCCGGCCGAGCAAAGTGGAATCAATTTGTTGTTGCCCTACATGACGCCACTAGGCGTGATGGCCACTGACTGCTTTGACGGTCGGCGGCAAAGGATCAAAGAAGAAGATGATAAAGACAGAAAATACTGGACAATTTAAAGTATGGCATGTAAAGAAGTCAACAACAGAATTGATAAATAGCATGGGGGGGGGGTGTTGAGAAGGCCTGAAGATTATTTCTGATATGTGTAACATCAGTTGGAAGCTAATGTAGAGGACTCATCAGGTAACACAGATGAAGACCTCTTTGGAAAAACCTGATATGTCACAAAAAATGAAATGCGAGAAAAGTTAATTTTAAAATAAGGATTATCTGTCTTGATGCTTCATTTTCTTGAGGCAAATGCATTTTGAAATATAATTTTTTCTACACCTTCTTAAGAATATGTTTAGTGTGCTTTGGGCAATAATTACGTTTTTCTAAAAATATGAAATGTCAGGTTTTCCCAATGAGGTCTTCAGATAATGATAAGTAAAGAATTTGATTCTTTAAGCGCACAAAGAAGAAGAAGAGAATGTAACTGATAATTGTTCCTCTAAAGCTATATACTTATGTTTAACTGTTGGATGGATTCTTTGTTGGCATAGAATCTTTCAGAAATATGTTGGGTATTATTTGTGTGCTGAGTTCAGTATACTTATTGCTTTTAACAATCTTGTTTTTTTTTTTCTACAATTCAGGAAACAGAGAACTTAAGATATCATAGCCTGTCCATTTTATCACTGGATGATATCTTCAACAGTGCGGCAGCATTGCAGTCCTTTGTTGGTAAGTTTTTAATGAGATCATAACATTATGTCACCACTGTTTGTTATTTTCATGAACAACACTAGTATTGCTTAAAATATTTGTGATAAAACATCATAAACCCAAGATAACGTTAGTCTTTAGAGATAACTAGGATATTGACCTGTCAGGAGCAATGGGGAAAAAATGGAAATGCAGTGTCCAGAACTTGATCTGACTAGCTACTCAACCTTCTTTTTTTCCTCCTCCTACCCCATCCTCCCCTCCCTTAAAAAGAAAAGCCTTGTCTTACTCGTATTTTTCACTTATTTTTTTAAATGAGATGGAAGTACTTTTTGTCTTCATTGTTCTTAGTAGGATATCACTCACTGTTGGTTTCTCCACCGTTGAAAGTTATAAATCCTTTTTCAAAGTTCTATAAAACGGCAAAAAGTATGATGTCCATGATTTTTAGAGTGTTTGTAATTATAAGTTGTGAGTACAGCTTTAGGCTTTAAGGTTTCATGGGTATGAAACACTTTTTTAACTCAGTATAGTGTGGAGAGAAACTCAATGAACAGAAGACATATCGGAAAAGACAATATCCAGAGCAATATTTCTACCCTTTATCATATTGGCACAGTGGCATGAGATGGACTGGCTTGTGTCATCTTTAAAGCTCCAACTTCTTGAGTACAGTTTTGTTCTCACAAAAAGCTTATGTCATCTCAAGTTCCATCCTTTTTTGTAGTTTTGCTCTTATAAATGTCTTGTGTCACCTCACAAATTCCAATCTTTTGAGTAGTTTTGTTCTTATAAAAGTCTTGTGTCACCTCACAAGTTCCAACCTCCTGAGTATTGTTTTACCCTCACAAAAAGCGTGTGTCATCTCTCAAATTCCAGTTTTCTGAGTAAAGTTTTTGCCCTCGTAAAAGTCCTTGTGTCATCTCTCAAGTTCTAACCTTCTGAGTACAGTTTTGTCCCCACAGAAGGTGTGTGTCATCTCTCAAGTTCCAATCTCCTGATGAAGGTTTGACTCTCACAAAAAAGCTTCTGGCATTTCCAAAGTTGCAGCCTCCTGAGCATAGTTTTGCCTCACAGACAGCTTGTTTCGTCTCTCAATTTCCAGCCTCCTGAACACACTTTTTCCCTCACAGAAAACTTGTGTTGTCTCTCAAATTCCAACCATCTGAGTACAGTTTTGCCCTCATAAAAAGCTTGTGTAATTTCTCAAGCTTCAGCATGCTGAGTTCAGTTTTACCCTCACAAAGAGTTAAATTACTATGTTTACATAGTGAAATTTACAAAATAATGATGTTAATGTGACGTGATTAAATGTTGTTAGATGTAACCCACTGCAATGTAGATAACATAATAATGTTGTAGATCTCTTGTTGGTTTATACATTTTCAGAGTACTTGACCTGTCGAGGTGCGCAGCAGTACTTATTTTTCTACCTTAATGTTGAGGTAAAGAAACATTCATTCTTGAATAAAAATGCCCAGATTAATTTAGTGATTTACATAGTTTCCATCTCCCTTTTATTAAACTCATTTTTAGAGTTATTTCATCAACATTCAGAGTTTATGGACATTTCGTTGCAAGCAGTTTTTATTCTTTCATCTGTACTATTGATTTTATCTCCCCATTTCTGTCTTACTTGTTGTGTTTTTTTTTTTTAACTTAATTCAGTTGGTGTTCTGTTTAACACATAACCCGAGACCATTCATTTGGTGTACATGTTAGCTGTCTTTGTCTGTCTTTGTTCTTTCCCATTATTCTCACTGGAACACTCCATCGCAGTCTCTGGCAAAATTTAGAATCGTATTTACAAGCAACTTTCAAATTATTATTAATGTTTTGATGTGGCATTATCAGTGTCTGAGCCTGATAGATTCATTTGTCCCAGACATCAACTTTGTCTATTTTTCTGTATTACTAACCACTCCTCTCCAGTTCTTTTATTCAGAGCTTTTATATTTCTTTAAAAAAGTAAGAACATAATTCTTAGTTTTGATTTTTGGTTATCATCCATCCATTTTAGTAGCTTTCTCACTGTAATTGTTTGAGTATTTGATTATATGTGTTACTGTAGATTTTAACTGGATTGCCAGGGTTTCCGAGCAGCAGCTGAGCAGCAGATTTCTGAAATGCAAAAACTGTCACATGACACAGTCACTACTACAGAGCCTGATCTTGAGTCATTACGGAGAGCTGCAAAAATAATATTTGACCAGTATCTTTCTGACAAGGTGCGTAACCAAGTTTAATCCTTGGAAAGGATGTTCAAAAAGCAGACTTGAGACAGCCTATGTGTAGTTAGATCAGGCAGACGATGTTTTGTTTATTTTGATCCTAGAATTTTTTACTTATTATAGCAGTTCCCAATTATTATTTTTTTAATCCTGGGCCCCCTTGGCTTTTAGTAAATCTTCCTGTAACCCTATTCGGTATGAGGGGGAATAAATTCTAGAGCTTTCTATGCATATGCACATAAGAAAATAAACAGATTAATTACATTTTCATAAAGAAAAGTTTATTTAGCACATAACAACATTGTTAGTATCATAAAGTTGTTAAATGTTTTTATTAAAATGGTGAAATAAATAAGTGTGACCCTGGATTCAGTTTCTTGTCAGCCAACAGTTTTATTCTTGGTACAGTTTTTTTTAAAGAAATACTCACTTTGTTATTTCTTGCTTTGGAATTGATTAAGGACAGGTCCCGCTGTTCTCTCTCAAATTCACATTTTTTTTTTCACCAATAGTTCTACTTTTGGAATATTCCAGTACAGGTTCGTTACCCAGAATCCAAAATACTCAGGGACAGCCGTGTTTCTGAAATCTGATTTTTTTTCGGTTTTCGGATATCGCCAAAAATCACCCAAAGTAGACCAAAAATTAGTAGCCAAAGTCAACCAAAAATCACCCAAAAGTGGGCCGAAAAAGCTTTTGCTTTTTTGGAATATTTCGGTTTTCGGGTGTTTGAATTCTGGGTTACAGACTTGTAGTATTATACAGTTATTTACCAAATATTTCCTGCTCATTAATTCTGTTTGCAGGCTGCTTCAAGATTAAAGATTGAGTCTGAATTAATCAAGTACACAGCTCAGAAAGTGAACAGCAAGATGTTATCAGAGGACATTTTTGATACAGTCCAGGCCAGGGTTAGTCTTACTGATTGTTGGTGTGGAGTGCAGCACAAAGTGGCCTACGGAAAGTAGAAGTAAAAGGAAAGAAATATGAAATGAAAAATTATATGAGTGTTGTTTTCAGATCGGGGGAGGAGGGGGTGGTACATTGAAATATGTACAGATTACTAATGGGCAGTTCAACTTAACCACATTATGCTTGAGACATAAATGAGTTATGTTAATTATAGTATAACAGTTGTTTCTTTGTAGTCATTTAGACTTTTGCATGTTTCAAAAATCAAGATGAGCTGATAGGTCATTTTAATAGCTTTTTGATTTCGAACTTTAATGTCTGTGTAATCTTCTCTTTTTTTGGTGACAATCGACAATGTGGAAACCATAGAGGCATATCCCTTCTCAGTGTCCCTGGTAAAATCTACTTTAGAATCCTAGAGCAGAGACTCCGACGCCTAGCTGAGCCACAATTGGATGAGGTCCAGTGCGGATTCCGAGCAAACCGAAGTACTCAAGATCTAATCTTCACACTCAGACAGCTGAGTGAAAAGGCCCTTGAGTATAAGAGTGAGATCCATCTTTGTTTCATAGATCTGGAAAAGGCAAACTTTGGGACTGTTTGGCAAGGAAGAACATTCCAGCACCTCTGATTCATGCTATACAGAGCTTCTACAAGTCTTGCAGAAATTATGTGAGGACAGCAAACCATAAGTCAGAAGAGTTCAGGACCACCACTGGTGTAAGACAAGGTGATATCCTGTCACCTTATCTTTTCATACTCCTCATGGACGATGTTATCAAGTCATATAAGGAGAGAACAAGAAAGTATTCAGTGGGGTACTGGAAGATGAGACAGGTATGTATTTCGAAGCTGGCATTTGCTGATGATGTTGCCCTGATTGCTAAATCAGAGGTACATCTCCAATCCAACCTGCAAGTCTGGAAGGAAGAGCTGGAGAAGAGAGGGATGGTCATAAGCAGCTCTAAAACAAAATCCATGGTGATATCACGAGAAGAAAGAAGACATCAGATTAAGCTTGGAGAACAGGTCCTGGAGCAGGTCGACCACTTTAAATATCTCAGAGCTATTATAGACCGAAAGGGAGGCATCAAAGAAGAGTTGGCCACTCGAAAAGCAGCAGCTGGGAGACTTTTTCAGGCCATAAATCGAGGATTCCTCAGCAAGAGAGAGGTTGGTAAGAAAATGAAGATGGCTGTATACCGCTCCACCTATGTCCCAGTCTTGACATATGGATGCGAGTCATGGGCAATGACTACAACCCCTAAAAGCCAGATTCAAACCTCAGAAATGAGGTATCTGAGGAAGGTGGTTGAAGTAACAAGAAGAGACATGGTCCGCAACCAGACGATACGTCAAGGCCTAAAATCCTACCCCCTGCAGACTCAAGTAGAACAGTCCCAACTAAGATGGTTTGGCCATGTCTGCAGAATGGGAGAAGATCGGCTACCACGACAAGCGTGGGAAACAAAGAGCCAGGGATCCAGACCCCCAGGACGACCCAGAGTCCGCTGGGAGGACAACATTAGACAATCTTTGAAGGACCAAGGACTAGAATGGAACCAGGCCAGGAGGAAGACAGCCGATAGGATAGTCTGGCGCTCTCTCTTCCAAACCTCTACACCTCACGGTAGAAGGGGAACGACTAAGTAAGTAAGTAAGTAATCTTCTCTGTGGTAAAAAAAACACTCAGAAAGCCTGAGAAAGACCACCAACTCAGTGAAAGGAATGGATGTGAGGACGAACGAAGATGAAGGATAGGGAGCGATAATATCTGTGAAATCAATGCTCTTGTAGTTCAGATTCTTCAGACAGCAGTAGTTATTTTAAAACCAAGCTGTAACCACATTCTTCAGCTGTTAGTATTTACACCAGTTTTTTTAACTCTCAGGTGTATCAGATTCTTCACTGTGAATATTATGAAGACTTCTTGCAGTCTCCAGCCTACATCAAACTGCTTGTAGACATGGGTCATCTAAACATCAAAGGGGATGATGGTGACAGCATCAGCATTGAAGATGGTAAGTTTGAAATAGACAGTGGTCCAGGTCTCATGTTTTCAAACATATTATGTCATTCTGTTACTGAAACGAACAGCTGGGGTGTTTTGTATTAATGTATTTTTGTAATAATTATGGTGCTGGAGGATGTAAACCTCTTTAGTGAAAGATGTAGGTCTATGTGTTTTCTAAGAACTCTATTGATAGAAAACACATAGGCCTACTGGTGCCTGTGGTTCATCTACCATGATAGAGTTAACTGATTGTCTTTATGTGATCTTGAAGTATGTGAACAGTTCTTGAATTTTTTAAAATTATCTTGATGTTATCTGTGGATTCAATCAATCAATCAATACCCTTTAGCTCCCCAAGGAGCATAGGCCTTCAACAAACACATGCCAAGTCTTCCTGTCCTGTGCCATCCGCTCAAGTTCTTTCCATGTATTCCTCATCATTTTCACCTCTGTCCTAGACGAAAAAAGGGTAGTCAGCAACCCAGACTCCTTTTGGCATTCTCTGGGTTGCTTCATGCGCCTCCTTTCTTCTTTCTTGGGCGGCTGAGTTGATTTGTATTCTGTATTTGACTTGTCCATGTTTGTTGAAGTTTTTTGGTAAAAAAGTTTTTTAGGGGGTGGGGTAACCAGCCCCATGCCCAACCCTCCTTAGTTGCTTTTTACGATGTGCATGGTAGTGTACAGTGTTACTATTCTTTGCTCCCCTTTCGGGCCCCGGTAACACACGGGTGTATCTGTGGATTAGTCTCGAGTTTTTGTAGCCTGCCTTAATAACATTGTAGGAATAACTCTTTTGGTTGCTGTTGTTTTTTTGTTAATATATGAAAAATTCTCAATCTGTTTAAACTAGAGTTATCACAGGCTGATAAAGGCCAACAAAGGGAGGAGGTGTTTTATTAAATTAACATCATTTAGCAAGACTGAATGAACTCTAGTGTTCAGGTGAACGCTTTCATTCTTGATAATAATTGTTTCCTCTGCTTCTGTTTTTCTCTCTTTTTCCTCCCCCCTCTTCTCTCACTCACTCTGTCCTCATTCTCTCCATCAGTCATTCATTTGTTATCATGCTTTGATCATACATGTGACATGTGTTGATAAAATCACCTTAAGATTACTTAAACTGTAAAAAAATGGATCAGGTACCTAGTTAACATGAAACATTCTCACAAAATCAGTAACGTGACATTTTGAGATATTATTACTGGAAGAAAGGTCTTTCAGAGAGCCATGCAATTCTTGCAGTGATGAAAACATTGATAAAAACTTTTTAAAGTTGCATATTTAAAGACATTTGTCTGCAGTGTCTGATTCTCAGTACTTTGGTTTTAACAGTCAGAGCCCTCTTGATGTTTTAGAACAGGCCACAGATTTCATATGCATTTTAAATGTATTTAATCTTTTTTTACACATGTAATCTATACCATTTGATTATAGAGAATCTGAAGTGTAATCAAATGTCAAATTTCGAAATTGATATTTTAACCAAATTAAAATTGTTCTTTTTTTTCTCTAAGTCAGATTGTGACGACATGTTTCTGATTTATGTTTCTCATAAAGCATGTAATTCTTATGACCATTTTAACTTACTTCTGTATCTTTTTATCTCTTAAAATTATTTTTTTTTCTTCAATGAATTGAGTTTCAGCAGCAAAAATTGTGTGGTTTAAAGTAGGTGCCATTTTTATCTTTTCTTTTTTAAAATTTTAAATGCTTGCAGAGTATTCTATAGCAATAATCATTTTCTTCACTTGCTTGTTCTGGCTTCTAGCTTGTTTATGTATTTCTCATCTTTGTTTAAACTGTCAAAAAGATTAATTCTATTTACAATAGTAGGAAATCTAACATGGTTTGGATACAGTAATTGCTAATGGGCCTAACAAATTGCTTTAATAGATTGTAATGTTGAAGTTTTTTGCTAACAAATTTTGATTTTATGTCATACAACTATTTGGTTCTTAGGTTGTTGTTTTTTTTAAAGTAATTGTATGTCTAGTACCTAGTTTATTTTTAGTTGTCTCTGTTACATGCTCAATTATATTGAGAGGTCCTAATTTGTATAATACAGGGTGATCGAAAAGTCACTTAGTATTATTAAATTGTTATTTCTTCACTCCTATTCAACTAATTTACATGAAACAAATGTCAGAATAAAGAGATTTAATTTCCATGTTATTACCTAAAATGATATATCATATTAACAATACAACTCAGCATGAGATCTAGTCAACATATGATTTCATAGCAGGCGGCAACTTTGTCTATCTCTTGCCTTCCTCTTCTTCTTTGATCCTTCTGCCGATTGTCAAAACAGTCCTGGTGGCATCTTGTAGGACAGCAACAAACTGCTTCCACTTTGCTCGGTCGGCGGCCATCCTTAGTGCAGTGCCCCAGCTCTGGTTCATTCTTTGCATCTCGGCCTCCACAGTTCTCCGCCAGGTTGTTTTTGGGTCGGCCTCTCTTTTGCTTTCCTTTTGGGGTCCATAGCATAGCTGTTCTTGTGATGGCATCGAGGTCTCTTCTGAGGACATGGCCAACCCAACTCTTGTAACATCCATGTACTGGCCATTTTAGATTCTATTTAATTTTATTTTGTTTCTGGGAATAAAAAAAATATAACTTTTTTGTCAAATGGCAGTTGTTGCACCTTGTTTTGACATTTGTCCTACAAGGCAAGTAATATGAGGTTGTTCAACGAGGCTGGCAACCTCATCGTGTTAAAAAAACAAATTGCTACAGAAACCACTACAGAAAGAACATATGAATGCTTGGTGCAGATTTCCTGCAAGGGACCAGCTTCAGTGGTGGCTCTATGCTCCATAAGGAGTTCAAAGGTTAATGAGGATGAGTTCATTGTCTTTTTAGGTTTTGCTGAAGTTGAAGTTGTTGTAATCACAGACTAGATAAAGATTACAATTACAGATAGTGAGATAAAGTTTCATATCTGATGTTATTTCTTAGTATAATAATTTCAGTTACTTCATGAGTCAGAAAGTGTTACACTCAATCCTCGCTATTCGCGGGAGTTAGGTTCCTTGAAAAACCCGTGAATACGGAACCATTGATCCTATGGGGAAAAGGGGGTTAGGTTCCTGCGGGACCCTGTTCACCATACACTTTTGCTACCAATCACCATAAACTTATCATTTTGTGTACCCTTCTTGTAAAAACAGTTTATTTGTTATACTGTGCATTTTATAAATGTATTTTATACACTGTTTTCTTTGTAATGGTACAGTATGTACAACCTTTTGGTGTACCAATACTCACTCACCCATTCACTCACACTGTCACTACTCATTCACACATCCACTCACACACACACAGTTGTAATTATTACACTCTCTGGTGCCGATTCACGCACAACTCTGCGTATATCTTCTTCCTTATGGCAGATCGACCGGATGGTGGATTAATTCACACCAAATTCGCGGCCGATGAATGCTACTGACATCCCACTTGCTGGATCCCATCTGACAAACTGCGCGGTAGACGTCTCAAGATTTTTTGCCTACTGCGCATGGCCAGGGATACTGCTTGAGGTGCCGGCAGATGGCAAAAAATGGGTTCCACTTTATCTCGCGTGAATGAGCAAATCCACAGAACACGCGAATAGCGAGGATTGACTGTAATTAGAGGAGATTGAAAAAGAGATACATTTTTGGTTCATTTAAGATTGGCTAGATTGCATATTTTGAATGTTTCATATAAATGCCATGTAAGGACGTGACCTTTGTCCAGTCTTTGACATGAGTGCATGGTTTGCTTGTTTAGTATGAAGTATGAATACTGATTTAGAAAAAACAAGAGCATTTTCTGGTCCTTGACTTGAATGAAAGGTTTGAGTGTCAAGTATAAATCATCCTTTTCCTTTTCATTCCTAATGGAGCATGGAGTCACCACTGCAGCTGGTTCCCTTGTAGGAAGCCTGCATGAAGAATTCACATGCTCGTGCAGCGATTGTTTCTGTCACAATGTGTGTTACATGATGACGTTGCCAGCCCTATGCATAACTTCATATTAGTCATCTTGTACGACATGCCTGAGGGGGACATTAGCCCTGTTCTTTATTTGTCTCATTAGAGACCCCTGGGAACTACACGAGGCCTAAGTATAAAAATTGTCTGATTTAAACACAGGGAAGGGAGCCGCGCTGGTGTAATGGTTACCACATTGCGCTGGCAATCAGGTGTTCAAGGTTCAAGCCCGGGCGTGAGCATTTGAAAGTGTCATCGACTGGGATTTTGACTGAATAACCTGAACGGCTCCTGAGATAAACCCTCTGTGGATGGGAAGGAGCGAAGCTCCTGACCGGGTTGGAAGGAAAATCCACAGGCTCCCCAGCCTCGTAATGACATGTCATTGGGCCGAAGGGCTGAAAGCCCATGTGCCGCTGGTTAAGAAAAAAAAAAAAAAAACACAGAACATTTTCCAGTCCTTGACTAGAATGCATGGTTTGAATGCTACTCTTATGTCACCAGATTATGCAACACAAAATTATGCAAACACTAACTGCTCGTGCATATTGCATTTGCTTTTCTATACCTTAATAATTTTTTTTAGTCTTTTTAATTCTCTCATGCTTCCATTAATACAATTTGCCATATGTCTTTGAGAAGCATTCTCTAAATGTATTGATTTATGCTTAAAGCCAGCATGAGAATTAAATGTTTGGCATTATTTTTTTCTCTCTTCTCCTGCTTTTTAACATTTTAGATGGAAGTGCACCAGCTGGTTCTGAGTGCTTCTTAGAAAGTGTAAGTTACTGTACAGCAAATGTTAATTTTGTATTACTAATTTACTAATTACTGACATTTTTTTTTTTTAGGAATTGTATTTTGTTCATAAGAAAAATATAATGGACACAGTCTTCACCACTATCATTATTGTGTGCCATGTCGATAGTCTCTCCAATGATCTCTTTCCATGATGTCTCTCCAATGATCTCATTCCTTGATGTTCTCCATCAGTTCTGTTGTTGACTTCTTCACATCCCAGAGTGTGAAACTTCCATAATCTATTCTCTCATACTTCCTGTGATTGTTACGTGTCCAGGACTGTGTTGAAACTTTCAGCAGTTGATGGTCATGTCTTCCTTTTAGAAATTGGTTTCAATCCTCCGTCCATTTCTTTGTTTTTGAATTTTCAATTAGGCTTTTGATCTCCCTTTTGGCCATTGTTTTATTTGATTTGAACTGCTACCTTTTTTTTCAATGCTTTCTTGTCTGCAGTTTCATTTTCTTCTAATTCTACATGTGATATATTTGTGCTAATAACATAGTGCAGCCTTAATTATTTAGATGTTGACTAATTTGCAATATTTCCTCTGCTATCCCTGGTCAGCTACATTAATGTGTATTTCTAAGAGCTTTGATTTCTGAGAGTGAGTCGGTTCAAACTTTTAGTTTTTTGGAAGGATTATTTCTAGTGCTTTTGCTATTAACACTTTTTGTGCTGTGAAGATATCTGTGTTTTCGGCTGTACTAAAATTGTTCTTTAGCTTCCGTGCTGGAATTTGAATGCCTGTACCTTTGTTTTAGATCCATCAGTGTGAATCTTAGCTATTTTATTTTTATATATTTCAATTTTTTTAAATATTGGGTGTGTTTTATTCATTGTCTTTGCAAGATGATAGTCGGTGTTTGTAGTCTTAAGTTCCCATGTCAATATTACTAGTGTGTATTTGCTACTACATTTTAGTGCATTAATTATATTTTGATATTTTTCTATTTCCTCCACACACTTCCATTCCATTGGATATCTGATTAAAGAATGGACAAGAAATACATATCTCAGTAGCTATTGGAAAATCCTCAAACAACTTCAAAGCAGAGGCAGAAGCACTAAAAACAGCTGCAATTACCAAATGGAAAATAAAGTTCTTGCTAGAGAAAAGATAGTGTTCCTTACAGACTCTCTGTCAGTCATAACTGCTCTCAGAAACAATAAAAATAATAAAATAGCCTGGCAGAAGCACTAATGAAAACCAGCTATGAATTCAAAAAAGTAAAAGTACAGTGGATCCCCACCCACTGCAAGATATATGGAAACGAGAAGACAGATAAACTTGTCAAAGAGGGAGGAAGGACAACTCAAACACATACCTGTCAACCTCCTGAGACAAAAATCTGTACGCCGGACCCAAAAAATCCTTACAAACACCCAAAAATCCTTACGCAAAAAATATTAATAAATTATACACAATACAGTTTTAAAACGAGAAATGACATATACAAATCTATTAGCATTTGAATTAGTCTGGTATAAAACATGCTAATAGTCTCATGCTGTTCTTTACATATAAAAAACTTAGTGATCGTGAGGTACTATTCTTTCAATGCACAGTGTTTTGTATTTATAATCAACACATGCACTTTTAGCACTTTGCAGAATTGCATTTGTGGGCTTAAAGTCTGCACAGCATGTATCAATGTTAATCTTACACTGTAAAAAAGAAGTGAGTGTGTCTGCAGTCATGGACCTCCTGCAGTCTGTGTGGACTTTTTTATTGAAAAATAAAGCAGCGAAGTTTACGCAAACAAACTTTTTTTCTAGTTATGTAGGGCCGACACAGAATATTATGACATTAATTTATTGGAAATATTTAAATGATCAAAATATAACTGGAAAGATTAAGAGAACGACCAAAAAAAACATACAACAAAGCAAAGCTAACAGCAACAACAACAAAAAATTTAACAAATTATGAACAGAATATCAAATCTAGGAAGAAAAACATAGCACCAAAAATTTACAAAATTATTTAAAAGTTGGTAGCCTAGACCAGTGATAATAGATTGCCACTTTATTAAAAAATAAAGCAGGGAATCTCGACCGCTGAAATAAAGTAGGTAGGCATACTCAATGCAAATAAACTTTATTGTTCTACTTTTGTAGGGCCTACACAAAATTTTATGATATTAATTTATTGGAAATATTGAAATGGTCAAAATATAACTGGAAAGATTAAGAGAATGACAAAAATAAAATACAACAAAGCAAAGCAAAGCAACAGCAAAAAAATTAACTAAATTGTGAACAGAATATTAATCTAGGAAGAAAAAATGTACTACCAAAAATTTACAAAATTATTATTTAAAAATTGATAGCCTAGACCAGTGATAATAGATCGCCACTTTATGAAAAATAAAGCAGTGAATCTCGATCCCCGGAATAAAGTAGGCCTACTCAACGCAAACAAATTTTTTTTTTTTAGTTATGCAGGGCCTACACATAATATTATGACATTAATTTGTCAAAAATATACTGAAGGGCGAGATATAACTGGAAAGATTAAGACAGCGATTAAATTGCAACAAAGCAAAACAACAGCAATATTTAACCAAGTTATAGGTACTTAGCTTTTTTTAAACAAATTGGCGTCGAAGTGTCTTGGCAAGCGTGGCTGATAACTGGTAACTTTAAAAATACGTCATGTCACGCTGAAAGCCGAAAGTGTTTGAGGCCGAATTCAAAGTTTTTGCCGAATTGTTGGGTATAAAAGGATTTGATTGGTTGCTGCGAGAGACTTCAGTTTAAAAACAGACGCCGAGATTCCCGGAATAAAAAAAATTGGTTTAAAAAAAACCTGGTCTAGAACATATTTTCTGATTTAAAATTTTTTAAAAATTGGGTTGGAAAATATTTTTAGAATTTTTTTTTTTTTAAAAATTAGATTTTTTTATTTTTTTTTTTTTTTGGGAGGGAGGAAAAATCCGTACACTGCTAAAAGTATCAAAAATACGTACATTGTACAAAAAATTCGTACAGGTTGACAGGTATGCAAACAGAAGACAGGGCTACATATGAAAAGATAAAAGCAATAATCAGAAATAACTATAGAGAAAAAGGGCAGAAGGAACATCCATAGTCCAGTAATGCTGAACTATACATTACCAGGAAGAAATCAAGTGATAATTTTCAGACTCAGATTACAGACTCACATTGCAGACTCAGATACCATCTGTTCAACAAACTGAAAATTAGACAGACAGATGAGTGTCCATGCGGGGAAGACAAACAGGCATAGAACATGTACTCCAAAACTGTCAGCTCGATGAGAGGAGCGGGGCGGCAGTGTGGCCTTCTCCAACCCAGTTGAGGGAGAAACTTTATAGTGATGAGTGAGACCTGTGACTGACTGCCAGCTTTATAAGAGAGATAGATGTGGTTATTTGAGAGCAAGTGACGAAGAAGAAGGATATCTGATGAGGTCTAGTAGGGTGTCCCAGTGTTGGGTGATTTTTCATAACTAATGTGTCTGTCGGGTGATATTTTTGGTATATATACTGTTCAAAAAAAGAAACGCATAGCTACTGAAGGCACACACATAGCCATAATTTTGACATTCAATAACTTTTCTAATTTAATGAGTTAATTGTTCAAATTGCACACAAGAATACCTTAGGGTTCAACCAATCAATTGACAGTTGTTTTGCATCTGGGTCACAAGAGTTATTTGGCGTATGGGCTTTACCGTTAGTATGGTGTGTGGCCTCCTCTTGCATCGATCAGCGACTGGCATCTCCTGGGCATGGATGCGATCAGACGTCTGATGTGGGCCTGTGGGATGGCTGCCCACTCTTCCTGGAGTGCCTGGAACAGATCACGATGATTGGCTGGAGCAACTTCTCAGCGACAAACACGTCTATGCAGCTCATCCCACAAACGCTCAATCGGACTCATGTCTGGAGACAGGGATGGCCAGGGAAGGGTGAGAATGTTGTTGGCAGTCAGGAACTGCGCTGTCAACCGTGCACAATGGGGTCTGGCGTTGTCCTGTTGAAACACAGACCTTTGGGCAGCCAAAAGTGGAAGGACATGGGGTCGAATAATTTCATTGACGTATCGTTGCGCATTCAAGCCTCCTTCAATGTGCACCAATTGACTTCTTCCGTTGTAACTGATCATCCCCACACCATTGCACCTCCACCACCGTGTGGAGGAGCTTCATCAAAGCAATTTTGGGCAAAACGTTCATTTCGCCTACGGTAGACCCTACGCCGTCTATCATGACACTGCAACAAAAAGAAAGATTCGTCACTAAACCAGACACGTCTCCATTGATTGTCAGCTGCCCAGGGACGATGCTGGTTGGCCCAAAGAAGTCAGTTTTGGCGATGGCGGCGCGTAAGGACAGGTCCTTGGTGAGGTCATTGTGCCCAAAGTCCAGCGTCATGCAGTCTATTCCGGACAGTTTGATCAGACACATGACGTCCTGCAGGCAATGACTGGGCAGTTGAGGAAGCTGTTGTAAACCTGTCTCTGAGGTGACGAAGCCGAATAAAGTGATCCTCCGCTGCTGTTGTCACTCTGGGTCATCCACTGCGATGCCGGTCTTCAACTGAGCCAGTGGCTTGGAACCGGTGCCAAAGTCGACTGATGGTACTCTGATGCACGTTTAGATGCCTGGCAACCTGACTTTGACTTTCGCCTGCATGCAGTCGGCCAATAGCAATGTTCCTTAAATTTATCGATAGAGACGCCATAAATGTCTGCTTGAAAATGAACTGAATTTTTTTTGTGTAGCGTTATCCTTTTATAGGGTTTCAGTTGCGTAGTCAGTGAATAGTGTTCACCCCAAATTTTGTTGCTTTCACGTGCGCGCAACATGAGCTGTGGTCAAAAATTGCGTCATAAACACTATTGACCACTGCGTTGTAACGATTACAAAAATGAATGCAATTCAAGTCAACACGTGCATTTGACACTGTAAAGAACATTTGAGGCTGGTTTTTATATACCCTAGCACCAAATTTTACTTACAAACTCTTAAAAACGCGCCCTCGGATAGCTATGTGTTTCTTTTTTTGAACAGTATAAGTACTTTGACCATGCAATTTAGTCTAATTTCTATATATAAGGAGTCGCGGTAGCATAGTGGTTAGTGAACTGGCTTCCTTGCTCAGTGGTCTATGGTTCGATCCCCAGATGAGGTGGGATTTTTTTAGGCCACAAACGGCTCCCGGGTCGACCCAGCCCCAATAGGGTACCAGAGCAACTTCTGGGAAGGTTAAGGCGGCCGGCGTGATGCTGACCACATAACCCCTAGTGTGCCGATGGTCAAGAAAATATGGGCCTAACACCATATTCCCAATATGCCTCAATGGGCATGTAACGGGATCCTTTACCTTTTTTCTATATATAAGTACTTTGGCCATGCTCTAAGTTCTTTTCTTTTCCATGTTTGAGGCATTATTCCTAATGCTGCCTCTAGTGCTCCTAATGATGTTCATATTGTTGCTCCTGCAGTTGTGCAATGTGCCTAGGGCTGTATTCTCATTTTTATTGTTGTTGCTGGGAGCCTCTAAGCATGAAACTGAATGAATAGAGCAGTGAATTACAGTTGCTAAATGTTTTTTGTTGGGCTCAAAAGCTGCAGATATGTGTTTATCTTGTCACTGTTTCACTGTTGATTGTCTGATTATTAGTTGTTTTTTTTTTAAGTTTTATAAATATATAGAAACATTTTAAAATATATTTAAAATTATATGAATAAAGAGCTACATATGATTTGTTTTTTAAATGTACTACGAGGAGCACAGTCATCATCTTTATTATACAATTTGATCAAACAAATAAATGAGAGGCACAACATTATGACTTACTTGACTACAGTAGTGCACTAATAGTCTGCCTTGCTCTGGATAGCATTAGCACAGTATTGATGCTTATGGCATGATTTGTTTACTTATCAATTTAGCTTGTGAGGCTTTTATATAACTGCAGTAAGGCAAATAAGCATTTATAGCTGAAAACATCAGAGATTGTTATCATATGTAGTAGTTAAGCTTCATTTGTATTTCTTATTAACATAATAAAGCAAAGGCTTTGTGAATATACCCTCTTGGTTCTAAGAAGAATAGTAGATGTAAATTTTATGGTGTCCTTTGAATTAATTTTAGAACAATTCATTTTTAATATTAATTTTTAAATATAAGAATTAATTACTACTTGATAGGAAATTAAAGATTCAGCATTTCGGAATTAAATTGGTGAGGGACCAGGCAGATTGCTGTTTGTATGCTGGGTATGTGTCACATTTATGGATTCATATCCTGTGTTGGAATAGCATGTGTTCATATCTCATTTATGGGCTTTGTTTTTAATTCCCCTAGAATGAGGATATTATGGAGTCTCAGTGTGAGGAAACCATGTTGGAAACAGTGTCTACAGATTCCAATTCGTCAGCGACCTCTGTTAGCTCTCCTACTGGGGAGACATTTTTTGCTCAGGTCTCACAGTCAGGTACTGTACTAAACTTATGGACATTAAGCAGAACTAGTGTATTTACACCAGTGGTAGGCAACCCAGAAACTGTGGGCATCTACTTTAGAAACATTGACATCTCCAAAGATCTACCTGGGTAAAAATGATGTCTGCAGAGTTAGGTGGAAAATCAGTTTTAGTTGAAAAGTGAACAGTCTTAACATGTCTCTCAGCATTACCTTTCTTGACAAAAGTAATGGCTGCCTTGTACTTTTAATCCTTGGCATACCACGCTTTTAAATGCTGGCAGAAAAGGGCTGGTCTAAGCGCTTTGAAGCATAACAATTCTTTTATTTCCCCCTCCTCGACCACTTAAAGATTTACCAAATAATCCCCTGTCATCTACCTGTTTATTGCGATCAACCTGTTGCTAACCGCAGATATACACAAATACAAGTGGAGGATGAATCCTTTTTTTATTATAGTATTCAGTGAATAATTGGCACAACTCGTGTCTGGTTGTTAATGTTAGTAAAGCTCTGTTATCTGGCATAGCATCACATGAGAATCTACTACAGTACAACTGGAAAATAGGTACATAGCTTTATTAGCAATGAAAAGTAAAGGTAGTTGCATAGTAGATACTGCCTTAGGGGAGTGAAGTGTCTGAGACTTCACTATGCCAAGTTTCAGCTTTATGAGGTGGAGTGACTGGTTCCCTTCTTTGCTGCCTTGATCTTCTGAAACTCAAGAGCAGAGTCAGGGTACTCATTTACAGCTGTGTAGACAGGAGAGTTTTTTCAATACAGCACAAGCACAAAATTAAGATTATATCAGAGCTGAGTGATTTCTGTGCTTCTCTATGGTGCGGAATGCTGGAGAGTTACAGAGAAGGAAATGTCGAAATTGTCCTCTTTTCACACAACATGCCTAAGAAAAATTCACCGAATCTTTTGGCTGAATACCATCACCAACCAAGATCTGCTTACTCAGAGCAAGCAAGAGGACATGCACACCATCATAGCTGGCAGACGCTGGAGCTGGGTTGGCCATGTCATCAGAAGAGACCCAGATGCCATCACAAGAACAGCTATGCTTTGGACCCCTGAAGGAAAACGAAAGAGAGGCTGACCAAAAACAACCTGGCTGAGGACTGTGGAGGCTGAGATGCAAAGAATGAACCAGAGTTGGGGCACTGTACGAAGGATGGCCACCGACCGAGCAAAGTAGAATCAATTTGTTGTTACCCTACAAGACGCCACTAGGCGTGATGGCCACTGACTGCTTTGATGGTCTGCGGCTAAGGATCAAAGAAGAAGAAGACAGGAGAGTGACACTACCAGGTTTCAAACACAGTAATTTTGCCTCAAGAAGCAAGTGCTTTAACCACTCTGCCACTTGATGCTGTTATTAGTAATACAGTATCCAGAATATATATATATATGTATGAGGTAGCTTCAACAAGTTCCCGGAATAGTCGACTCATGTTTGAATGAGTGATTATGTCATGGAGATTATAGTTTTATAAGTTGGTAGTGAGGAAACGACATGGCTGATGTAACCTTCACATGTACTCTCGAGCAGAAGTTACAGAAGTTTGTTTGTGTGGTGTGCATGTAGCATCATCTGAGTTGAAAATGTCCCTTGATTGAACAACGTACAAATGTCAAATTTTGTGTTTTGCTTGAGAAGTCACCCTCAGAGACACTAACCTTGCTTAATAAAGCATATGGTGATACCGCACTGAAGAAATCGCAAGTTTTTGAGTGGCACAAGTGTTTCCGTGAAGGTCGTGTTAGTGTCTATGATGATCCACGTAGCGGACGCGCCTACCTCAATAAACAAAGAAAACATTGAGCGTGTTCGGAACGTTGTTCGTGTTGACAGAAGACTTAGTGTAGAGAAAATAGCCTCAGAAGTTGGAATATCAGTTGGAAGTTGCCACAGTATTCTCCACAGTGAACTGCACATGCACCGTGTTTGTCAACACATGGTTCCCAAAATGTTATCTCCTGAACAGAAAGAAACGAGATTGACACTGGCAGGAGACCTAATCACTTGGCTGATCAAGATAGCAATTTTCTCAGCAACATAATCACAGGAGACGAGACGTGATGTTTTTTGTACGATCCTCAGACAGAACGTCAGTCCTCTGAATGGAAATCACCCTCATCTCCCCGGACACAGAAATTTCGTTTGGACAAGAGCAAAGGAAAAGTTATGTTGGAAGTTTTTTTTTATTCCTAGGGTATTGTCCACCATGAATTCATTCCTGAAGGCCGAACGGTTAACAAGGAAATGTACGTTGATATCCTCCATCATCTAAGAGATGCAATCAGAAGGAAACACCCAGAAAAATGGAGAACAAACAGTTGGGTTCTGCTGCATGACAGTGCGCTAGCACATCGATCCCTACTAGTGAAGCAGTACCTCGCAATGCACAATGTGACTGCCCTGGAACATCCTCCATATTCTCCCAACCTGGCACCGCCTGATTTTTTCTTGTTCCCTCGCCTAAAATCGGCACTGAAAGGGCAGAGATTCAAGGATGCTGATGACATTACCACCAATGCGACAAAGCAGCTGAGAGAGATGTCAAAGAATGGGTTCCAGGAATGTTTCCAACAGCTGTATGGACATTGGCAAAAGTGTGTAGTTGCCGAAGGGAAGTATTTTAAAGGAAATGTAGTGTAAATAATTGTATTGTTACTTATTTCTATACAATACACAAATTCCGGGAACTTTTTGAAGCTGCCTCGCATGTATATATATGTATGTGTGTGTATATATATATATATACACGCACGCACACACACTCTCTCTCCTATCTCTCTCTCCCTGTCTCTCTCTCCCTCTCTCCCTCCTTCTCTCTCTCTCTCTCTCTCTCTCTCTATCTCTCTATCTCTATCTCTTAAATTTACAAAAAAGTTTAGTTGCATGCTGAGCAAAACACCTGTTGAAGTGTCCACCTTCTTGAAATGTTTGCTTTCCTGAGGTGCCAGCATGACATGGTGCAGACCAGCATTAATGATAAAAGCTTCTGCAGATGTCAGTTGTGTTTGCAAAACCTAAAACTTTACATTCCTTTCTTCAACTCTCCAAGAAACATAGGCCTTCAGCAGACTTATGCCGAGTATTCCTGCCGATGCCATCAGCCCAAGGTTTTTCCATGTTCTCTTCATCCCCTTTATGTCTGTCTCCAGTTCTTTGGTATTCCTCTACCTCTCTTACCATGGGGATTCCAGAACAAGGACTGCCTGGTAATGCTATCAACAGGTTTTCTCAGTGTTTGTTTACATTGAGTACCATAAAATATGACATGAGAGCTATCTTTGGCTTACATATATTTTAAAAACAGATAAGTACCTAGAATGTGTCTCATACAGAAAATGGGAACTGTTCCTTAAGTGTGGTTAAAGTTTCATGCAGTCAGACATTGGTGAAAACAGTTTGTTATGATGGTGTCGCAGCAAAGTTTAAGTCGAACTGACTTTTGAAAGATTAATGAATAAAATAGGTTCTCAGAATTGGCTCGTGACAAAGACACCTATATGAGATACAGAGGTGGTACAGAGAAAGCGAATCCTCTCTAAGGAAGTAATCCTGACGATAATGAGAGGGAATTCCTGGAACTCTTGCGACCAGGTCCACTCTGTGATCTCAGACAGACAAGCCCCCACTCCCCAAAGGAAGAATTACAATATACATTTATATCACTAGACAGATAGACATACAGCACTAGTGATAAATTCACTCAACTCGGTGGTAAAGGTACACACACACAATGATGACTATTTATTCTGTGTAAATATGGTTAGTATACGTATATTAACTCTTTTCCTTTAAGTCCCAACAGCCAGTATACTGTACTTCCTTCTAGACCCATTTGGCCCGATCAACAGTATACTGGCTTTCGTATCTCTTGATCCTTTCTAGGGCTGTTTTCTAATTTTGACAACTCAAAAACGCTATTTTCTTAAAGTATAGCCATCCATTTTGGACTTTTGGTTATTTATGCATATTGTCGTGGAACGACTCTCCCCGACTTCTTTTCTTCTGTCTATTATTTTTTTCCCCTCTACAAATTTCTCCTATCATTTGACAAGAAACCTAAAGTCTCTCTCTCTCGCTAGTCTTAGATTTAACAGTATTTTACTAGCTCAGGATTCTCGGTCCAAGGTAATAAATTATTCCCCCACCAGCGAAAGTCGAAGGTGGAACACGGTACAACGATTCGAACAGGAAGTCGACCGTCTTTGTTGTTCACGAACTGGACGCATGTAAAACAGTCGGAAACGATGGACGCTAGTGCGAGTTGAAATGAAGGTAACTTTATACCCCTGGGACCAGAACAGAATTTGCACACAACCCACCCCTGCCCGGAACAGATCCTGAAATATTGGAGGGAATTTTCTGCATTCTTCTTGTAACCATCATTCGGAGCAGACAGACTCTGGGCCCAAGTGGGCATTTCATGTTACGAAATAGTTGTAGTGAATTCGTTGAGCGAAGTAAGTAGATCTAATACTGCTGATTTTATAACATGAATAATCATATGTCTATCAACAGCTTGCTATTGCAGTAACTTTTTGTTAAAGTTTAAATGCATTTCATTTTCAGTGACAATAACTGTTATTTGCATCTTTACAGATCACTCAAACTAATGTATGAGTTGCTGAGGTCATAGACCTAATTAACTCCTGATCTTTATTTCACAGCCTGGCAGAAATAAGACAGGGTTAAATAATATGATGTTTATTATTGTTGTTACTTTGAGATTTGCATATTGACCCAAGCAAAATAGAAGTGTATTAGTGGTTCTTCTATTTTTCTATTTCTTATAAGGCTTCTGTGTTCTCTGTCAAGACTACAAACTTGATAACAGTGTTCTCAATCACTTCTTCTCACTTTGTCACATAAGGGACATTAATGTGTTTTTCATTATGGAAGGTTCTTTACATGTATTTAATGCAATCCTATGCATATACCATGTTGTATGATTGAAGAACTATTTTATTATCAGTTATATGAATGTTATTTTCTACAGGAACCAGGACTTTAAGAATGTTTACAAGTATTTAACTATTTAATGAATTTACCACTTTGACTGACAAAATGTAAGTCAGCAGTTCTCAAGCCTTGAGACCATGACGACCCTTCAAATGATTTACTGCTCGAGTAAGCAAGAATGTAAATCATTGGTTCTCAGACCTTGGCAGCAATGACACCCCAACAGGTTAAAGCAGCATAGGAAACTATTACCCGGTGGTTCTAAAACCATTGTTGACAGTGACCCCAGAATTAAAATACTGCTCTATGGGCACTAGGTGAACCAGTGGTTCTCAACCATTTGATGACCCCAGCCCCTACCTCACAGTTTGTGAAACTCATTGCCCACATGGGGAAAACCACTGCTGTAAATAAGCAGACAGCCAGATAGAGACTGAGAACTCAAGATACGCTATAATGTCAGTTAAGACGTGGTAGTTCATACATTGTTACGGAATGATAGTTAACCTTGTGTTAATGTAATTTCTGATGGACGCTTACCGGCCATCAGACTTAGGAGATGACTGCTCTTGAAACCACTAATGGGATTTAAATTGTTTCCAGTCCACCCAGGTTGCGGTTACAAGGTAGAAACCCAGGTTGCGGTTACACAGTACTAAACCAGGTTGCGGTTACCAGATACCTAAACCAGGTCCAGGGTACAATCCAGGGTACAAGTCCATGGTACCAAAGATTACCCTTACCCACCATACCCTATCAAATAGGTTATCATACCCAACCATATCCTATCAACCAGTAACCCATTCCATACCACACATCCCATAAACAGAAGAGGTATTCAGCAGAGGTGACTTACCCCATCCTTATCTGTGATGTGCACTGAGTCCAGGGAAGCAAACTCTGACACCCTCTGAACCCATTAACTGTTATGAGACCAACCTGCTGGGGCAGACCAAACCAAGAGAGTCCGAACCAAAATCATCTCCGCAGCTACTACAGTCCTTGAGGAGATGAGTATAAATCCCTACCAGCAACACTACCATAGAAAAGATCTCTGGTCCAAGTGATGACCACACTAGTTGATTTTTTTTTAATAAACAGTAGAGCTAAACTATTTTTCATATTTATATGTATATAAAGAAATGAAAGATTCTATACCCTTTTATCCAATTTAACATAACAGAGTCTGTTGTTATTTTTCTTGTTAACTTTATTTGGGTTGTATTTTGTTTTAAATATAATCTACACCCTGGGGGCTCAGCCATAATTCAATTAACTTCTATTGGGTCGGGATATTTTAAATGTGGCTGGACACCAAATCTCTTTCTCAACCTTATGTGCTTTACACAGTCCTTTTGTAGGATTCCTGAGGAAGAATTTATCGTCCAGAAAATATCCTGTTTAGTTGCTAGAATTCTCTTTTAAGTAAATTTCTAGTACACTATTTCCCGAGGAGAGGCAGTTCTATTATAAACTTGGAAGCTATCAATAAGACATTATTATCTTTATTCTTCCATTCCATCCAAGCTGACCTATCTCCTCAAAACGCACCTCGCGACAACTGGGACGCTCGTGTCCGGGATAAACTCTTATTTCATATTTAGACACTTGTCTGAGATATGAAAACTCTTTATCTTTCCTAGATCACTATTGCTGTAGGTACTTGTCACTTATTGGTGTCCAAGTCTAGGATTAGATTAAAGAGGGGACATATAAATTACCCTAGACTAAAATACATATAATTTTTTGCAAGACAAACAGATTTTAAGTTTTGTTATGAGAACTCTTCTTGGTGGTACTGCTGGAAATTAGTTACCTATTGTTAACTAATTTTTAATTTGATGGTTATAAATGCTGGTTTGATTTAATATATGGTTTTGTAATACTTTAGTATAGTTAAGACTATAGAAAGTATTTTTGCCTTAATTATTGTTTGTGAGTTAGAGATCTCATACTCGCTCAACGAACCACTACGGATATAATGGAAGAATCTGTTGAGTTGAATGAGTGGAGAACATTCTGGACAGAGTTAGCCATTGAGTGTGAACTCTCCGGAGAAGAACTGGATACTTTTGTTTCACAAAAGATGGAAAAATGCAGGATGAGAGAAGCAGAAAGGAAGAAATGGAGAGCAAAATACACGGAAGAGAATGTGGAACATGAGAGACAAAGACAAGAAAAATCCCTCCAGTGTAAGGAAGAAATGAAAACTCAGTTTCAACCTACAAAAATGGAATCCAGGGATAAACTTGAATCTAGGAATACTCATCATGCCACTCCTTTGCCAGTTGCATCACCATCTTCAGTGGTAAATATAACTGCACCACATGAAGCCAAGTCTATGTCTCAGAATTCCGGCTCAGACAGAGCAGAGGCTAGGATATCTAAACGGAGACAACTAGACTATCCTGAAAACAAGATTAAGCACAGCTGTGCTAATAATCTGAAGAGACCTTCCTCATCCTCCGCAAAGACTCACAACAGGCATATCAACAACAACCGCACCAACAACCTGGTAAGTAGGATCGCTCAACCAAATAGGATCACTCAACGGAAAAGGATTACGCAACCCTATGGGAAGGGAAGGGATGTTCTTGAACATCACCTGTCGGCCAACTTACATCAGTTAGACTGTATGCGCCGAGAACCAATCCCACAGACTTCTTACAAAGCTAAGGTCCCTACCATGGATGGGAACTTGACGAAGGCCCGGAGTGGATACAGGGATTCTCAAAATGTGGATACTGCCACAGTAAATGGAGAAGAAATCACCTGTTTGTATTATCAAGGTCTTGGATGTGATGCCCTTGTCTCAGCCTCTGTTATCGACCTTGATCAAGTCACCGAAGAGGATGTTGAGGTAACAGCACCCATGATAATCAACAGAAGGATGATTTTGCCTTTAGCTTATGTAGAAGTTAGGTCGAACTTTGTAAACGGCAAAGTAAAGGCCGCAATATTAGATGAACGAATTTACCCCATACCTCAAGGAGGGAAATATATCATCTTAGGAGACTCAGCACGATCCAGAGATGGCGTGACTGAACAGGCTATGGAGACTCCAATGCCTAACTCATCTTCCAATATTTTCACTGAAAAGTTGGAAGAGTGCAAAGGGGATGACCACCCCAGTGCACTTAATTCTGAACCAGTTTTGATAGTCTCACCCACTCTCTGCGTGCAGAAAGTGAAGCCGGGCCAAAGTTTCTTGGTACCTGGTGGGATGAAACATGTTTCAGAAATATCTTCCTTTAACATGGGAGAAGCGGCTGTAGAGGAACAGGACTCTCAGGCACTAAGACTTCACTCAATTCCGATAACCTCACCCACTCTCTGGGATCAGAAAGTGAAGCGGGTCCAAATTTCTTTGGTACCTGGTGGGATGGAACATGTTTCAGGAATATCTTCCTTTAACACGGGAGAAATGGCTAAAGAGGAACATGAGCCTCAAGCACTTAGTCTTCAGTCAATTCCGATAACCTCACCCACTCTCTGGGATCAGAAAGTGAAGAAGGTCCAAATTTCCTTGGTACCTGGTGGGCAGGAACAACTGGTAGACTTATCTTTCTCTGTCACTGGAGAAAAAGGGATAGAAGATCATACACGCTCTCATACCTGGGGAGATAGGTATGTGTCCTTAGGCAGGTCAAGCAATATGACTAAAATAAGGTTGTGTATGAGGCTGGCAACCTCATCACGCAAAACTATTTGCTATAGATCAAATTGTAAGCAGAGTGTAGGCTTTAGGGCAAGCTCTTTGCCAGGAGGCAAGCTTCAATGGAGGATCCATAAGGGAGAAAAGAAGAGAGGGATATTTTTGCGAGCAGGCTTGCTCAACCCTCCTCAACTACTTATTGAAGAGGAAACGGATAGCCATGTGTGGACTACAGGCATACCATTTGACAGAGGAAAAATAGGAAATATTTGGATTGAAGGAATGGAGGACACGATACATGAATGTAGTGTCTGACATAAGAGAAGAGTCGGCTCGAACTTAGTTGGCCGTTGGCCGAACTTTCAAAAGGGGGCTTATGTCGTGGAACGACTCTCCCCGACTTCTTTTCTTCTGTCTATTATTTTTTTCCCCTCTACAAATTTCTCCTATCATTTGACAAGAAACCTAAAGTCTCTCTCTCTCGCTAGTCTTAGATTTAACAGTATTTTACTAGCTCAGGATTCTCGGTCCAAGGTAATAAATTATTCCCCCACCAGCGAAAGTCGAAGGTGGAACACGGTACAACGATTCGAACAGGAAGTCGACCGTCTTTGTTGTTCACGAACTGGACGCATGTAAAACAGCCGGAAACGATGGACGCTAGTGCGAGTTGAAATGAAGGTAACTTTATACCCCTGGGACCAGAACAGAATTTGCACACAACCCACCCCTGCCCGGAACAGATCCTGGAATATTGGAGGGAATTTTCTGCATTCTTCTTGTAACCATCATTCGGAGCAGACAGACTCTGGGCCCAAGTGGGCATTTCATGTTACGAAATAGTTGTAGTGAATTCGTTGAGCGAAGTAAGTAGATCTAATACTGCTGATTTTATAACATGAATAATCATATGTCTATCAACAGCTTGCTATTGCAGTAACTTTTTGTTAAAGTTTAAATGCATTTCATTTTCAGTGACAATAACTGTTATTTGCATCTTTACAGATCACTCAAACTAATGTATGAGTTTGCAAAGTTCCTAAACCTAATTAACTCCTGATCTTTATCTCACAGCCTGGCAGAAATAAGACAGGGTTAAAATAATTGATGTATATTATTGTTGTTACTTTGAGATTTGCATATTGATCCAAGCAAAATAGAAGTGTATTAGTGGTTCTTCTATTTTCTATTTCTTATAAGGCTTCTGTGTTCTCTGTCAAGACTACAAACTTGATAACAGTGTTCTCAATCACTTCTTCTCACTTTGTCACATAAGGGACATTAATGTGTTTTTCATTATGGAAGGTTCTTTACATGTATTTAATGCAATCCTATGCATATAACTGATAATAAAATAGTTCTTCAATCATACAACATGGTATATGCATAGGATTGCATTAAATACATGTAAAGAACCTTCCATAATGAAAAACACATTAATGTCCCTTATGTGACAAAGTGAGAAGAAGTGATTGAGAACACTGTTATCAAGTTTGTAGTCTTGACAGAGAACACAGAAGCCTTATAAGAAATAGAAAATAGAAGAACCACTAATACACTTCTATTTTGCTTGGGTCAATATGCAAATCTCAAAGTAACAACAATAATAAACATCATATTATTTAACCCTGTCTTATTTCTGCCAGGCTGTGAAATAAAGATCAGGAGTTAATTAGGTCTATGACCTCAGCAACTCATACATTAGTTTGAGTGATCTGTAAAGATGCAAATAACAGTTATTGTCACTGAAAATGAAATGCATTTAAACTTTAACAAAAAGTTACTGCAATAGCAAGCTGTTGATAGACATATGATTATTCATGTTATAATTGAAGAACTATTTTATTATCAGTTTTATTATCAGTTATATGAATGTTATTTTCTACAGGAACCAGGACTTTAAGAATGTTTACAAGTATTTAACTATTTAATGAATTTACCACTTTGACTGACAAAATGTAAGTCAGCAGTTCTCAAGCCTTGAGACCATGACGACCCTTCAAATGATTTACTGCTCGAGTAAGCAAGAATGTAAATCATTGGTTCTCAGACCTTGGCAGCAATGACACCCCAACAGGTTAAAGCAGCATAGGAAACTATTACCCGGTGGTTCTAAAACCATTGTTGACAGTGACCCCAGAATTAAAATACTGCTGTATGGGCACTAGGTGAACCAGTGGTTCTCAACCATTTGATGACCCCAGCCCCTACCTCACAGTTTGTGAAACTCATTGCCCACATGGGGAAAACCACTGCTGTAAATAAGCAGACAGCCAGATAGAGACTGAGAACTCAAGATACGCTATAATGTCAGTTAAGACGTGGTAGTTCATACATTGTTACGGAATGATAGTTAACCTTGTGTTAATGTAATTTCTGATGGACGCTTACCGGCCATCAGACTTAGGAGATGACTGCTCTTGAAACCACTAATGGGATTTAAATTGTTTCCAGTCCACCCAGGTTGCGGTTACAAGGTAGAAACCCAGGTTGCGGTTACACAGTACTAAACCAGGTTGCGGTTACCAGATACCTAAACCAGGTCCAGGGTACAATCCAGGGTACAAGTCCATGGTACCAAAGATTACCCTTACCCACCATACCCTATCAAATAGGTTATCATACCCAACCATATCCTATCAACCAGTAACCCATTCCATACCACACATCCCATAAACAGAAGAGGTATTCAGCAGAGGTGACTTACCCCATCCTTATCTGTGATGTGCACTGAGTCCAGGGAAGCAAACTCTGACACCCTCTGAACCCATTAACTGTTATGAGACCAACCTGCTGGGGCAGACCAAACCAAGAGAGTCCGAACCAAAATCATCTCCGCAGCTACTACAGTCCTTGAGGAGATGAGTATAAATCCCTACCAGCAACACTACCATAGAAAAGATCTCTGGTCCAAGTGATGACCACACTAGTTGATTTTTTTTTAATAAACAGTAGAGCTAAACTATTTTTCATATTTATATGTATATAAAGAAATGAAAGATTCTATACCCTTTTATCCAATTTAACATAACAGAGTCTGTTGTTATTTTTCTTGTTAACTTTATTTGGGTTGTATTTTGTTTTAAATATAATCTACACCCTGGGGGCTCAGCCATAATTCAATTAACTTCTATTGGGTCGGGATATTTTAAATGTGGCTGGACACCAAATCTCTTTCTCAACCTTATGTGCTTTACACAGTCCTTTTGTAGGATTCCTGAGGAAGAATTTATCGTCCAGAAAATATCCTGTTTAGTTGCTAGAATTCTCTTTTAAGTAAATTTCTAGTACACTATTTCCCGAGGAGAGGCAGTTCTATTATAAACTTGGAAGCTATCAATAAGACATTATTATCTTTATTCTTCCATTCCATCCAAGCTGACCTATCTCCTCAAAACACCTCGCGACACATATGAACATTTTAAAAAATTATTTCCAAACAACAACAATAAAAATGCACTGGGGTGGCCATTTTTGCTTGGGCCAAACCCACTTTTTTCTTGGGACTAAAAGAGTTAAGAAAAAAATAGATATTAAGTGAAGGATGATGATGGATAGAGAACGCTGTAGGTACAGCGGGTTGAATAGATAGTTACAGGTTAGATACACAACATAAAAGGGCGGTTATAGAACTGCAAGTTTCTGATAAAGTAAACTGGAGCGTCCTCCTTGATGGTATATACTGGCACTAATAAAGTTCCTGGTATCAATAAAGCATAAATAACTACTGTTCTTGGTCAATACCGCATTAATCACTACTGTTCTTGGTTTCAATACAGCATTAATCACTACTGTTCTGGGTTTCAATACAGCATTAATCACTACTGTTCTGGGTTGCGGATTCACAGCACAATAATATTACTTATACTGTCGAGTATCGAGGGCTAATCTGGATACGAGTGAACCTCGAATACTGACGTTGAGTAGGCCTACAAATTAATTCACTTCTCAGGACCTGGGTAACCTGCTTATAGATGTGGATTTGCTCAGGGCTATTAGCATTTATGAAAACGCCCCACAATATTGAGAAATAAAATACTTAAGTGCATGAAGACTCGACCACGCTGCCTGCCACATGGGTTTAGTGATCTGGCAGTGGCAAGGTCACACAAATCAGCCGGACGTACACAGACTGTACAGTCTTTTTCTGTCCGATGGTACACAGTGGTTCTAACAATGAAGAAGCCGTGTACCAGATTCTGTTAACTTCGCACTGTCGAATTCCCTTGTCAAGCCACTTCTTTGACTACCCTAGGACAAGAGGAATTCTCACCGCTCTGGATCTAAGATGACTCGTGGTCTGCTGAATTGGAAAGACTCGTCCAGCCAAAACCTGCGCTTTTAAATGGCTTCCCGTCTCGCGATTCATGAGAGTTCCGTGGTTATTCCCATCTCACGATTCACGAGAGTTCCGTGGTTATCCGCTCCCAGCCAATCAGCAGCCGCCTAATAATTATGTTTTCCGAACGGTGTCTCCCAAGATTTTACGGGCGCGGTGAAGATTTTATAAAATAACGATAAGAATAGGGCCGCCCTACAACAGATGGAAGGCAGAGTTGTCTTCAAGTCTTTCCTTATAAGTCTCAAGCCAAGTTTCAAGTCTCTTAGTACAAGTCTCAAATTCAGTCTCAAGTCCCTAAGAATAGCTTCCAAGTGGAGCACCATGTGAGGCGTGTCTGCCCAGATGATGCTGTCGAGCAAATTGATGGAGGTGCTTTTGATCTTGAATAGCGTATATAGGAGAAGGAACCCTTCATATGATGAGTTGCAATTTATGCTTATAAATTTGATTTTGAGGTTTTGATACAGTGGCAACCTGTTAAGTAAAACAATTGCCCCAGAAACCACACTGTTGAAGGCAATATGCTTGGTGAAGGATTCTGGAGAAACTCTGCTTGCATATTGACTTCCATGCTCCTTAACTCTTTCAGTCCCAAGCAAAAAAGTGGTTTTGGCCCAAGCAAAAATGGCCACCCCAGTGCGTTTTTATTGTTGTTTGGAAATAATTTTTTAAAATGTTCATATGCATAAATAACTTTGTTGTATATGAAACTGAAGGTAATTGGATGTACTTTACTCTTGTGCTACAAGTATAAAAGCTTTCATTGAAAAATGATTAGTTATTCAAGGTAAAATGGAGGATATGCGCTTAAAAAAATGATTAGTTATTCAAGGTAAAATGGAGGATATGCGCTTAAAAAAATCGCTTTAAAAATCTAAAATAAATATCTCAAAACATAAACACGTTCACTCTTAAACACGTGCGGTATTTAAAAGAATGTACTTGCAGTCAGAAATGACTTTGTGGGTAGTTGTAATTAGAAACAGTCTCAAACAGAGGCACATATACTAAAGGCTTTTTAAAGTCGATTGGGCCAAGCGCGTCTAACCCCTGAGCCTTTATAAAGTCGATTGGGACTTAAAGAGTTAAGGAGCGAATGAGTTAGCAAGCTCTCCAGAACCTACTACAGTGTTGGCCCCATGCTCTAGGAGCAACAAGGAGGCAGGAGGAGGAATGAACTTAAGGACCAGCTAGAAGTTTAGATGCTACAAGATGGTAACCCAGGATCCGAAATGCCCAGGGACGGCCGTGTTTCGGTTTTCAGATTTCGCCCAAAGTAGCCCAAGAATTGCCAAAAGTAGTCCAGAAATCAACTAAAATTGCCCAAGTTGCTCAAAGTAGCCCAAGTTGCCCAAAAAGTAGCCCAAGCCGCCCCAAAATTGGTTGAAAATCGGCCACCATTCGTCCAAAAAAAATTTTGATTTTCGGAATATTTCAGTTTTTGGATGTTTGGTTTCTGGGTTACCGACCTGTATAAATTGAATCATTTTGGAACATCGGGAACCAGTTTTCTCTGTTTAGTGCATTTTTTTTTTTTTTTGGTCATACCGTTAGGTATTATGAAAGACACTGACAGAAGTGGGAAGTCATTTGCTGTATTTGCTGTCACAGTGCACAAGAAGGAGCTGTATGCTGAGGAAGAGGTTTGGGATGTGTATAGAAGGTACAGTGACTTCCATGACCTTCATATGATTCTAACAGAAAAGGTAATGCATTTATTACCATTATCAGAAATTTTGTTATTGCTGCATTAAACTGTGACTTGCTTTTGTCTCTTTTTAAATATGGATTGCATTCCCAGATAACAAGTATAGTAAGTCCCATAATGTACTGCCATGGAGGAGTGAGGCCATTAGAGCCTTTACTTCTCAGCTATATGAGAGGAGTGAGTAGGTCCTTTCCTCACTGTCTTTGTCTTCTTTAACTCGTGAGCAGAGTCACATACCCATTGTTGATAACTCTTTGCCATTAGTCTGTTGTACTTAATCATCATAATGGAATGTTGATAATTCTACCATTTGTCTGCTGTACTTATTCATAGTTATAGAGTGTTGATAACTCTTTACCATTTGTCTGCTGTACTTAATAATAGTAATAGAGTGTTGGTAACTCTTTGCCATTTGTTTGTTGTACTTAATAATAGTAATAGTGTTGTTAACTCTTTGCCATTTGTCTCTTGTACTTAATAATAGTAATAGAGTGTTGATAACTCGTTGCCATTTGTCTGTTGCATTTAATCATAGAAATAGAGTGTTGATAACTCTTTGCCATTTGTCTGTTGTACTTAATTATAGTAATGTAGTGTTGATAACTCTTTGCTATTTATCTGTTGAACTTGATTATAGTAATGGCATTTTACCTAGTGAGATACTGAATAACGAGCAATTAGCCCATCAAAAAATGATGGGAATGAATTATGGTGAGCTCATTTTGAGGCATGTCCTGATGACTGCAATATTTTTCCTGTGATCATTTCATTCCACCTTCATTGAATCTTTGTAGTCAAACTTATGTGAATGTATTGGCTATGAGAGCATCCAATTGACCGAGTGGTTAGAGCACTGGTCTCTCGAGACAAAGGTGCCGGGTTCGAATCACGGCACCAACACGCTTCAGTCTACCCAGCTGTAAATGGGTACCTGACTGCTCTTTGAGTTACGGAAGGAAAAGGCAGCAAGGAAGGAAACTGGTCACCCCCACCTCTCAATGCTGGACCTATTATGGTGAAGTCTGTAGCTCTTCATTCCCCTACAACAGTATCTGCTATGAGACTACCTTTACCTTTTATTGGCTATGAAGCTATAGAGCAACCTGTACAAAATGACATTGGCAGAAATTCTTAAAAAAAGCCAGTGGAATGAAATTTGATTATAAGTCCTAGACTTATGGTGTTTGCAACTTACAGTGGCCTTTATGGTCCCCTTGCAGGAAGCCTGAACGAGCAGTCACATGCTCTTGCAGCGGTCGTTACTTACTTACTTAGTCGTTCCTCTTCTACAGAGAGGTGTAGAGGTTTGGAAGAGAGAGTGCCACACTATCCTATCGGCTGTCTTCCTCCTGACCTGGTTCCATTCTAGTCCTCGATCCTTCAGAGATTGTCTAATGTTGTCCTCCTAGCGGACTCTGGGTTGTCCTGAAGGTCTGGATCCCTGGCTCTTAGGCTGCTCTTCGGGTAGCCAAATCTTCTTTGATGCCTCCCTTCCAGTCTGTTACAGCTCCGAGGTATTTAAAGTGGTTGGCAGCGGTAGTTTCTGAGGCAAATTCTTTACATAATGAGATTGCCAGCCCCATGGAAACCACATATTAGTTGCCTTACATGCCTGAGGATGCAGGTCCTTTTTTTGCTTCTTCAAAGACCCCTGGGAACTACACAAGGCAACACACTGACCAGTGCACCATGAAGTGATTGAAAGACATGGGTGTTCTGTTAATGGATGTTCAATTTAGTTTTTACAGGGCCATATTCATATTTTCCCAAAAAGTTGGTGGAATTGTTTCATTGTTGGTTACAATCATTTTGTTAAGGAAACTCAATATATGAGGATTCTAATCTTTACATTAGTTATACTTTCTGAAGGTAGACTGTGTTCTAACTTGCCTGCATCTGTAGGAAGTAAACCAAGAATTGTGTGTGTAACTTGTATTTGAATAAACTTAAATTTCATTTCCACTGGCATATGATTAGTGCAGCAGTAAAGCAGATATTTAGATAAAAGTGGAAACTAAATGATTGTTTGTCATTTTTGCAGAAGAACAAGAACAAACATTGGAAGCTTATGACAATTTTTCTCTGGCTGGTTGCTGTTATCACCGGGGGGAATTATCTGAAGATTAAAGTTGAATTTTTATTTTTTTTATTTCCAGTTTCCGGAGCTTTCTTTACCCCACCTCCCTGGCAAGACTGTACTTAAAAATATAAGCCCGGCTTTCTTAGAGAAGCGGAGAAAGGATCTGGATAAGTACCTGAAAGTATGTGTGTATTGGAAACCTTTAAGTTGATTAAAAATATCAGTTGTGAGGTGTCTACGTTTTATGAAACTTCAGCCTCTCTGCTGTCAAATGTTATGGGTTACATGCACCAGACAAATCTTAAATACAATTAAAATACATTTAAATGCTTCTGCCTCAAGTTTATTTTTTTTTAATCTGAAAATTATCACTAGCTTTGTCACTTTGTGTATTACTTGTATGACAAAGTTCTGCCATTTTTTTGTGCATGGTTTTATTATTTTTAAATATCAGAACTGGGTATCATAACCTAATTCATTCATTCAGGGCCCTGCATGTTCAAGGCACTCTGAAATCTCCTCAAGGGTACTCCATGTGCTAAGGAAGAAATTGCATGCCACATTGTAGTTGCGGCTCTAATATTGTCAAAGAAAACGCAGAAGTCACTCATAGAATGGGAAGAAATAGGACCCAGACTAGTATCAGCAAAATTCGGAACTGCCATGTGAAAATAAAGATTAAAATTGTCCAGTGTTATGCACCAACTAATAGCTAAGAAGAATCCATGACAGAAGAAATTTACGCCAGACTACAAAATATCGTAGATGTCACAATATTGTTTAGAGTTGCCGTGACTTAGCGGCTTTATCTGGAGCAGCAGTTTAGTTTACATGGTGAGTGACGTTCAAGTCACCGCATGAATACCCGGTCATGGGGTGTCATGTGATCGGGAGATTTTGGTGGGAAAAGTGAAGCCATTATTCATTTCAGTCTTAGCAGCTGCCTCAAAGAGGCATTTTTTGGATAGCCGGCATCTTCATACCACATGGATGGCCAGCGGTGGGATAGTTGCTTTTTGTCATTTAATTTGTGACTAGTCCTTGTGTTTTTGTATAGGACTGATAGTGTTCACATGTGCAATGGCAACTGATGTTGGGTCCTTTTTCTAGATTTAGAGTATTGACTTATTTTACATTGTAGTTTGCCTCCCATTTTGTCAATTTGACAACTTATGACAAGTTGTGGTCATTCTTGGCCATAAGGCTTAATTTATATTCCACCTGTTTCTTAGGAATATTGGTGAGGTTGGCAATCATTTGTTCAGTCCACTCATGTTGTTATTTGGCCGTATTTTATAGTTCTGAATAAAAGGCAAAGAAGGTAATTAAGTTTTCCCTTTTTTGATTGACACAGTAACAGTATGTGGTACCCTAGTTTGCACATGTGCATGTTCTGTCCTGTACTGTAAACCCACTATGATGATGTTGATGTTGTGTTACCCTTTATAACATCAATGTGTCAGTGGATAAAAAGATGTATGGACCTTCCATTTTTGATGGACAACGTAAATGCATCTTGCACAGAACCGCTGAACTGTGCTTGGAATTGAACTCACCACTTTAGATTGGATTTGAAGACATTCTACAGTTTAGAGAGAAAATCAGTTTGGGAACTGATGAGGCATTCTTAAGTCCGCCTGAAGATCATCAACATAATAAGGAAAACATGAGGACATAGCCTCCTGAATTCTTCATGAAGGATGACTTATAGAACCATTTGAGATAAGAATTTGTGTTTGGCAGGAAAGCCTCTTGTCACCATCTCTCTTCTTACTGGTTGTACATTGGGTTATGAAAATGGTGACATCAGCCAACAGAAATGGAATTCATTGTGCACTGACAAAACAAGCTTGAAGATCTAGATTTTGCAGATAACCTGACTCTTTTGTCCCATAACTATAAATAGATGCTAGACACAATGAAAATATTTGAGCAGTGTATAGGACATTTTTAAAAAAAAAAATTTTTGCCTCGTTGTGCCGAGGCGCATCCCGTTCAACCTAGCTGGTTATATTAGGGCCCATGTCCAAATATAAAAGACCTTTAGGTCTAGAGAATTAGTTATGTTTGTATAGGACATACTTTAAGGGAACCTATATAAAGCATTAACAGACAGTCCTTGTTGTGGAATCCCCAGGGCAAGAGAAGAAGAGGGTGACCAAAAAAAAAAACACATTGAGAAGGGAACTGAAGACCGACAAGAAAAGGATAAAGAAGACATTGAAAGTCTTGAATAGATGGCACAGGACAGGAAGACTTAACATGAGTTCATTGAAGGTCTATGCTTCTCAGGGAGCTAAAGAGTTATGATGAGGAATTAGTTGCTTTAAGGCAGTCTTTCTTAAACTTTTAGATGCCCCTCATCCCTTTACAGCATCTTAAGAAGCCTCGCACCCCTTTACAACACATTAAGAAGCCTCGCACCCCTTTAAAGCATCTTAAGAAGCCTTGCACCCCTTTACAACATTTTGAGAAGCTACACACCCCTTTTCAGCATCATAAGAAGCCTCACATACCTTTATCTTCTAGCTCGCAAAACATGCCTGAAATATTTCTATTAATAAAACAAAAAAAGATACAAATTTATTTTCAGAAAGTGTTATTTACAGAATGTGACTAAGGTTCAGTATCTAATTCACATTGTCAATGTTCTATTTTGTACAAATACATTTGAGTTCTGTGTATTATATATTATTTATGATGATTCGCGTTCTAAAATATCTTGCATGTCTTGTTCTCTCGGAAGGTGAGTCTCGCAACCCCAGAGGGTGCATGCACTCCTTGTTAAGAAGCACTGCTTTAAGGGGATATAAGGGGGATACATTAAACTTTTAACAAGCACTGTGTTCACATTTTCTAGCTTTAGAAAGCAGTCTTTCCCTAAGCCGTCCCTCTGCCTGTCACCTCAGATTTTAGTCTCTAACATCATATGTCTAGAGTCTAATCTTGAATTCAAGTTTCTCCTGTCTGTCCTTTATTATATTACTCTGCCCCAGTGGCAGTATTATAATTCTTTAGACTGAGTTATCGTCAACTTAACCCGATGAATTATTATAAATGTCAGTTAAACCCACCCAATTTATCATAGAAATGTCGGCAACAGTATTCTAGTTCTGTGCCTCTAGCCTAATCGTCATGTCATTATGATGAATTTAACAAATAATTGGACATCCGTGTTTTTAGAATTGTCTGACAACATTATCACACACTTCATGTCTGGTCGCCTCGTCATATAATTTATAATGAATATATGTCACGGTCTGTCAACATTATCGTTAATATTAATTTCCGTTAGTCTAAACGTCGGGTCGAAAATAATCAAATAATATGGAAATTAATAGCTATATATATATATATTCCCGTTATACATTATTATGAACATGTACATATCCCGTGGGATCATAAAATATACCCGATCACATGTGGCTGGATGTGATCGTAAAACAAAAATATGAATAAAGTAAAAATACCAATCTTGCGTCGATTTTGCAATGTACTACACATTTCATCACATTATATTCTAGCGAGATTTCACTTACCTACTCAAAGATGGACGCTAACCCGCAATTAGACACGTGGCTTCAGTGCTTTTAATGCGAGAATTCGCCGATAATTGGGTTAGACCTAGCTGTCTCAAGGGTTCCGGGCAAGTGAAGATTGCTCGTGTTTGGCGCACTTTTAGCGGGACATTTCCGCTTGGACACGTGATCCATAGCGTGCATCATGTGACATTAGCGTCAAATAAACGCTCCAATCAATAGCGTTAAAAGTCACGTGGGGTCTTCCTAAAGTGGCATAAACTGGTTTTATCAGCTTAAGCAGTCTTAAATTAAAACAGGTTCCTAGCTACCGAGGTCATTGGTCAACAATGACGTCGTATCTAAAAATAGCGAGGAGAAAATACTGAATACTAGGAGAATTTCCGCAAGTGACACTTCCCGGGACTTTGCGATCATGCATTGAGGATGAGAAAAAAAAACGATGTCCGTAAATAATAAAAAAAATGAAGAGAAGATTGGGCAAGTTGTCACACAAGCCCCTCCTCAAGTTTGACGTTCCGTCCAACTCCTCTTGTCCTGTCTTCCTCTTCTTTTCCAGTTTCTCATATCTCCTCGGTTGCGTCCGGATGTCTGCTCAAAAAATCTGCCCCTACGTTGTTCTTCCCAGGTATGTATTCTATGTGAAATGAATATGGCTGCAACAGTAGTGACCATCTCATAAGCCGGGCATTAAGGTTCTTCGACGCTGCAAGAAATATCAACGGTTGGTGATCACACTGCACCGTGCCCCCATTCCATAACTTTATTTCTATATATGGATGGCACCACAATCTGTCCATGACTTTTTAGCCCTCTGCCAGCTTTCCTGTGCAAGAGTCCATGTTCCATATAAAAGTCACCCTTTCTTCGAGGGTTATGTGAGTTTTTCAATTTGCCAAAGCAAGGCCCCAACGTGCTATCAGCTGCTTGAGTCCTTTTCATCTTATTCGGATGAATTTCTAATTTAGAGTCCCTCTCTATGCATTTGGAGTCAGATCTGGTCTGGACGGCAGCCATAACCACAGGCTTTACTGGTTCTCCTAAAAAGACATATCTACGCCCTAACATCAGGGGGTAGAAAGGATCCTCTAAAACTGCAGCATTGATCTCCCCTTCCACATAGCGACAACTGACCTGAATCTTCGCTATGGGCAAATTTAAGGGTAATGCTCCCTTGAGTGGCCCCTGGATATCCACTGTTTCTGTGGTGAGTTGTTCGGGGTGCACCAGAGATGAAGAAACGACCGCGTCATAAGACAAACCTGTGTCATACATCCCGATGACTTGGTTGCCATTCACGGTCACTGTCTCCTGTATAGGTGGGTGATGGAGGCTATTCTGACTCACTGTCAGTTCCTTCCTGTCAACAGCCCTCACCTGCAAACATGCAACATGATGTGGGGGGTTTTTCCTTCTGCACTCGGCAGTATTGTGGTTGCTCATTTTGCACGTCTTACACCACTTTTCTCCCCGCCTCTGAGGCTGGAAAGTGGATCTCTGAGTAGTCTTGTAGTCTGGCTTGTCATGCTTTTTGAAGTGGTGGTAAGGTAGATTCATTTGGGGGTCCAAGTGTGCCTGAGGTGTCGGCCTCGATAATTCTTCCGGTTGGTTCCACCGGGATGGGTCATTCTCCGTTAGCGCTGCCTGATAACGTTCCGCTAACTGGACTATGGATTCTAAAGTGCTGGCCCCATTCTCTGTCAGGAATCTTCTCATGTCGGAAGTCATGGTGTCCTTCAGTTGTTCGATCATGACCATTTCCTTCAGGCCTTCCCAATCATGAGTAAAATTCCCTAGGGCACCCCACTTCTCCACGTAGGAATCCAGTCTCGCAGCAAACTGAGCAAAGTTCTCTCCGACTTCCCTCCTAGAGTTACGGAACCTCTTCCTATAGGCGTCAGCATGTAGCTCATAACGAACCAATAGTGCCTTTTTCAAAGAGTCGTAGTCATCCTGTAAACCTGGAGGAAGCTTGCTATACACGTCATAAGCAGTTCCTCTAAGCCCTTGCGACAGTTTCAGGTTCCATTTGCTCTTCTCCAAACCAAACGTGGTGGCAAACTTCTCAAATTTGTCGAGATACCTATCGATCGAGTCGGCTTGTTCCGAGAAAGCTTCAAATGGAAACGTCAAAGGTCCCAAAGTTGACATGAGTGAGGATGGCAAAGGTCCGGTGCCCCCTGCGTGCAAGGAAGGCATATCATCTGACCGTGGCGATAGGTTGCCTGAGGAGGTAGATGCGGTCGCACCGGCTACTGGTTCAACTCTTTGAGCTTGTCCCTGCATCTCTAACTGCTTCATCTTCAATGCATGCTCGCGTTCATCTCTCTCGCTTCTTTCTCTAGCGTCTACAGCTTTTATCCTCTCATCTATTTCTGCTAACTTTATTCGCTCTTCTCTTTCAGCTTTCGCTGTTTCTCGAGCGTAATACTTATCAGTCTCGACACTGACATAATTTGCAAGGTCCACCCCACTATAACCTAGATCTCGACCGGCCTCCCCTAGTGCTGCCTTAAGCTTAACTATTTCAGCCATCTTTTGCAGTTAAAGTCCACACTGAGTAAGCTAGTGCTACCTTCCAATAGTATTTCTAACAACAAGTAAATACTAATTATTTATCCGACTGCTGTAGAATGAAATTACTACAGTTATGGAGACTTAAGGTCTGTAATTCAATGAAATACAAAATCAAGAACTAACTTAATTAAACACAACATATATAAAGGGATTCACCAATCAATGCCTGAATTTCTAGAAAAAATGTTTTCTGTCTTTCTAGAGCTCACTGTGTGAAAATACATGTGTTAAAATGGTATACTGTAATGACTGAATGGATGATACTATCTTCCGTCCAACTCCTCTTGTCCTGTCTTCCTCTTCTTTTCCAGTTTCTCATATCTCCTCGGTTGCGTCCGGATGTCTGCTCAAAAAATCTGCCCCTACGTTGTTCTTCCCAGGTATGTATTCTATGTGAAATGAATATGGCTGCAACAGTAGTGACCATCTCATAAGCCGGGCATTAAGGTTCTTCGACGCTGCAAGAAATATCAACGGTTGGTGATCACACTGCACCGTGCCCCCATTCCATAACTTTATTTCTATATATGGATGGCACCACAATCTGTCCATGACTTTTTAGCCCTCTGCCAGCTTTCCTGTGCAAGAGTCCATGTTCCATATAAAAGTCACCCTTTCTTCGAGGGTTATGTGAGTTTTTTCAATTTGCCAAAGCAAGGCCCCAACGTGCTATCAGCTGCTTGAGTCCTTTTCATCTTATTCGGATGAATTTCTAATTTAGAGTCCCTCTCTATGCATTTGGAGTCAGATCTGGTCTGGACGGCAGCCATAACCACAGGCTTTACTGGTTCTCCTAAAAAGACATATCTACGCCCTAACATCAGGGGGTAGAAAGGATCCTCTAAAACTGCAGCATTGATCTCCCCTTCCACATAGCGACAACTGACCTGAATCTTCGCTATGGGCAAATTTAAGGGTAATGCTCCCTTGAGTGGCCCCTGGATATCCACTGTTTCTGTGGTGAGTTGTTCGGGGTGCACCAGAGATGAAGAAACGACCGCGTCATAAGACAAACCTGTGTCATACATCCCGATGACTTGGTTGCCATTCACGGTCACTGTCTCCTGTATAGGTGGGTGATGGAGGCTATTCTGACTCACTGTCAGTTCCTTCCTGTCAACAGCCCTCACCTGCAAACATGCAACATGATGTGGGGGGTTTTTCCTTCTGCACTCGGCAGTATTGTGGTTGCTCATTTTGCACGTCTTACACCACTTTTCTCCCCGCCTCTGAGGCTGGAAAGTGGATCTCTGAGTAGTCTTGTAGTCTGGCTTGTCATGCTTTTTGAAGTGGTGGTAAGGTAGATTCATTTGGGGGTCCAAGTGTGCCTGAGGTGTCGGCCTCGATAATTCTTCCGGTTGGTTCCACCGGGATGGGTCATTCTCCGTTAGCGCTGCCTGATAACGTTCCGCTAACTGGACTATGGATTCTAAAGTGCTGGCCCCATTCTCTGTCAGGAATCTTCTCATGTCGGAAGTCATGGTGTCCTTCAGTTGTTCGATCATGACCATTTCCTTCAGGCCTTCCCAATCATGAGTAAAATTCCCTAGGGCACCCCACTTCTCCACGTAGGAATCCAGTCTCGCAGCAAACTGAGCAAAGTTCTCTCCGACTTCCCTCCTAGAGTTACGGAACCTCTTCCTATAGGCGTCAGCATGTAGCTCATAACGAACCAATAGTGCCTTTTTTCAAAGAGTCGTAGTCATCCTGTAAACCTGGAGGAAGCTTGCTATACACGTCATAAGCAGTTCCTCTAAGCCCTTGCGACAGTTTCAGGTTCCATTTGCTCTTCTCCAAACCAAACGTGGTGGCAAACTTCTCAAATTTGTCGAGATACCTATCGATCGAGTCGGCTTGTTCCGAGAAAGCTTCAAATGGAAACGTCAAAGGTCCCAAAGTTGACATGAGTGAGGATGGCAAAGGTCCGGTGCCCCCTGCGTGCAAGGAAGGCATATCATCTGACCGTGGCGATAGGTTGCCTGAGGAGGTAGATGCGGTCGCACCGGCTACTGGTTCAACTCTTTGAGCTTGTCCCTGCATCTCTAACTGCTTCATCTTCAATGCATGCTCGCGTTCATCTCTCTCGCTTCTTTCTCTAGCGTCTACAGCTTTTATCCTCTCATCTATTTCTGCTAACTTTATTCGCTCTTCTCTTTCAGCTTTCGCTGTTTCTCGAGCGTAATACTTATCAGTCTCGACACTGACATAATTTGCAAGGTCCACCCCACTATAACCTAGATCTCGACCGGCCTCCCCTAGTGCTGCCTTAAGCTTAACTATTTCAGCCATTTTTGCAGTTAAAGTCCACACTGAGTAAGCTAGTGCTACCTTCCAATAGTATTTCTAACAACAAGTAAATACTAATTATTTATCCGACTGCTGTAGAATGAAATTACTACAGTTATGGAGACTTAAGGTCTGTAATTCAATGAAATACAAAATCAAGAACTAACTTAATTAAACACAACATATATAAAGGGATTCACCAATCAATGCCTGAATTTCTAGAAAAAATGTTTTCTGTCTTTCTAGAGCTCACTGTGTGAAAATACATGTGTTAAAATGGTATACTGTAATGACTGAATGGATGATACTATCCCAGAGGTATGATAAAATACATAAGTTCAAATCCCGGACGAGCCCCCAGTGTCACGTAGCGTTTAAAGGATAAGAGAATATTTTAGAGGAAATAATAGATCTGATGTGGAAGATTTGGCTCAAGGAATCCCTGCTGGGTTTTCCCACTTCCGAAGGGTGACGAAGAGGGTAAATTCTCCTAACTCGACAGGTCTGGAAAAGATTGTAAGGAGATATTTGGTCTCTCGCTACCGTCGTCCCCCTTCTCAGTTATCTATTATTATTATTCTTTAAATTATATTATATTTTACGAGCCCCCCCTCCCTTATAAAGGAAGATAAACATAGACAATATTCAACATCTAATGGAAGGAACAAAGCGTGGGGTACAGTATATACACCCAATTGGTTTATTGCAATAAAGTGAATAGATGGTGAATGATAGTATTGTCGATGGAATTAGTGTCTGCTGTATGTATTATGTGTCTCACACTTCACGTGTTTTTCATCATGGATGACTACACTTTGTGGCATTGATTAGGTGAGTTTCCTTTGTCGTGGACTTAGCTTTTCAGCCCCCGGCTGATAGTGAAGTGTGGTTAGTTCTCCGGTCTCCTGACGTTGCCCCGGTAGGTCTTGAATGGTTCGGATTTGCCTTCTCTGTGCTCGACTCCGTATTCTGCGCTGAGATTGGACTGTCGTGCAAGGCTCCACCATAGACTGAAGACAAATACGACGGCTTCATTAATTTTCTAGCTTTAGAAAGCAGTCTTTCCCTAAGCCGTCCCTCTGCCTGTCACCTCAGATTTTAGTCTCTAACATCATATGTCTAGAGTCTAATCTTGAATTCAAGTTTCTCCTGTCTGTCCTTTATTATATTACTCTGCCCCAGTGGCAGTATTATAATTCTTTAGACTGAGTTATCGTCAACTTAACCCGATGAATTATTATAAATGTCAGTTAAACCCACCCAATTTATCATAGAAATGTCGGCAACAGTATTCTAGTTCTGTGCCTCTAGCCTAATCGTCATGTCATTATGATGAATTTAACAAATAATTGGACATCCGTGTTTTTTAGAATTGTCTGACAACATTATCACACACTTCATGTCTGGTCGCCTCGTCATATAATTTATAATGAATATATGTCACGGTCTGTCAACATTATCGTTAATATTAATTTCCGTTAGTCTAAACGTCGGGTCGAAAATAATCAAATAATATGGAAATTAATAGCTATATATATATATATTCCCGTTATACATTATTATGAACATGTACATATCCCGTGGGATCATAAAATATACCCGATCACATGTGGCTGGATGTGATCGTAAAACAAAAATATGAATAAAGTAAAAATACCAATCTTGCGTCGATTTTGCAATGTACTACACATTTCATCACATTATATTCTAGCGAGATTTCACTTACCTACTCACAGATGGACGCTAACCCGCAATTAGACACGTGGCTTCAGTGCTTTTAATGCGAGAATTCGCCGATAATTGGGTTAGACCTAGCTGTCTCAAGGGTTCCGGGCAAGTGAAGATTGCTCGTGTTTGGCGCACTTTTAGCGGGACATTTCCGCTTGGACACGTGATCCATAGCGTGCATCATGTGACATTAGCGTCAAATAAACGCTCCAATCAATAGCGTTAAAAGTCACGTGGGGTCTTCCTAAAGTGGCATAAACTGGTTTTATCAGCTTAAGCAGTCTTAAATTAAAACAGGTTCCTAGCTACCGAGGTCATTGGTCAACAATGACGTCGTATCTAAAAATAGCGAGGAGAAAATACTGAATACTAGGAGAATTTCCGCAAGTGACACTTCCCGGGACTTTGCGATCATGCATTGAGGATGAGAAAAAAAACGATGTCCGTAAATAATAAAAAAAATGAAGAGAAGATTGGGCAAGTTGTCACACATACCTAGGATGCATAGTAACACCAGTTGGCGGAGCAAGCAAAGACATCAACAACAGAATGAACAAAGCAAGTGTTGCGGGCTTTCTTTGTTTGAGCGGGCTGATATTGTAGTTTGTTTCAGGCCATGTTTATTTATCGCTTCTGTCTTACATGAGTATCGATTTCTGCTACCACACTGGATTCGTTTTATAAATTTCTTTGGGTGTTTGAATATCAATGTTCATGCAATAAACTTCGCATGTATTTTATCTGATAGTGTTGTATTATTTCATTTCATTTCATATTAGCTTGACAGAGTTTGTATTTTCTGAACCGTACCTTGAAGGTCAACTGTCATTATTCATAAAACAGAACTGGAACTTTTCAAACGATTTCAGTGAAGAAGTCTTGCTTAGACGACTACAATACTTTAATACTCATTCATCGTTTCGTCATGATTTATCAACAGTAAAATATAGTTCACAATAAAGAACACCTAATATCGCACAGTACTAGAGTTCAGTTTTCTCAGACATCACACGTCTGTTATTTACCGTATTAAATATCATTCGTGCCTTTCACCACCTGTTTGGTATACTTATTATATTGATACAGAATTAATCATTCTGCTAATAGGTCTATTAGGTACACCGCCTAATATATTAATTTACTTTGGCATTCAAAGCCCGGCTCTATCAGCCTTATATATCCTAAATGCGTTTCGCATTTCACGACTAACGTTAATAATAAATGATTACGGTTTATATTACTGACTTATATCTTCGGACTCAGTGGTCCTTATACATTATTTATTTATGCTTTACCAGCTCTACAATACCGCAATATAATCTATAGTTATACACTATCATACTTTAGTGGCCATGCCACACATTTTAAACTCTGCCGTAAGGCTCGAAGGCCACACATAAGACTGTCCGTAACTAAGTCTAACGCGTCATGCATCGCCACACGCGAACCATTTCATTTCGGTCTAGTGAGGTGTTACATGGTGCGACCATATGAATCAAGTTCAAACCAAAATGCTCGCTGACCATGCAACAATCCTCAACATCATCCCCCTCGATCCCAAACGTGACACTTGTGGCATGTGTGAGATTGGTGGAGACAGAAGTACACGTACGCAATATACCAATATCTAAAATTATATCCTTATAATCATAATAATGTGTTCCCAAACATTACACAGACTAAGAAATATTTTAGGATTACCTAATTACATAAACAAGTAAATAAGTCGTTTATATGTCCTCAAGTCCTTAATTTCTGGACAACAGATCCGCGAGGTTATTCTTAAATCCAGAAATCGGCACGATGGTGAAATTAAATTCTTGAAGAAGCAAAACAAAGTTCGTGTTGTAGAAGATTGTGAGAGTTGCACGTCTAGATAATGATTTGCAAAAAGAGAACCATTCTTGAATCTGACAGCCCTACGAGCATCATAGTATCAAGAAAATCGAACAAATGCGAGTTGGTGAGATGAGTGTTGAAGCGTAAACATACAAACAAATTCGACATCTCCGTCACGATGAAAAAATTTTCTAAGATCATACCAAGTCGCGCTCAAAGGTAAATTACGCACCAAGATAGTGCGATTTGGTGAAATATGATCTCGGCCAGGTCGAAACTGAGCCCAAGAATCATTAAACCTATTATGTGACGTGCGAGTCAAGCGCACAGAATTATTCTTACATATATAATGTTTCTTGCATGTCGCAATGGTGTGACAATCGTGGTTACACCTGCGATTATCAGGACTAGTGTTAACAACATGAGTAGATATAGCATGTTGTAACTCATCACCATTGGGTGGAGTCCGATGAGATTGAAAAGTACATGTCGTAGGGGCAGGACAATAATGATTGTCCCTAGAACATACCCCAACAGCAGTACAGCTAAAAACTGTCAAGTTATTATCTTGATCATTATGAACCCTCTCACATTTAGGTGAAATATCCTGACTATAAATAACATCATCCTTTATAACACATGTACCAGCAACCACAGTTGGAGTATCAGCACCAATGCCAAGAGAGATACCATTATCTATTATAGGAGTAGGTGGTGTAGCCTTCTCTACAGCTGACTGTTGCGCTCTGGTTACAACAGTATTTGCCACCAGTGGGTGCGAATCAACCCACATTGCAATCTCCTGTGGAGTGCACTCTTTAACCCCTGGTATATTCCCAACAATTATGTCAGCTACAGGTGCCCTCAATCCGCAGGCATACACAGTGCCTGCAAAGAATGGTGTATCAATGTAAACCCGTGCCACTGGGAACCACTCTACATTCCCACCAAAGGTGACACACTGAACAGATTTACCTGTGAAAGCAGAGGGATCAATTAGCGATTTACGGATCCTGACCATGGTACAACCACTGTCCCTCAAAATTGTTACTTTCCGTCCATACAAAAATCCTTGGTGTAGTGTGAGACGTCCCAAGTTCTCACACGCGGACATTGCAGGAATAATGTGACCACAACGAAGTGTAGTGCTAGTCTCAGATCCATGTTGTGACTGACACACATAACACATGTCATCTCTTATAGAACATGCATTGACATGATTAGTTCTATCTTTATCATCATCCTTAGGGAGCCGCGCTAGCGTAGTGGTTACAACACCGCTCTGGCGACCGGGTGATACAGGATCAAACCCGGGCGACGGCATTTGAGGATTTTTCGTCGACCGGGATTTGGACTGGATTAACTCGAGACCTGGCGAGGACATTTGAAGGAGTGTCGTCGACCAGGGACTGGCGGCTCCTGAGCCGACCCAGCTGCAATGGGTACCTCCGAAATCGGCGAGTATTTGCCTGAATGGCGAGGGACATTTGTCTCTGTACAAGAAATAAAGGGATACTCACGTAAAATCAATGTCAGGTTAGACATAAATGATAACCTGAGATTTCGCCTCGAGTATTAGCGGGCGAACGCAAAAAAAAAAAAAAAAAAAAAAAAAATCCTTATTGTCAGTACAGGCTTTAGCTAATAGGTCTATTAGGTACACCGCCTAATATATTAATTTACTTTGGCATTCATAGCCCGGCTCTATCAGCCTTATATATCCTAACTGCGTTTCGCATTTCACGACTTACGTTAATAATAAATGATTGTGGTTTATATTACCTACTTATATCTTCGGACTCAGTGGTCCTTATACATTATTTATTTATGCTTTACTGGCTCTACAATACCGCAATATAATCTATAGTTATACACTATCACACTATCATACTTTAGTGGCCATGCCACACATTTTAAACTCTGCCGTAAGGCTCGAAGGCACACATAAGACTGTCTGTAACTAAGTCTAACGCGTCATGCATCGTTACACGCGAACCATTTCATTTCGGTCTAGTGAGGTGTTACATGGTGCGACCATATTCTTCTTCCTCTTCCTCGTTCGTCCTGAAAAGGACGGTGGTTGCGTTGTGTCTGTTTACGCCTAAGCTGTGATATCTGCACCTTTCGGTCGACACATCCGACTTCTGCACTGCATTTTTTGGGACCGGGTTTGCCTTCCCTCTTCGATCCGTACTTGCTCAGCCAGACTGCACTGCTGCAGACTGTTTCCAGGACCACCACATGGAGGTGGAGTACGGTCTTGACCAGCTCTGGTTCGCTGGTCCTGATGCAAGCAGTCAAGCTATGGGTCGCTGACTGCATTCACTATTGCTGCATCTTTGGGTCCCTTGTGCGACCATATGAATCAAGTTCAAACCAAAATGCTCGCTGACCATGCAACAATCCTCAACAGCAAGAACAGCCTTTTTTAGTCTAAACAACATCTGGAAGTCCTCTCAGTACAGCACAAGGACAAAATTAAGATTATATCAGAGCTGTGTGCTTTCTGTGCTTCTCTATGGTGCGGAATGCTGGAGAGTTACAGAGAAGGAAATGCCGAAATTGTCATCTTTTCAAACAACATGCCTAAGAAAAATTCACCGAATCTTTTGGCTGAATACCATCACCAACCAAGATCTGCTTACTCGGAGCAAGCAAGAGGACATGCACACCATCATAGCTGGCAGACGCTGGAGCTGGGTTGGCCAATGTCCTCAGAAGAGACTCTGATGCCATCACAAGAACAGCTATTCTATGGACCCCTGAAGGAAAACGAAAGAGAGGCCGACCAAAAACAACTTGGCGGAGGACTGTGGAGGCTGAGATGCAAAGAATGAACCAGAGTTGGGGCACTGTACGAAGGATGGCCACCGACCGAGCAAAGTGGAATCAATTTGTTGTTGCCCTACAAGATGCCACCAGGCGTGATGGCCACTGACTGCTTTGACGGTCGGTGGCTAAGGATCAAAGAAGAAGAAGAATGCACTGTGTATTGTAAATACAAGAACTGTCTACACATAAGTGAAGACATTAAATCTAAGTCGAGACTGTAGGTTTTATATTCAGCAGTGTGTAACCTGCAACAGGTAGAAAAAAAAAAATGAAGGCTCTTGAGATGTAGATCTATAGAAGAATGGGTTGCATCTCGTAGAAGAGGTCCAAGAAAACCTAGGAATAAAAAGAGAATAGATGGATATCAAAATTAGACAGATAAAATATTTTGGCCATATAAGAAGGCTTTACACCTTGTCGAAGACCATAAAGGAAGGAAGAGTTGAAGACAAATGTGCAAGAGGAAGATAGCACTCCAAATGGGAAGATAACATCAAGAGAGATGGCCATCATAGAGTTGATATGTTTCTGAGAGTCTAGACAAATTTGTGGCAGCTTTCTACAATTCCAGCCTTGATTATGTGGGTTTAAATTTAGTTCATGTGGAACAAGTCAAGAGTTTATGTGGATTTAAATTTAGTTTATGTGGAGCAAGTCAGTCTCTCAAAATCCCAAAGCTAGGCTCCAACTAGCATTACAGTACATAATCTGGGCTTCACAGAAGAAACATGCAAAAGATTATTTACAGGCATGCAATTCATCCATAACTGTTGAACAAGTGTTGAGAATAGATAGACCTAGAGAATTGCACAATATAATAAAACAGTATATAACAAGAACTAAATTTAATATATAAGGATCAATGATGGTGTGAGGATAAGGGGTAGTCAGAAGGAGTGCTCATGTACATGATGGCAGATAATTTGTGGATTTGATGTTCACGGTAGAAGGGGAACAACTAAGTAAGTAAGTAATGTTAACAACAGAGCAATTATGAGACTTTTTTTTTTTATTATTGTTTGTTTGTTTCTTGGAAAGGGGAGGTCACACACACATACATTCCCACAATTTTGGTTTTGATTTACTCTATTTGTACTAAGTGGAGGAGGGAAGAAGATACTATATTTAGAAATCGGAAATCTGATTTTATTGTCTTGAATTTATTACACTGTATGTCCTAATTATAACCCATCAAGGTTTGAACAGGATACTTTGTTTAAAAATAAAACATGCAAAAAGCATATTCTCCTGTGTATATTCAAGGTGATTGAAAAGTCACTTACTATTTTTTAAATGTTATATCCTCACTCGTATCTGTTGGAAATATGAAACAAATGTCCATAAACAAGCAGCAATTAATGCCAATTGACTAATAAGTTTTAGTTTTCCAGAAACAAAATATAATCTAAAATGACCAGTACATGAGACAACAAAAATGGCTGCCCAGTATGACATTGTGTGTGGAACTGACCAGATCTCACACTGAGCAGTAATGTTCATGTGACATTGCATTTTATGTAATTAAATGGCAGTTGGTTCTCTTTATTTTGACTTGTGCTTCATATAAATTAATTGGGATAGTAGTGAACTGGAGACAGGCAGGAAGGGGATGAAGAAGACATGGAAACACCTTGAGCTGACGGCACGAGACAAGGGGAAGAATTGGCATAAATTTGTTGACGGCCTATGTACCTTTGGGAGTAAGAAAAAAGGTGAAAGAAGAAGTGAAGAAATAAAAATGTAAAAATAGGAATCAACTTTTCAGTCGTCTGGTATGTGTTTGTAGTTTTGTCCTAAATTTGTAAAATCAGTGGATTTGAATTTATATAAATTATATTATATAAATTATTATATTATATAAATTTATATAATTGAACAGAGTAGTTTTAAAAATTGCCAATTAATTTAATTCATTGTCTCACAAAGACTTACTAGTTTGTAACATAGAAAAGATATCAAATGAGCTGAAATTTGAATCGGAACTAAGAAAATTCTTTCATTTGTTTTTATCTGGCAACTTTCTTAGATGGACACCATTGTGCATCCTATAAAATGTGCCTCCAAGAGCATGGGTAATGCGGTCAAAAGTGTTCCTGATAGCATGTCTAAAATTGGAGACGGGCTTGGGAAAGTTTTTACAACCCAAAGAAGTGTAAGATCAGAATTTTATTCTTTCATTTGTTTCAGTGCCAGTAATGCCCAATAGAGCTAAACCACCTTTCTTTTCAGTAAAGTTCTTAGCCATCTTTTTCTTTGATACCCATTTGTAGTTTGAATCATTAAGCTTTACTTTCACTATTCTTTACCCTGTGGTGGTTGTACATCATCATAAATTATTGTTATTCACTGCAAGACATTCTATTGAGGAGCAAAGAATAGAACTACGGTCCTATACCAGGTGTGACCTAAAGAGCGAATAAAGAGGATTGTGCATGGGGTTAGCAACCACATCCTGTAAATCAAATTGCTACAGGGACCAAAGACACAGCAAACGAGATAAATGCAGTCAGCGACTCATAGCTAGACTGCTTGCGCCAGGGTCAGCGAACCAGAGCTGACCAAGACCCTACTCCACCTCCAAGTGCTGGTCCTGGAAACAGGCTGCATCACTGCAGTCTGGCCGAGAGAGTAGGGATCGAAGAGGGAAGGCAAACCCGGTCCTAAAAAATGCCGTGCTGAAGTCGGATGTGTCGGGCCGAAAGGCGCAAATATCGCAGCTTCGCTGTAAACAGCGACACAACGTAACCAACGTCCTTTTCAGGACGAACGAGGAAGAAGAAGAAGAAATTGCTACAGAAACCACCACAGCACGAGCACTTGTTAGTGCTGAAGCATAATCTTCCTGCAAAAATGGCAGCTGTAGTGCTATCCCTGTTTACTGGAGCTAAATAAGGAAGAAGGTGTAGATATATCATTGCTGCTGATCTTTATCAACTTGGAAAGTCCAAAACGTTTACACAGCAGTTTGTTTCTTTAATTAATAGGAGTAAATATCTCTTCTTTTTTTTCCCTAGCTTGATGAAGTCAGAGCAAGAGAGATGATGAACCAGCTGAAAGTTAGTGCCAGCCTGGACCCAGAGGTGTGTATGTAAATATCTAATGATTATTGGGCAGTAGATTTTGGTCCACTGTGATTGAGACATGAAACTATAAACACTGGGAGATTTGTGGTCTTGTTTTCACACCATGCAATATTGGGGGGGCTATGTGGAGTTAGTTGTTCATAAACACAAACGCCCTGTGCAGATTGCCAATCACATTCCTATGTTTGAAAGAGACTTTTCCATCATGGCCCACTTCCCTTATAAAGTCTGTTATTATTTGCCTACCAACATCTTCATATAGTTTATTTAACTGTTAACTATTTCCAGGGTGCTTTAATTTGATGCATCAACATCAGGCACAGAAAGCCTATGGAATTCTGTATGTCCAGATCCTTGGGTTTATTGCAGCAGTGGCAGGTGCATACACTGTCTGATACATACCATGCTGGAACATTAGTTCATGCTTTGCAATAGTATACCCAGCCCTTCATTATTCTCTATATTTTGATCACATGGGCATTTTCTTTGTAAACCAGCCTCTCCCCCTTGGTCATTCTGATAGTTTTGTCTGTTACACTTGGGGAAAGGAGAATGTATCTCCAGATAATATATTGGTGATCAATTTGCACAGAAAATCATATTAGTAAATATAATTTACAAAAAAATTGTTAACAACATATTACTACAATATACTTACTTAGTCGTTCCCCTTCTACCGTGAGGTGTAGAGGTTTGGAAATGAGAGCACCAGACTATCCTATCGGCTGTCTTCCTCCTTGCCTGGTTCCATTCTAGTCCTCGGTCCTTCAAAGATTGTCTAATGTTGTCCTCCCAGCAGACTCTGGGTCGTCCTGGGGGGTCTGGATCCCTGGCTCTTTGTTTCTCATGCTTGTCGTGGTAGCCGATCTTCTCCCATTCTGCAGACATGGCCAAACCATCTTAATTGGGACTGTTCTACTTGGGTCTGCAGGGGGTGGGATTTTAGGCCTTGACGGATCGTCTGGTTGCGGACCATGTCTCTTCTTGTTACTCCAACCACTTTCCTCAGATACCTCATTTCTGAGGTTTGGATCTGGCTTTTGTGGGTTGTAGTCATTGCCCACGACTCGCATCCATATGTCAAGACTGGGACATAGGTGGAGCGGTATACAGCCATCTTCGTTTTCTTACCAACCTCTCTCTTGCTGAAGAATCCTCGATTTATGGCCTGAAAAAGTCTCCCAGCTGCTGCTTTTCGAGTGGCCAACTCTTCTTTGATGCCTCCCTTTCGATCTATAATAGCTCCGAGATATTTAAAGTGGTCGACCTGCTCCAGGACCTGTTCTCCCAACTTAATCTGATGTTTTCTTTCTTCTCGTGATATCACCATGGATTTTGTTTTAGAGCTGCTTATGACCATCCCTCTCTTCTCTAGCTCTTCCTTCCAGACTTGCAGGTTGGATTGGAGATGTGCCTCTGATTTAGCAATCAGGGCAACATCATCAGCAAATGCCAGCTCCGAAATATAGACCTGTCTCATCTTCCAGTACCCCACTGAATACTTTCTTGTTCTCTCCCTACATGCCTTGATGACATCGTCCATAAGGAGTATGAAGAGGTAAGGTGATAGGATATCACCTTGTCTTACACCAGTGGTGGTCCTGAACTCTTCTGACTTATGGTTTGCTGTTCTCACATAATTTCTGCAAGACTTGTAGAAGCTCTGTATAGCATGAATCAGAGGTGCTGGAATATTCTTCCTTGCCAAACAGTCCCAAAGTTTGCTCCAGGGGACCCTGTCAAACGCCTTTTCCAGATCTATGAAACAAAGATGGATCTCACTCTTATACTCAAGGACTTTTTCACTCAGCTGTCTGAGTGTGAAGATTAGCTGAGTGTTCTTACATTTGATGCCAAATTCCAGCAATCGATGATTCATAGATTGCAGTAGCATTCTCTAATAGGCAATCATTAATTGCCCTCAGTATCTCTCCCTTATCTATATCCAGTGCACCTTCTATGGGTGTTCTTGAAGCTAGTCTGTCTGCTCTTTCATGATGCCAACATCCTCAGGCCGGCCACCTCTCTTTGAACATATTCAAGTGGGCGTCTGAGAGTGATCGCAGAAGATGTTATCTGTGGTAAAAATTTTTTTTCCTTTTTCTCCTTTGATCACATCTATGTCAGCTTATGTGTATCTTTACACAGGTTTATTGCAACATCACTCCCTATTTTAAATTTGTCACTCCTAACCAATTAATTTATATGAAAGAAACAACAAATTAAAGAGAATTAACTGCTATTGCATTAAATAAAATATTATGTCACATTAACATTACAGCTGAACATGAAATCTGACTTGCTCAACACGTGACTTCGTAGCAGGCAACAGTTTTTGTTGCCTCTTGTAACGTCAGTTTATTGGGCATCTTATATTTTATTGTGTTGCTGTGGGGGAAAAAATAAACAATAAAACTTATTACCTTTAAATACTCAAGTATAAGTCATGTATTCCCATTTTGGACCTTAAAAATCATACCCCCGACTTATAACAGGTAAAGGATCCTTTTGGGAATATGGTGTTAGGCCCATATTTTCTTGACCATCGGCACACTAGGGGTGATGTGGTCAGCATCATGCCGACTGCCTTAACCTTTCCAGAGTTGCTCTAGTACCCAATTCATGAGGCTGGGTTGAACCATGGACCACCGAGCTAGGACGTCAGTGCCCTAACCACTGCGCTACCACGGCTCCTACCCCGACTTATAGCTCTGAGTTAAAAAAAAGAATTCATGAAACTGGTCAGTGTTGCCCCGCTCTCTTCCTGCCTTATACTGGTATCCTTCAGATATTAGCTTGCTGCTTCATTAATTTTTTTTACCGAAATATCAAGCAATATAAAGCTTGCTGCTTCATTAATTTTTTTTTACCAAAATATCTTAAGCAATATAAAGCTTGCTGCTTCATTAATTTTTGTTTACCAAAATATCTTAAGCAATATAAAGCTTGCTGCTTCATTAATTTTTTTTACCAAAATATCTTAAGCAATATATGTTTGAATTCATACAAAGTCACAAATTTCAACTGGAGTATGCTTTGTTGACAAGCTTCCTTCGTTTGATCTATCAGCAATACCATTACTCAGGGTTCGTAGCGACCTGGAAAAACCTTGAAAAACCTGGAAAACGAAAGAAAAAAATTCCAGGCCTTGAAAAGCCTGGAAAAATGGCTATAAGCCTTGAATTTTCCGCATCGGACCTTGAAAAATAATACGAAATCGAAAGTTCGTTACTTTGTGTCCATTTTTTGGTTGTTGATGGTATTTTTTGCTACAACAGATGCGACGAGTCTAAAAATAAATCTGCGTTTACGCCATTAACGCAAAGCGCCGAAAACTTCTGGAAATGGAAGTGCTCAAAGGGAAGTAAAATTGTAAAGTTACCGTACAATTTTTACTTCCCTTTGCGCAAAGTTACCGTACAATTTTTACTTCCCTTTGCGCATTAAATCCATTTCCAGAAGTTTTCGGCGCTTTGCTTTAACGACGTAAACACAGATTTATTTTTAGCACTCGTCGTAAGTAATAAATTCATTTATCTCATTTATAAAACCTATTTAAATAAGTCCAGTTTATAGATAGACCTACTGTACTTGCGTCTGTATTTACAATGTAGGTCTATTTACAGTTTAATTTTTAACCATGGCCAAAATTAGCCTATAGGCCTAAGCAAGCGTTTGAACGAAATTTCTTGGTTTACCTCTGCATACGGGAATATATTTGACACAGTTTAAGATGGTCAGGAATAGAAATTGATGGCGATTCCATATCCTATAGCCTACCCTGTTATCAGAACCATGTCCCACTGTTCATTTCACCACATTTTTTGGAAATAAATATGTTTTGAATGCTTTTTTTATTATATTTATGATGAAAAGACTTATACCGTTCTACCTCTGAAGGGTTATAGGCTAATTAGGATAGGCCTAGGCCTACATGTTTTCAATTTCAGATAACATGAATAACCGCCGATACACGAAAGTGGCATCACATCTGTCAAATCACTGTAATTAGGATAAATGAAAATCAGCAATTTTGTGGATAGGCCTGTTATTTAAAAAAAAAATTAAATTAAATTTTTTTTTTTAAATCTAAACAAACAAACGAAACAAAACCCAACAAAAATAGTAAAGATGAGGGGGGTGTAAAGGTCTCCAGTTAGATATTTATTAGATTTTCACTTATCATAAGTATTACCCTCCCAATTACTATATATATTACTTTTGTTCTAGTTAAATATTGTTTGACTATTATGTATGCGTTTAGAATTTTGAATTGGTAAATATACATAGCTTAGGCCTACTCATAAGTTATTTGTGTTCCTTTTTTTTTTTTTAAACTAACACTACTAGGAGACCTACAGATGTGACATCATTTGTGACCAAGGAAAAAACTCTTGAGAGCTGAGATTATTTGGACTATTTTTTTCAGTGAAAAGTCACCATAGTTTTAATTCAAATTTCATACGCAACAAGGGACATATTCTCTTCTGTGGTAGTTTTGATTCAGCATTCAGCTTTATTTCAAGACCTGAAATTCAGATTGGTGCATTTGGAACAGTAGCGGAAAATAGGAAGCATTTTCCTGTAGCACTGAAGAAAAAACAACTCAAATTGAAAAAGACAAATCATCCTGTGTTTTGTGCGACAGAAGATAAGGCATGCCGACAGTCACCTGGCATGATACGAAAAGATTTAACCTTATATCCACTGTTCACTCCAATGATAATATAAACAAGACAGTTAGAAAGTCAAATTCTTTAGGGCAGAACAATTCAGAAGCCAGTGCTTGCAGAAAAATACAGCAAAAGTATGCGAGGTGTGGAAACTTCAGCCAACTAGGTGCAAGCTACCCCTACCCACACAGATCCTATTTTTATATTATTTCTTAGTTGAAACTGCCCTGGTCAATGGGCACATAACCTACAACACTGCCAACTCTACAAAAAAAGATCAAAGCGAAGATCAGGATGTCAGTATGACTTATTGAACCTGCTAGGAGCCGCGCTAGCATAGTGGTTACCACACCGCTCTGGCGACCGGGTGATTCAGGATCAAACCCGGGCGACGGCATTTGAGGACTTTTCGTCGACCGGGATTTTGACTGGATTAACTCGAGACCTGGCGAGGATATTTGAAGAGTGTCGTCGACCAGGGATTGGCGGCTCCTGAGCCGACCCAGCTCTAATGGGTACCTCCGAAATCGGCGAGTATCTGCCTGAATGGCGAGGGACACCTGTCTCTGTACAAGAAAAAAGGGATACTCACGTAAAATCAATGTCAGGTTAGACATTAATAATAACCTGAGATTTCGCCTCGAGTATTAGCGGGCGTACGAAAAAAAAAAAAATTGAACCTGCTATTCTTTGACGCAATGTGACACCTTCAGAACCACAGGTCACAACAACACGACTTACTGAGCACCACTTCATTGATAAATATGAAAGGGCAAGGTACAAACCAGACTGTAAAGTGTGTAAGGCTGCAGGGAACAGAAGCCAGACTTGCATGTACTGCCCAGATTGCAATGTACCTCTATGCCTGATACCCTGCTTCAAGTTATACCACATAGTCAAGGATTATCAACGTGGATCGTTGACAAAGACTCTTGCAGAGGCCTACACTACAACTTCAACCCCAGTTAATGAAAAAAGCAGCTCAAACTCCAACTAGAGGTACTTAACTACTCAAACATTTACAAACGCTCATTGTCAGATGCCACAGACGCAGAATACATTCAAAAAAGACAAACACGAAAAATAGTTTTTTTTTAAACATTTTATTCCAATTTTATTAGCCTTTTATGTTGATATACCTGGTTAATCGTTAAATCAATACGTCAATCAAGCTTATTTTATTCATTACCATCCATGTCACTAACATTTTATTGTGCTGATGTTGAACAAATTCACTAAAAACTTGGAAAAGATGTCTGTTTTTCAATCTTTTATGAATTTAAAAAAAAAAAGTTCTTTTTAAAGAAATCTGCAAACACTGTTGGTAATGGGAGATGGTAATGCTCCGGATTGCTGATCAGCAAAGTAATAATTATATCTGAGAAAATTAGATGAGGAAAATATTAGAGTTTCCCATCCTTGAAAATCACGTGCTGGACCTGGAAAAACCTGGAAAAAGCCTGGAAAATGCTTGAAGAAATTTGCTATGAACCCTGATTACTTCTTTCACTAGATTCACTTTCGTCAGAGCCTAAATCGGGCATTATTCAATATCCACATTTGATTTGGCCGCACTGTTTGCGCCCTGAACAAATAACAAGTCACTTCTCAGATCCCTAAGCAAATATTCGACCACCCAGAAAGCCATGGTTTTTTTTTAAATCATGAAAAAATCATAACATCGATCGATTCTAAAACAGATAAAATTCAGAAAGCAGAAGCTTTAAAAGTACTGGAAATTTATTTATAACTCAGGCCTCACTAAATACCGAGATCTCATTGCTACTTGGAAGCAGCGAAAAACAGTATTCAGACTATCTGAGTGGCCGATTTCCAAAGCATTTTAAATGGGAAAGGGTTATGCTGAAAGTGATAGAATTGCAGATCCTCATGGAAATTTCAACGCAATGCGGGAATTCAGAATCTACGAAAAACTTGTCGACTTATAATCAGGTCATTTATTTTGGAAGCTTAAGTCCTTAAGTCTAGGGGTCGACTTATAGTCAGATTGACCTATACTCGAGTATAAAGGGTAGTCAGATGGCTGTTATTACTACTTATTTTGACATTTGCTTTTTTGTGCATCCTATAGATACAAGTGAGGACAAAAATTTGAAACAAGGGAGTGGCTTTTCACTCCCCTGTGTATCAGGCTGTTGTCCCAACTATTATGAGATTACTTTCTCTGTATACATTTAGGTATAGCTACCATTTGTTGTTTCCACCTCACTCATGCTGTGTCATCTGACCAATATAGCAGACACCCACTGGAAGGATTTATTATGTTCATCACTTAAATTGTTACTGCAAAGTTTAAGTATAAATTGGTTTTGACAAGTTTGGCAGTTAAATTATTACTGCACACTGTTTGATTTGCTTTGAAATTTCTTTTTCTGGTTCTTCAATTAATTTTTAACAGTCACGCTCTATTTGATGTTTGAATTTCTTAGGCAGGAGAAAATATTCCATTGCGTATCATGCTGCTTCTAATGGATGAGGTTTTTGACTTGAGGCAAAGAAACCAGTGGCTGCGAAGGAGAATTGTAGCTATCCTGAGACAGCTTATTAAAGCAACATTTGGAGATAAAATAAACAGGTGGGTAAAGCACTTTTATTTTTTACTATTTCTGCCCTATTGGTTTGCAGACTGTCACACAAATACATAGAAACATAATCTGTGCAGACTAAACAAAATATGTTGCAGATATATACAAATACACAAGGTGAGTGCATGCAAGCATTTGCACTATAGACTTCACAGATTGCTTATATACAAACGTGCACCAGCAAGAACTTCTTAAGAACTCCTTTACTGACAAACTGTGCAATCTGATTTTTTATTTTCTAATCTACTTGATTAATGTCTTTTCACAGTGCATCTTTTTAAAGATTTCTTTGTCAGATATGCTTGCCTGTTTGTTACTGGAACCTACAGGGAGAACAAAAAATAATAACACTAGCCTACCAGGCATGTCATAAGAAGTGACTAAGAAGAGTTGTGCATGAGGCCAGGTACCCCATCCTGTAGAAATAAAGTTACCAAAACTTCACCCAGAAACATGACCATGTTTTTTGATCTAAGTTCAATTCAGTCTTACAGGATGGAAGAAGTTTGGGCATTAAAGTGGATACTGGTGCAGTATGAAGAAACCTCAAAAGAAATTGTTGACCCACTTTCTTTCACCTAGGTAGACTTTCAGATTGGGTACCTGGAATGTTTGAACACTAAGTCAACAAGGAAGAACTGCATAGGGGACAGCAAAAATGTAACTAGATAACTGACATCTTGGGACTGCACTAAACAAGTTATAAGGGAAAAAGCAAGGAGAAACTGAACACAGGAGAAATAGTGCTATTCTCTGGATGTGAGACGGAAAGCACACCTCATAGTGAAAGTGTGCTCCATTGCTGTCAAAGCAGGTGCAGAAGGTCCTATATATAGTAGCAAGCATTGTGACCCAGCAACATTCAGAACTGCCATAAGGGAAATGCAGATAAATATCATCCACGTTATGCTGCAAATAATGGCACAAAAGAATCTATGAAAGAAGGGTTTTACACCAGACTAATCAAAATACCATGGGTAAAAAAGAGAAGTATGTGAACTAAGTGCAAAGATATAGGGTTGTGAAAAGATTATAGGAAAACATGGATTCAGCAGTGAGTGACACTGGTTAAACATTCATAAAGTTCTGTGCTATAGGAAGAAGCATGTATCCACATAAGAGAATACCTAAAACAACTTGGATACCACCAGATGACAGGACAGAAAATCAGACTAACAATATGTGCATAAATAACAAGCTCAGATAATCATTATATGATGTAAAGAGAAGCAGATGTGGCATTAGATCACCAACATTTGTTAGCTAAATGTAACCAAACACAGAGGATATTCCGCAACACGTAACTACATACAGCAGTTCAATGTAGAATATCTCAGAAATCAAGAAACAAAAGAAATATTTTCTCACACAATACCCAATAAGTACCAGACACTTCAACATCTGAAAGAGGAAAAAAATACAGACAACCATTGATATTAGGTAAACAAATTTATTCACTGAGGCATGTAGAGAAGTTCTTGGAACAAGCATCTATAACAACAGAAACAATCAGTAAGTGATAAGAAAGAAGACATAAGAAAGTTAACTGGGAAATGTATGCAAAGATTACAGAACCTAGAGTGCAGCAAAGATGCCTGTGGATTTGTCACGAAGTGGATTTAAGACTAGAGGTTACCTAAATATAGAGACACGACACTAGTGGGAAGAAAGTCTTAGAAGATAGATTTTAGATGAAAATGACAGTGACTGTGGAAAGATGAGACGATTGACTCTCCCTTGCCACTCGTGACTTATTCGATAGCTATAGCCCCACCACCTCTTACTGCCCTAAGGAGATAATGTTTAACTAAACACCACCGACACACTACACAGACAATATATATATATAACTTATATATATATATATAACATATATATATACGTACAGGAATAGTAAAGTAAGTGACTGATCCAGACTAAAGTTTAAATAGTTTTATTTACACCACAAATTCAAATAACATATATAAATAAATAAAGTGCGTGTTCACACACCTGGAAAAAAAGAACAAGAACAATTAAATTGATTTGTAATCAATCCCAACCCTTCGCCCACGAGTTTCAACCTGTATGGAAAACAGAATTAACGATTAAACAAACCCACAATGAACTTGGTGGGGTCTCAGATTTCGAGCCTCCACTCCAAACTAGCTATTCTAAATTATAATTTGAACACCACTGTTCAGCTGTAGACCCTATGAAATGTCTACACAATCTCTGCAGGACTTCTTTTCTAAACAGCCTATACTGCAACTCCCGAACACTGCTCCACAACTAACTTCCTCAATAAACTTCAGAAGCTGTCCTCTGCTATGATTACATAACTCTTTAACACTTCTGTCTCTCCACTCTAAAGCCTTCCGAAGGAATTGTAACCCTATTTCCCTCCACTAATTTTCGCTGTTGATGACTTGGGCTTTAGACTCAGTGACTCTCTGACGTGACTGTCATCTTCTGAGGATCTGATGAGTGGCTGGTTAGGAAAAGTAGGTTTTCCCAATCTCTTTCCCATTGTACTGATAACGGGTCTGGTTCATTACCACCATATGTGATAGCCAAAGGCGGAAATTAGATTTCAAGGCTTTATTATGGCCTTCAGATAAGCACTTGGCGACGCGCCAATAACGAGGTGCTTTGAGTGAGCTTAGAGCTCCTGATTTGTTGAGAACCAGTTCCAGCTGAAGATTTTTTCTCTTCACTGCAATGGAACTTTTCGGTTCTTCACCTCCGGCAATATCTCAGCGCTATGCTCCTGAGATGACAGATTTGCCGTTGGTACTTGTAAGGGCCTGGTTCAACCCTCCCTTTGAGCCGTGAACCGCTGTAGACAAAAATAATGCAACATATGTACCAATATATATATATATATATATATATATATATATATATATATCTATATATATATATATATATATATATATAATATATATATATCTCTCTCTAGGAAAATTGAAATCCCGTCTCAGAAAATAAAATACACCCCTCACCATCCCTTCTCATCCCACTACATTAACAAAATAGCCCGTTAGCAAAATACACAACTAAACTCGAGTATCTACACTTGTAAATTATCAGAATTAAATTCTCAATGAAATAAAATACATACATGTGCTCCCGTATATATATATATATATATATATATATATATATATATATATATATATATATATATATATATATATATATATATATATATATATATATATATATATATATATATATATATGTAACTTACAGAATTAAATTCTCAGTGGAAATAAAATACATACATGCGCTCCCGTATATATATTTGTAACTTACAGAATTAAATTGCGTTTGTCACAACTACCTTCTACATATTACTGAGCGCCGGTTTACCTTAGCGCTAAACCTTATGCCATGAACATCTCAAAAGCCTTGCCACACAATTAATAGCTCAAAAAGCCTGTAAAATCAGAATTTACCCAAAATCAGAGATACAGCTACTATTCACAGAAACTATATAGGCGCACTATGAGTATATTCTAGATAGCAATTGATGGCGCTGTCGTTTTATTTTAAAAGTTACTAAACTAACCGGCTAATATTCTATTAAGAAACTAAGTCTAAGTCCTACGCTAAATTAACTATGAACATACCAATATTCGAATTTCCCACTTTTAAGAGCAAACGAATTTGCCTAAGTTACACGGCTGGAATCTGGAGACCAAGAGAGGCCCGCTAAAGAATTTCTCTGATATTTATTCTTTTGAATAACCGCCAAAACCCCACGCCACGCTTTACTCTTAAACCAATAATAATTCGGCAAAATCTAAAATTATTCCGTGCTCATACTCTATAATTAGATTGTTCGCAACTCGTGAGTCAATGGTTACTCAGATCGCGCGCGTCTTCCTTTACGTCATATTAAATAACTTTACCTGTTGGCGTGAGCAGAATAACCGTTGATTCGCTGCAGCGCCCGGTTTGAATGTACATGGGTAGAGGTCACTACCCCATCCCCCGTTTAACCCAAGAATGACCGCAGTTATTTTAACAAAGCAAAATACGACTACTAGAACGAAATTACTACAGAGAAAAGCACTGGTGCAAAACTGTACTAAACTACAGTAATGGGAAAAAAAAACGCAATTAATTCTCTACAAAAAGAGACTAAACTCCCCTACTATTCATAGAGAAGAAACATGGGGTGGATAAGATAGAACTCCACCGTAATCCCCTCCTGAAAAAGAACGTTTATACTACAAGGAGAAGAAACATGGACCTGTTGAAAAAATAAATTACAGTACAGTATCACAGGATTATTAAAACATCAGCCACTAGAAATGGACTCTGACAAAACACAATGATATGTAGATTTTGCCAGTTACGTTCACTTCTATCCCATTACCTAAACCAGATGCAAGACAGAAATGAGAATACTGGGTGAGAGGTCACAGCAAGTGGATCTGAAAATACACAGAGAAAAGACAAAGATTATGAGAATGAATGCGGCAAATTTTATCCAGATTTCACTTGAAGAAACACTTCTACTAGATGTGGGCTCAATCAATCAAAGGATCTTTTTTTTTTTAAATATCAACCCTTAAGTTCCTTAAAGGATTCTATTGTTTCTTGCTTGCTTACAATGCTGTCTGTTCATAGAACTGAGTGGGTATGCTAACTATGCATTTTAGATGTTGAATATTATAACTCCAGTGACTTGAATTGGGCCATTACAGATGACATGGGCTTAATTGGTAGTCATAACTTTTATCTGTTGATTGTTAGTCTGTATAGTTCTGCAACAGGCATATGTGTCCATTCTTTTGTTGTCTATTCATTTTTTTCCATTTCTGCTCTGTCTTCTTTTGCCTGGTGCTGTGCCTCGAAGGAAAATCTTTGGTGATTTTGGATATGTGGTTATACCATGTTAACTTCCGTCTCTTAATTGTAGGGACGTGTTCATACGGTGCCATAGCAATTCGGTGTGTTTTTGTCTGTTCATTTGTTCTATGATCCATGGAGAATATTTTTAGGATCTTTCTGCAACATCCTCACCACAGATTTCTAATTTTAACAGCCTTCTTTACCTCTACCCATGAAGAAACGCGTCCTTTGGTGTCTTCATTTACTGTTCCTCGCCATGTTATTTTTGGCCACTTCACTCTAACTGTAAATAAACAACTCTGAAAAAAATTACAGTTTAAAAAAAAAGAGACAGAATGCTGCACTAATAGTAACTGAACAGTAAAAAAGTCTTCTTAATGATGTACTAATCAAGCAAGGCAGGAACTGATGCTGAAACTGTGAAATATCCAAGTGAAAATTCTGTGGATCAGTCAGAGTTAATATAAGAAGTTCTTGCCTTATGTGTTGTGTGTTGGCCCACCTAATGTATTTGTGAGTTTCTTGAAGGCATCTTCCATTCTGGATTAGAGAATTGACCATATTATTTAAGAAACAGCAAGCACCCTATAGCCACATTTGACTTATCTAGAGCTGTATGTTGTTGAATGAAGACCTTGTCAAAACATTCTTGAGATGATAGTGTCAATTAAAACAGAAATCTCTTGTATACCATTTTGTTTTTCACATCAGATACAGTAGCTTTCACTTCCTAGCTTATTTTTTCCCTTTTTGTTTTAAAAATACATTTTTCTGTTTCAGGAAAATAGTTGAACATGTTGACTTAATGACTTCCTCTGAGCAGATGGCAGAGTATATGACAGCTTTCAAGTAGGTTTGCTATTTTCAGTTTAGTTTGAGATATGTAGTTAAGAGTTTTAAGCAAGAGGTGACAGAAAAGTTACCACAGGTATAGCTGGCTTGTGGCAGCTAAGTATTCATAGCGACAATGCTTTTTGATCCTTCGATGTCTGCTCTTCTTATCATTGCAAAGCAGAATTCGCCAAGTGTTGGATTGTTCACCCAATAATAGGGAATGTGAGCTGGGCTTAGACCATCGGTAGTCAGGTTAGTTTTACCCTACTGATGACAAGATGTTGCTATGCTGCGTTATTCCTCTGGACTCACCAGCAGAGGCATGCTGCATGGGCAACAGCTTGACCTCTCTATCCAATCGCCCAACCTCGTGCCCATCGAGACATCATTTTGGGGGCGCGTTCCTATAGTCAGTAATGACTGAAAGGAGTACTACTTTTAAACATGCATCCACTAACTTAAAAGCAGACAGAATGGTAGACATACAGAAAGAATAAAAAGGAACAAATAAAGAATATATAAAATGGATGAAATACGGCAGACCAAAAAGATTACTGCAGTACATCAGACTTGATGTACAAGCTCTGTAGTAAGAGAAGGTCAGAGTGAGGCAGTCTAGGAAAGAGAAGAATAGCATACCTGTCAACCTCCTGAGACAAAAATCTGTACGCCGGACCAAAAAAAATCCTTACAAACACCCAAAAATCCTTACGCAAAAAATATATTAAAAAATTATACGCAATACAGTTTTAAAATGAGAAATGACATATACAAATCTATTAGCATTTGAATTATTGTGATATAAAACATGCTAATAGTCTCATGCTGTTCTTTACATATAAAAAACTTAGTGATCATGAGGTACACTATTCTTTCGATGTACAGTGTTTTGTATTATAATCAACACATGCACTTTTAGCACTTTGCAGAATTGCATTTGTGGGTTTAAAGTCTGCACAGATGTATCAATGTTAATCTTACACTGTAAAATAGAAGTGAGTGTATCCGCATTCATGGACCTCCTGCAGTCTGTGTGGATTTTTTTCATCATTGAAAATGATCTTTCGCAGTCAGCTTTTGTTTCTTTGAATAAGGCTCAGCCATCATTCAGTGGATGAAATATTTCAACTAATAATCTTTGTAGACGAAGAGAATGATTAAAATAAATACAACGAACAAAGCAAAAGGCTAACAGCAACAACAACAACAACAAAATAAACAAAATTATGAACAGAATATCAAATCTAGGAAGAAGAAATGTACCACCAAAAATTTACAAAATTATTATTTAAGAGTTGGTAGCCTAGACCAGTGATAACAGATTGCCACTTTATTAAAAAATAAAGCAGCGAATCTCGAGCGCTGGCATAAAGTAGGCCTACTCAACGCAAACAAACTTTTTTTTTCTAGTTATGTAGGGCCTACACAGAATATTATGACAATTTATCGGAAATATATTGAAGGGCAAGATATAGGCCTAACTGGAAAGATTAAGGCAGCGATTAAATTGCAACAAAGCAAAACAACAGCAATATTTAACCAAGTTATAAGTACTTAGCTTTTTTAAACAAAATGGCGTCGAAGTGTGGTGGCAAGCAAGCGTCGTCGTTGATAACAGGTAACTTTAAAAATACGTCATGTTACGCTGAAAACTGAAAGCGTTTGAGGCCGAATTCAAAGTGTTTGCCGAATTGTTGGGTATAAAAGGATTTGATTGGTTGCTGGGAGAGACCTCAGTTTAAAAACGAACGCCAAGATTTCCGGAATAAAAAATTTAAAAAATTGGTTAAAAAAAAACCTGGGCTAGAAAATATTTTCTGATTTAAAATGTAAAAAAACTTCGGTTGGAAAATATTTTTAGAATTAAAAAAAAAAACAAAAGAAAAAAAAAATTTGGGGGGGAGGTGGAGAAAAATCCGTACAACGAGTCTGTCCAGCCGTACACTGCTAAAAGTATCAAAATTCCATACATTGTACGAAAAATTTGTACAGGTTGACAGGTATGGAATGGTCAAGAACTGCAGCTGCAGTAAAGAACTTCAATAACTCGGAACACTGAAAAAGAAAAAAAATAATAAACTAACCAGTGAAAAAGGAAAGACTAATGAGCTTGGTGTTCTTACTTTAAAACAGCTGAGTTGATTCAGATGATTGATCCTTAATGGTTTTGTTTGTTTGTTTTTTCAGATCATTGATCATTAGTTGTTTTTTTTTCCACCTTTAATAAGTTACACTAAACAGACGACTCAAGAGTTACCCATCACACATCATTTAATTAAAAACTCACTTAGTATTAAAAGACAAAAATAAAAGTAACTTGCATCATTTTGGATAAATCAATAAATGGTTTAGCATGACCCTCACAATCCATTTTTATAATCTCAGATTTATATACCGTACTCTAAAGTGTGTTGTATTATTTGTTAATCATCAGTAGTTATTGATATTAATTTTTTTTAGATGCCTGTCTATCAGGCTGATTCAAACTAGAAATTGTGTACATCTGTCAAAAATATTTCTTTTTTGCAGAAACTCATTTTGGCCTAATGGTGTGTTAGCAGAGCCCCGCCCCCCTCGGGATGAGTCTACCAAAATGAGAACAAGGGTTTTGTGCAAAGCAAAAATGTTGGGTAGTGTACCAGGTAAACTTATGACACTGGAATGTTAACAGTTCCAACAGAGACCTTATGAAAAGTTATCCAATAAACTCATCAAAGTGACAAGTTACTAATTTAAATCCTGTAGATCAGTGTTTCTCAACCTTTTTGTGTTCACGGCACACTTTTCGATTTTCTAAAAATTTGTGGCACACCTGACTGTGCCTGAATAAAAAATTACAGTGATATATACTAAATTCTCTCAGAAGACGGCGAGTATCTGCCTGAATGGCAAGAGGACACCTGTCAGCGTACAGGGAAAATAGGATACTCACGTAAAATCAGTCTCAGGTTAAGCATACTAACCTGAGATTTCGGCATGAGTAATAGCGGCATACATAAAAATAATAAATATATATATATATATATATATATATACTAAATTAAATACACTAATTTGTGGGTACTTTAGAATAAAGAAAACTCTTAATTTGATTTTCTTTTAATTGTTTAAAAGAAATTTGAAGAATATCTATTTTTGTTCAAAGCAGTTAATAGCTCCAATTATTACTGAATGAATTCAAGCTGTAAGATCAGTTGTACATTACATGATCACTAAAAATATACTTCATGTAGTAAATGTACAAAATTTTTGAGGCACACTTTGATACGCGCCGCAGCACACTAGTGTGCCACGGCACACCGGTTGAGAAACACTGCTCTAGATTGACCATAGTGACTAGGTATGATATAAACGTGGGGTACTATTTGATGCCTATGTGTAACTTGATATGCTATTTTCATAATGTCCTCATCCTCATGTGAGATTAAAAAATAAGGGATTACTGAACTTGGTCGTAGAATGGTGCAGGTTTATCTACTTTACTACTACCAAACACATCAGCCATGTTACACAGTTTTGGTAAAGCTGAGATATGCCCTGAAGTCCTCAGTAAAGTACACAATTCTAATGAAGATTAGAGGAAGATTAACAGAAAGATGGTGGAAAAAATAATGACTGTAAAAGAGTAAAATGAAATACTGATTTTTTTTAAAATTGTGTTTACTGTATGCAGGCTTATGAATGCCAAGAAACATCATATTTGGAGGGGACAAAAAACTACTTAACCCTGTCAGCACCAGTATGACGTACGCCGTACGGCATAAATCTTCACAATTTTTGTCACTGTGCCGTACCACGTATGTCGTGGAAGTAGCGCGATACCTCGTTCCCATTCACCTATATGGCGTACGGCCTATTTTAAAAGCACCAGATCTCTTCTTTTTACAACCGTATCGGCAATTGCTGGGCATAATCGGATTCAGCATTAAAAAATCTGGCCACTAAGCTTGAAACGAACAAAATATTTTACTGCTAGCGAATACAGTAGAACTGATAAGTGATTTTACCAAAGCGAAAGTTCACAAACATGGACACTGCCGTACCGCCGAACCATAAACATCTTGTGGAAAAAGATGCATGAAAATTCTTGTTTGAGTTGAATTTATTCAACTTGATTGATTCTGACAACTCTTTTTACTGAGATTCTGGTAATCTTTACCTTTAGTGCCGTCGAGTATGTTTAATATATGTATTTTCATACCATTTAGAGTTAAGGTTGAGGTTAGGTTTAGGGTTACCCTAATTCTAATGCTGACTCAATACACATATTATACATACTCGACGGCACTAAATGTAAAGATTACCCAGATTCAGGGTCAGAGTTTGTGTAGTCTGGTTCAGAATATACTTTTAAAGGGTTTCCTTTTACGATAAACTGTTTACAGTCAAATTAAAAATATGACCCCTAAAATTACAATTATCCTGTCGTTCAGGGGAACGAACTAAGCTGAAAATGGTGTTGTCATTTGGAATGAAAAACCCGTCGTTGCGAAAGGGTTAAAAACAACATATTACCTTTTAAATACATTAAGAATAAAATACGGCAGATTCATTGAAACTAGTATAGAGTGGACATGGGGCCATTGAGTGGTGGTATGAGCAACTTTACCTGGTCTTTAACTCAGATAATAAGGTAGTTTTAGCTTCAGTCCCCTACACATAGTACTGAGCCCTGGTGGCTTAATTCTCCTGCCCCCACCTCCTCTTAATGGCATTAGATAGGTTCAGTCTCTAAGAGTGTATACAGAAATGAGTTTTATCATTCACTTTGACAACAACAATACTGGCACAGAATTTATCATCTTTAAGGTGACAAAACTAGCACAAGATGTAAATCAGAACTACGGTTATGTAATTATGTGCCATATGCAACCATCATAAACTGGTTAGCAGCTGCTTTAATTAGCTTTTTAAATTTCAGGTCATCTTAAAGACATGTTACACTGTCAAAAATTTACATTTGCCATTACAGATGAAGTTCGTACCCTGATGGGCACAGATGCTGTACGCAAGGGAGTAGCACGAGTCTTCCAGATGTTCCAATATAAGACCCTGAATAAACGTATTCTGTATGTGATACTGGAGGGTGTGCTGGTAACACTTTTCCCTGATAACAAATTCCAGACTCTATTCCATAAACTTCACTCTAGATCTACTCGAGTGGAGAAAGTGCAGAAGCAACAGATATCAACAATTCCAAATGATTCTCAGCAAAAGAACAGAACCCTGAAGAAGTGACACAAAGACATATGTTTTGCTGCCATATTTAAGAGAGATCAGTGTATTTTACTTAGACTTGCTGGGTCTGTTTTATTTGTGATCAGGTGAAGAAATTCTTGATTGTGAGCATTGTAAATTTGGTCACGCATTCATTTAGCAGAATACCAGTCAGTGATGAATTTGAAATTATGTGTGATATTGCTATTTGAACATTCCCATTTTCTAGTTCCTTGTTAGCAAATTTTCATCTTCAACATTCAAAATACTCCAACTTGCCTACATTCTTTTGTCTTCCCCATCATTGAGGTTATAATTTTTCTTGCTGAACATTAAGTGATCATCATTAGCACTTTTCAAGAACCAGATAAGTGCCAGTGGAACAAATGATAAGAAGAAGATGCTTGTGATGGATAGGACACACACTAAGGAAACCTATTAATAGCATTACAAGGTTATCCTTATTCTTGAATCCCCAGGGTAAGAGGTAGATGAAGAACAAAGAACACATGGAGAAGAGAACTGGAGCAGACATGAAGGGGGTGAAGAACACATAGAAAGACATTGAGCTGATGGCACGTGACAGAACAACTTGGCATAAGTTTGTTGAAGGCCTATGCTCCTTGGGGAGCTGAAAGGTAATGATGATAATGAATAACAGTTTGAACACTGTTATTTTGTTAGCCAGTTATAAAATTGTTTTCTTAGCTAGCACTTTGTTAACAGTCTTCCAAACAACACACAAAGGTAGTTATCAGGCACTCAGTGAGAAATAAAGAAGTAGAAGACCAGACAACAGAAAAACAACAGAAGTGATAGGCTTACCGGGATCGAACTAGGACCTTCCGAACGGCACCCAACCGCCCAGCCACGGTAGCGAATCGCCACTGTCCACTCTGCCAGCTCCGCATTACTTAAATAATGCTTCACTGACAGAGGTCTAGCGTGAACACCCCGTGACCCAGATATGTACCATAGGACGACCCAGACAAATTATAGACGCAATCACTTCTGCAGTTCCACTATACAACAGTGTAGGCCAGATTACACATGACAAAGGCCTTAACACTGTGTCCAGCAAATGATAGAAGAATGAGAATAAGTAAAGTATAGACTGTAGGTGTTTATAAAATACCAAGAAACCTATCACTTCTGTTGTTTTTCTGTTGTCTGGTCTTCTACTTCTTTATTTCTCACTGAGTGCCTGATAACTACCTTTGTGTGTTGTTTGTTTATTTATTTAATGTTTACAGGCCTCGGGTTTCCCCTCCTTATATGTTTAACAGTCTTCCATCGTACTGTTATTTTGTTAGCTAGCACTTTGTTAACAGCCTTCCATCGTACTGTTATTTTGTTAGCCAGTTATAAAATTGTTTTCTTAGCTAGCACTTTGTTAACAGCCTTCCATTGTACTGTTATTTTGTTAGCCAGTTATAAAATTGTTTTCTTAGCTAGCACTTTGTTAACAGCCTTCCATCATACTGTTATTTTGTTAGCCAGTTATAAAATTGTTTTCTTAGCTAGCACTTTGTTAACAGCCTTCCATCATACTGTTATTTTGTTAGCCAGTTATAAAATTGTTTTCTTAGCTAGCACTTTGTTAACAGCCTTCCATCATACTGTTCGTTCCTGGTTTTTAGTTTTTCTGTTTTAGTGTCATGAGTCTTCTCCCCTACCTTTTTTTTTTTTTACAGATAATTAGTTTCACTATCATATGTGGCAACTGAGCAGTGATTGTCATTTTTGGCTTTCTTTATAAACTTCCAATGTAATGATGTGACCGGGCAGATAGTCCTGGAGTGGGATTGTGAAAAACACAACACAAATGATCTCAACAACGCTGGTTTACAGTTCCGTGAATATATTCACCAAACAATCAAGTCTTAAGTATCGTTCACTGAACAGCCACATCTTAGCCTTACAGTAATATATACAATAACCACAAATTAACCTCTCAATAAATCACATCTTTGCCTGTCATAAAATTAACGAGTGATACAACGTAAAAATATCTCCAAAGGATAAAATGTAAGGATAAAAACCAATGCGTAAGCTGCTGGAATACATGATCGCCCGCGCCGCGGGTCATCAGGTGTTAGACTTGAAGGCAAAACGGAACGAGGATCAAAAGACAAAAATCTGACTGAACGCGTACTTGAACTAGCGAGGTTAATGGACGCAAATTGGTGGGGCAAGGAGGAAAAGTCACGTTCCCCCCCCCCCCCCCCCCCCCCCCCGCCCCCACCCCACCCCCCCCCCCCCCCCCCCCCCCCCCCCCCCCACCACCCCCCCCCCCCCTCCCCCCCCCCCCCCCCCCCCCCGCCCCCCCCTCCCCCCCTCCCCCCCCCCCCCCCCCTACCACACCCCCCCCCCCACCCACCCCCCCCCCCCCCCCACCATCCCCCCCCCCCGCCTTCGCCCCCCCCCCCTCCCCCTCCCCCCCCTTCCCCCCCCCCCCCCCCCCCCCCCCCCCCAACCCCCACCCCCAACCCCCCCCCCCCCCCCCCCCCCCCCCCCCCCCCCCCCCCCCCCCCCCCCCCCCCCCCCCCCCCCCCCCCCCCCCCCCCCCCCCCCCCCCCCCCCCCCCCCCCCCATAAAGTAAGGAATTCGACAGAAGGGACCTTGGATATGATACGCCACAGTCATTTATTGGACGCTTTTGCGATACCAAGCCTTTGATTTGAATTCAGCGGCTAAACGCAGATGCTTGAAATATTACAAAATTTAAAAAGTAACTTTTTCTTAATATTAATGTTAGGAATATAAAAATTAGCTGGCTGGATGGCCCATTCTGAGCAGTGAAATAATATGTTTTTAATTTTACAGACGGATAGATAATAATGAAAATAATGACAAAAGACAGTGTTGTTCACAACAGCGAAAGACTGCATTGAATCAAAAGTGTCGCTATTTGCACAAAAAATCGCGACCTCGAGACGCAGGTGTTCAAATCTACTTAGCATGGAAGAGAAGGGATATTGGTGGAAGCTGTGTCTAAAAATAACTTTTAACGACAAAATTTTGGAGGGGAGAGAAAGGTTGGTTCAAAAATCAAGTACGTTTTTGTGAAAACGCAAGTAGAGACGGACAGACTAACAGATAAAAATCCATACTTGACTGAAGCATGACTGAAATGACTTTAGTGTAGGAAATTTGAATTAAAAAAAAACCAAGGCATTGATTGGCCACAGACAATCATATTATCCGCGCTCAGACGAGCTTTTTTGCCATTCCTCAATAGTTGTCCAGTGATAGACACAGTAAATTTCAAGTGTGGTGATTTCCAAATGAAATAAATTGAAATAAGTTCAGGGACGCCATACTATAGCCAGCAGCTCAGCTGAGTTTTGCTAGCATTTCTGTGTTCTTTATTCATAATCTGGTAAGATTGAAATTATTTCTTTGTATATTTTGAATATTGTTTAATGTTCGAGTGATTTGATACTGCCATATCGAAATCTAGCCTTACAAACAAGTAAGGATTCGCTCTGGACCCCCCGCCCTAGTTCAGGGTCTAGGGACAAACAATATATAAACTACAGCAAGGTTTAGGAAGGGGTGATCAAGTGTTGAGAACAGTGAATCATATCACCTATCCTATTCTATGGCAGTGAGATAATGCACCTATTTCAGAATCTGTAGACTGGGGAAACTTACCCTATGCGAAACCAACTAGGTAAGATGTGCTGTCTGGTCAGAGAGAACTGACCCTGTTTATGTGGTGTTATTGTAATTTGTTATGTGTAGAAGTGGCTTATTAGGTAAGGTTCTGAGCAAAAACCAATACTTTATTTCAGAGCTGTGAGTTCGATCTTGACACTAAGGTGGTGTCAAATGCTGATTAATAATTGAAGTGAGGACCCGTGCAGGGTACATTTCGACAGAACATCTGTGTATTGCTCAAGCACGGAGAGGTGGGGCCATCAGATTCCAGCACCAGAACAAATCTGGCAAAGTTAAGTAGGCTAGCTGGCCTGCTGAACTTACACCAACTTCATAAAACTAGCACCCAAGAGAATTTACTACTAAAGCATCCCATTTCCTTCCATCATTAATGGACAATGCTGTGTAGGCATAAACAGGGAGGGATGAAGCCACCCCAACAGCACATCCATTCATAGTTTTCCTAGAAAAATTAACATTACGAACAGTAATACTATAATTAATCTTGAAGATTGCATATGTAAACATCTTTCATTTAACATGCCATTTATTCATGCCATTCATTCATAAATTTCAAAATCTTTGCATAAGTTCTGGCCAAAATAAAACCTTGGTTCAGAACAAATAAATTTAAAAAAAAGATTTTCTATTCTAAATTTAACCAGCTGAATTTAGTTCATTGTGTTATAAATTTTATTGATAGTATTAGACTTAATTAATATCTGTGGGTGTGTGTATATGTCCATACAACACATTGCATTCAGTACCCTAGATTTTAACGTAGCCACATTCATTAGTAAAAAAAAGATATGTGTGAGGTCATAAAGTGGTAGCACGAAAGGGCCTTCTGTATATTCACAGTTACAATTATCTCAGGAGCCTTCACAGCTGACCTCACGCATCACACTAGGTGATAACACCACCATACAATACCATCAAAATCCACTACATTGCCTTACAATAAAAATTATATCTTTGCCTCTGAGTAAATCATACCAAAAAAACTGCCTCAAATAGCACCACTAGACAGGCCCAAGTCACATCCCTGACTCCTCTTGAGCCACACAACCACACGGCTTGAAATTGCCAACTCCCCACATCTAGGTAATTCACAGTTACTCAGACTGTTTACAACCAAACGTTTCCTATGGGCTCACGTAAAAGATCTCTACAAACTCGCCAAGCCTGAACAGAAATCGGACACGCTACATGCACATGAATTTAATAGAACTCTCATGTCAACAACCTAAGTGGCACTCGACCAAAACCGCCACTCCATCATTCACCCACATAAATCTGTTCTGCGACACCCAACATTGATGAATCAGTTCAACATATAACTCACTTTGACTGTTGCCTGCACTCTTTACACATCCAAGTATTGTACATCCATTCAATTTACAAGTAAAAAGTAGGTTACTTGTCAACTCAGTCAATCAATACCCTTTAGCTCTGAGCTTCAAATCAACTTTCTATAGAAGGAAGCATGTTTCCACATAAAAGAATACACTAAACAACATGGATATCACCAGACCATCCAAGTTTCATGCATCTGTTCCATTTACAAGTAAAAAGTAGGTTACTTGTAACTGCAACTAATAGCTCTTGAAACCACTGGTCTGGTGTGCAGATTCATTTGTTCATTCGTCAATACATGTCACTGAGCTGTGGTTAGGTAAAGGATGGATCCCATTACATGCTCATTGAGGCATATTGGGAATATGGTGCTAGGCCCATATTTTCTTGACCACAGGCACACTAGGTGTGATGTGGTGTGGTCAGCATCACGCCAGCCACCTTAACCTTCCCAGAGTTGCTCTGGTACCCAATTCATGAGGCTGGGTTGATCCCGGAGCCATTTGGGGTCTAAAAAGTCCCACCTTAACTGGGGGGATTGAACCATAGACCACAGAGCTAGGAAGCCAGTGCACTAACAACTATACTACCACGGCTCCCAAGCTGTGGTTAGACATTCTAAAACACTAGAGAAGAGAGAAAAAATAAATAAAAGCAAATAGGGTAAGACATGAAAGGGATAGGAAAATAACAGCTAATTGTCGTGAGAAATTCTAATCCACATATATAAATTAAAAAGTAAATGTAAAGCCTAACGAATTAATTCAATAAAAGGAAAGAAGACTGGTAAAGAACAGTGCCGTCACTATAGCGTATGCCTGTGTTATAGGACATCAGGCTAGTTACACAAGAAAATCCCTTTCTATGCTCCGTCTGCATAAAAATACACGTGGTTATACAAATACAACTAGTACTGTGTTTCTTAGAAAACCTTGAGATACGCAAGCTGCTTAATGACCTATTTACACAAATACTAGCATTAATGAATTATATACACTACGTTAACCTAAAAAGGACAGACGGACTTAGGATAGAGAGAGAGAGATAAATGTACGGAGGAACGCATGCAACACTAACATGCTGTCTCGCGAGATAAAATTAATGCCACCCCCAAGCGAAAGGCATGAAGGCTTGATTTTTTTTCAAATAAACAGTGACAAAAAACACTACCAATACACGGTTAGGTTTTGAAAACATGTTTAATGCTTATTAGGAAACATGACATTCTACCGTTTTACGTCTGAAATCCTGACATTATACTGACAGAACAGTCGAAAAGGCAGGACAGGTGGCGGTTCTAAACATAAAAAATAAAAAAACAAATACACGACTATCCTAGAAAATACATATTTTGAACGTAGCCACTTAGCTCCCTTAAAACTTATATATTTGGGTGCCTTAGGACTTGCTGACAAAGAATATGTTAGGTGTTAAGCAATTAGTCTAATAATTAACAAATTATAGCCATAATACTATAGTGAGGTTGTCAGACAACACAGGATCATTTTTGCTCATAATGGCGTGTTTGGACACTGCTTTAGAAAAAAATGAGGCCACCACGGTAAATCCGATTTGATTGGCTAGAATAATATGTAAGGCTAAACATGATTAGTCGATTGCAAATACTATTTTTGGTTGTTAATAGAAACGATAGAAAGAGTACATTTTTTTCAAATGCTTTTGTAAACATGGTCCCATTGGTTAGACCATTTGATATAGTCAATTAGGAGCGTCAGTTCAGGGCCACTTTTTTGAAAATCCAATTTGTAATAGCAAGTGCGTTGAGATCCAGCTCATATTTTTATAAATAAAAGCCTGGGACAGAGGCAGATCGGAATTGTGCCATAATTCATCGCCAGTCAACGTATTTGTTTATTATTTCCATGAATTGTGGGACCGTGTTACTAAACTATTAAAGCAGCACCTGGTCTGAGTTTTGCTGAATCCAGAGGCTGATAGCATACTCCTTGGTAAAGATAGCGACCAGTGTTGTTTCTCAAGAATACGGTGAAGCAAGCGAGCAGAGGAGACTGTTTCCTGCCGCCCTCACAGAAGATAAGATTCGTTGGCCAGAGCAGCTCAATCTTATGTACCCCCCCTCTAAAAGTGACAGTATATTAAATAAAGAGGGACAAGTAATTGTTTCCAAGGACAGGAACTGTGAACTTTTCCAATACTATTTCCACCAGAAACAGACACCTGAAGTCATGATGATAAACAACCACCTAGCTTGAAAAATCCAGTATTACCTCATAGTACTACAGCACAACTTACACACATATTGTGATAATAATAATATGTCAATACAAAGATCATATCAACTTGTAATAATTCCTGGTTCACTAGTGTACATTACAACTTGACTTATTAAGTAATTACATTTGAAAGAGTTGTGGATTAAAATAAATTGTTTATCTGTCTGTTGGTTGTTGTGAACATACACTTCATCACTTTCATAACCCTAGACATTCAACGTAGTCATCACAATATTCCAGAATAATTCTGACTGAGGTCTAAATGTGGTAGCAAGTAAGGTTATCTGTAATACACCACACTTATTAGATACAGATACCTTCACAGCTGATCTCAGCCAGTACAAAGATTAAAAAGGTATTCTTGGGTGGAAAAATAAGGTTGAGCTCTCAGTGCTTGTGGTTGTCCTTAGTTAATTAGACATAGATAAAATTGTTTGGTTAAATATTTTATACATTTACCTGTTAGAAAATGGCGGACCTGGCCAAATTTCGATCTGCTGCTGTGCAGACTGCTAAAGAGTTAGGAATGGACGGGCAAGTTATGATTGCTTATGTCACTACTGAATGTGACAAATATATTGAACGTGAAGAAAGAAAATTTGAAGCCGAAAGAAAATTAGAATCGGAAAGATTAGAAAAAGAAGCTGAAAGAAAGTTAGAGGCTGAAAAAGAAATTAAGAGGTTGCAGATTGAGGCTGCCGAAAGGGAGGCAGAAAGAGAAGAAAAGAGATTGGCTGCTGAAAGGGAAGACAAGCGATTGACTGCAGAAAGGGAAGCAGAACAGGAGGAGAAGAGATTACAAAGGTTACGACTAAGGGAGTTGGAATTTCAAGGCCATGCTCCTGAAAATGGTGCCAGTCCCTTTACCTCCTATGCTACTGCTAGTCAGGGAGCCTCAACCTCAGCTATGAACTTTCATTTAGATCATTTTGTTGAGAAAGACGATGATATCGAGAGCTATCTAAATAGATATGAACTATTAGCTACCACGTATGGGTTAGAGAGAGAAAGGTGGAGCTTAAAGTTATCTCAAGGGCTTCGTGGTGCAGCTTATGAAGTTTTTGCCAAAATGAGCAGAGATGATCAAGAAAATTATGACATGCTAAAGCAGGCTCTTTTGTTAAGATATGAAAAGAATGGAGAATTCTATAGAAAAAAATTTAGGAATGCTAAACTACTGTCAGGTTAAACCTATCACCAGTTCTCTGCACGGTTAGAGACATACTTGGAGAAATGGACTTCTCTGGGGAAAACCCAAGATCTTAAGGAAATGATCCTTATAGAACAATTAAGAGAGTCCATGGCTCCAGCCAGACCTGAGAAAGTTTCTCATGGAACAAGGTGCAGAGAGACTGGGTGAGTTACTGAATGTTGCTGAAAGATATCAAGCAGCTCAGGCAGAGGTATCAGGTAATAAAAAGAAACAGGTAGATAATTTTAAGGCACCACAGAACTTTAACAAATTTGATCCTAGAGATCAGAACAAAGGTAAGCACCAGTTTGATAGGCCACGGTATGACAATAAAAATAAAACCCCACAATTCGATGAAAGGAAATATGATGAAAGAAAATCTTTCAACCAAAAAAGGAGGTGGTGTAAGAATTGTCGGATGAACAATCATGATACTGACCGTTGCAGAAGGAACCCTATAGAAATGGCCACCCTTCAGGTCAGGTCGACCTCAAGAAAGGAGGAGGATATTATGTTAAATACCACTCCAGAAGAGATGAGGAAGGCGCAGGCTGGGGATAAGACCCTCAAGCCTTGTTATAAGAAGTTGTCCAATTGTCACACACCTCCAGGAAAAGGAGACTTCTATATGAAGAACAAACTAATATACCGGAAGACTGGAACTAGATCCAAAGGTCAGGGACAACTGGTACTTCCTAAAAGGTATAGGACAGACTTAATAAGGAGCTTACATGTGAAACAAGATGGGGACCATGAGAAAATAGGTACCATCATTCAAAAGGTAGCTCAGAATTATTATTGGCCCAAGGCAAGGTGGGACATTGAAAATTTTGTAGAGAGGTGTAGCATAGCACATGAGGGAACACTCACAAGTGGGAACATTGATCAGGACCTGTACACGCCACGGGGCAAACGTAGGCCTGGCACTGAAAAGAAAAATAAATTTAATAAAGTGGACCGAGTGGAATGGGAAGCCCCTTTTCACGGACAATCTTCAATTGACTGTTTTACAATGGCCACGATGCAGCGAGTGCAAAAAGATGTCTTACCCCAGGATAAGCTGTTTTACAATGGCCACGGGACCCCAAGATGCAGCAATAGTGAATGCAGTCAGCGACTCATAGCTTGACTGCCTGCGTCAGGACCAGCGAACCAGAGCTGGTCAAGACCGTGCTCCACCTCCACGTGGTGGTCCTGGAAACAGTCTGCAGCAGTGCAGGCTGGCTGAGCAAGCATGGATCGAAATGGGAAGGCAAACCCGGTCCTTAAAAAATGCCGTGCAGAAGTCGGATGTGTCGACCGAAAGGTGCAGATATCACAGCTTAGGCGCAAACAGACACAACGCAACCACCGTCCTTTTCAGGACGAACGAAGAAGAAGAAGAAGAACAATGGCCACGATGCAGCGAGTGCAAAAAGATGTCTTACCCCAGGATAAGCCGAAAATCCCTCAATCGGACTTATGTAAACTGGAGGAAGAAGATGTAGAGAGGAAATCTCTCATCAAGAATTTTAAGTGGGGAGAAAGCCCCAAGAGAAAAATTGGTAGCGGTCGATTTGTGCATGATAATTCTGGGAAGAAAAGTCATCACAACAGAGCTTTGAGTGCAAAGGACCTGACATGTGCCAGGAAAAATAAGTTTCCGAATTTAAAAGTCCATATGTAACTCTGTTAAGAACGTGGACTGATGACAAGGCAGAGGAAAATATTACATCCTCATACCAATATGTGAATGAGCTGACCACTCGTTTAAAAACTGGCTGGAAACTTGCCAATGAAAATTTGAGACAAGCCAGGAAAAAACATGCTGCCTATTACAACAGGAAAGCTAAAGACAGACATTTGGCTGTGGGAGAGAAGGTACTGCTTCTTCTACCCGGTAGTCAGAATAAATTACAAATTGGATGGCAAGGTCCATATACAGTTCTAGAGAAGGTATCTAGAACAAATTATAAGATAGATAAGAAGGGGAAAGAAAAAATCTATCATGTGAATCTCCTGAAGAAATATTTGGAAAGAGAACATCAGGAAGAGACACACTTGTTGACCTTGTCCATTGCAATGGAGATGAAAAAGGAACCACTTTCATCATTTGAATATCCATTACATCCCTGTGAGACAGCGGCACAGGTGAAAATCAGTACACATTTAACGAAAAATCAGAAGGAGAGAGTGCAACAGGTTCTAGATGATCATACAGAGGTGTTAACGGACTGACCGGGGCATACAAACTTATTGCAATATGATATGAAACTGATAGACCCCACACCTGTCTGTATGAAACCCTATTCGATTCCTTTTGCTAAGGAGAAAGCCTTGAAGGAAGAGATAGACTATTTGTTGAAGGAGGGAATAATTTCACACAGTGAATCTTCGTATAGTTCCAGTGTGGTACTCTTAAGGAAACCCTCTGGAGAACATAGACTCTGTATAGACTACAGGAGACTGAATGCTATCACAGAAGGTCAGGTGGATCCATTGCCGGATACAAATCAGTTGTTTGCCAGGCTAAATAAAGCTAAATATTTCTCAAAAGTGGATCTGAGTAAAGGATACTATCAGATTCCAGTAAAGCCTGAGGTTAGACCATACCTATCTTTTAGTACCTCAGAGGGACACTATGAGTTTAACAGATTGCCATTTGGATTGAAGAATGCGCCTAGTGTCTTCTCTAGAATGATGAGAAAATTGTTGGATCCTCTGAATAACCCATGCATCACAAATTTCATGGATGATATCCTTATAGCAACAGAAACATTTGAGGAACACATTGACTCTCTGAACATGCTGTTTAATCGACTTAGAGAAGCGAATTTGACAGCCCGACCAACCAAATGTTGCGTTGGATGTAAAGAATTAGAATTCTTGGGACACACAGTCCATCAGGGAAACATGACCCCTGACCCCAAGAATTTAGAGAAACTAAAGAAAGCTCCGAGGCCACAAACAAAGAAAGACGTGAGATCCTTTGTCTCATTATGTGGTTTCTACCAAAAGTATATCAAGAACTTTAATTCCATATGTGCACCGTTAACTGATTTGACATGCAAAGGAAATCCAGATCGAATTACATGGACAGCACAATGTGAATTGGCATACCAGGAATTGAAGGAAAAGCTCACAAGCAAACCTATTTTGAAATTACCTGACTTAAGTCAAGAATTCGTTGTAAGAACGGATGCCAGTAATATCGGGTTAGGTGCGACCCTGTTACAGAAATCAGATGCACTGGATGGGGAATTAACCCCAGTGGCATATGCTAGCAGAAAATTGAATAAAGCTGAAACCAATTACTCAACTAGCGAAAAAGAATGTCTTGCTGTAATATGGGCAATCAAGAAATTCAATATTTATCTGTATGGGAAGGCATTCAAGTTGCAAACGGATCACAAACCATTGTCGTTTCTAGCGCAGGCTAGGCATGAAAATTTGAGGTTACTCAGATGGTCCTTACTTTTGCAGCCATTCCAGTTTAGCACAGAGTATATTTATGGAAAAACTAATCTGGGAGCGGATTTTCTAAGCCGTCATCCGTGTGATGAGAATCACCGTAAGCCCCAGGAATAATAATAAATTTCTCTATGTGTATATAGAATTATAGACTGACATATAACGTCTGTTTTAAGTGGGGAGAATTTGTCGTGAGAAATTCTAATCCACATACATAAATTAAAAAGTAAATGTAAAGCCTAACGAATTAATTCAATAAAAGGAAAGAAGACTGGTAAAGAACAGTGCCGTCACTATAGCGTACGCCTGTGTTATAGGATGTCAGGCTAGTTACACAAGAAAATCCCTTTCTATGCTCCGTCTGCATAAAAATACACGCGGTTATACAAATACAACTAGTACTGTGTTTCTTAGAAAACCTTGAGATACGCAAGCTGCTTAATGACCTAGATACACAAATACTAGCATTAATGAATTATATACACTACGTTAACCTAAAAAGGACAGACGGACTTAGGATAGAGAGAGAGAGAGAGAAATGTACGGAGGAACGCATGCAACACTAACACGCTGTCTCGCGAGATAAAATTAATGCCACCCCCAAGCGAAAGGCATGAAGGCTTGATTTTTTTTCAAATAAACAGTGACAAAAAACACTACCAATACACGGTTAGGTTTTGAAAACATGTTTAATGCTTATTAGGAAACATGACATTCTACTGTTTTACGTCTGAAATCCTGACATTATACTGACAGAACAGTCGAAAAGGCAGGACAGGTGGCGGTTCTAAACATAAAAAATAAAAAAACAAATACACGACTATCCTAGAAAATACATATTTTGAACGTAGCCACTTAGCTCCCTTAAAACTTATATATTTGGGTGCCTTAGGACTTGCTGACAAAGAATATGTTAGGTGTTAAGCAATTAGTCTAATAATTAACAAATTATAGCCATAATACTATAGTGAGGTTGTCAGACAACACAGGATCATTTTTGCTCATAATGGCGTGTTTGGACACTGCTTTAGAAAAAAATGAGGCCACCACGTTAAATCCGATTTGATTGGCTAGAATAATATGTAAGGCTAAACATGATTAGTCGATTGCAAATACTATTTTTGGTTGTTAATAGAAACGATAGAAAGAGTACATTTTTTTCAAATGCTTTTGTAAACATGGTCCCATTGGTTAGACCATTTGATATAGTCAATTAGGAGCGTCAGTTCAGGGCCACTTTTTTGAAAATCCAATTTGTAATAGCAAGTGCGTTGAGATCCAGCTCATATTTTTATAAATAAAAGCCTGGGACAGAGGCAGATCGGAATTGTGCCATAATTCATCGCCAGTCAACGTATTTGTTTATTATTTCCATGAATTGTGGGACCGTGTTACTAAACTATTAAAGCAGCACCTGGTCTGAGTTTTGCTGAATCCAGAGGCTGATAGCATACTCCTTGGTAAAGATAGCGACCAGTGTTGTTTCTCAAGAATACGGTGAAGCAAGCGAGCAGAGGAGACTGTTTCCTGCCGCCCTCACAGAAGATAAGATTCGTTGGCCAGAGCAGCTCAATCTTATGTACCCCCCCTCTAAAAGTGATAGTATATTAAATAAAGAGGGACAAGTAATTGTTTCCAAGGACAGGAACTGTGAACTTTTCTAATACTATTTCCACCAGAAACAGACACCTGAAGTCATGATGATAAACAACCACCTAGCTTGAAAAATCCAGTATTACCTCATAGTACTACATCACAACTTACACACATATTGTGATAATAATAATATATGTCAATACAAAGATCATATCTATAAATAGTGTACATACAACTTGTAATTACATTTGATTGTGATTCCTGGTTCACTTTGTAGTTGAATCAGGAGATCTATTATTGAAAGAAATTAATACATATTTTTAAAGTTAAAACTTGACTTATTAAGATAGTCTTATAGAGTGTTCTATGTGTGCGAGTGTCACAGTGTTGTAAAGAGTTGTGGATTAAAATAAATTGTTTATCTGTCTGTTGGTTGTTGTGAACATACACTTCATCACTTTCATAACCCTAGACATTCAACGTAGTCATCACAATATTCCAGAATAATTCTGACTGAGGTCTAAATGTGGTAGCAAAGTAAGGTTATCTGTAATACTCCACACTTATTAGATACAGATACCTTCACAGCTGATCTCAGCCAGTACACTAAGTCCCCTATAATATTTATATCATCCCACTTTACCACACTAATCAACCAGAAATTTAATCTGTAAAATTGATTTCAATACTATTTTCCATTTTTTGTTTTAAAATGGACAGGAAAACAGGCAGCACCGTATGAGAATTTAAAGCAATGCTTAAAACAGAATATTAGGGGTAACAAGGGAATAAACATAGAAATCCAGTAACAAATAGTTTACATACTTCTTTGTTCAGCTTAAAGATAATGTATTTAGAGCTGAAGTGCAATATGTTTGAATGATGCACGGTGAAGAACAGAATTCATTGATTACACCAAAGCTTTCGATTGTGTACAACATCAGCAGTTATGGGCTATTATGAAAAATATGGGATTTCCAAACCACCTTATACAACTCATCGCACTGCTGTACCAAGAACAACAGGCAGCCGTAAGAATAGAGGGGGAAACATCAGAATGGTTTGAAGTACAGAAAGGAGTAAGACAAGGCTGTACCCTTTCCCCTTACCTGTTTAACATTTATGCCGAGAATATCATGAGAAATGTAAGAGATGACCAAGAACACAGAGAGTTTGACTCATTTAACATCTGCGGGTACCAGATCCCGGAAATCAGATATGCTGACGACACAGTCCTCCTATTGACCAACCCAGAAGGACTTGAACAATTACTTCTGTCCACAAAAAAACACAGCGAGGCCCAGAATCTATACCTAAACACCAAGAAGACCAAAGTATTGACAACAGACAAAGTAAAGACCAAACCAAAAATTGAAATTGATAACGAAGAACTGGAAAGTGTTAATGAATTAGAATACTTAGGATCAATCATCAACAGCTCTGGCGACTGTGCAGTAGAAATTAAAAGAAGACTTGCAATTGCTTCACATAAACTAATACAGATGAAAAACCTATGGCAAGGCACAAGCAAAGAAACAAAGTTACAACTGATCAGAGCATGTATATTCCCAGTGGCAACATACGGCTGCGAGACTTGGACACTCAATAAAACAGTTGCAAAAAAGATTACATCATTCGAAATGAAATGCTACAGAAGGATGTTGAGAATACCCTGGACAGAAAAAAAGACCAACAGAGAAGTACTGCACTCACTAAACGTACAGGAACATTGGCTCCTAAATACCATCGCAATAAGGAAGCTGAAATTTTTCGGTCATATAAAAAGACATAATAGCCTGGAAAAAACAGTGATGGAAGGCATGGTCCCTGGAAAAAGGGGAAGGGGTCGACCTAGACGACGGTGGACCCAGGACATCACAGAGAGTCTGGACTTGTCTTTGGCTGATGCAGGTCGACTTGCCCAGAATCGTGATGCGTTCAGAGCAGCTGTAATGGAGACAACGTTCTGGAAAGAATACGTCACATGATGATGATGATGAAGAACAGAAATATGCTTTAACAGCTTTTAAACTTCACCGTTCTTTCTTGTTGATATTTACAGTAAATCTGGATGTTAACTGCATTACTCGGGTTTTTAAATTTTGCTGCATTGTGAATATACATTGCCTTTTAAATTATTACATCTGGTCACGCTGTGAATAATAATTTCACCACAAACTTGGTTACACATACCACTTTGTGGATGTTAATTTCATGTTGACTAAAGTGGTTATGTGTATGTGGTGAATGTACACACTTAATTAACTTAAATCTAACTTATTTATATGTGCCAATCATCTGAAGCCATTAAATATGGCCAGACTATGGATATTAATGTCTACAAGACATTACATATGGCTTGGCTGTGGATGTTATCATCACCATGTCATTAATATGTAGCCACGTAGGTACTGATTGTTTTTAGCCATTACTTGTCGCCACACTCAGGACTTTCAGTTTCCTGAGGCACCTTCCAAGGTATAATATGAAGTAAAATTGTCATCATGAAATTTGTGGATTTATTTTACTGCTTCATATTTATTAAACACTGCATTCTATTTATAATCTTTGTTTATTTGTGTTTTTTTTTTTCAAAACAAATAAGGGCATGTAGAAATGTTTAGCGATTTCTTGTTCACCAGGAATCCAACTTCTTTTTTTATATTACTTGACAACATCATTGTTGCAACAGTGTGACATAACATACTGGTATTATGTAAACACTTTCTCACTTTTGCTAAACAGTGATCATTTTCATTATTTCTTGTCTCCCTTCACCCATCTTACCAGGCGAATTCCAGAACAAGGACTGCCTTGTAATGCTATCAGCAGGTTTCCTTAATGTATGTCCTATCTACATCATCATCTTCTCACCTTTTGTTCCAATGGCACTTATCTGGTTCTGGTCATCAGTTTCATATTAGTAATTTTGTCATACCACTTCAATTTTTCTATTCTACGCAGATACCCATTTATGAAAATCTGTAGCTTTTTGGTTGTTTTTCTTGTTCTCCATGTTTCAGGGCCATCCAGTAGGACTAACTTGACATACGAAATGAAGATTCTGTTTTTTGGGTTGGACTTGATTTTTTTTATCAAGATATACCTGCGTTCCATATCTTCACATGTTTTCCATATCCAGTTAATGAACCTTTGAGAAACTCTAAAGTCATCGCCGGCTTCAAAAACTGTGTGAATAATTATTGTAGGAAGTGTAAAATTGTGACAAGACAAGTGAGTGAAAAAAAAAAAAGGCTCCAAGGGCTTTGGATACTTCATATGGTAACTGCACAAGCGCGTGAAGTATGAAAAAGATATACTACCATATGGTTCTCGAGGAAAAGAAAAATGTTACAGACTGACATGTTTAGAACCTGTTAAATAAAAATTATAAAGGCTGTGGCTATTCACACACGTGTGATCCTATTTACACAAGTAAATTTTTAATTTTGTTAAATTAAACAATATTGAGCAAAGTAAACATTTCCCCATTATTGTTAAGTAGTTAATTTTTAATAGGTGTCTTACCTTTTTTCGTGGCAAGGCATGCTTCGATCAGACTAGAAACAAGGTGTATCATTTATATTAGGGCACATGTTTATAGCATTACCAGGCAGTCCATGTTCTGGAATCCCCCTGGGTAAAAGAGGTAGAGGATAACCACAGAACACACGGAGAAAAGAGCTGCCGACAGACACAAAGGGAATAAAGAAGATATGAAAAGACTTTGAGCTGATGGTACGGGACAGGAAGGCATGTCCTTGAATATCTTGGCAGTAATATAGACAAAGTTGGAGGGACAGACAGTGATATCAAAATAAGAATACAAAAAGCAAGAGGAGCTTTCATTGCATTGGGAAATATATGGAGATCAGGAGAAATCAGATCCAACACAAAAATAAGAATCTTCAACTCAAATGTGAAGTCAGTACTATTATATGGTTCTGAAACATGGAGAACAAAGACAACAACCAAAAAGCTACAGACTTTCATAAATTGGTGCTTGCATAGAATAGAAGGATTAAAATGGTATGACAAGGTTACCAACATGGAACTGATGACAAGAACCAGACAAGTGCCAGTGGAACAAGATATGAGAAGAAGATGATGGCGATGGATAGGACACACACTGAGGAAACCTGCTGATAGCATTACAAGGCAGTCCTTGTTCTGGAACCCCCAGGGCAAGAGAGGCAGAGGTAGACCAAGAAGCACATGGAGAAGAGAGCTGGAAACAGGTGAAAATGATGATGAGAACGTGGAAAGAACTTGAGATGATGGCACATGACAGGAGGATTTGGCATGTGTTTCTTGAAGACCTATGCTCCTTTGAGAGTGGAGGGTTATGAATGAATGAAATGTCTTCATTAAGGAGCTGAAAGGTGAAAGAAGAACCTATTTGCACATCTGTGCACATAGGCTTTTCACTAAGAAAATGGGGGAAACAAAAGGGGTGAATGGGATTTTTTAAAATATGACCAACATGTGAACGTGACACATGAGTAGGCTCTTATTGTTAACAATGATGAGAACAGACACATATTTCAAAGAACTGGGAGGCAAAGTTTGAGTTGTCATTAACTTTAAAGAACGCAGATATATAGGAAGGAAGAAGAAAATATGATAACCAATATTATATCATTTACAGGCATGCAATTTGCCAATAACTGTAGACCCAGTGTTGATAATAGTCAGGCCTAGAGAACTGCACAACATTGTCAAAAAGTATTTAACAAGAACACAAATTAATGGGTCTTTATAATGCTTTGTGGGGGCATGGCAGAAAAGCGAATGTCTAGTGAGGTTGTCCCAACGGGCTGATCACCCGTTTGCCAGTCACTTTGATTACGGAAACAACAGCAAACGGATTGATTTGTCGTTGCCCTAAAGACGCCATTAGGCGTGATGGGAACAACGGCAAAGAAAATCTATTCTCTGTTGCCCTTAAGACGCCACTAGGCGTAATGGCCACTGACTGCTTTGCCGGTCGTTGGCTTAGGACGGAAGAAGAAGAAGAAGTGAGGTTGTAGCAATACATAATACTAATGATAAATAAAGAGTGAATAAAATATCAACCAAGCACCTCAAGCTATCACACCCCAAATGCTATGACAAGCATGTAGAGACCACAATCTTAGGAGAAAGGGGACTACGAACACTCTCACACACACAATTTGGAAATTTTAATTTACCATTTTTATTTTACAATAATTGCACAGGAGGCATGATACCACAATTAGGTATTGGCAACTGAACATATTATCTGGAATGAGAGACGCTATCCTAGTGAAATAAAATTAGGGTTTCAAAAGAAAGAAAAAAATGGTGGTAGTACTCTTAGATATAGCTAGGGCTTATGGTGAAAGCTGGAAAGAAGGTGCTCTCTTTAAAATGAAAATAGGAGAAATAGGTAAAATATATAACTATTTGGAGAGCTTCCTGCAAGACAGATATTTCACTGTTTAGGTACTTAATGATACGCCAGAACTGCATGAACAACAAAATGGAATACCCCCAGGATCATTACTATCTCCTTCACTTTTTACATGGGTGGATGGATATGAAAACATTCATAGAAAGGTGATTCGTCTTACTAGGACAACAGACAAATAAAATAGTGACATTGCGACCACGTCTTCCTGCAGCCTTTCATCTTCCTCACTTTTTACTATAATGCTAAATCAATAAGGTGAGTAATTTAAAGACATGGAAAATAAATTGTCACAGCTTGCCGACGCTGAGTTATGAAGAAGTGGGATAAATCTGCCAAAATTATATAGGAACTAAAAAAAAACAAATAAAGTATGCAAATAAATGATAAAATCAAGATTTCAGTTCAGTGCAAATAAAACAATGGGAATGATCTGCCGTAGACGTAGTGTTGTTAAAAATAAGATTATAGGCGATTAAATCCAGATATGCGATGGCTCAAGCAAAAGCCTATATGCAAGTATCCACAGACAAACAGCACCCTCTGCATGGTAACAAGGGAGCAAGAATAAAGAGGAATGTCATGGATGGCACAGGCAGAGACAACGATCAAACAGGTAGCCACAGTTGACAATATATTCAAGGGGGAAGAGTGGAGTATGTCAGATGACAACTGGATTAACTACCAGCATGTAATCATCAGCCTTGGCAGAGAGTGTAGAAATTGGGGGAATGGAAAAGCAGAATTGGAAATTAATCAACTGATACATGATCATTCCTGGGATGATGATGCCGTTGTATATACAGATGGGTCTGTGATCCGTGGTGAGAAATCTGGTTGGGGCTTCTCTGCTCGGGTGCAGGACAGAATCGTCGCCGAACATTGTGGGGCTTACAAGATAACAACTTCCAGCATGAGAATGGAGGTCGAGGCTGTTACTGCTGCCTTAAGGTGGATAACTGAAACTTCATTAACGAAGGCTATCATGGGGCCAGATTCTCAGTCCATGCTTCGGAAAGTTCAAAGTGGTTGGTTGCAGCATGAATGGAAAACATTCAAAGAAGCTTCCAGTCTACAAAAGCTGGTGTGGATATACTGTCCTGGTCTACTGGGGTATGTGGTAATGAAAGAGCTGACAGACTCGCATCAAGAGCACCCATAGTGGGGACACTAGATATGGATAAGGGAGATATACTGAGAGCAATTAATGTTCGCCTGTTAGAGAATGACACTGCAATAGATGAATCATCAAGGTTAAGACTGTTGGAATATGGCATCAAACATAAGGCTAGTAGAGACGGACGTATGAGAGGATGCATCTGTCGTGTTTACAACCAGCGAGCTACAGGAATAGTTAACATTCACACTCTTCGACATAAACTGATGGAGACCGAGCACCTATGGGTTTGCCCGGAGTGCAATGATGTCAATTCTGTATAACAATAACAAAGATTATAGACACAAATATCCAAGGGCAAAGCATTAGTACTGTCCAAACTATTAGATACCTAGGAATGACATTGGACCAACAGCTGAACTGGAACAAACACATGGATAAACTAGTGGAGTCTTGCAGAGGATTAACTAACTTGTTATAATGTTTGAAAGGTAATGGATGGAGTGCAAGACTATGCTTATGTTTTATAAATATTTTAATTGAGGAAAAATAGATTATGGAAGTATAATATAAGACTTCTGCACATAGTAACAACACAATTCAGCATCAAGCATTGTGTCCATTAGCAGGTGCAATCAGATCAACATCAATGGGGGCTCTAGAGATGGCTTTAGAAGCCCTACCTTTGGAATTATGGAGAAAGGAATTATTACTAAATTACATGAACAAAGTTAATCAGAGATTAAAAGCTTAATTAAAGAAATAATAACAGATGAATGGTTAGCAGAGTGGGATAAAAATCTGACAGGAAGACATGCATGTAAGCTGTTTCAGGCTCCAACAAGAAAATGTCAGACATCTAGGGAATTGAAAATGCCCAGTAAAAAATGCTTCTCAGACTACAGCTGGGAAAAGGCTATTTCAGAATAGAAGAACCTTACTATGCAGGATGTGTTCAAGACAATAATACAGAACATTTCTTGTTAAAATGTAAGAGGTATGAACAAATGAGAATACAAATATTAGATTATTTGCAGGCATCAAATTTATCTACAAATATAGAAGAGGTGTTAAGAATAGACAGACATAGGGAATGGCATATATATTCAAATAGCATTTAACAAGAACTAAAGTTAACATATAGCAATTGGGAAGGTGCGGTCTGATGATGTTCTTACAATACATATAACTTATTATTATTATTACATATGACTTATGGCAAGTGTTTTGTTTTATCTCGTGTTTGTTTGTCTGCTTTTGTTGTTGTTTTTTTTTAACATAACACACAAAATTGGTAATACTGATTTGCCCTATTTGCAATGATTTGACAGATGTGATGCCACTTTCCCTATATTTGGGTATTGGAAATCTGACTTTATTTTCTTGAATTAGTACACCATATAAATAGGACCATGCAGGGGGTCCCACAAGGGGGAGTCCTGTCACCTACACTGTTCCTTGCATACATAAATGACATAACTGAAAATATTCAACAAATAGCACACAATGCATCCTTTGCAGATTACTTAGCCTTGTGGATCTCTGAAGAACGTATCACTACTGCAAACATTCTGATGCAGTAAGCACTAACATCCCTGGAAGAGTGGGCCAAAACATGGCTCATGAAGATAAATGAAGAGAAAACAACGTCCACGGTATTGTCCCTCTCAACTAGACCTCAGAGCTTCAAACTAGTGCTAAACGGAGAAAATCTTAATTTAAATGAAAATCCTAACTACCTAGGCATTATTTTTTATCGCCTTCTGACTTGGGAAAAAACAGATTGACAGAAATCGAATGAGAGCAAGACAAAGAATGGCAGTTATGAAAAAACTTGCTGGAACAACTTAGGGTGCAGATGAGAAAGTGCTGAAGACGTTGTACACGGCGAGTGAGGCCAGTCCTTGAATATGGCATAGCAGCATGTGCAACAGCAGCTAAGACAAACTTCGATAAAATTAGCAGACTCCAAAATCAAGCAATTAGAATTATAACGAGAGCCATGAAGTCAACACCGATAAAAGAACTCGAAAAGATTACATGCCTCCAGCCAATGGAGGATAGAAGAGACTGCAGGGTTCAGCAACAGGTCGAAAAATTCAAAAGACTAACAGACCACCCAATGTGCCATAGAATGAATGCTCTTAGAAGGCAAAGACTCAAACGAAGCAACTTTGTAGAATCAACCAAACCACAGATGAGAGCAGTTTCCATAATTGAAATATCCACTATTAAACCCATCTACACTGCACACATGCTTCCAGTTTGGAAGCAAAATCGTTTCCACGAAATGACAGAAAACGTTCCTGGAATTGAAAGAAAAAAGAGACAAATGTGACGTATAATGGAAATATAGCCTACAGTATCTGACAGTCTTTCGTGACCTCGTTGGCGTTCTATGATTCGCTAGCAAAGCCATGCGTTGACAGCCTGCGTTTACTCATTTTTAATCCACGCCTCTTTTCTTTGAGACGTAAACAAACGAAGTTGTTTACCAACTTCCACGACCTGCCAGGCATAACAGGGAGCGAATCTGGTTTGTTTACCTGAGTTTCTCACGCGAGCTGATCTGTCAATCATCGGATATCAGACAGACCGCGCGTGAATAACACCGACCTTTTGAAGTGAGACGCTCGGGCAGAAATATTTTCCCCGAGGGCCCTTTGATGTTCGTACACTCAGGGGGAGTTAACTCTGTGATCTCCAGAAGCAGGCTAAATCTCCGAGTAACCCGTTACACGGTTCCAAGTCTCTGTTATCGATTAGCAACGCCGACAGAGCGACCGTGAAAACCTTTTATCTTGGGAACGTAGGTTTCTGATTTCTCTGCTATGCACAATAGTGTGGAAATTAGCATCCTCTAGAGATCATAATACCATGATGATATATAAACTGTGGCTTCCCAAACCAGATATCAGTTGTCGCTCAGAATTTTGGATAGTCTAAGCACGTTACTCTAGAACCATTTTGGAAGATGTGTTAATAGCATTTCGTGGGGATAGTTTCATTTCTGATTTGTGACCTGATCAACAGCTGCCAGCGGTTTTTTATTTTCTTCATTTACTGATTGGATTAATGTTGTCTTCTTCTTGGCTTACGCGTCCCCAAGTTCATTTGTGAACAGGATTGGCCAAAGAGACAAATAAACATTTAAATAGTAAATTTAACTGGACTATCAATACCCAGATATTTTTTCCAATTTATCAGCCCACGGGGGTTGTGTATGAAATAATACCACTATCTTCTTCCTTCCTCGTTCGTCCTGAAAAGGACATTGGTTGCCTTGTGTCTGTTTACGCCGGAGCTGTGATATCTGCACCTTTCGGTCGACACATCCGACTTCAGCACAGCATTTTTGGGGACCGGGTTTGCCTTCCCTCTGCGATCCCTACTCTCTCAGCCATACTGCAGTGATGCAGCCTGTTTCCAGGACCACCACGTGGAGGTGGAGTAGGGTCTTGGTCAGCTCTGGTTCGCTGACCCTGATGCAAGCAGTCAAGCTATGGGTCACTGACTGCATTCTCTATTGCTGCATCTTTGGGTCCCATATACCACTATCTGACTTTTGACAGTCGTATCAGCGGATTTATCTAAAAGTTACGCTGTTTCAAAATCGGCACTCACCACAGAGCCAGCCAATAGGATTTACCATCAATTAACAATTGTAACAGTGTTTAGCAACTAGACGTTTCCAAATACTGGAAGTATTTTTCACTGTTTGCTGTGAACACAAGATCTCGGTTTCTACACTAACTATTCGAGGGGACATTTGTTGATCCAGGAATACACCACCAAAATTAGCGTCCACCTTATTAATTTATTGTAAAGGCTGGACTGGGGCCAAATTTGGCACTGAACACTGACATTATCTATCTCTCTCTCTCTCTCTCTCTCTCTCTCTATATATATATATATATATATATATATATATATATATATATATATATATATATATATATATATATATATATATATCTTCTTCCGTCCTTAACCACCGACCGTCAAAGCAGTCAGTGGCCATTACGCCTAGTGGCGTCTTAGGGCAACAGCAGATAGGTTTTCTTTGCCATTGTTTCCCATCACGCCTAGTGGCGTCTTTAGGGCAATGGCAAATCAACCCATTTGCCGTTGTTTCCGTAATCGAAGTGTCTGGTATATATATATATATATATATATATATATATATATATATATATATATATATATATATATATATATATATATATATATATATATATATATATATATATATATATATATATATATATATATATATATATACTCCGGATAATTGCATGTCCAAGGAAATATCACCAAGAGTAGGTAAGGAGTGATTGAGTGGCCATGAATGACAGAGAGAGAGTGAATATTTTTCTTGTTACGGTAACTTGTACCAACCTGGTTATTTTGCTTTTTAAAATTGTTTACTTTACTGAGTAGTATTTAGTAGGAACTTTGTTTACCTTACTGTCTATTCTGTAACATAGTGCTAACCTTTGACCTTTGCTTTTTTTTTATTTTTTGGGTTCTTTTCTCCAGAGGGGGAGGACACATTTATTCGGTTAATTTCATATGTATGTAATTCTGATTTTATTTGATCTTTCTTTAGAAATTTAATGTTGTCAAGTTTAAATGATAATAAACAACAAAGAAAACTTACTTTGTGTGTTGGTCAGACCCATACCCATTAACCATAGTTTTTCACGTCTGTGTGTCTTGTTGTCACACAGTTTTGTGTGTGTGTGTGTGTGTGTGTGTGTGTGTGTGTGTGTGTGTGTGTGTAGTTAAACTTATATTTCTAGGTATAAGGAGGGGAAAGATTGTCTTGTACTAAAAGATAGTCGTATAGATAGGCTGGACTAGAGAAACTTCTCATTCCAGAGACATATCTTCTCCTTAAACTATTCGCTCGTGAAATCTATTCTCACACCTTTATTTCTCACGTATTTATCACCATCCACTCTACTCAGACGGGACTATAAATAACTTTCAAACCTATCTTAATTTACGACACCAAACTGCAACAGATAGAAAATCCATAGCGACTGTGGTGAAGTGGGATGTTATAAATACTTATAGGGAACTTAGTGTACTGACTGAGATCAGCTGTGAAGGTATCTATATCTATTAAGAGGAGTGTATTATAGATAACCTTACTTGCTACCACATATCTATATATCTCAGTCAGAATTATTCTGGAATAGTGTGATGCTACGTTATGTGTCTAGGGTATGAGTATGGTGAAGTGTAAGTCACAACAACAGACAGATAAACAATTTAATTTAATCCACTACTCTTGACAACACTGTGACACTCACATACATATAACACTCTACAAAGATATCTTAAAAGAGTCACTGATAAACTTTCAAATAACAATATGTATTCATTACTGGCATGAATGAATATGTGTCCTGATTCAACTACAAGGGAACCAGGAATCACAATCAATTTAAATTACAAGTTATGTACAGAATGTATTTAATATGAATATTGTAGTGACATATATTATTACAAATGTTCTATGTGTGTCAGTTGTGTAGTAGTAAAATGAGGTAATACTGGTTTTATTTTGTTCAAGCTCTGTTGGTATTTGTCATCATGACTTCAATAGTTTGTCTTTAGGGACCAGTATTGGAGATGTTCACAGTTCCTGATTTTAAGACAAGTAAATTCCCCTCTTAATGTTAATTTTAAAAAGTCAGTTCAAGATGAGGGGACATAATGTTGAGCTCAGCTGGCCAATTCGCTTATCTGGCGTGATGGCGGCAGGAAAGGACTCCTCTGCTCGAATTCTCCTCTGGGTTCAGGAGACACCTCACTGATAGCTAAAAAGACCAAGGAGTATGCTGTCCGACTCAGGATTCAGCAAAGCTCTGACTAGGTGCTGCTCAGTACCATCAAGACCACTGTCCCTGAAATCAAGAAGGATGTACCTTCTACTTCATAACTAATTTATATTTTCTTTTTACACTGATCACAATACATCACAAACATTGCGTTCAGAGCGTTAGGCCAACAGTCAGCTTCATCTGAAATACTTTATACCAGCATTACCATCCTTAATGGTCACTACGCCTCTGCACTTCCAGCATTATTTCTGTCTAATCAATCATCCAGGTGTCAGTGTACTATTTGGCCATTCCATGCCGTTTTACTTCTCTCCGACACCCTCTGTTCAGGCTGGAGCATTACAGGCTTTACCTCACGTTGGCCACTGAACTACACATATATATACAGGCATAAATCAACAATTCACATTCAATTTTCATTAAAAGATATTGAATGGTTCAAGCTTACCACAATTCATACGAATAACACAGATACGTTGATTAGCAATGAATTCTGGCACAAACTGGCACAAATTTCCATCTGCCTATGTTCCAGGCTTTTATTGAGCAAAATATATGCTGGCTTCAACGCACTGATGCTTTATCAAGCTATTTTAAACAAGTGGTTTCGAACTAACGCTCCCAAGTGTGTATATCAGCGAGTCTGACCAATGAGCCCCGTTTCGACAAGTGTTTGAAAAAATGTTACCTTTCCCCGTTTCCCCTAACAACCAAGATAGTATTTATAGCCCGACCAATCGTGGTTAGGCTTTCATTTGTTGCGCTCCAATCAATTTGGAGTTTACATGGTAGGCTATTTCTGTAACGTAAATTTTTTTCAAACACGTTAAAAAAAAAAATCTTATGAGCAGAAATGATTTTATGCTGTCAGGCACCCCCAATATTTTATTTTGGGTATAATTTATTAATTCCTGGACTATTTGCGTAACGTTTTACATATTATTTGTCAGCAAGCCCTAAGGAACCCAAAAATACAAATTTAAAGGAGCTACGTGGCTGCGTTCAAAATATGCAATTTCTTTTACCTCCTGTTTCGAAGATGTTCTGTCTGGGTACTGTTATGTTCTCAACCGTAAACCCATCTAATGTTATCTTTTCTAATAAGAGTTTTTTATGATTTATAAACCTAACTCTGGGAAAGGGTAGTGTATTTTATCACTGTCCGTCTGAAAAAGTTAGTGCTTGTAGACTTACACGCGTGATAGTAGTAATTGTGTATCGCGCGACGCGTGTTTAATGTTCGGCTTTCTGCCTCTCCCTTCTCGCTATCCTTTTGTCCATCTGTTCGTTCGTTTTGGTAACGTAATGTAGAAAAAGACATGAATGGAATTTAAAATTTAGGTCATTACGCAGTCTGCCTCTTAATGTTTTTCCAAGAAATACAGCACACGTTTCATTGAAGAAAGCGGGTATAATACAGTAAGCTTTTACTATCAACGTGAAAGCGTTACAATTTGCAGACGAAGCAGAAAACAAGGGGGATTTCGAGTACATTCCTTGTGACAGCACTGTCATTTTACCATTGCTCTTCTCTTTATTAATTTTATTTGTTAGGCTTCATATTTACCTAATAATTTATATATGTGGATTAGAATATTTCATGACACCTCCCCTCTTAAAACAGACATTATATGTCAGTCCTTTATTCTATATACACATATAGAAATTTATTATTATTTCTGGGGTTTACGGTGATTCTCATCACACGGATGGCGGCTTAAAAAATCCGCTCCCAGATTGGTTTTTCCAGATATATATTCAATGCTAAAATTGTATGGAGCCAGAAGCAAAGACCATCGGAGTAACCTAGAGTTCTCATGCTTAGCCTGTGCTAAAAACGATAAAGGTTTGTGGTCAGTTTGCAACTTAAATGCCTTCCCATATAGATAAATATTGAATTTCTTTATTGCCCATATTACTGCAAGACATTCTTTTTCGCTAGTTGAGTAGTTGATTTCAGCTTTATTCAACTTTCTGCTAGCATATGCCCCTGGGCTTAATTCCCCATCCAATGCATCTGATTTCTGTAGTAGAGTTGCACCTAACCCAATATTACTTGCATCCGTCCTTACTATGAATTCTTGACTTAAGTCAGGTAATTTCAAAATGGGTTTACTTGTGAGCTTTTCCTTCAATTCTTGGTAAGTCATTTCACATTGTGGTGTCCATGTAATGCGATCTGGAAGTCCTTTACGTGTCAATTCCGTTAAAGGTGCACATATGGAATTAAAGTTTTTGATATACTTCTGGTAGAAACCACATAATGAGACAAAGGATCTCACGTCCTTCTTGGTTTGTGGTCTCGGGGCTTTCTGTAGTTTCTCTAAGTTCTTTGGGTCAGGGGTCATGTTTCCCTGATAAACTGTGTGTCCCAAAAATTCCAATTCTTTACATCCAACGCAACATTTGGTTGGTCGGGCTGTTAAATTTGCCTCCCTAAGTCGATCAAACAGCATGTTCAGAGAGTCAATGTGTTCCTCAAATGTTTCTGTTGCTATAAGGATATCATCCATAAAATTTGTTATACAGGGATTATTCAGAGGATCCAATAATTTTCTCATCATTCTAGAGAAGACACTAGGCGCATTCTTCAATCCAAATGGCAATCTATTAAACTCATAGTGTCCTTCTGAGGTACTAAAAGCTAGGTATGGTCTAACCTCAGGCTTTACTGGAATCTGATAGTATCCTTTACTCAGATCCACTTTTGAGAAATATTTAGCTTTATTTAGCCTGGCAAACAGCTGATTTGTATCCGGCAATGGATCCACCTGTCCTTCTGTAATAGCATTCAGTCTCCTGTAATCTATACAGAGTCTATGTTCTCCAGAGGGCTTCCTTAAGAGTACAACACCGGAACTATACGAAGACTCACTGTGCGAAATAATTCCTTCCTTCAATAGATAGTCTATCTCTTCCTTCAAAGCTTTTTCCTTAGCAAACGGAATCGAATATGGTTTCATACAGACAGGTGTGGAGTCTATGAGTTTCATATCATATTCCAATAGGTTTGTATGCCCTGGTCGGTCTGTTAACACCTCTGCATGATTATTTAGAACCTGTTGCACTCTCTCTTTCTGAGTTTTCGTTAAATGTGTACTGATTTTCACCTGTGCTGCTGTCTTACAGGGGTGTAATGGATATTCAAATGATGAAAGTGGTTCCTTTTTCATCTCCATGGCGATGGACAAGGTCAACAAGTGTGTCTCTTCCTGATGTTCTCTTTCCAAATATTTCTTCAGGAGATTCACATGATAGATTTTTTCTTTCCCCTTCTTATCTATCTTATAATTTGTTCTAGACACCTTCTCTAGAACTGTATATGGACCCTGCCATCCAATTTGTAACTTATTCTGACTCCCAGGCAAAAGAAGCAGTACTTTCTCTCCCACAGCCAAATTTCTGTCTTTCGCCTTCCTGTTATAATAGGCAGCATGTTTCTTCCTGGCTTGTTTCAAATTTTCATTGGCAAGTTTCCAGCCAGTTTTTAACCGAGTGGTCAGCTCATTCACATATTGGTATGAAGATGTAATGTTTTCCTCTGCCTTTTCATCAGTCCACGTTCTTAACAAAGCTACATATGGACCTTTAATTGTGTGGACCTATTTGTCCATGCACCGGTATGGTCTCTTCCACTCGAAGCTTTATAGTGATGATTTTTCCTCCCAGAATTATCATTCACAAAACGACCGCTACCAATTTTTCTTTTGGGGCTTTCCCCCACTTAAAATTCTTGATGAGAGATTTCCTCTCTACATCTTCTTCCTCCAGTTTGTTTAAGTCCGATTGAGGGATTTTCGGCTTATCCTGGGGTAAGACATCCTTTTGCACTCTCCGCATAGTGGCCATTGTAAAACAGTTAAGTGAAGCTTGTCCGTGAAAAGGGGCTTCCCATTCCATTTGGTCCACTTTATCAAATCTATTTTTTCTTTTTATTATCAGGCCTAATTTTGCTCCGGGGCGTGTCCAGGTCCTGATCCATGTTCCCACTTGTGGGTGTTCCCTCATGTGCTATGCTACACCTTTCTACAAAATTCTCAATGTCCCATCTTGCTTTGGGCCAATAATAATTGTGAGCCACCTTTTGAATGATGGTACCTATTTTCTCATGGTCCCCATCTGGTTTCACATGTAAGCTCCTTATTAATTCTGTCCTGTATCTTTTTGGAAGAACCAGCTGTCCGTGACCATTGGATCTAGCTCCAGTCTTCCTATACATCAACTTGTTTTTCATGTAAAAATCTCCCTTGCCTGGAGTTGTATGACAAGTTGACAATTTTCTGAAACAAGGCTTGAGTGTTTTATCCCCAGCCTGTGCCTTCCTCATCTCTTCTGGAGTGGTATCCAACATAATATCCTCCTCCTGTCTTGAGGTCGACCTGACCTGAAGGGTTGCCATATACACAGGTTTCCTTCTGCAACGGTCAGTGTCATGATTGTCCATCTGACAATTCTTACACCACCTTTTTCCTTGGTTGAAAGATTTTCTTTCATTATATTTCCTTTCATCGAATTGTGGGAATTTATTTTTATTGTCATACCGTGGCCTATCAAATTGGTGCTTACCTTTATTTTGATCCCTAGGATCAAATTTATTAAAGTTCTGTGGTGCCCTGAAGTTATCCACCTGTTTCTTTTTATTACCTGTTACCTCTGCTTGAGCTGCTTGATACCTTTCAGCAACATTTAGCAACTCATCCAGCCTCTCTGCACCTTGTTCCATGAGAAACTTTCTCAGGTCTGGAGCCATGGACTCTCTTAGTTGCTCTATAAGGACCATTTCCTTAAGATCTTGGGTTTTCCCCAGAGAAGTCCATTTCTCCAAGTATGTCTCGATTCGTGCAGAGAACTGGTGATAGGTTTCACCTGACAGTAGTTTAGCATTCCTAAATTTTTTCCTGTAAAACTCTGCATTCTTTTCATACCTTAACAAAAGAGCCTGCTTTAGCATGTCATAATTTTCCTGATCACCTCTGCTCATTTTTGCAAAAACTTCATAAGCTGCCCCACGAAGTCCCTGAGATAACTTTAAGCTCCACCTTTCTCTCTCTAACCCATACGTGGTGGCTAATAGTTCGTACCTATTTATATAGCTCTCAATATCATCGTCTTTCTCAACAAAATGATCTAAATGAAAGTTCATAGCTGAGGTTGAGGCTCCCTGAGTAACCGTAGCATCAGAGGCAAAGGGACTGGCACCATTTTCAGGAGCATGGCCTTGAAACTCAAACTCCCTTAGTCGTAACTCATGTTCCCTTTGTAATCTCTTCTCCTCCTTTTCTGCTTCCCTCTCTGCAGCTAATTTCTTCTCTTCTCTTTCTGCAGCTAATTTCTTCTCTTCTCTTTCTGCAGCTAATTTCTTCTCTTCTCTTTCTGCAGCTAATTTCTTCTCTTCTCTTTCTGCAGCTAATTTCTTCTCTTCCCTTTCTGCAGCTTGTCTTCTTTCCTCGGCTTCCAATGCTTTAGCCTCTTTGTCAGCCTCAATCTGCAACCTCTTAGTCTCAGCCTCAGCTTCAAATTGTAACTTCTTAATTTCCCTTTCAGCCTCTAACCTTCTTTCGGCTTCTTTTTCTAATCTTCTTTCTTCGCGTTCAATAAATTTGTCACATTCCGTTGTGACATAGGCAACCATAACTTGCCCATCTAATCCTAACTCTTTTGCAGTCTGAACCGCAGCAGATCGAAATTTGGCCAGGTCCGCCATTGTCTATCAGGTAAATTTTTATAATGTCTACCCAACAATTCAATTTCTAACTATATATCTAATGGACAACACAGGCACCGTGAGCTCAACCTTATTTAATTCCACCCAAGGATACCTTTTAATTCTTATATTCCCTGAAGTGAATTACCCCCAATATTTTTAATAGTTAAAGATTCAAAATCCCAAGAGCGAGACCCCAATATATGTGGTGAAGTGGGATGTTATAAATACTTATAGGGAACTTAGTGTACTGACTGAGATCAGCTGTGAAGGTATCTATATCTATTAAGAGGAGTGTATTATAGATAACCTTACTTGCTACCACATATCTATATATCTCAGTCAGAATTATTCTGGAATAGTGTGATGCTACGTTATGTGTCTAGGGTATGAGTATGGTGAAGTGTAAGTCACAACAACAGACAGATAAACAATTTAATTTAATCCACTACTCTTGACAACACTGTGACACTCACATACATATAACACTCTACAAAGATATCTTAAAAGAGTCACTGATAAACTTTCAAATAACAATATGTATTCATTACTGGCATGAATGAATATGTGTCCTGATTCAACTACAAGGGAACCAGGAATCACAATCAATTTAAATTACAAGTTATGTACAGAATGTATTTAATATGAATATTGTAGTGACATATATTATTACAAATGTTCTATGTGTGTCAGTTGTGTAGTAGTAAAATGAGGTAATACTGGTTTTATTTTGTTCAAGCTCTGTTGGTATTTGTCATCATGACTTCAATAGTTTGTCTTTAGGGACCAGTATTGGAGATGTTCACAGTTCCTGATTTTAAGACAAGTAAATTCCCCTCTTAATGTTAATTTTAAAAAGTCAGTTCAAGATGAGGGGACATAATGTTGAGCTCAGCTGGCCAATTCGCTTATCTGGCGTGATGGCGGCAGGAAAGGACTCCTCTGCTCGAATTCTCCTCTGGGTTCAGGAGACACCTCACTGATAGCTAAAAAGACCAAGGAGTATGCTGTCCGACTCAGGATTCAGCAAAGCTCTGACTAGGTGCTGCTCAGTACCATCAAGACCACTGTCCCTGAAATCAAGAAGGATGTACCTTCTACTTCATAACTAATTTATATTTTCTTTTTACACTGATCACAATACATCACAAACATTGCGTTCAGAGCGTTAGGCCAACAGTCAGCTTCATCTGAAATACTTTATACCAGCATTACCATCCTTAATGGTCACTACGCCTCTGCACTTCCAGCATTATTTCTGTCTAATCAATCATCCAGGTGTCAGTGTACTATTTGGCCATTCCATGCCGTTTTACTTCTCTCCGACACCCTCTGTTCAGGCTGGAGCATTACAGGCTTTACCTCACGTTGGCCACTGAACTACACATATATATACAGGCATAAATCAACAATTCACATTCAATTTTCATTAAAAGATATTGAATGGTTCAAGCTTACCACAATTCATACGAATAACACAGATACGTTGATTAGCAATGAATTCTGGCACAAACTGGCACAAATTTCCATCTGCCTATGTTCCAGGCTTTTATTGAGCAAAATATATGCTGGCTTCAACGCACTGATGCTTTATCAAGCTATTTTAAACAAGTGGTTTCGAACTAACGCTCCCAAGTGTGTATATCAGCGAGTCTGACCAATGAGCCCCGTTTCGACAAGTGTTTGAAAAAATGTTACCTTTCCCCGTTTCCCCTAACAACCAAGATAGTATTTATAGCCCGACCAATCGTGGTTAGGCTTTCATTTGTTGCGCTCCAATCAATTTGGAGTTTACATGGTAGGCTATTTCTGTAACGTAAATTTTTTTCAAACACGTTAAAAAAAAATCTTATGAGCAGAAATGATTTTATGCTGTCAGGCACCCCCAATATTTTATTTTGGGTATAATTTATTAATTCCTGGACTATTTGCGTAACGTTTTACATATTATTTGTCAGCAAGCCCTAAGGAACCCAAAAATACAAATTTAAAGGAGCTACGTGGCTGCGTTCAAAATATGCAATTTCTTTTACCTCCTGTTTCGAAGATGTTCTGTCTGGGTACTGTTATGTTCTCAACCGTAAACCCATCTAATGTTATCTTTTCTAATAAGAGTTTTTTATGATTTATAAACCTAACTCTGGGAAAGGGTAGTGTATTTTATCACTGTCCGTCTGAAAAAGTTAGTGCTTGTAGACTTACACGCGTGATAGTAGTAATTGTGTATCGCGCGACGCGTGTTTAATGTTCGGCTTTCTGCCTCTCCCTTCTCGCTATCCTTTTGTCCATCTGTTCGTTCGTTTTGGTAACGTAATGTAGAAAAAGACATGAATGGAATTTAAAATTTAGGTCATTACGCAGTCTGCCTCTTAATGTTTTTCCAAGAAATACAGCACACGTTTCATTGAAGAAAGCGGGTATAATACAGTAAGCTTTTACTATCAACGTGAAAGCGTTACAATTTGCAGACGAAGCAGAAAACAAGGGGGATTTCGAGTACATTCCTTGTGACAGCACTGTCATTTTACCATTGCTCTTCTCTTTATTAATTTTATTTGTTAGGCTTCATATTTACCTAATAATTTATATATGTGGATTAGAATATTTCATGACAGCGACAAAATACATAGAGAAACATTACCCACGCAACACCTGGACCCGTGCATACACAGATGGATCAGCAACAAATGCAACAGAAAATGGAGGTGGGGGTGTCTTTCTGACCTTAAGCACTGGTGCAGAAAAAAGGCTGACAGTGGCAACAGGACAATTCTCAAGTAACTTCAGAGCAGAGGCAGAGGTTATATTGACAGAAGAAAGCACAGAGAGACAAGTTGCTTTCTTTACTGATGCACAATCAGTAATTGCAACGTTAAAAAGCCAAAATAATACAGACCTGGATGACCCCAGAATAGTGCTCCACAAACCTTGTCAACGATTCAAAAGTGTTGTGATCCAATGGATCCCATCTCATTGTAACATCACCGGTAATGAAGAGGCTGACAGAATGGCAAAAGAAGGTTCACATCTACCTCAGCCTGATGCAAGCATAACTTTCGAGGAGGCAAAGAGTTTTATCAGAATCAGATACAGAAACAAATGGAATGTAGAACATCCAGATCACACACAAAATGATGCTTACTACCAGCTCAACAGAAGTGAACAAGTGGTAATCTTCAGACTCCGCACTGGCCACAACAGATTGAGATGGTAACACAGTATCCCTATTTTCAAATGTGATGCCACTTTCTCATGTCGGCAGTTGTTCATATTATTTGGAATTGAAAACAATATATATCCTAATTATAACCCATCAGAGGTTGAACGGGATTTCTGTTTATCTTCATTAATTTAAAAAATATATCAAGGGTTGAACGAAATACTTTTATAATAATAAAAAAACCTAGATGGGAGGAAATTGGTCTGTATGAACTAGCATCATCAATTTTTTTTAAAATACTAGGCCTATCCCTATCTTAATTATCACCCGTTAGAAGCCGAACGAGATAATTTGTTTTTTAATTAATAACATAGGGCCTAGCCTACATAAAAAGAAACTGTTACTACACTTCATTTACTCGCGGAGTTTTCACTGTTGTCGGATTTAATGGTAAAGCTCGGTAAAGGCAAGCAGTGCCAAAATATTGTAAATTTTTCTTCTTTTTTATTTTTAACATGCGCAATTTTACGTGCATGAGATGTTTGCAAGTTTGTGATGCGATTTCTCTCCCCCTTCCCCCCCCCCCCCCCCCCCCCCCCCCCCCCCGAAATATATGACTTCCATCTTCCGAAATTCCATCAATGCCTGGACAAGTATATGCTAAAGTATACTAAGAAACCGCAAGAAACCTTTTATTGTCCCTCCTTTTTAATACGAATATTTTATTTTACGTTTTCAAAGTAACAACTGACTGTCATGCGAAGATTCGACAATTAAAAAAAAAATAGAATATGCTGAAATAATACCGTCCATGAATCGTGTTGATCGATAACACTTCCGGCGTAAAATTTGCGTTTGTTTTGGCGAAATATTTTTGACATTCGTAAGTGGTACTTGTCATTATAAGACTAGCTTTAATAGGATACGTTGAAATAGACTGAAGTCAACAGTTTATAAAGTTAACAAAATTAAATATGTGTTTTGTTTTCTTTCTCTCGATTATTGACTAGGCCTAATTAATTGTGGTTATGCCACGGGTACAGCAGTGTTTATGGTTTTTTTTTAGTGTTTTGTAGCCTACTTTGAAACATACCTTTATGTTTGTCTAATATTAATTTACGTATTTTGACAATGATGCTGAGTGAAGAATTTAAAGATATCAAAAATAATTTGACACAGTTTGCAAATTTTTAAAAAATTTTAATTACTGAAGAAAAATATCCCGTTCAACCTCTGATGGGTTCTATTTAGGCCTAGGCCATATATTGTTTTCAATTCCAAATAATATGAACAACTGCCGATATGAGAAAGTGGCATTACATGTGTCAAATCATTGTAAATAGGGACAATCACAATTACCAATTATGCTTGTATGTTAAAAAAAAAAGAACAAAATCGAGCAGAAACTCTGAACAAGAATAATATTAAGGTGGAGGGGTGTAAAGACCTGGTGGTTCCAGTTATATAACTGACTTCAGCAGATATTTAATTGACTTTCACCTGTTAAAAGTCATATGCATTGTAAGAACAGCATCAGACCTTCATATTCCCAACTACTGTATATTAACCTTTGTTCGTGTTAAATATTGTTTGACTATATTATGCAGTTCAGATCTCAGTTGTCTTGGCTTCCTTTTTCACCATTCTTCTCCAGTTTTTCTTAGGCCTCCTAACTGTTCTCTTCACCCTTTGTGGGTTCCATTCCAGACTGTGTATAGCTAGACCGATAGGCTGTTTCCATTGCCTATGGGTAGTACAACTGAACAAGCTGATCTTCTTTTCTTCTTTGATCCTTAGCCACCGACCGTCAAAGCAGTCAGTGGCCATCACGCCTAGTGGCGTCTTGTAGGGCAACAACAAATTGATTCCACTTTGCTCGGTCGGTGGCCATCCTTCGCACAGTGCCCCAACTCTGGTTCATTCCCTGCATCCCAGCCTCCACAGTCCTTCGCCAGGTTGTTCTTGGTCGGCCTCTCTTTCGCCCTCCCCCAGGGGTCCAAAGCATAGCTGTTCCTGTGATGGCATCGGGGTCTCTTCTGAGGACATGACCAACCCAGCTCCAGCATCTGCCAGCCATGATGGTGTGCATGTCCTCTTGCTTGCTACGAGTAAGCAGATCTTGGTTAATGATGGTATTCGGCCAAAAGATTCTGTGAATTTTTCCTAGGCATGTTGTGTGGAAGGAGGACAATTTCGACATCTCCCTCTCTGTAACTCTCCAACATTCCGCACCATAGAGAAGCACAGAAAGCACACAGCTCTGATATAATCTTAATTTTGTGCTTGTGCTGTATTGGGAGGACCTCCAGATGTTGTCTAGGCCAAAGAAGGCCGCTCTTGCCCTATTCATTCTGACGTTGATGTCTTTGCCCGCCCTGCCGTCTGGTGCCACCATGCTCCCCAGGCATGTGAAGGCATCTGTCTGCACCAAATGCTGACCCCCCACTGATATGGGCTCAGGGTTGCTCACATTGAGCGTCATGACCTCAGACTTCTTTAAATTGATGTTCAAGCCCACCTGCTGGCTAAACTTGTTAAGTCTATCCGTTTTTTCGAACAAGCTGATATCCTTTCTAAAATATCACCCCAAAAAATCAAACTCACCGAAGTATCCTACCTTAGAAATAGCCTATTGAAAAATGTAATATCTTTAGCTATGATAGTTTTCCTGTCATAGATATGAATGTGCATTGTATGTGACAAAGATCTGTATTTATGTATTTTATTGCACATTTTTCTTAGTAGTTGTAAAAGTGAAGGAACATAAAAGCAAAAAATAAATACAGATCTGGAATTTGATAAATTTGTTTGGGTATCATATTTAGAAGTTGAAAAATAGGTGAACAAAATAAATGAAAAACTGGATGTAGTATACAAACAATAAATGAATAAACTCGAGATTTATAATGGGAAATAAAAAAGCTTTGCCCAGTATGCGATTCAAACCCATACCATTAGACTAACATCTTGCTCACCTCACTCTGAAGGCCAGAAAGTTAGTGAAATGAAATTAGATATGAACCTAACAGTATTGGTTATGCTACCATTAGCCTTTCTGCTACATTGGGGTTGTAGGAAATAGACTGTTGTTGACACCTTGAAAAGGTTATGCTGTAGTTGAAATTTGCATTACATCACTTGTGATTATTATGAAATGTATATTTATTTTATACCTTATAATGTTACTATCACTTCTCTCAAAAACAACAACCAAAAAGCTACAGACTTTCATAAATGGGTACTTGCATAGAATAGGAGGATTGAAATGGCACGACAAGATTATTAATGTGGAACTGATAGTAAGAACCAGACAAATGCCAGTGAAATGAGATGAGAATAAGACATTGGCCAAGGATAGGACACACATTGAGAAAACTTGTTGATAGCATTGCCAGGCAGTTCTTGTTCTTGAGTCTCCAGGATAAGAGAGGTACAGGGAGACCAAAGAACACATGGAGATGAGAACTGGAGACAGACATGAAGAAAACAAAAAAAAGACCTTTATCTGACGACACTAGACAGGAAGATGTGGTATTAGTTTAAGGCATGTGCTCCTTGGGAAGCTGAAGGCTGAAGATGATGTATCACTTTTCCCAGAGCTGACCTCTGTCTCAAGTCCATTTCATACTGTTACTGTATATATTCTCAGTAACAGTTTTAGTAGGTATTAGATCCGTTGGTTTGGGCCACCAGATGATAAATGTTTTTCTTGTCTTGTATTGGGGTGAATTCATTGGTATCGTGGAATGTTATATGAATTCGTTCTAATTTGATGACTGGTCCATCAGATATGTAACGCTGATCTCCAGATATGTAACGCTATCTTTCCCTCCTATTATTATATTGCCCAGGAAATGAAGCTGTATATGTGTTCTTATCAACACTCTTGCTTCAAGTGCCCACCAGCGTTAAGGTAACAGTTTTGAATCGCACACGCCACACAGGCACTGAAATAGCTGTTTCCTACTGGTAATAATATGGTTGTGTGTTGGTACATAAGTGAGGTGTGTATAGGTACATTCACACACTACAGGTACACACATCAGAGGCATGGAATGGTGTAACGGCAGGTGAAAGTTAATGACGGTTTATTACACCACAACATAGTACGTTAATATAGAATACACAGATGGTCAAATTACAGTTTACAGCAATACAATAATAAAGTTCTCCTCACATCTCAGAATCATGCAGATGCTACAATATCCATGGCCTCCTTAAAGATACTCCTCAACTCAGCGCTATCCACCTGTCCTCACATTCATTCATAACCCTCCACTCCCACAGGAGCATAGGCCTTCAACAAACACATGCCTAGTCCTCCTGTCACGTGCCATCATCTCAAGTTCTTTCCATGTTCTCCTCATCATTTTCACCTCTGTTTCCAACTCTCTTCTCCATGTACTTCTTGGTCTTCCTCTGCCTCTCTTGCCCTGGGGGTTCCAGAACAAGGACTGCCTTGTAATGCTATCAACAGGTTTTCTCAGTGTGTGTCCTATCCATCGCCATCGTCTTCTTCTCATTTCTTGTTCCACTGGCACTTGTCTAGTTCTTGTCATCAGTTCCACGTTGGTAACCTTGTCATACCATTTTAATCCCTCTATTCTACGCAAGCACCCATTTATGAAAGTCTGTAGCTTTTTGGTTGTTGTCTTTGTTGTTCTCCATGTCTCTGAGCCATACAATAGGACTGACTTCACATTTGAGTTGAAGATTCTTATTTTCGTGTTGGATCCTATTTCTCTTGATCTCCATATATTTCCCAATGCAATGAAAGCTCCTCTTGCCTTTTGTATTCTTATTTTGATATCGCTGTCCTCACATTAGCGCTATAATATTCTACTAATGGATCCTCTAGCAAACGGGCATCATCGCCGTGCTAACATAAATATGGCCTCCTCAAAGATAGCAAACGGTCATCCTTACCGTGCTAATATAAATAAATATGGCCTCCTCAAAATACTCCTCATATAAGCGCTAGAATATATAATCATGGATCCTTTAGCAAACGGTCATCCTTACCGTGCTAATATAAATATGGCCTCCTCAAAGATACGCTTCCCATCAGCGCTCTAATAATCTAATGAGTCCTACTAGCAATTTCTCACAAGACTCCATACCCGGCAGTCTGCAATAATCTCGCCTTTACTCATCTTAGCGCGATTATATCACAATATAAGTCAATGGATCCTAACATCTCAAAATACACACGATACTGCTCACTCGGCAGTTTGCAATAATCTCACCTATACATGTCTTCACATAACACAATTATCCTCTCTCAGGACATAATGGCCTACACAAAATAATGGCCTCTCATCTTCAGCACTGTACAGGCATACATCGAAAAACACACACTCTGGGGGCGACCTCTCCAGTCGATGCCCAAAAAACTCACTCTGCCCACGGGAATACACATCTCCCGCCTAAAACAGATACGAGACCCGGCTGTTCAAAAAACACCGCTCAGTCTCACTACTTGCACGGGCTAGCCACAAATAGCTAAAACCCCGTAGCTCAAAATAGTTCGGAGTGAATACACCTTCACAATTGAACTGACTAGCGTTCACACGCTTTTCTAACTTTACTTCTCGAACATACGAGGGAATTCCCCTCTTACAATTTAACCTAACATCATAGCTAATCAAGGAATGTAACTCTTATCTAATCTGCTCACCTAAGAATTTCCGGATCACTTCCCTTCCATTAAAATTACTGGCAACAGTTTGCCACCCCGTCCGGGAAAAAAAATGATTTATCATTTTTTTGAAAATTTAAGAACCAAAAATTTAAAGATTAATGAAATTATATCCTATGGCTACCAAAAATGTACCTATGACAAGTCGAAATAGTAAATCTACAAAAAATAGTAATAAATTTAAATAACAACTAAAACATGCAACATAATCATGCAAGCATACTAAAATTAATCTAATACAAAACCAAAAAGACCATAGTCTGTAGAAAGCCTATTAAGGTTGATGTGGTTTTATTCAGATGACATGCCAGATGGTGTAAGTCTTCTTCTTCTTCCTCGTTCGTCCTGAAAAGGACGGTGATTGCGTTGTGTCTGTTTACGCCTAAGCTGTGATATCTGCACCTTTCGGTCGACACATCCGACTTCTGCACGGCATTTTTTAGGACCGGGTTTGCCTTTCCATTGCGATCCACACTCGCTCAGCCAGACTGCACTGCTGCAGACTGTTTCCAGGACCACCACGTGGAGGTGGAGTGCGGTCTTGACCAGCTCTGATTTGCTGGTCCTGACGCAGGCAGTCAAGCTATGAGTCGCTGACTGCGTTCTCTATTGCTGCATCTTTGGGTCCCAGATGGTGTAAGTGATATGTCTGTCGACAGCTTCCTGTTCCCAATGCTATGAATGAATTCTGTTGCTGAATTCTTTCATTTCCACGATGTGGAACTGTCCAGTATCATCTATCTTTGTCTTCCTCTGCCACTTTTTCCTTCAATTCTTTCAATGTTGTCATAATATATTCCATATATTTTTCATAACTTGCCTAAAGAAAATGGATTGCTTTCTTCTGATATGAGCAAAAAGTTTCAGTGTCTTATTTTCTGCTCCTTTCCATATTGTTTTACATGGTACCTTATTTTACTTTTCATTTCTGCTACTCCCTGTGCAGTTCTTTCTTGTTTGTTCAGAGTTCAAGCATTTTAGATGTCAAAATGGAGGTTCTCCTAGGTGAAAGAATGCAAGTCAGCAATCTGGACATGTTTCAGCTTTCTCTGTATCACATCATTATCCTCCTTGAGGGTGGCTGTTTTAATTACATGTCTTTGATGACCTGTTGAGGTTTGTGACTGAAGTTATTTAAATTTCTACAGGATGGGTTAGCTGACCTAGTGTCCAGCCTTCCTTAGTTGCCTCTTATGACATTTTTGGGTCGGTTTCAGTGTAGCTTTTAGGCCCTGGGGAAACATTGATGTTACTTATAGACCAGCATGAATCAGGCTGTTTCCCTGCTCCTTTGTATCAAAAATTTCTATCATCTTCAGGGTCTTCCAGTTAGAACAGATTAAGTGATAGGAGCAAATTTAAGGTTAGCCTTACTAGATTTCCAGTATTTTGTGTTTCAGACCTATCGCTGATGAACAGTTCAACATAAGCAAAAGTAAGTGTCCTATTATATGCATGAAAAATGAAGTTTTCCATTCCTTTTTTTTTATTTCAACAGTTTCTTTCATAAGTCAGCAAGTTAAATTGCATGAAAATGTTGCAGTAGTTTCATAAACCTGATGTTGAGTTGATTGTTTCTTTTTACAATGTTTGTATTACTTCATTTCAGGTACACTTATTATTTCTGAATTAAACTTGCTGTCACCAACATGAATGTGGGTGTTGCTCATAGCGACAGTAATCCTACACATTCATACTTCAACAGTAAAGGAATATGGTTGACATATGTGTTGCTGGTGTTTGGGGTGCATCTTCTGTTGCTTTCAATTCCTTTCTTCTCAATGGCTGTGGCCTGGACTCTGACTAATGTCTTACATGATGTGGTGAGTATGCTTGTGTCCTTAGAGGCACAGTGGCAGAAGTAATTGATACACTGTTTGCACCTGATTGGCAGGAACCTGGAAAGAAATAGAAAGGCATGCCCGCCCAGTGTTGAATATGATGAAGAGCTCTGCTTTAGTGGTCCACACACAGAGACATCCTCTGTTTGGGATGGGGGGGGGGGGGGGGGGGGGGGGGGGTGGGGGGGGGGGGGGGTGGGGGGTCGGGGGGGGGTGGGGGGGGGGGGGGGGGGGGGGGGGGGGGGCGGGCAGTGTTGTCAGAGGAGTGGTGCAAAAACTGCCAACACAAAGTGATGATTATCTGAACTATGGTGATATTAGAACACTTATATCAGCTCAGATTACTGTACTGCCCTAACACCACCTGCTGCGCGACTTACGCTTGACAATGCTATAATATTACAAAAATATGTTACTTTGCGCATTTTGGTGAATAGATAAATGGGGGTTGAAACTTTACGAAATCTGTCACTTCACTGTACACTAGTGTCACGTGTTGATGTCCACAAAACAATATAACCTCTTTGCATTACCACTTCTTAGTACAAAAATGATAGCATTGCCCTATTTTGTTCCTTATGGAGCATGAAAACACCACTGCAGCTCGTCCTGTTACAGGAAGCCTGCACCAAACATTAATATGGTCTTGTAGCAGTGGTTTTGTGTGTGTGTAGCAATTTGTTTTACATGATGAGGTTGCCAACCCCCATTCATATTGCCGGTAATATCGCAATGATTGTCGGCAAACGCTCTGCTCAGAATATGAGTATTTTAGAGTTATTTCTCTTTAGCAGTGTTTCGTTCTTTAGCCGTGTCTCGCGGACTAGCAGTGTTTCACGCATCAGGTCAAGTAATATGTCATGAATTGTAATGTTGTTGTTGTCACATGTCTGTTCTTCTGGGGTATCATGACCATTTGATGCACAAACGACCTCGACCAGCGATGGACACCTATTCTGATACAGTCGGCTCGGAATTATCTGCTCGATCGGCGTATCCAATAAAGTTAAAACGCTCTGGCACGGAACATTCAGCTAGAGCACGAAACACTGCTAAAGCACGAAACAAGCTAAAGGTAAATAACTCCAAGTGAATATTCACTGCGGAATATTTGGCCACAATCATTGTGATATTGCGTCATATTGGTCACCATATACGACATGCCTAAGGGAGCAGTCATCCTATTCTTCCTTTGTCTCGTCACAGGCTTCTTACTTTTCATAAGTCTAATTCCTGGGGGTCTCCGAGGAGGCAAAGAAAGAAATAGCACTAATATGTTTGCACAAGGGGCTGGCAACCTCATAATGTGAAATAACGTGTCATAGAAACCATCAGCGCATGAATGCTTTGGTTCCACCTTCGTACAAGGTCGCCCACTGGAGTGTTGTGACAATGATAATGATGATGATACTATTTATAAGACTATTAAGTTGTATATTTGTTAATTAGTGAACCAGGTCTTGAATGTTTTACAGTGCATGTTCGTGATGCTGCACGTAACAAAGGGCACTCCTTGGGAAACTTCAGATCAAGGAATCTCACGTTTAGAGACGCAGTGGGAACAGATTGACTATGGGAAACAGTTCACAGCTACCAAAAAATTCTTGACTACTGTTCCGGTTGTCTTGTGAGTATATGGATGTCTGTAGTGAGCGAATGATTTAGTGTATGAAAAAGAGTTTGAGGAGATCATCATCATGTGAGTATATGGATGTCTGTAGTGAGCGAATGATTTAGTGTATGAAAAAGTGTTTGAGGAGATCATCATCGTGTGAGTATATGGATGTCTGTAGTGAGCGAATGATTTAGTGTATGAAAAAGTGTTTGAGGAGATCATCATCATGTGAGTATATGGATGTCTGTAGTGAGCGAATGATTTAGTGTATGAAAAAGAGTTTGAGGAGATCATCATCATGTGAGTATATGGATGTCTGTAGTGAGCGAATGATTTAGTGTATGAAAAAGAGTGAGGAGATCATCATCATGTGAGTATATGGATGTCTGTAGTGAGCGAATGATTTAGTGTATGAAAAAGAGTTTAAGGAGATCATCATCATATGAGTATATGGATGTCTGTAGTGAGCGAATGATTTAGTGTATGAAAAAGAGTTTGAGGAGATCATCATCATGTGAGTATATGGATGTCTGTAGTGAGCGAATGATTTAGTGTATGAAAAAGAGTTTGAGGAGATCATCATCATGTGAGTATATGGATATCTGTAGTGAGCGAATGATTTAGTGTATGAAAAAGAGTTTGAGGAGATCATCATCATGTGAGTATATGGATGTCTGTAGTGAGCGAATGATTTAGTGTATGAAAAAGAGTGAGGAGATCATCATCATGTAAGTATATGGATGTCTGTAGTGAGCGAATGATTTAGTGTATGAAAAAGTGTTTGAGGAGATCATCATCATGTGAGTATATGGATGTCTGTAGTGAGCGAATGATTTAGTGTATGAAAAAGAGTGAGGAGATCATCATCATGTAAGTATATGGATGTCTGTAGTGAGCGAATGATTTAGTGTATGAAAAAGAGTTTGAGGAGATCATCATCATGTGAGTATATGGATGTCTGTAGTCAGCGAATGATTTAGTGTATGAAAAAGTGTTTGAGGAGATCATCATCATGTGAGTATATGGATGTCTGTAGTCAGCGAATGATTTAGTGTATGAAAAAGTGTTTGAGGAGATCATCATCATGTGAGTATATGGATGTCTGTAGTGAGCGAATGATTTAGTGTATGAAAAAGAGTTTGAGGAGATCATCATCATGTGAGTATATGGATGTCTGTAGTGAGCGAATGATTTAGTGTATGAAAAAGTGTTTGAGGAGATCATCATCATTGTTTTCCTTTGTGCTCCTTACAGAGCATGGAACCACCATTGCAACTGGTCCCACCGCAGGAAGTCTGCACAAAGCAGTCACATGCTTTTGCAGCAGTGGTTTCTGTGACAGTTTGTTTTACATAATAAGGTTGCCAACCTTATGCACAACCTCATTAGTTCCCCCCCCCCCCCCCCCCCCCCCCCCCCCCCCCCCCCCCCCCCCCCCCTCCCCCCCCCCCCCCCCCCCCATACACAACCTTATATTAGTTGCCTGAAGGTGCAGTAGACAGATTCTTTATTTGTTTCTTTAAAGACCTCTCTGGAACTACACATAACAAAGGGCACCCCTTGGAAAAATTCAGATCATGAAGTTTCATGTGTAGAGACTCAGTGGGAACAAATTGACCATGGGGAAATGGTTCACAGCTACCAGAAACAATTTTTTGAACACCATTTCAGTAGTCTTGTAAGTGTATATGTAATGTCTTAAGTGAGTGAATGATTTAGTGTATGAAAAGTGATTGAGTGAGACAATTACAGAATAAGATCTTTACTTTTCATCTTCCATGTGAAGCAAGGCATTCAAGTCTTCAGCTAATCCAGTCTTCAGCTGTCTGCTTTAGTTCTGCCCATGTCTTGTTTTATCTATATGTCTGTCTCTAGCTCTTTACTATAATTCTGTTTTTGGATCTTTCACTATTTCTACTAACCTTAGCAAAACCATGGACTGCCTTGTCATGCTTTTAGATGACTTCTTTTGTGTATGTCTTGTTCACCTTGTTGTTGTAGGGTTGCTGAGCTTCTCACTTTTTTGAGCCAATATTACGGTAAGTAGTAGACTCCATGGCATTATCTACATTGAGGATCTAGACTTTTCCTGTGACTTTATCTGCCATTTTGAAACGTATTGAGTTGAAGTCATAAACTCCAGTTTCTCCAGCCTGGCTTGCCTTTAAAAGATCATCACAACCGGTCAAAGCTAGGAGGAAGCAGTGCGTGGCATACTGTGCAGTCCCCACCGTCCAAGGTGGCTCTCCAGATATACAGAGCTAAAATACTGTGCTCTGGTTCTGGGCACTCCCAAACAATTGTCACATCCTACACAGCACCACTTATCAGCTCCCCCTGCCTATCATGGGTCCATAGTGAGACCCTCCTGCATGCAGCCAACCAGGTAAAAGCCAGAGTTGCATCTGGTGCTCAAGTGTCTCCTCCAAGCTTAGCTGGGTTCTCAACATGTTTCACCACAGCGGGAATCGCTGGAAGTGTAGATGATTTTAACAGTCAATGAGGGTGTAATTAGCCTCACATACAGAGGTTCCTGGCGACTGTGCAGTAGAAATTAAAAGAAGACTTGCAATTGCTTCACATAAACTAATACAGATGAAAAACCTATGGCAAGACACAAGCAAAGAAACAAAGTTACAACTGATCAGAGCATGTATATTCCCAGTGGCAACATACGGCTGCGAGACTTGGACACTCAATAAAACAGTTGCAAAAAAGATTACATCATTCGAAATGAAATGCTACAGAAGGATGTTGAGAATACCCTGGACAGAAAAAAAGACCAACAGAGAAGTACTGCACTCACTAAACGTACAGGAACATTGGCTCCTAAATACCATCGCAATAAGGAAGCTGAAATTTTTCGGTCATATAAAAAGACATAATAGCCTGGAAAAAACAGTGATGGAAGGCATGGTCCCCGGAAAAAGGGGAAGGGGTCGACCTAGACGACGGTGGACCCAGGACATCACAGAGAGTCTGAACTTGTCTTTGGCTGATGCAGGTCGACTTGCCCAGAATCGTGATGCGTTCAGAGCAGCTGTAATGGAGACAACGTTCTGGAAAGAATACGTCACATGATGATGACAGAGGTTCACTTTCATATCTGTATACTATAGCATTGTGCTTAGCTGGTGGTCATATAAGGATGACTCCAGATATGCCTCCATGCATGTCTTGTCAATCTCTAATGTCTTTTCATCACTGCTGGTACCTATCTGATTTTTCCATCAATATCGCATTGATCATCCTGTCATGCCTATATTTTGTACTTTGTACGAGCATCCTATTTTGGTAAATCTAAGTCATTATTAAATAATTATAGGAAATCTAGCCAGTGATAGGGTCACCATCACATAAGAATAGAAGGCTGTCTCTGAATATTTGTCGTCTTAGGCAAAAGCGGAGGCTTGCAGTAAGACGTGGTAAATGGTCAGTTTATAAACAAAAAGAGGGAAAGTTAATGCATCTTGCTAGGACAAAAGACAAAGAAAATGTCCTATGTGGTGGCCACAAAGCCATCAGGGAAAGGAAAGACAGAGTTAAGTAAGAGACATGAGAAAATAAATACCAATACCAACGTTGATGTTCAGTGCGTGGCGGCCTGCATTGATGTGGTGGGTATTATTTTTATTTATTCGGTTTTTAAAATGTATTTCTTGTTGCTTTGGAATCAACATCTGCTGTTTTTCATTGGGTTCTTTTGACTTCCCCACTCTTTTGTGGGCTCTAGTTAAGGGTGTGTGTGATTATACTGGTTGGTTGTTTTATGAGGGATGTCATTCCTATCGCTTATTTCTTTTTTTTTTTTTTGTAATCTCCAGCTTTATTGGTTGTTGTCTGTCTGGTTCTTTTTCAAAAGTCCGAGTTTTTTTTTTTACATTTTGAAAATAATAGAATGTGAACGTCGTTTCAGAAATAATTCCCTAGACTTGTTTTAAAGTTGTTTCACAGAACTTTTACCAATTCATATTATTGATGCTTGCTTCTTGCAGTTAGGGGTGTGTCATTCCACTTCTCAGTTTCTCTTTTGAATCTTCAGTTGTGTTTGTTTATTTGTTTACAAATTTAAAGGCCAGCTATGAGAATTTATCCTTATCACCACCCTTGAGCTCTCCGAGAAGCTATGCCTTCAACATGCTTATGCCCAGTCTTCCTGCCCTGTACCATCAGCTCATGGTTTTTCCATGGGCTATAGGAATTAGCTTTCTAAATATCTCTTGTGTGGTTAATTAGCTGACACTGTTGACTGTATGTGAAATGTTAAAGCACCAGGCAATGAAAGACAGCATTTTGTTAATGTACAGAATTTAAACTGTCATTTTTTTTTAAAATCAATTTTTATTTAAACGTGCATATTGGAAGAAATAGTCTATTGTTTGCATATGTCCTAGCAATGTGTATTAAATTTCATTTTACAGATTCTTCCTGGCAAGTTTCTACTCACGCTATGACCCATACCACTTTGTCATCAATGCCAGTGCATTGGTACTCAATCTCATTCCAAAGTTACCTCAGTTTCACAAAGTGAGGCTATTTGGCATTAATAAATATTGATGAACATTGTACACAGCCCTTGATCTTTGGATGTTTTGAGTCAAGTTAGCTCGTGATTTGAACTCAGTAAAACAACACTCTAAGGCCCATGATGAATTTAGCTGTTGATGCAGGACATGAGCAAAAACAGAAACTCATTTTTATTGTGCTCAAATATGTGGTGAGCTGTAATTTTATTTTAAATCCTGTAACATGCATTTGTAATTTAAATATTTCATTTATTAATCACATCATCATCACGTGTTCATTTCCCTGGGGTCTCTGAGGAGACAAAGAAAAAATATGACTACTTCACTCTCAGGCATGTCGTAAAAGTTGACTAATATGAGGTTGTGCATAGAGCTGACAACCTAATCATGTAACACAAATGACCACATTAGCCTCTACTGCAAGATCATGTGACTGCTTGATGCAGACGCCTTGCAAGGGGGCCAGCTGCATTGGTGGCTCCATGCTTCATAGGGAGTGCAAAGGAAAATGATGAATCACATAATCCATGCTTGAATCTTTGTCATTCTACATTGTCTTACATTCATTCTTGAATCTTTGTCATTCTACATTGTCTTACATCCATGCTTGAATCTTTGTCATCCATTCTTGAATCTTTGTCATTCTATGAGGTATTACATTGTCTTACATCCATGCTTGAATCTTTGTCATTCTATGAGGTACTACATTGTCTTACATCCATTCTTGAATCTTTGTCATTCTACATTGTCTTACATCCATACTTGAATCTTTGTCATTCTATGAGGTACTACATTGTCTTACATCCATTCTTGAATCTTTGTCATTCTACATTGTCTTACATCCATTCTTGAATCTTTGTCATTCTACATTGTCTTACATCCATTCTTGAATCTTTGTCATTCTATGAGGTACTACATTGTCTTACATCCATTCTTGAATCTTTGTCATTCTACATTGTCTTACATCCATTCTTGAATCTTTGTCATTCTACATTGTCTTACATCCATTCTTGAATCTTTGTCATTCTACATTGTCTTACATCCATTCTTGAATCTTTGTCATTTTATGAGGTACTACATTGTCTTACATTCATTCTTGAATCTTTGTCATTCTATGAGGTACTACATTGTCTTACATCTATTCTTGAATCTTTTCATTCTATGAGGTACTACATTGTCTTACATCAATTCTTGAATGTTTGTCATTCTATGAGGTACTACATTGTCTTACATCCATTCTTGAATGTTTGTCATTCTATGAGGTACTACATTGTCTTACATCCATGCTTGAATCTTTGTCATTCTATGAGGTACTACATTGTCTTACATCCATGCTTGAATCTTTGTCATTCTATGAGATACTACATTGTCTTACATCCATGCTTGAATCTTTGTCATTCTATGAGGTACTACATTGTCTTACATCCATGCTTGAATCTTTGTCATTCTATGAGATAATACATTGTCTTACGGGTGATAAAAATTCTAACAATTGAACACCACACACACTTCAGCGATAGCCTAAACATTGGGTTCTCCTGATGGCATACTGAGAGGCATTGAATCAAAAACAAAATAATTTTGTCAGACATTGAATTGCCTTGATAATGTTGTGCTTGTTTACTGCACTGACAGTTATTCTTGGCTGTACTGGCCCAGAGATGTGGCTGCTTTCCTTCAACCACTCCCTTTTTTTTCAGACTATATTTTTAAAAAGCTGTTGCTCATGTTAATATACGGTATCTTAATATACTATATTATGTATATTCATGCTGCTTGGTATTATATGCTGACTAATGTCAATATAAATGTTAATTGCTGTATGCTGAAATCCGTTACGGTCCTCCAGTGTTAGTTTCACTGCTATGGGGTTCCATATGGTAACAGATGTTAACATTCTCTTGTGATCCTCCACCATATACTTTTTGCTTCTGTGGTATTGTATTTACTGTAGGGAATTAATGGCTTGCTAGTTTCATTGAGGCATACTGGATGCTGAGCAGACTCTGATGTTTCCATACAAATGATGTAGTTTATGATGAGTCTGGGCATGGTTCATGTTCTGTTTAGCCATTTTGGTGGATTATATTTTAGGTGGAGTATCAATGCAGTAAATCATAAAAGGTGACTCATGTTATTGTGCAGGGGCTGGCAGTCTCAAGTAAAATACATTGTTACATAAACCACCACGATGTAAGCACATGAATGCTTTAGTGCAGGCTTGGTGTAAGGGGGATCAGCTGCAGTGGTGGGTCCATGCTCCATGAGGAGCAAAAAGGAAAGTGATGATGAGTGTGGCAGTACAGAAAATGCATTTAATTTTCTCAGCTTGTTTATGTGACTTTTTATGTTTAATATATATATTTAAGTAATTTATCTTTTGAGAACAGCTAAATGAGATCTCATTTTCATGTTTTGCTCTAAAACATTTGAATACTTTGTAACCAGCTTATGAAAATCAGCAGGCATTAATTGGAATTCATTAATTTTCATTTTCGGTCCACTGTTGCCGTGAGTCATATTTGTGCTGCAGTAAAGTTTGGGTTTTTGAGTCAAGTGTGTCTCGTTGGCTGCTGTAAGCCCACGTTGTTGTAGAACTTCAGTGATGTTGTGTATACATCTGCCTCTTGGTTTCTTCCCTGTGCCCTGAAACCAGATCTTCTACTGTTGTAGGTGTGTAGTGGTAATTCACCAGGCTCCATTCTCATGAGATGGCCACACTACTTTATTTTCTGTCTATCTATATACTTGATGTAGGATGTAGTTCCTACAATTTTTCTAATGTCTTCATTTTCTTATTCTATTTATCCTGGTAATATTAATGGCTTTTCTTGAGCATCTCATCTCACATGACATATTTTCCTTTTCCAGTGCTTTGTTCGGGGACCATATTTGACACTGACAGCAAAGAGTTAGTAAGAATATACTATTTATGAGTTGTCGTTTAGCTTCCATAGCGATGATGTTCTTATGTTTGAGTAGTGTTGGCAGTCACTGCACTGGTTCTTTGACATCTTGTTTCAATTTATCTGTCAAATTAAGTAACATTTAATTCAGATAAATTCTCTGTATTCAGTGCTACAGTGAAAATCAAACTCATGTTGGTAATTACTTTTACGCGTCTGACTGCCCCAAACCAGCTAAAGAGCAATGTAACAGTTAAAAATGTAGTATTGTGTAATACTGTAACCTCTTTACAAACCATTTAGTTTCCCCAAGTATGTTTTAAAAACTAATATCCCTGTATGTATTTGGCATTTGAAAGGATATTATCTAGCTGAAAGACCACACTAGATTTTTTTTACTTAACATTTATGAAATTATAAGATTATAAACTGTCCCATTAAAATTTGCCAGAGTTAGCTCATGTACCGGTACAGTAAAAACAAAAAAATGTCTGATCTATTTTAACCACGTCAAGTTCTTTTTAAAATTTAAAAAAAAACCGTGAGAAGCAATAATAATGGGAAATTCACAAGAATAGTCATTTTTTTTCATTGTGGTTTTCAGTTGTCAAGCTACCTCCTTCCCTGGTTCCTTTTAGTGGCCATATTTATGTCAGTTTAATGGAAAAATATGTCTTTGTTTTTTTGTAGCAAATGCCCTGAATAATTTTCAAGAAATCTTTTTGAACTACTAGAATCACTACCGGAGCAGAACAATTTTATCAGTATCAATTTCCATTTTGAAAGATTAAGATTATAAGAGTTGTTTGGTCTAGATAGAAATTAATGTTGCAGCTTACCAACCATGATTATCTACTAAAAATATTGCTTTTACAATAAGTCACTCACACAGACCAGTAAATAGCTCAAATAAATAGAGCAACTGGGTAATGAATTTGGTGATATTTTTAAAGGTAACTGTAAATATGTTAACTTGGGGGGGGGGGGTAGGGGGGGGGGGGGGGGGGGGGGGGGGGTCACTTTTGTTACAGCTGGAATTATCTTGGGCAGATATGTTCAGTGGTTCAGAAGATATGCACAATTTGATGCTTCATGCAGTTTCTGCTTCTACTAATGAAGGGGACTGCAGTAACAGGAGGATAATTGGCAAGATAACCAAAAATAAGTAATGCTTCTAAACTGGGACAAAGAAAATACCTACATTATGGTAACAAGGCCTTTGTCAGGGACAAGGAACAAAAACAGAGTGGCGAGAACATGTCTATAACCTTTGATCCGAGCACCCAAAAACTGAAACGTTCTGAACATTGAAAGTTTCTTTCGGCTACTTTTGTATCACAATCTGGGTGATTTTGGGTGACTTTTCTATCACAATTTGGGCGACATCTGAGAACTGAAACAAAAAAATCTGGTTTATGTAACTGTGCTGTTCCCGGGGATTTCAGTTAAAATGTTACAGACCTGGAACTAAGTTACATACATTAAAATTATGCTACCCATTAATGGAAGGATCCAGTGTTGCTGATTCCAGTGGGTTAAAAAATGAGCCACTTGACTTGGCCATGACATAAGCATATTCTTTATCCATTGTCCAGGTATAGATGCATGGCTTAAAATATATATAATTTACCTCAGTGTCGGTTTTTATTGTTGTTCAACTTTCTAAGTTGTGTGATCTCAAATTTTTTATTCTGTTGTGCAGTTTTCTCTTTTATGTGAACATCATTTTCACTCTGTTAAACAGCTTCCTATGGTGTTATGGTGTTGAGTAACAGAGTGGTTACAGTGCTTGCTCCTCGAAAGCAGAGTTACTGGGTTTGAAACCAGGTAGCATCATGCTGCAATCGACCCAGCTGTAAATGGGTACCTAACCCTGCTCGTGAGTTAGGTAAGGCAAAGGCAGTTGACCTGGTCACCCAACCTCATAAAACTGAGACATAGCGTAGTGAAGTCTCTAACACTTCACAACTCTATGGCAGTATCTGCTATGGGACTCTTTTTTTTTTTTTTTAAATTGGATTGAGTGATTCTGATTTTTATTTTTGTTAACAACTCTGTTATATGATCCCATTTTAATTATTTTACATGACTTCCTTTATTCTATTATTCCATTAGCTAGAAATTTTACTTTCCATCCTTCACGGGTAGCTTTAATATTGCATGATCACTGACACAAGTAAGATTTTCAGCTCATAGTAAGTATGGGTTTGGTTTTTAGGACAATGTTCATTGCACACGGACAACTCCATCAGCGCTCTGATCTCCTCCCTTCGATCACACAAGGAGGATCTCAGCAGAGTGCAAAAACTTAGTATCACTGGCGAGGAGCCCAATATGTGTATAGAGGAATCACACATTCTATAAATATTTTTGTGGCGGGTAGGTTTTCTTAATTTTGTCATGGCAGTGATTTCCAGCTGCCGAGGGATTTTTAACTTGCTCAGCTTGCACACTGGACCTCCTATTTTTTTGCCATTATCCGAGAAGGCTTGGTATCCGATCTCACTACTGGTAGATCAGGGGTGGGTATGAAAATACTAGGAACCACTGGTTCTGAAAAAATGTCCATCAAATATATCCCTGTGCTGGGAACTGAACCCGGTACCTTTGGAATTAGAGGCGGATCCCGACCATAGTAAGACACCAGAAAGCCATTAATCTTCTAATTTCAGACCGCAGTAGGAATTTTTTCCTTTGGTCTAGATTACTATTTTCATCCAGCATTTGCATGTTTGTTTTTTTTTTCAACATTCATGTGACACCTTTGTCTGTGTCACAGCCTGTGAGTTGATAAAAAAGCTACCATCAGCTTCAGACATTCACAAGTATTGATAACCAGCTGTGTTTCAGTAACTCAGGCCAGCCTTCAAAGCTACCATAGAAGTCTCACTACACTATAATACACCAATCTTCATCTGGCTAGCAGTTACCTGTATCAATGACACATATTGAATGTCCTTAAAACATAAGTGATCAGTAAAAGAAAGAATAGAATATTTTAGTTCATTTCTCATCCTTGTTTTTACTTCTTATTTTTGCCTCCTCACCTGTGCACTTTAAAACATCATACATGCCACACCTCAGAGATGAAAAACCTGTACAAAAAATTAAAAAAACCTGTACAAAGACCCGCAAAACCTGTACAAAGACCCGCAAAACCTGTACAAAGACTGAAAAACGTAACAAAAGAGTTTATTCATGTAAAAGTATATTCAATTAGATGGTTCTGCACCATCATAGTGACATGCGGCCTTTGCCTTTTTAAGCATGTCTTCACTTGCTTTAAAACCTAAACAACAAGAGTTAGAATTTATTTTGCATTGTAGAAATGCTGTGACTGTATCATCATTTAGTCTATTTCTGCAGTCCGTGTGAATCTTTTTCATCATAGAGAAAGACCTCTCACAGTCAGCATTGCTGTGAGGCAATGTCAATAAGCGTTTCACTATGACTGCCAGACTGGGAAATCGTGTACGACCAGTGCTAGTTTTCAGGTTGATTATGTCAAGCCAGTACCTAGAAAAGCTTTTTTGTCCAGCGTCAAATCTTGAAATACATTCATCAGGCAGCAAACAATAATCTTCAAATTCATCCTTTAACACCTCTTGGTCTAAATGTGGTGCAAAAGTGTTGGCCAGCTTACAGATTGCTGTATATTGAACTGTGTCTTTAAAGGCTGGATCAAGAATTTTGATATCCTTAAGGACTTCATTCTCAAATGGAAATTTATCCAATATCTTTTTCACAACAGCAACATGAAAGTTCCTCACATCTCTGAAAAATGAATTTCTCACTTGAGAACATATATCTAACTCTTCCAGTAATGTCCTGTTGGACAGACCAACAGCAAGTGTATGGTCATCATGCTGTAGATCACGTTCAGCATACTTTAACAATCTTATATCTTTCACCTCTTTTACATATTTCATCTCTACAAATTTGACAATAAATTTTCGTAGCAGACGATCCATTTCATCCATCATACCACCTATTTGGGACTCATCTGTCTGAAACAATTTGTTAAATTCAGTCAACAGAGGTAGCACAAATTGGAGAAAACGTAGAGTCATCTGGGTCAGTGGTGATTTTAGTAACTGATGAATGTTTTTGACACGGCATGGTTTTTCCATATCGTCGTGGCTCTCGAAGTATGAAGATAGAGCAGAATATTGATTTAAAATTCTGTCCACTACTTTCTGCAAAGAAAGCCAGCGAGTCTGGCAGTGCTTTAGTATGTCTAGTGCATCCACTCCTGTAAACAGTTGAAACTCTCTGTATGATTTTTTCCGTTTTGAGCTATGCTCAAAATGATAGAAGATATCTATCAAAAGGTCATCAACAGGAATAGTCAGCTGCTTTATACCCTCCTTGGCACAAAGATTTGCAAGGTGGCAAATACACCCTATACTAAACACATCAGGGTTCTTGCTCTTGATTCGCGTTAGTACAGAGTTTGATTTGCCAACCATTACATTGCAGTTGTCACTTGCAAAACCTATACAGTTAATCCATGGGATTTGTAAGTCGCTGAACACAGCATCAATATCACTGAAAATAGCTTCACTGGTTCCACCAGTACCGACCGGCATGCCCAGCAACCTGGTTCTAGGTCCTATGCCATCTTCAAATACCCTCACCATTATAGCTAAACGCTTGTCAGTTTTTCTATCATTTGACTCATCGATCATCAAGGAGAAAGGTGTCTTCCTGCATAATTTGATGACTGGCTCCGTTGCAGATGGAGCCAAGCAGTTTTTAATAATGGCTGTTGTTTTGGTTCACTTGCATTTGAAACGTTTGGCAATAGCACTGTCCGGAAACATCTCAGCTGATAAGTCTGAAAAATGGTCAGCTATAGAAGCAGCTATGTTGTGTTGAGCAATAAAATTTGCAAATAAAACTTCAGCCCTCGTTATTTTATCATCTTCTTGTTGAGGCTGAGTAAAGAAGGCCTTGATAGAACTTCCGTTCTTCAGCTGATAGTTCCTTTCATGCAGTTTTGTTTTGAAATGCTCCCTCACATCGTGTAAGCCAGATGCCATCACTTTAATATCTCTATTGCATATTCTACAGTATGCATGTGAAGAGCCTAATTTGGATGTCTCAATAATCCCAGGGAATGTAGTTGTCCAGTCAGATTGAAACTTCCCACGACGTTGATCTTCTTCTAACCTCCTTTTTTTAAAGTTAGGCTCAGCCATGCTGTTAGATGGATGCAATATTTCCTGCTAGACAGAAAAAAAAAAAATATTAATGTGAAAAAGTAAATACAAATATTAATAATCAATTTGAAAAATATAATTATTTGTAATTTTAATATTATATAATGAAATAGAATCTTGGAAAAAAATTAATACAATTTATGGTTGAAATGAAGAACAGTTGCTGTGTTTTCTATAATGCCTTATAAAAGTACAGGCCTAAAGAGACCAGTAATAAGCATTATGGGTTAGGAATCTTAAATTTAAAATCTAATAAATTTTTTGCTAAAGCTGGTAATGAAAATATAAACTAGCGCTGGCGTAATATTAGCCTGTATATTTTCTACCGAACTTCAAAAATTGGAATAGCCGTTAAAGCCCAACTGGTAGTTTTAAATAGACCTTCCCATACAAATTTTAGTGTCAATCAAACATTGATAGTAGGCTAATTAATTATTTAATAATTATAAATCATTGAATGACCGTAATGATGACCACCAAAGGCAAAATAACATTGTTTTTTTAAAGAAACGAAATTAAAACTAAGAAGAGAAGTAGGCTAACTCCAAATAAACTTTTCTCTGATCGAGTTAAGATGTAAATTTTCCACGCTATTGTGGTTTTTTTTTTTCTTTTCAGTTTCATAATTTGGTAATATCGGAATGACGTTCGCCGAATGCTCCGCGTGTATTTTCGTACCATTTAGATTTAGGGTTAACCCTAGCTGTAACCCTAATTATAACTCTAAATGGTACGAAAATACATGCGGAGCATTCGGCGACCGTCATTACGTTATTAGGCTACCCATAATTTGTAGGCTATTGTATTATTTTTCAAATTTACATTTCTTACGCACTTTCTACAAGTTTTAGTGAAATCAAATAATATGTAGTGGTATCAGCCTTTTTTTTTTTACCAGCCGTAAATAATCAATTATGCTAAACCTTAGGGGAAAAGAAAGCATAGGCCTAAGTTATCTGACAGTTAAATCTAACTTCATCTAAACAATGTTATTGTAATATTTTTTTAAAAATGAATTACTTACCAATACTAAACTGGAAATTAATCCTAAACAATAGGCTCGACTCAAAAAAGATTTCAGTGCTGCGTAATCGTTCAAATAATCAGTAACCTCGCGCTAGCTTTAGCGAAAAATTGTGAATGAACACGCCACGCACATCCCGCGGCAATTGAAAAATAGGCAGCTTGATTTTCATTGGTTATTTTTTTTTTTATCCACTTGGCTTAAAATCTCGCCGAATCTCATGACGCAAATTGTGTAGTGGCACAAGATTTATATGTATATTTAATAATTAGGCGAAAAAAACCCGTACAGACCCGTGTACGGCCCGTACACATCTGAAAACGCAAACACCCCGTACAGATTATGGGTAAACCTTTAAGTGTGGCATGTATGAAACATTGTTATTGGACTAACCTGTAACATTAGTGTATACAATTTTGTTATAAACTCTGTTTACAGGGTTAAAATGTTATTATACTGTTTGTCTTTTCATGTTAAATATTTCGATGAAAAAGGGGTACTATAGATGTACCATGAAACATTGCGTTCAATTGTTATAACAGAAGAGAATGCATAGCCCCAATGTTACTATGGTATTAACAAAAGTGCTATGCAGATGTGTGTCTGTAAGCTAATACAGGACATTAACCCAGAATCTGAAAACTGAAATATTCTGAAAATCAAAAGTTTTTCGGCCAACTTTTGGGTGGATTGTTGGATATCCAAAAAAAATTTATTTCCAAAACACAGCCGTTCCTGAGCACTTCAGATTCTGGGTTACCAACCTGTATAACAAAATAATAATAGATAGAAGAATTGCCCTGTGTGGTTCCTGGATAGACAAAGAACAAGACTACTGACCCTCAGACATGTCGTACATGGCGATTTTTTTTTTTTTTTTTTTTTTCGTACGCCCGCTAATACTCGAGGCGAAATCTCAGGTTATTATTAATGTCTAACCTGACATTGATTTTTACGTGAGTATCCTATTTTCTTGTACAGAGACAAGTGTCCCTCGCCATTCAGGCAGATACTCGCCGTTTTCGGAGGTGTGGCGACTTATGAAAGGTTGTCCATGAGGCTGGCAACCCCATCATGTCAAACAAATAGCCACATAAACCACAACTGTAGGAGTATGTGAATACTTGGTGCAGGATGACTGGCTACTGTGGTGTCTACATGCTCCGTAAGGAGTGCAAAGGAAATTGATGATATGAATTGCTTCCAGAAAACATTTCCAGCAATTCTTCTTCTTCTTGCGATCGCATCTTTGATGATTACACCGTCAGACGAGTTCTCATGATGAATTCGACTGTTGTTTGAAGTTCCTCTTTAACTCCATATAGCTTTGAATTTAGTGTTGAGTCATTGGGCCAGTATATCTTTCTTAACTGGTCATACAGAGGACAGTCCTGTAGAACATGCTCAGCAGTTTGTTCGTTTAATCCACATGTGCACAGTGGTGAAGCAGACAATCGTAACTTGTGCATGTGTTTATTCAGTTTGTTATGCCCTGTCCTGAGTCGAAAAATAGTTATCTGTCCCTGCCGGTCGAGAGTGTGATAGTCGTCTTTTGGTTGGTTCTGTTCTCTTCTTATAGTCTGGATAGCTCTCTTTTTCTCAAAGTATGTGACTTCATTATCTTCTTGTTCACATTCTCCTCCCTTTTTTGCAAGTTTATCTGCCTTTTCATTTCCGGGTACACCACAATGAGATGGTACCCACTGAAGTATGGTTCTCTTTTTTGGCAGCTACCTTGTTTAGTTCATTTCTCAGATGCGGGAGTTTACCACCCTTGAGAGCTTGCAGGACAGACAGTGCATCTGTGAGGATGACTACCTGGTGGCAGTCAGAGTTGGTGTTATAAATCATATTTGCAGCTTGCTCTAGAGCTTGAACCTCAGCTGTATAGTTGGAACAGAATTTACCAGTGGGAATGTGCCTAGTCTCATAGTGGTTGTCAGGATATGAGATAAAGATACCGGCACCTCCATTCCTAACAGCATTAGTTGCTGATCCATCTGTATAGGCATGTATCCATGATTGATCGGGATAGCTTTCTTGGATCATACTCAATGTAGCAGTTCGTTTTTGCAGATCATTATACTCACATCCACTTGTGAGACCACTGACCGACGTATTAATTTGGAGGGCACTGCTGGCCTGCTCCCATGGTACAGGGTATAGGGTGGGCTTCAGTGGTGTTGTCTTCATAGATAGGTCTTCTTGATGCTGTCTTATAAGTCTTTTTCCCCGATGCACAAAGCTGCTACGCTTTAGACGTCCCAATGCCAGATCATCTAGTCTTGCCTTCATTGGGTGCGTTGGCATACTGTTGTACTTTTCCATCTGGATCATGGTCTTTGTGTCTCTTCTATGGGACAATGTCTGTAATCCAGCAACCTTCTGCATCTCTGTTATTGGTGTAGTTTTCATGGCTCCTGTAATGAGCCTGAGAGCTTGATTTTGCACCTTGTCCAAGGACTGCAGATGTGAGTTAGCAGCTGATGACCATGCTGCTGAGCTAAACTCTAAGTGTGGTCTTATTACTCCACTATAAATCTTCTTTAGATTTCGTTCATTTGCTCCCCAGTTGGTACCTGCCAATTTTCTGAGTATGCCTAGTCGTCTTCGGGCCTTTCCTTCTGCATTTTCAATATGCTTATTCCATGTAAGCCTTTGGTCAAATGTCACCCCAAGATAGGTGGGGTAGCTTTCTTCCTTGATAACGGTTGTCCCTAGGTGTATGTTAGCTGATTTGTCCTTGGGGGCGAGGGAGAACAGTGTTGTGGAGGTTTTGTCTGTGTTTATTGTGATAAGCCATTTCTCTGCCCATGACACTAGCATGTCTGCTGCCCGCTGCATTCTATAATTTGTTGTGGTGACATTTTCATCAGCGCACCAGAGTACTAGGTCATCTGCATATAAGGCAGCTTTCACTCCTGCAGGGAGATCTTTCACCAGGTCATTGATGTAAACAAGGAAGAGTGTAGGGGAAATTACTCCTCCTTGAGGTACCCCCTGATGGAGCAACACTTTTCTGCTCTGCAGACCGTCAAGAGTGACTCTAGTTCTCCTGTTATGCAAGTATGACTGGATCCATTTCATCATGTTGCCTTGGATTCCACCTCTCCCAAGTTTTGCAATGAGGCCATCTTTCCACACCCTGTCAAAGGCCTGCTTGAAGTCGACCCAGATCGTTAGGACCTTTTTCTTCTCCTGAAAGGCATCTTCTATTGCTTGAGACAAGTAAGTAACTTGGTCTTCTATACTGTAGCATTCTCTAAATCCAGCCTGTTCCGGCACCAGGATCTGCTCAGACTCTAAATACCATTTCAATCTGTGGTTGACTATTCGCTCCATAGTCTTCCCAACACAGCTTGTGAGACTGATTGGCCGGTAACTTGCAGCCTCGGTCTTACATTTCCCTTTCTTTAGTATGGGTATTGTGATGGCTTCTCTCCATACTTGGGGTACCGTTCCTTTCAACCAGCTGTGGTTGAATATCTCAAGCAGTTTTGTCTTTGCTGCTGAGCTCAGATTTACTAGCATTTCGTTGCTGATTTTGTCTGGGCCGGGTGACTTTTGAAACTTAAGCTTGGAAATAGCCTTCTGTAGTTCTCCTAGTGTGATGGGTTCCCTCATTGGGGCAGGAGTATCTGTCTGTCCCATGGTTGCCAGTATTTCTTTTCTTATCTCTCTCTGATGGTCTATGTTAATGGGTAAGTTGCTTTCTGAACTGTATCTTCTAGCAAACAAGTCTGCAGCTTGTTTTCCTCTGAAAAGTTTGCCACCTTCATCCAATGTGATAGTCTGCCTTGGTGAGGAACACTCTTCATTTAGAGACTTGACTAATCTCCAAAGTTTCCTGCCGTCTTTCTCAAGGTTCAGCGATGCCGTTTTAGTTCTCCAGCTTTTCCGTTTTTCTTCTAGCTTTGTTCTCTGAAACTCTGCTACAGCCTTTTTCCATTTGTTGTGAGTTTCAAGTGAAGGCTGAGACTCTGCGTTCTTTCTAGCCTTGTCCATAGCTTCCTGACGTTCTTGGAGTGTGCTGGACCAGTATGGTATGTAGTTACGCCGGCATCCTTTGGGAATGGTTTCTTTTGCAGCTTGTAGTATGCATCTGTTGAAGTCTTTTACCACTTCATTAATATCTCGGTTCTGTACCTTGAGGGTAGACAGCAGCGTGTTCACCTGATGCCTGAATAAACCCCAGTTGGCTTTTTTGTAGTTCCATCTTGTAATGGCTGGGCCTGTACTGAGAGTTGCACTCTGGACAGTAAGAAAGATTGGGCGATGGTCGCTTCCCCCTAGTTGATCTCCTACTTCTCTACTAATAGATCCAGCTATATCTGGTGTGGAGAAGGCAAGATCTGGTGTTGAAGTTGTGTGCCATCCTCTGGAGTAGAAGGTAGGAGTATCTGTGGCATTATTGACTAGGATTAGGGAGTGATCATCTTGCCAAGTTTCAACCTCTTCACCTCTGTGATCCAGATGGTTATAGCCCCAGCTCTGGGAGTGGCTATTAAAGTCTCCAACTGCTATAAAGTTGGTGGCTGGTACCTGTATAGAGCTGAGACTCAGAGGTTTGTTGTTCGGACAGTAATAGTTCAGGAGTTCTATTTCCATCTTGTCTACCTTTATCTGCAGCAGCTGATATTCTGCTCCATCCATGAAGGTTTTCCTTTCGTGTGCAGGAATGTTATTCCTTACAAGAGTAAGTACTCCTCCTTTTCGTCTATCTTTTCTGTCGGATCTGAAGCATTGATATCCCCTTATTTTAAAGGTTTGATCTGCTTTCAAGTGAGTCTCTTGGATACAGCAAACACTGACTTGCTTCTCATACAAGATGTTTTCCAGCTCTGTCTTTTTGCTGTATCCAGCCTGCTTGCTGTTCACTCCCTCTGCATTCCAGTGCATTATGACAAGTGGCACTCTGGGTTTCTCTTTTTCTGTTTTGTTTTGGTCAGTAGTTCTCCTCCGCCGTCTGCTGACTCCACAAGACGGTCTAGAGGGTCCTCCAGTAGCTGAGGGTGGGCTCTGTCGAGGCTCAGAGCCCGGCACTGCACCTGCCTGGTGGAGCTCCACAGGGCGAGCACCAGAACGAGATTTATTTGACGGTGTACTCTCCATAGAAAAAAAAAAGCGAGTTGCATGATACTGTGGTTTCCGGTGCGCCTTCTGGCCCAGTATCTACGACTTTAGCACCTGCTCAACGGGAGAGTGGGCTCATCCCTAATCTGTTTATGTTCCCAGTAGTAGACTATTCGCAAGCAGCCTGGGGGTGTCACTGCTCTGCGCGGACCTTGTTTACCGAGGCGGCGTCCGAGCTCGTATGGTGAAAATATGGTTGCGTTATCTTCAAAATAGCCCTGTCTTTCCCGTGGCTTTTCTGCCATCCTGCAACTTTGAGTTAGGGAGTTCTGAGCTCCAGTCTCTTTCCCAGGCGTTTTATCCTGGCCTGGCACGCATACAGAGGACCCCACTTCTGGTTCTAAGTTAGCAGTTGGGGATAGGTGGGGTAGCACACTGTGCATTCCCCGTCATCCAGGGGGCTCTCCAACTATGCAGAGCTTGCACAATGCTGTGCTCTGGTTTTGGGCTCTCCCAAGGAATCCTCACGTCCTGCACAGAGCCACTTCCAGATACCCACCACCTGCCAACCCTCCATTGTAGAAATCTCCTGCATGCGGCCATCCAGTCAAGAGCCAGTATTAAGTCTGGTGCCCAAGTGATCCCCCCAAGCTCAATGTGCAATGCTGGGTTCTCATCATGCTGCAACACAGGGGGGATTGTGATGCTCAGCCATCTCTCTCAATTCTGCACCGATAAGTGACATCGGGGACTTAACTGTGCCTCAGTGCTGGGAGGCCCCGTTTCCGGGTACACCACACACAGCCAATTGAGGCAACGGTCGCCGTGGGCGTGATAGACGACAAACAGTGAAGAATGAGGCAAGAAAGCATTTAACCCATGAAGTGGGGGTGGATTGGTGCAGACCAGAGCATGTACCACTCGCCGGTGGGTTCTGCATCTACACCTATAGGGTTCCACCCACTCCTCAGCCCATTTAGTCTGGCCCCTCACCCAGGACCTGTCCGGCTTGGGTGACCCTGCCAGGAGTAAAACTCCCGCCGGCATAGCTCCCGGGATCATTGGGGCGCTCAAGCTCTCCAACCACGATTTCCAGCAATGAAACGTGATTCTATAAGAATACAAGTTAATACTGGTTAACTGGTTCTAGATAACATTTTAAAATAGTCACATACTGTGAGCAACAAAGTTCCATGATGTTATTAGGGGTCTGTGAGGCGGCAAAGAGAGATAGGTTTTGAAAACAAGACAAATAGGACCATGGCCACTGCTGCATTAAGCTTCTTGTAAGAGGCAACTATGTACAAAATTGGGCATGGGGCTGGTAATCTCACATTTTAAAAAAATTACTATAGAAACCACTGCTGCAAAGGTACATGGAATGAATGCTTTAGGGCAGGCATCCATCAAAGGAGATGTGGGGGGGGGGGGGTGTCCCCATGCTCCTTAGGAAGTGAAATAAAGAAAGTGAATAAAAATTAATGCTAATTAGTTCCAGAACACTTGTTATGGTTCATAGTCAGTTGTCTTCGAGTACAAACTCTTCGGCATAACAGCAGATAACCAGCAAGTAGTTGAACTAATCTTAGGTGTTTTCTGCCTACTTTGGTTTTAACTGAGCTGCACCCATGTAGCACATGAATGGGACACATCTCCTGTGCTACTAACCCTCAGAAATTATGTCCATGTATGACCCAACATAAAGTCCTCATGCTATTATATACACCAGTACTGAGAGAGGATAGTCGGAATTAATGAAAAATCTGACATACGAGTATATATATATTGGATTATACATATGTTACTTTTTTTTTTAAATTACAAAATGTATATATTTAATATATATTTTAAGTATGTCTAATTATTGGCAATGAGCTATTGATTTCTTTAAATGTTGTCCATTGAGGGTTACAATCCAAATGATATGGTGGTTTGGGTCTGTGAGACTAAAGGCCTGCAACCAAGAGCAAGGTCAAAAGTAAAAGCAATCAACAACAACAACAAAAAAAGTGTGCTCTGTAGCAGGGCTTCTTAACCTTTCTTGTACCATGGACTCCTTGGATTGTCCGGGGGAAGGCTATGGACCCCTTTGATCGGCCAGTGAAACCTATGGACCCCTTCTTGAAATAAATTTACATAGCCGTATTATTAAACTTTTTGCATACAACTACTACATTTTATTACACAGAGGGACACCCGTCTCTGTGCAAGAAAAAAGGGATACTCATGTAAAATCAGTCTCAGGTTGGACATACTAACCTGAGATTTCGCCTCGAATAATAGCGGGCGTACGGAAAAAAAAAAAAATTGCACAGAAAAATCGTTAAGCTTACATATAGCTATACTAAAATAATTTGAAAAAGAATGTGTCATCGACCAGGGACTGGAATAACCTGAACGGCTCCTGTGCCGACCCAGCTCTAATGGGTACCTCCGAAATCGGCGAGTATCTGCCTGAATGGCGAGAGGACACCTGTCATTGTACAGGGAAAAAATGGATACTCATGTAAAATAAGTCTCAGGTTAGACATATTAACCAGAGATTTCGCCTCAAGTAATAGCAAGCGTACGATAAAAAAAAAATTAATAAAAAAAAAAAGAATGTACCAGTAATTCTTTAAATGCAAAAATCTCTGATGATTTTCTGAGTAAACATTTTGGAGAAAATAAAAGTCAAATATTTAGATTATGTACACGGACCCCCCTAGAATCCATTCATACACCTCCAAGGGGTCTGTGGACCACAGGTTAAGAAACCTTGCTCTACAGGAAGGAGGAGGAGAAGGGTTGGCACCTAAAAGCACATCAAATCTGACCACTTGTGCTGAATCAGAAATTGCAGGAAAGAAAACGTTTTATTACCAGTTAGCCATATAAAATAAAATGTAGTCTTCTCATCGAAACATTCACAAAGTTCTTTGTTCTCTGAATAATTCACAAAATGTAAAGTTTTTCAAATTGGTCTAAAATGCAAAAAAGTTCATTAGTTTTTCACTGCAGAAATCAAATCAGTATGCACATGAAATCTTGCAGCATGTCTGACTGGTATTTTTCATGTCACTTTAAGTGTCTCTCCCCCCATCCCCTATTTCAATTCACTGTAGCAACAAACTGTGGACAAACAAAACTCACAAGTTCTGTTGCTTAGCATTAACATTGTTATATATTTACTTCAGCATTTGACTTCTGAAGTCCTAGCTTGATATTTCAGTTCCCAACTTTTTTTTTTTTTTTTTAAAGTCTGACATTAGGAAGTATCAAGTCATTAAAGTCTGACATTAGAAAGTATCAAGTCATTGTCACAATATATTTAAGCTTTCTTCTTCATTTAATATGCCCAAAGAATTGAAAGTCTTTTTAAAATCCCAGTCTTTGTTTCAATTGTTAAAAGTGTTTTTAGAAGACAAAGAAGATGCCATAGCTACAGAAAGATAAAATAATATGCAGAATAACTTCACTGCTAGTTAGTTATAGTAATACTTCTCAATCACATCATTTGTCAAATTCTTCCTCTTGTTCCTCTTTCATCCTCAGACAGCCACATATATCTCTCATAAAGATGATAAATAATCTCAGGCTGCACACTTACCATACAAAATGTCCCTCAAATGGACATGTCTGATTTTTATTTGTTGAACAGATATTTGAGTTTGCAGTAACCAGTTCTCAGTCTCAAAATTATCACTTGATTTCTTCTTGGTAAGGAGTGATGTTTCTGTTATATCTGACTAACAGATCATCCAATGTGCCATAAAATAAATGCTCTTAGAAGGCAAAGGCTCAAGCGAAGCAACTTTGTAGATCAACCACAACAAAGATGACAGCAGTTCCCATAAATGCAGTATCAACAATTAAACCCATCTACACTGCACACAAGCTTCCGGTTTGGAAACAACATCCTTTCATTGAAATGATTGAAAGCATTCCTGAAAGTAAAAGAAAGATGAGCCAGACTGCAACAGAGTGAAAATACATAGAGAAACATTGCCCAAGCAACACCTGGACCATTGCATACACAGATGGATCAGCTACAAATGTAATAGAAAATAGAGGTGGAGGCGTCTTTATGAGCTTAAGCACTGGTGCACAAAAAAAGCTGTCAGGGCCATTCTCAAGTAACTTCAGAGCAGAGGCCTTGAAATCTGCAGCAGAGGTTATAATGACAGAGGGAAGCACAGAGAGACAAGTTGCTTTCTACACCGATGCACTGTCAGTAATTGCAATGTTGAAAAGTCAAAATAATGCAGACCTGGATGACCTAAGAGTAGTGCTCCACAAATTATGTTATTGTTGAACAGAATCGACATCATTGCACTCCGGGCAAACCCATAGGTGCTCAGTCTCCCTCAGTATATGTCGAAGAGTGTGAATGCTAACTGTTCCTGTAGCTCGCTGGTTGTATATACGACAGATGCATTTTCTCATACATCCATCTCTGCTGGCCTTACGTTTGATGCCATAGTCCAACAGTCTTAACCTTGATGATTCATCTATTGCAGTGTCATTCTCTAACAGGCGATCATTAATTGTACTTAGTATCTCTCTCTTATCCATATCCAGTGTTCCCAATGTAGGTGCTCTAGCTGCGAGTCTGTCAGCTCTCTCATTACCACATACCCCTGCATGACCAGGAAAGTAGATCCACATCAGCTCTTGTAGACTCAAAGCTTTTATGAAGTGTTTTCCATTCATGCCGCAACCAACCATTTTGAACCTTTCGAAGCATGGACTGAGAGTCCGATACAATGACTGCCTTTGTGAATGAAGTTTCAGATAGCCACCTTATGGCTGCAGTGACTGCTACCTCCATTCTCATGCTGGAAGTTATCTTGTAAGCCCCACTATGTTCCGCGACAATTCTGCCCTTTACCCTAGCAGAGAACTGTTAAGAACAATTCCTTGGTTGTCTGTATGTTGTCTAGGGTTTTTCTATTAGTAGATGTACTGCCACAAAAACTGGCCAGAACTTTTCTGGTAATCGTTCTAATACAACTTAGTAATCGTCTTCCTTCACTAACTAGAATAAACTGTCAATTGTTGAATGTTAAAATACAGAATTCAAACTTACAAAGATTCTCTGAAGACCTCTGAACGACTTTCATTTTTATTTATCACAAAGACTTTCATGAGCTACACATTGCTCTAACATAATTTTACATCTTCATTTGAATATCGATTCCTTCCTTCGATATTTGATTTATAAATAATTCCACACCTCTGAAAATTTCTTCATCCTATTAAGAATAATACCTTTGTGCTTTTATAGCATATTAATAATTTTGTCCGTTTACTTTATTCTTCCAAATCCTTCTTGACATATTATACTTTCCATCAATGTCCATATTAATAAAATTCGGTGCCTTCCTGCACATTTTATATTAGTAGGCAATTACATATATTCCTTAAATATTCATATCTTTACATGCAGGTTATGATAACCTTGACATGTCTCTCAATACATACTTCGGGCAATCGCGCCTATTTCTTACCGTGGATTACACACATCCTGACGAAATGGGTTTGTCCCATATTAAAATATAATCTCACTTGATTTTTGATTCGAAATCTAGACTCGTAAATACATTATGTAAGTAGGATTCTCTACATCTAGTCAGTGGACTTTGCCACACCAGCCGACACTGTTGAATACTCAAAACGTAACTATGGACCTTTTTCGTCCTTGCTTCGCTACCGTGCTTAGTCATAGTCAATGACTATAGTTTTGGTGAGACACATCATGGTGCATAGCGATCCTTCCAAATATACTTTTTCAAGATCACTTCGCCCCATGATGCGCTCTTAACAAGAAGCCCCAGCCTGATTTCTCACCACAGATCACAGACCCATCTGTATGCACAATGACATCATTATCTCCGGCATGATCATGTATCAGTTGATTAATTTCCAGTTCTGCTTTTCCATTTTCCCAAGTTCTACACTCTCTGCCAAAGCTGATGATGACTTGCTGGTAATTAATCCAGTTCTCATCTGACATACTCCACTCTTCTCCTTTGAAAATGTTTTCAACTGTGGCCACCTGCTTGATTGTTGTCTGTGCCATCCATGACATCCCTCTCTTTATTCTTGCTCCCTTAATTTCAGCTATGTTTCCATGCAGGGGGTGCCTTTGTCTTTAGTTACTCGCATAGGCTTTTGCTTGGGCCATCGCATGTTAACGATTAATTATGTTAACGATTCAAAAGAGTTCTGATCCAATGGATCCCCAACAATGAAGAGGCTGACAGATTGGCAAAGGAAGGCAGAAAGCTACCTCAGCCTGATGCAAGCATAACTTTTGAAGAGGCAAAGAGTTTTATCATATACAGAAACAAATGGGATGCAGAGCATCCGGGTCACACACAAAATGATGCATACTACTAGCTTGACAGAAGAGAACAAGTGGTAATCTTCAGACTCCGCAGTGGCCACAACAGATTGCTAAAGATAGGACTAGTGAAGAGTGTAACTGTGGCACTGATAAAATGACTGCTGAACATCGGCTTCAAAGATTCCCAACATGTGGAACAGAGAAACCTGTGGATAGCATTACAAAGCAGTCCATGTTCTGGAACCACCAGGGGTAAGAGTGGCAGAGGTAGACCAAAAAACACACGGAGAAGAGAATTGGAGACAGAAGTGAAAATGATGAGGAAAGTATGGAAAGAGCTTGAACTGATGGCACGTGACGTACGGCCTTTGCTCCTTGGGGAGCCAAAGGGTATTGATTGATTGATATCTGACTGGGTGTTCTCTTTGCCATTATTTCCTTTTAAGTTTGAGAGACAGGTAGCTTAGTTGATTTATTTAAATTATTTGCCTTGGTTGTCTTGTCAATGTCACCCTTTGCGTGGTTTTTTTTTTTTTTTTTTTTTTTGCTTAAAGTAGCCATCTCCATGCCTCCTTGACCACTCTTCTATAACATGCATATTTGTGTATAACAATACTACTGTTTGCTCCCCTTTCAGGCCTTGGTAGCACATCTTCATGACAAAACAAAATTGTCATCACTGCTTATTGACACTTTTATGTGAATGTGTATTTCACTATATACCAGTGTAAAAGCTTATGTACATGACAAGAATAATTGCAAGGAAGACAACATCAGCAGATATAAATTACTACGATAACAATGAAGCTTACCGTATGGCAAATTTTAAGATACTGTAATGAAGTTCATAGACATAATGATATGTTTGAATAATAAATTATGTCTCCTCTAATGAAAATATCAAATTTATTGAGTAATACAAGCACCTAACTAGGTATATTATCGAAAAAAGTGTAGACTGTATAAATCAGATGCCCAATAAAAGCTTCCCATGAAATAAAAAGATAAATAAATCACAGAACATCCAGTATTTTCACAGGCATGGAAAGACACGGATGAAGTATAGCTATCCTTATTAATAAATCAGTTTATCTTTGCTTCACACACGCTGCACTAATTAACCAAATGAGTAAATCAATGTGGCAATAAAAATGAAACAATTTTATTAATGTTTGACCATAAAATACATTCTGCAATGGAGGGATGGTAGAATGGATTTCCTGTACGCCTCTTATTGATTAGTTTTATAGAGTTCAACTGAGCTTTTAACAGCTCACGGGTGGCTTGGTGGAAGTTAAATATGAAATAACAACTGGATTTATTTCTTCTGCAAGCCTTGTTAGGTGGTACTGACTTGTATATAGAAAATATTAGATACTGGGACATGACTTTATGGCCGTAACCTATTCAGCTTCTTTGTTCTAATAAAACGTACATTATTTTCATCAACCCCAGATACTGGGATACAGACATGAGTGAGATAAAGATCTGGATTTTTTTTAACTGTTCTTATTTCTACTGACCACTGAATATGAAAGAATCCACAATAAAGAAGTGAAATTTAATACACGACACTCCCCAACATACATAAACCCATATTATGTAAGCTCATATATACAATTATTTACAAAACTTTTGATAGGGGTAACCAATACATAGGCCACATTCACTAGACCATAATAGATACCCGTCAGGGTGAAAAACAATAAAATAAGTGGATCATCGCCCAAACCTATTTAACATGATAAACAGTAGTGCTCAGTATAAAGCAAAGATCCCACCATGGGAACGAAAAGTGCCAGAAACTGACTCTCACCTTGCAAAGGTCATAAGCAAATCTAAAGACATAATCTCAACAAAAATTAAAGCACAAGAGTATATAGAACAATATATAAATAATAGCCTCACTATATACACGGATGGGTCAAAAGATGAAGAAGGACAATTAGGAGCAGGAATAGCAATACCAAAATTGAAAATTTATAACAGATATAAATTAACAGGTAATACATCAATATTTACAGCAGAATTAGTGACAATCCTAAAAGCTTTAGAAATAGTGGCAGAAAACCCCCCAAATAAAGCAACCATTCTCACGGACTCCCTTTCATCAGTACTAGCTATCAGAAACAGAAATGAATATAGCAGACCAGATATTATAGAGGAGATACTACAGGTCAATACATATCTACACACTGCAGGATGCAGTGTCACACTAACATGGATACCAGCACGTGTTGGGATCACAGGAAATGAGCTTGCAGACAAACAAGCCAAAGGGGGGAGAACTAGTTATAACCAAATTGAAGTAGGCTTAGGGAAGTTTGAGAGCTTAACTCTTTGACTCCAGACCAACGCTCTAAGCGTTGCAAAATTCAACGCGCCGTGCCAGCGCAACGCTCTGAGCGTTGATTTTAGTTTATCACGAATAAACCCCACAAATCGTCCATTTAATGCAGTTCATATTTTAAAACTCGTAGAATGACTTCCACTACTATTTAAACAACTAATTTGACTGTAGTTAAGCAGCACATGTGCGTGTTTTGATGTTATTATCACAATTTGTGTGATGATTCGCATGTTTGCGTTTTTCGTTTTATTGCTAGAGAAATATGTCACGCTTTATATTTACATTTTCTAAGTCTCCTAAGCAAATAATTGTGTCAAACTACTTTGAAACATTGATGATGATTGTTTGGTCGTCACAGTTTGTTGTCAAAATACGGAATCGGTGCAGAAAAGCTAGACACATTAGATTTAGTTGATGAGTGGGCGTAGTCATATGCTGGCCGATCAAAAAGCAACAAAACTAGACCTACCGTAACATCTAATCACTAGTCCTAGGTAGAAGATGAAGCTAGGGATACTATTAAAACATTAAACAAGTGTAAAAAAGTTTTTATATGATGTTATTCTTCTTTATTTGTGTGAAAATTAAGTAATGCACGATTGCATAAATTATTTTTTTCTTACAAGGGACCACAGTAAAAACTGGTGTGAATAACACTAAATGTACTAATTGTGGCCATAAGCAATGTTTTTTTTTACTTTGTATATGGATTTAACTTGATGTTTGAAGACTAAAAAGAAAGTTTTATTGTCTACAACAGTAATTTGTCTTTGGTAAGATGGTATTCTACAGTTAACTTTTTAGTGTTTTTCAATTTTACATGCAAAATGTTTTAAGTATACCGAACACACTTGTGTTAATACTACCAAAGACGTTATATATTACAATTCTCTATCCATTTCCCTACATTTTGGTATATAATAAGTGCATGTTCACAGAAAAAAGATTAACATAAAATTTACACTAAAAGACAGTAGTACACTTCACCGTTTAGAATTCTTCAAAAAATAATTATGGTACAGGGTGGAAAATAATTATGGAGTCAAAGAGTTAATTGCTCAAAACATAACTAAAGAGTGGATAATAGCATGGGACCAAAGTAAAAAAGCAAGACACTCATATAAAATCCTTAAAAAAAAACCAAGCAAAACATGTCAAATACAAGATGAACTAAAAATATAAATTAATAAAAATTTGCTGAGGCTCCACAATAAAGGAAACACGTCCCTGATATAACCAAAAGCTCCATGTAGGTAGGTTGAAAGGGCAGTTTAATAAAAAAAATTTTTTAATGTTGCACAAGATCACTGCCATACAAGATTCCACTAGGCGTGAAAGTAACAAAGTACAATGAATAAATATGAGAAATTAAATAATTAACAAACTTTATAAATAAAACAACAAAAACAGGTTAGCAGCAATGGATGTAATACAGAATGTGTAAACAATGTAGGGAGCTGCTGTAAAACTGATAACAGACACTAAAAGATTGTGTTGGAGTACATTTCACAAATGAACAATAAATTAAAAACAATGAAAATTCTGACTTATATCCTATCGTCTGGCAGCATTGTTTACAGCCTGAGATGAAAGTCAATACTGTTTATGCTGTTGGTATTTTTGTTTATGTCAGTATTTTGAAATCATTTTAGTGACTCATCATAGTAACTGAATGAACAGGAAGAGCTTCCAGAACAGTTCAAACATACAAAATCAACACATGACTTCAGCATCATATACTGAAACGCAGTAAAATACAGCACCTTATTCTGAAACACAGTAAAATATACTAAAGTACAAAAGAATATTTTTGATATGTGTAAATCATACGATTTAACTCTGTTTTGAATCTGTACACTAAATATTGCTTGATTTCTCAGAACAGAATAGAATATGGCAAGACAGATCTGCTGTTTACTTAAAATGAAATCTACTGTGAAGAAGCAAGACAAAACGTAGATTTTTCTGATTTCATGGCTGGTCTTCCTCACTGTTGATGCCTTCTCCACGAAATACTTCCTTCACTTTGATAAGAAGAATCAGGTGTTTATGTAATTTCTAAGTCCCCATCACCGTTACCTCCTCAGATTAATTTTACACACTAAAAATCAAAGCAGAGTTGATACAGACATAACTGCCTATACCAGCTGTCATGGCACTTGAAGTAGAATTTAGTCTTCAAAAGCTATCTGCCAGGCACTTGCAAGCATTTGACTGAAAACCTACGAGACTAACTTCAACTTGCAAAACAGACTAGCAAAAGGTTGAACAGAAAATAACCATCATGTTTGTTAGAGAACCACATTACAATGGAACCTACTTACACAGCTGTAATCAATATCCTTGGTGTTCCTGTGTGGTCTAACCAGTGAGCATAACACTAGACATAAACACATGCAGACCAAAAATAATAAAATTGCACTAAAATTAGGATTACCTATAAACACCAATTTTCTGGGAACAGATGGTCCAGCATCCATTTTAACTGGGACAAAATTATGAAAGGGCAATTGAAATTCCTGCGCCTGCCAGAGAAGTCTGCATTTAATTAATAACTACCGAACATTTCTTTGCTACTAATGAACAGACATCATTGATACTTCTATTTTATCTGATCATATTAATGTACACTTAAGTTTGTTTAATATAAAATATCTGGTAGTCATGCTGCTTTAGAGCAGGGTTTCTTAACCTGTCATCTGCTGACACCGTGGGGAGTTCATGAATGGATTCTAAGGGGGTCCGTGTACATAATCCCCCAAATAATGAATTTTATTTTCTTCAAAGTTTTTATTCAGGAATTATCATAGATTTTTGCATTTAAAGAAATACATTCTTTTTACAGATTGTGTTCATGTTTCAGATGATTATATGTAAGCTTCACGGTTTTTCTGTGTAATCAAATGTGTTATGTGTATGTAACAATTTTAATTATGCACTCGTATAAATTTTTTCTAAAAAGGGGTCCGTAGCCTTCACTGGACAATAAGCGGGACCCATGGCACAAAAAAAGATTAAGAACCCCTGATTTAGAGACAGGGAAGGTGTATAATAATTAGTCCTGGTGCATAATTAATTGAATTAATATTCATGACCTCTGTTGGTCTGATAAATCTTAAAATTTGGCAAGGCTTAGCAACTGAGGATGCCAGAAAGATCGGTGGTTTATCTATACTATCAAATTTAGTTAGATAAAAATCAACAGCAAGAAAGAAAAAAAACTTGATTCTATGACAAACTCTAGAAAATGGAAGTTCATGGGTTTAACTTGTTTTGAAGCAGTAACTTCTGTGTATCAGACCTTACAGGGAAAGAGAAAGAGAAGGCCATATAGAGAAGAGGCACTTTGACAAAAATAAAGTATGTCATGTAAGGTAGACAAAGGAATGAAGAGGTGGGATAAATAGAAGCATGCTGTCATTAGGGAATGTTGATTGATAAACACCCTCATAACAGGAGGACATGAATTAAAACTGCTCTGTGGATCAACAACAGTCTTGACTTAGCGGCGCATTATATTAGTCACTGTATGAAACAAATACCGAAAACAAAAGAATGTAGTCTCTGTGTCAACTTCTTTCAATCACTGGACTTGGCACTGACATGCTAGTAGACACACACTTCTAAATTCCAAGAAGGAATAACTAAACTTCCACATTACAAGGCAATCTAGTTGTGCTGCAGACAAGATGGGGACAACAGTGGCTCTCTTTCTACAAGTCATCACATGAAATGAGTCACTCTGATCAGCTGAAAAAGCAGTCATCATATGTAACCATTATCAACATTTTCTTTTTCACTCCCTATGGAGCATAGGACACCACTACAGCTGGCCCCCTTACAGGAAGCCTGCACAAAGCATTATCATGCTCTTGTAATAGTGGTTTCTCTAGCAACTTGTTTTACATATGAAGTTGCCAGCCCAAATAAAAACCTCAACCTGGCCACCTTGAGGGAGCAAGTCCTGTTCTTTCTTTATCTCTAACAGACCGTAGGGGAAATTACATGTCATGTGTCATAACCTTATCTGATCAGCTGAAAAAGAGTCATCATATGTAATGAGTCACATCTCATCTGATAAGCTGACAAAGAAGAGTCACCACATGTAATGGGCCACATCTGACCTGCTCAGCTGACAAAGAAAAATCATCAAATGTAATGGGCCACATCTGACCTGCTCAGCTGACAGAGAAAAATCATCAAATGTAATGGGCCACATCTGACCTGTTCAGCTGACAAAGAAAAATCATCAAATGTAATGGGCCACATCTGACCTGCTCAGCTGACAAAGAAAAATCATCAAATGTAATGGGCCACATCTGACCTGCTCAGCTGACAAAGAAGAATTGTCACACGTAATGGGCCACATCTGACCTGCTCATCTGACATAGAAGAACTGTCACACGTAATGGGCTACATCTGACCTGCTCATCTGACAAAGAAGAACTGTCACATGTAATGGACTACACCTGCCCATCTCAGCTGAAAAAGAAGAATTATCACACATAATGGGCCACATCTGATCTGATCAGCTGACAAAGAAGATTCATCACAGGTATTGGGCCTCAACCGATCTGATCAACAAAGAACTACTCCTGCAACAGCTAAATGACTCATGTGATACTAAGTTTCATTTAACATATTTCCTAAACAACTTGCAGAAGACACAATCTCAGTGTTGGAGATAAAAGCTCAATGAAGCTTCATTTAGATGTTTTAAGCTGGAAGTACAACTACACTTAAATGTAAAACTACACTTAAATATTTACTTTAGCAAGTAAACCATAGCTCAGTATTCATCATTTCCCTTTTTTGCCCCCTTTGGAGCTGGAAGCCACTACTGCACTTGGTTACCTTACAGGAAACCTGCACAAAGCATTCATATTCTGTTCCTATGGGTTTGCCCGGAGTGCAATGATGTCGATTCTGTTCAACAATAACTATTCTCTTGTAGTTATGGTATCTGTAGGAATTTATTTTACGTGACAAAGTTGCCAACCCCAATCACAACATCATGTTAGACGACACTTACAACAAGCCTGATGTAGCAGTAATCCCATTCTTTCTTTCTCTCTGAGGAACCACAACATTCTATATAAGAGGTAAAAACTCAAAAAAACTTCATGAAGATATTTACTCAAGAACCGAGGACCTGGACGATGTAGGATTTTTTCATGCATGCTATGTTAGAGGTTTTTGTGATATGGAATATTATTTGGCAAGTATGGTTAATAATAAAAAATTGTTTATTTGTAACTTTTCAGTACTTTCATTATATTTTCAGGATCTCATTCAAAACTGAAAGCAAGTTCTATAGCATCAGACAAAAATATATGCCAAAGCCTAATAACAAAAATCAAAAACCCTCTGGTACTTTAGTAAAGTTTCTTCCCTCACAAATATGCAAGAACTGAATTAACATCAAAGCTAAGCAATGTAGCATTACTGAGTATGTGAACAAAGATTCACTCTGATGAATCTTCAAGAGCTGAATCAGAGATGAACATAAAAGCTAAAATATTACTGACTACCTTAATCAAAGTTTCACTCAGGTGAATATTCAAGAATTGGGAAGAAGCCAAAGTTGAACAAAACAACAACTGCATTATTGAGTATCTTAAATATTGTCTCCCCACTCAAGTCATCTTCCACTTTCATCTCAACATTAAGCTCTCGGCTAGTACAGTTCAGTGACTTCAGTTTCAGACCTGGACTTGGGGTTCCTACAACTGTGAGAATTCCGGTAAATTCCAGATCATCCCCAGTCTCAAGTGCCACCAGCCCACTTTGAAAGTTAGGCCCTGCCTCTATACTTAGTGTATATTCCTCTACTTTGACGCTCAAAGACAAGGATATCTGGTTATGGCCGTTCAAATGGCATGTCCGACCTGTTGACCTGAGTAACTGACAGTGCCTGAATTCTTTACTTGACATTTCCTGCTCAGCGCATTCTGGTATCTTCTCTCCATAGATACAGTACAAGGGTTCTGATAATATGCTTGGCAATGCCTTGATAACATTTTCAGCAGTGTTTTCCACTTTAGTGACCTTGACCTGATCAACTTTACCTTTCCATTGAACTTTGGTTCCCAAAAAGTCATGACAACGGATTTGGTTGGGTGCCCACAAATCATCCCCTGGAATGCATAAGTACTTGTAATCCTCCCAAGTCAATGTCAAGGTTGTCTTATCCAGAATAGCTGGAATTCGTACAAAAAGCAAAGGAAGAACACTCAGCACAGAAAATGAAATCAGTATAATTTTTCTAATCTTTTGTTCTTTAGGTGATGCTTTCTCACCTTTCTTGCCATAAAACGCCTTTGTCTGTGTCAGCAATATTGGAACTGTCAACAGAAGTATCGTTACAATGAGCTTCCCAACAAGATCAGTTTGCAGAAGTTTATAAATGGAATAGGGAACTCCAATCAGTAAAAAGAAAACACTGAGGGGAATAAATACAGGAAGAAGCAAATAACCAACTGTGGCCCGAGCTAAGCCAGACCATGTGGTAAACGGAAAAACAGTTGTAGAGAAACTAAACCAGAAATAACAAACCAGGTGAGGAATCAGAATCTTGTATACACCAGACCAAGATCCTCTCATGGCCATACGGAAAAAAAGAACAGGGATGATCATATGTACGAGAGACGGCAGACTAACATTAAATGAAACGCCTAGACCTAAATAAAATGAGCAAAATGGATGCGTTACAAGTTCAACAAGTTTTGTCACTAAAGGTATCTGAGGAAGATGTGCAAAAAATATTGGCAATGAAGCAAATGCATGTGAACCTAAAGCCAGTAAAGTCACAAGATCATGGCTATCAGACAGTCCTAGGAAACAAAGCCCAGTCATAACGATACTAACAACAAATAGCTCCGCACATGGCACGTATGACTTGGTCAGAGAAAAACTCATCACCATGATTGGTAGTGAGATGAAATAAACTAAGTAAGGAGTCAGTGAGTTCCAGGAGTACTGAGATTCTGTGCTCTCCAGGTCAATGTCCATGTCAAACTGTTGCTGCAACATTGTTGCTAAGGTGGTTGCATCTCTCTGCTTGCGGCGTTTGTAAAACATCTGAGGAAAGAGTTAAAGGTGGATTACATGTAATAAGAGTGCTATCGGGTCACTAGCAAGACCTTCTAGAAAATAACTGACACTTCTAACTTTTCTTAAACTCTGAAAATAAAAGTCTGGCTCATACTGGTAACTATAATACAATGTTTCTCAACCTTTTAGGGATCTCACACCCTTTTACAGCATCTTAAGAAGCCTTGCACCCCATTACCGTCTGGCACGCAACATATGCCAGAAATGCAAAAAAGAGATGTATATCTTTTTTTTTTTAAAGAAAAATATAACTGCATTTACTGCATGTAGTGAGCCCGGAAAAGTGGGACACTGGTCATTAGAGGCAAGTGAATTAGGGGTGCTTTCATGAGTAGTTTCCAGCATTATTTCATACAGCTGCAGACACAGTAAAAATAATTCTTCTGAATATATACATATATAGCAGTAATAGAAACTATTTCAAGAAGGTTAATATTTTAAGTACTTTATACTCAAAGCTAAAGAATAACAGCGAAATAATTTTAATGTCTTAAATGTTATAATAAATGTTAGAATATATTGAAACTGATAGTAGTGATAGTTATCATGAGTTTACTAGATTACCCAGCCTTCTGCTGCTGCTTCTTTTCAATTATACTTGAGAAAATGTTATTTCTTAAATGTTCAGTATTTAACTTGCATTGTCAAAATTCCATTTCGTACAAATACATTTGAGTTATGTGTATTATATCATGTTTATATTGAGTCGGCTTATAAAATATCTAGCATGTCTCACTTCCCAGAAGCCAGGTTGAAAAACCCCCAGGAGGTGCATGCAACCCTGGTTTAGAAGCACTGATGATGTAATATAACGTACTGTATGCTACGTATAACAGCCATTTAAGGGTTGTAAACAACCGTAAATTTAGTTTAAGAAAAATACACATGAGAAGCATATCATTATTCCTTACTGTGGTGGGATACATTTTTTTAGTTAAAGACGAAATGTACCATGCTGGGGTATCAAAAAGCTTTTGCTAAAAATTAATACATTTCATTAAAAGTTTAATGCAGTTCAAAGTGGGTGCATTTTAAAAACTGAATACACTGCAAAGTGAATATAGTTTACAATGAAGGTAATGTAAAATGAATGTAGTTTACAATGAAGGCAATTTAAAGTTAATGTAGCTCATAATGAAGGCAATTTAAGGTAAATGTAGTTCATAATGAAGGAAATTTAAAGAATGTAGTTCATAATGAATGCAATTTAAGGTGAATGTAGTTCATAATGAAGGAAATTTAAGGTGAATATAGTTCATAATAAAGGAAATTTAAAGAATGTAGTTCATAATGAAGACAATTTAAGGTGAACGCAGTTCATAATAAAGGAAATTTAAAGTAAATGTAGTTCATAATGAAGACAATTTAAGGTGAATGTAGTTCATAATGAAGGAAATTTAAAGTGAATGCAGTTCATAATGAAGACAATTTAAGGTGAATGTAGTTCATAAGGAAGTCAATTTAAAGTAAATGTAGTTTACAATAAAAGTGATTTTTAATGTGAATGCATTCACAATGAATGCAATTTTTAAAGTGAATGAAGTTTATGTTGAAGGCATTTTTAAGCTAATACAGTTCAGTGACAATGCACTTCACAGTTACTGAGGTCTAGACTACAGCAGTTCGAAGTTAATATTTACATACGAGTAACAAAAACAAATGTAAATTATATACCTGCAAAGTGGAAATCACCATGACCAAGAAGGAAATGCAGAATGCCATGAGAGGAATGGCCAACAGAAGGAAGCCTGGAGTGAGGTAGCTATAAACAAACAGGAGGGTCAGCAGGTACAACTGGTTTGTAGGGATCAAAGACATGATCAAATTCATGCCTTCCTTGCTCGCATACTCCAGTCCTCGATCGGCGACAAGAATGGCTGTTTGCCGAGGGTACACAAACACCTGTTAAAATAACATTTGAAGTTACATTATTATGTGTCACTTTATTGTGCTTCAGTGGTCGAAATCATTTCATTAACCTCTTTTCCCTTTTGTTCCTTCGAAGCATGGGTCCATCATTGCAACTACTCCTTTTTCTTTTAAACTGATGATGTAAAAAATCCTGTTCAACCTCTGAAAGGTTACAATTAGGTTATATAGTGTTTTAAAATTCAAATAATATGTACAGTTGCTGATATGCACAAGTGGTATTATATCTTCTGTCCTATTACTGTAAATAGGGCAAATCAAAATTACCAAATTGTGTGTGTATGTATGTGTGCGTCACAAAAAAAAACAACAACAAGCAAACAAACAACAACAAAATAAGAGAAACAAAATAAAACAAACATAAAAAAAGAAAACAGTAGGGGAGTGGTGTAAAGGCCTGCGATGTTAAATTTTATATTTAATTGACTTTCATTCATCGTTTGGTTTTTCAAGGACTATCTTCAGTGCACACGGACAACTCCATCAGTATTCCGATCTCCTTCCTTAGATCACACAAGGAGGATCTCAGCACAGTGCATGAACTCCGTAGCACCGGTGAAAATCCCAGTGTGTGTATATAGGAATCACACATTCTATAAATAGTTTTGTGGTGGGTAGGTGTCTAATTTTTAAATTTTGCCAGGGCAGCAGCCTGATAGGTCTACTATTTACGATGTCCAACTGCCATGGGATTTTTAATGTGCACAACTTGCACACGGGACCACCTATTTTTTCACCCTTATCTGAGAAGGCTAGACATCCGATCTCACTACCCAGGAGACCAGGGGGGAGCATGACATCATTAGGACCACTGGTTCTGAAAAAAAAATTTCATAAATTATATTCCGACTACACCTCACAGTAGAATGGGAACGACTAAGTAAGTATTATATTCCCTCAACTGGGAATCAAACCCGGTACCTCTAGAATTCAAGGCGGACGCCACACCTCTTAGCCACTCCGATCCCATTCATCGTAAGCGTGTACTCTTGCGATGAAGGTTTTCTGTTGTAGTTTGTTTTACATGATGAGATTGTCACCCCCATGCACAATCTCATATTAGTCATCTTTTACGACAAGCCTGAGGAAATAGTAGTCTCCTCAGAGACTCGTCGGAACTACACAAGGCAGTGGTTGTCACGAAGTGGTTTTAAGTTTATAGAGTGTGCCTGAATGAAAGCAAGACCCTAGTATGAGAAAGTCTGAGAAAATAGAATTTAGATGGAAAATGACATGCCTGTGGACAGATGAGAATATTGGCTCAAGGGATAGAACCAGGTTTCGATTTTCCCCTTGCCGCTTCGTGACTTCAAACTGGCTATACTCTCACCCTCCTCTGACTTCCTTTAAATACAAGGAGATAAGGTGTATAAAAAAAAACGACCACAGACACCACTATACAGACGACATAAAGTAAGTATAGTAAAGAGTAGAAGCTGATCCAGTAAATATATATATTTATTTACATACAAGAAAAACATAAAATGGCATCATACGTCATCAAGTCAGTCGATAGCGTGCACTGTTGCACGGCCTGGAAAAACCAAAGTAACAATTAAATTGAGAGACACGAGAGACAAAAAAAAACCTCCATCACATTCACTCTTCCTGTCACCCTGCTGAGGAACAATAAAAATGGTTAGTGCTTTAAAGTACTTTGATCTTGTGGGGCTGTCAACTTTAGCCTCCACTCTCTAACATTAATAAGCTTTCTGTTGTCTCAGTCCTGGTGACTCTTCCTCAACGAACGGCTACACAGCTTTCTACTAGTTAGGCGATAGGCGCCGATAACTACACCACAAGAAATGCTAAAATAATAGACTTGGTTTTTCGAACGCAGACTCAGTGTCTATCTGTCCAATGGATACTGAACAGACCCTACTGGTCCTGTCTATTTTCTCCCTCCTCTATCTTTCTCTCTTGATCTCAGTGTCTCTCTAACACTCGAGGGCTGATGATGCGGCGTCTCTGCTACTCTCTTCTCTACTATCAGGACCCAGGAATGTTAACCCTCTCCCCTGCTCCTGAATTCGGTGCTTGATTTACTGTCGAAATCTTCACTGCCGCTGAATAATTTCCCTCTTTTAACCCGCTCCGGAGTTAGAGGAAAACAAGGCTTGAATTCTGGCTGTGTGAAATTACACCAGTCTCCGACCTCGTGTCGATGCTGGAGATTATAATAGCGATGTGCTCGGGCCGTGTGATAAATAACCCCCGTTCCCGCTCCTCACTGCAAAAGACCGTAGGTTAATTTTCTTTTGCTTCTGACGATAACTCAAGTCCACTGACTACGGAGGTATGTCCTTGTGCCGTGGGTAAATTGCACGTGGGCAAATTTACGCTCCCCACTGATTGCCGGGACTCGCGATTATCGTTTTTTTTCGTCCCGCAATGGAGACGATAATTGCGAAGTCTTCCAGCTGACACGTATTCCTTCATAGAGACCGAATCCCCGTTTTCTGTCTCATTATATACAAGAGAAAACACCCCCGCGAATTCCTCCCACGTCTATCCTAAGTTTTCACTCGGACCAATGGGAGCGCTAGAAAAAATCAATACTATCAACCTACGCAAAATCCCGCGTGCTTAAAATTGCGTCACGTTACCTGACGGCCGCGTGCTTCCGGTCTCGTCATATCGCGTGCCGGAAATGGCAATTGTTTTCGTAAACATGAAATTTACGGGAATCGCGAAAAATTCAGAAGAGGGTAAAACTGGCCGAGTGAAAAATAAATCTACCGTCGTAAAACGACCCCATTAAAATTACCTCCTCAGAAATACCGAACACGATATATTCACATGAGAAGAAACAAGGCAAACCCATATAATTACAAAGTGAAGAGAAATGGTGAAAACTCAAACTAGAACCACAGAATCGGGCCTGTTAAAAGACAGAATTACAGTGTAGCATCACATAGGTCCCCCCTTTCAAGTGCGGGAATCCGTGCTAAATCAATGAAATCTCTGGGTTTCATACTGGCCCTTATTCCTGTCTACAGAGATGTCTGTGAGCACTCCTTCATCCTTATTCTCTTCCGGAGCCAGGTGCCGACTTAAGAAATCGGCTCCTACATTATCCTTTCCTGGGATGTATTGCACCGAAAACGAGTACATGCCCAACAATAAAGCCCATCTCATGATTTTAGCATTATTGTGCTTGTTGGCTCCCAAAAACGCCAAGGGAGCGTGGTCACTTTGCACTACAAACGTGACCCTGTATAGGTATTCGTGGTGTTTGCGAATACCAGCCACTAATGCAAGGCACTCTCGTTCTATTGTTGAGTAGTTTCTTTCGGCCGCATTAAGTTTCCTACTGGCATAGGAAACTGGGAACAACAGACCTTGTTGTGATTCGTCGGCTTGTAAAAGAGTGGATCCAATTCCGATGGCGCTGGCGTCCACCCTTAACACAAAGGGTTTTGTTAGATCTGGGAGCCGAAGTATTGGCGAACTGGTCAGCAGCTCCTTAAGAGTGGTGTACGCTCTCTCACATTCTGCTGTCCACCGAATTTTTTCCGGTTGACCTTTCCGAGTGAGGTCGGTCAACGGCCCTGTTAAGCTATTAAAATTCGGAATGAATTTTTGGTATATGCACACAGGGAGATAAAGGATCTCGTGTCCTTTTTGGTGATGGGGCGAACGGCTTTCCTTATTTTTTCCACGTTTTTGTCCAGCGGCCACATGCATCCATGGGCGATAGTGTGGCCTAGGAAGTCTAGGGTGTCAAACCCGAGTAAGCATTTGCTCGGGCGGGCAGTAAGCCCCGCCTCCTTCAATCTCCCGAGGAGCGAGGCGACAGTTGCTATGTGTTCCTCCTCCGTTTCCGTGGCGATGAGGATATCGTCCATAAAATTATGAATGTGGGGGTTTTGCAACGGCCCTAATAGCTTCCTCATCATTCGTGTGAAGGCACCTGGGGCATTATGTAACCCAAACGGCATGACGTTAAACGTATAGTGCCCTTCACTTGTACTAAAGGCCAACATCGGCCTGACGTCCTCTTTCACCGGAATCTGATAATAACCTTTACTGAGGTCTATTTTCGAGAAGATTTTCGCCTGGCTTAATTTGGAAAACAGTTCCGCAGGGCTGGGGAGGGCTTCCGGTTGAAATTCCGTCACGGTGTTGAGCAATCGATAATCAATGCACAGTCTGGTCTCACCGTTAGGTTTTTGTAATAGGACCACGCTCGAACTGTATGGGGATGTGGTTTCAGAAATGATGTTGGCCGCCAACAGTTTTTCAATTTCCTCCCGTAACGCAGCAGCTTTGGCGTACGGGACCGGATATATTTTAGTCCGTACCGGGGTGTCGTCTTTCAGTTTCATCTCAAATTCCGAGAGGTGGGTGAGTCCAGGCTTATCCGTTAAAACGTCCGTGTATTGTTGTAATACAGTCCTGAGTTCTCGCGTCGCTCCTTCTGAAAGATTTTCCCCAAATTTCACGTCTCGGTATGACTCTGTTGGGTGTAAGGGGTACTCCCCATAATCCTCTGGGTCGTCCTCTGCCTCAATAGCTACCGCCAAAGCTAACAGGTGGTCTTGAGATGGTGGGGCTCGTTCTAAAAATTTCTTAAGGAGATTCACGTGGTATATCTTCCTTTTTCCCCTGATAGCGATCCTATAGTTGGTGTTAGAGATTTTCTCCAACACCTCGAAAGGCCCCTGCCATCCAATGCGCAGTTTGTTTTCCCCGGTGGGAAGTAACAACAAGACCTTCTCCCCTACCTGGAGCTCTCTTTCCTTGGCCGTCTTGTTGTATCTCCACGCCTGTTTTGCGCGAGCCTTACGAAGGTTGTCTGAGGCCATTTTCCAACCTAACTGTAGTCGCTTCTGTAGCTCTGCCATATATTTGGAGGCCGACACCGTTGTCTCATCTGCCTTCCGATCTGTCAAAGACCTGAACAGTGCCTCCTAGGGGCCCTTGATCGGTCGCCCAAACAATAGGGTAGTTGGCGGGTAGCCTGTAGAAGCCTGGGGGACTTCGCGATAAGCAAACAGGGCGGCGGGAATAAAAAGGTCCCAATCCTCTGGCCGCTCCTGCCCTAATTTGCGCAGCATCGTCATCAAGCTGCCGTTGAATCTCTCCACGAGACCATTTCCTTCCGGGTTATACGGACTGGTATGTATGTGTTGGGTCCGAAGAATGTTGAAGATCTCCTCCATCAGCAAGCTGCGAAATTGGGACCCATTATCTGTCAACACTTGCTGAGGAAACCCCAGTCTTGTAAAGATTTGCAGCAAGGCTTCTGCAACATGTTTCGAGTCGGTGACCGCCAGGGGGATGGCCTCTGCCCACATGGTGCACACATCGACTAATGTCAGGATGAACCTGTTCCGCCGCTTTGTTCTTTCTAATGGGCCTACAATGTCAACCGCCACTCGTTCAAAGGGGGTACCGACGATGGGCATCTCTCCTAACGGGACTGGGGGGGGGGTCCAGTGTTTGGGTGCCACTCTCTGACACTGAGCACACGATTTTACAAATCTTATGATGTCCTGGGTCATTCCCGGCTAGAAATAATGAGCCGCTATTCTATGTATGGTGGCCCCCTGCCCCATATGTCCACTAAATGGAAGCGCATGCCCCATTTCTAAAATCTGCAGCCTATACTTGGCTGGCACTACCAACTGGCTATGCCCCTGCTCTTCTCCTCCGTCTCTGCGATAAATCAGCCCGTCCTTCTTGAAGAAATTCCCCTTTTGTTTGGGGTCCTTTGACGTGGGTAATTTCTGAAAACAGGCCTCCAGTGTCGGATCCTGTTGTTGTGCCTCCTGCAGTTCCTGGGGTAACAGATTAGTGGGGGCCTCCTTCTCCCTCTCCTTCATGGCTTGCTCCCTAGTAACCACTGCGGCTACTACTTCCGGTTCCTTTGGGTCCCCTAGGTACACATACCTACATCCCAAAATGACCTCAAAAAGGGGCCCCTCCATTACAGCCGCCTTGATCGTGCCCCTGACAAATTTGGACACTATCTCGATCTGCGCTACTGGGAGGCGCATTGGAGCATCTCCCTTTAACACCCCACATATCTCCACAAATTCTCCAGTCATCTGTTCGGGCTTCACTAGATGATGGCCCACGAGACATTCGAAACTTAAGCCTGTATCATACAAACACTCGGTTTCGATCCCATTAACCGTTACCCTTCCCCTCGTAGAAGGTCGGTCACTCTAGGTTGAGAATCCTGCTCCTTCTCCAAGTCTGGTACAGAAGTTTGTAAACAGGCCACTCTCTTCGGGGGGTTTTCCCAGCTTCCCCCTGCTTTCCACTGCGAGTTATAATTATTTCGGCCACCCCACGTCCGACCATATGCGTGTTTGCGCCCGGGGTCCCTCCTTGTCTCATCTCGTTTATTCGGTGGGTTGGGGTCCCTCGCGGAGTTTGAAGCAGGTGGAGGGGGCTCTTGGGTGTTCGGCCCGTTAGTTGGCTTGTCGGGAGAGGTGTTATGTCCTCGGGTTGGCGGGTCAGGGTTTTTCCGTTTCTGGCTCAGTACCTCGGCCTGTGCTGTTTGGAACCTTTCGGCGAACACGATAATCTGATCAAGTTGCTGGGCACCCTGCTCCGCCAGATACCGCCTCAAGTCGGGGGACATGTTTGCTTTTACCTGTTCACACAGAACTAACTCCTCCAATCCTTCAAAAGTTTTTGCCAGTCCTGACAGTTCCCTCCACCGGGTTAAGTAATTCCTCACCCGCTCTGCAAACTGAGCGAAACTCTCTCCCTTTTCCGGTCTGCTCTCCCTGAACATGGTTTGGCATTTCCGGGGTGTCCACTGAAACCTTTGTAATAAAGCGTTTCGCAGTGCTTCGAAGTTGTTCTGATCATCTATGAGCAGCTTGTTGTAAACTTCATACGCATGACCTTTGAGCGATTGTGATAATTTCAGACACCAAAGACTCTCATCCAACCCGTATGCCTTTGCCATTCTTTGAAATTTCTCCAAGAACACGTCAATCTTCTCATTCCCATTAGGGAACGAGTCAAATGGGAAGCTCATGGCTGCCATCCGGGGCCCTCCGTTTCCTGAGGTGTCTCTTGTCCCTGCTCCAGGAGAATCGCCATTAGCTGAACTGCCCTCTGAAGCTCGGTACTGCAGTTCCAGAGAACGCAGGGCAAGTTCGTGCTGTCTCTCCGCTGCCTTTTCTGCTGCTTGTCTCTCTGCTTCCAATTTCCGAAATTCCCTCTCTGCCGCCTTCTCTTCTTTCGCTGCTTCAGCGGCAGCTATCCTTTGCCTTTCCTCTTTCTCGCTCTGATTATGCCTATCATTTTCTCTGATCATGTAGGTTTTCGTCTCCTCTTTATCCATTCCCATGTCCTGGGCTGCCTCACGCCATGCAGCTCGCAATTTGGCCATATCTGCCATCTTACCTGTAAACTGCTGTAAGTTCACAAATACAGAGAAATGACAGAAAAGGAAAAGAGAAGGAACAACCTGTTACGTAATATAAAATATTCTCTATAACCGCTGTCCCAAAAATCCGACCTCAGACTAGCACCAAGTCTGAATAATAACCTGAGAAAAATTTAGTTAAGAAACTACCAAAAACTAAATTACCTTCCTGTTAAAGAAAAATATGTCGGTATGCCATCAATTACCTTTATGTCATATGCATCAAAATTACCACAAATCTACTAGACTGCCACCTGTGGAAAAACTTATAACTGGATCAGTTCTAATATAGCTCAAGTCTAGGGGATATTTAAAGAAACTCTATTTTTCAGAACTTCCTAGAGACAATCTATGAATGTAGATCACAGAATTGATCTCAACAGAATGATCCACCGGACGATTGCCGCCCACTTGTCACGAAGTGGTTTTAAGTTTATAGAGTGTGCCTGAATGAAAGCAAGACCCTAGTATGAGAAAGTCTGAGAAAATAGAATTTAGATGGAAAATGACATGCCTGTGGACAGATGAGAATATTGGCTCAAGGGATAGAACCAGGTTTCGATTTTCCCCTTGCCGCTTCGTGACTTCAAACTGGCTATACTCTCACCCTCCTCTGACTTCCTTTAAATACAAGGAGATAAGGTGTATAAAAAAAAACGACCACAGACACCACTATACAGACGACATAAAGTAAGTATAGTAAAGAGTAGAAGCTGATCCAGTAAATATATTATATATATTTATTTACATACAAGAAAAACATAAAATGGCATCATACGTCATCAAGTCAGTCGATAGCGTGCACTGTTGCACGGCCTGGAAAAACCAAAGTAACAATTAAATTGAGAGACACGAGAGACAAAAAAAAAACCTCCATCACATTCACTCTTCCTGTCACCCTGCTGAGGAACAATAAAAATGGTTAGTGCTTTAAAGTACTTTGATCTTGTGGGGCTGTCAACTTTAGCCTCCACTCTCTAACATTAATAAGCTTTCTATTGTCTCAGTCCTGGTGACTCTTCCTCAACGAACGGCTACACAGCTTTCTACTAGTTAGGCGATAGGCGCCGATAACTACACCACAAGAAATGCTAAAATAATAGACTTGGTTTTTCGAACGCAGACTCAGTGTCTATCCTTCCAATGGATACTGAACAGACCCTACTGGTCCTGTCTATTTTCTCCCTCCTCTATCTTTCTCTCTTGATCTCAGTGTCTCTCTAACACTCGAGGGCTGATGATGCGGCGTCTCCGCTACTCTCTTCTCTACTATCAGGACCCAGGGATGTTAACCCTCTCCCCTGCTCCTGAATTTGGTGCTTGATTTACTGTCGAAATCTTCACTGCCGCTGAATAATTTCCCTCTTTTAACCCGCTCCGGAGTTAGAGGAAAACAAGGCTTGAATTCTGGCTGTGTGAAATTACACCAGTCTCCGACCTCGTGTCGATGCTGGAGATTATAATAGCGATGTGCTCGGGCCGTGTGATAAATAACCCCCGTTCCCGCTCCTCACTGCAAAAGACCGTAGGTTAATTTTCTTTTGCTTCTGACGATAACTCGAGTCCACTGACTACGGAGGTATGTCCTTGTGCCGTGGGTAAATTGCACGTGGGCAAATTTACGCTCCCCACTGATTGCCGGGACTCGCGATTATCGTTTTTTTTTCGTCCCGCAATGGAGACGATAATTGCGAAGTCTTCCAGCTGACACGTATTCCTTCATAGAGACCGAATCCCCGTTTTCTGTCTCATTATATACAAGAGAAAACACCCCCGCGAATTCCTCCCACGTCTATCCTAAGTTTTCACTCGGCCCAATGGGAGCGCTAGAAAAAATCAATACTATCAACCTACGCAAAATCCCGCGTGCTTAAAATTGCGTCACGTTACCTGACGGCCGCGTGCTTCCGGTCTCGTCATATCGCGTGCCGGAAATGGCGATTGTTTTCGTAAACATGAAATTTACGGGAATCGCGAAAAATTCAGAAGAGGGTAAAACTGGCTGAGTGAAAAATAAATCTACCGTCGTAAAACGACCCCATTAAAATTACCTCCTCAGAAATACCGAACACGATATATTCACATGAGAAGAAACAAGGCAAACCCATATAATTACAAAGTGAAGAGAAATGGTGAAAACTCAAACTAGAACCACAGAATCGGGCCTGTTAAAAGACAGAATTACAGTGTAGCATCACAGTGGTCAATATCCTTCATCATCATCATGTTCCTTCTTGCTTCGTATACAGCATGGAGCCACCACTGCAGCTGTCCCCTTGCAGGAAGTCTGCACAGGGCTTTCACATGCTCCAGCAGCAGTGATTTCTGCAACAGTTTCTTTGATATGATGAAATTGCCAGCCTGCGTGCACAACCTCAATTGTAGTTGCTTTGTATGCTACGCATGACGGAGCTGTAGTCCATTTCTTTATCTGTCTCATTAGAGACCCCTCAGATCCATACTGGGCAATATTCGGAGTTGCCACTACCTACAACCAGGCCCGACTATATCGGTACTGTTGTTAATCTTCCAGTCACTACCATTATTCTGATCTTTATTTACTTCTTACAGAAGCAGTATTATCACTCTTCTAATCTCTGTGTACTTTCTACTGCAGCAGTGCTGTTAAAATCGTGGACATTTCAGATCCACTTTTTAAATTATTCCCTTCCAATGCACTTGCTAGACAAATTGGTTCAATTTTTTAATGCTGAAAAACCTTGCCACTGAAATAATAAAATCTATTAGAGCTTGCAGTCATATTAATGAATCTGTGATGACATGGCTTAACTCTTTGACTCTATAATTATTTTCCACCCTGTGCCGTAATTATTTTTTGAAGAATTCTAAACGGTGAAGTGTACTGTCTTTTAGTGTAAATTTTATGTTAATCTTTTCTGTGAACATGTACTTATTATATACCAAACTGTAGGGAAATAGATAGAGAATTGTAATATATAATGTCTTTGGTAGTATTAACACAAGTATGTTCGGTATACTTAAAACATTTTGCATGTAAAATTGAAAAACACTAAAAAGTTAATTGTAGAATATGAGCTTACCAAAGACAAATTACTGTTGTAGACAATAAAACTTTCTTTTTAGTCTTCAAACATCAAGGTTATCCATTTACATAGTAAAAAAAACATTGCTTATGGCCACAGTTAGTACATTTAGTGTTATTCACACCCGTTTTTACTGTGATCCCTTATAAGAAAAAAATAAATTATGCAATCTTGCATTGCATAATTTTCAAACAAATAAAGAAGAATAACATCATATAAAAACTTTTTACACTTGTTTTATGTATTAATAGTATCCCTAGCTTCATCTTCTACCTAGGACTAGTGATTAGATGTTACGGTAGGTCTAGTTTTGTAGCTTTTCGATCGGCCAGAATATGACTATGCCCACTCATCAACTAAATCTAATGTGTCTAGCTTTTCTGCATCGTACTTAGAAAATGTAAATATAAAGCGTGACATATTTCTCTAGCAATAACAATGAAAAACGCAAACACGCGAATTGTGATAATAACATCAAAACACGCACACGTGGTGCTTAACTACACTCAAATTAGTTGTTTAAATAGTAGCGGAAGTCATTCTACGAGTTTTAAAATATGAACTGCATTAAACGGACGATTTTTGGGGTTTATTCGTAATAAACTAAAAACAACGCTCTGACCGTTGTGCGGGCACGGCGCGTTGCATTTTGCAACGCCGTAAGCGTTGGTCAGGAGTCAAAGAGTTAAGCACAGGAAATCTTTCAGTGAATGAGAATATGTGCCACAAGCAGAACAGTGGCAGAAAAGCACACTACAGTCATGCCCCACTTTTCGGCGTTTCGCTTTTCGGCGCTTCGCTAATATGGCGCTTTTCACTCATATTCATAATTTTTACCACTTGCCCCGCTCTTTCAGCGATTTTCGACATGACATGCTTGCACTTAACAGCTGAGAAAGAGAAGCGAGTGCACCTGTGCCATTTTATTCTCAGTCGTTCAACACCTGTGTCATTCAGTCTGTTTACAGAAGTTGTTCGTCCTGCGTCTCTTTGTGTATAACTGGCAATTGTCAAAACATTTACAAACTTGTTGTGTATTATTGTATATGTAGTGTAATATTTCTGTGTTTATTTATAATGGAAATTTAGTGTATAGATAAAAAAAGAAGCCGTAAGCTTCTTACTTTAAAAGAAAAATTACGTATGATTAAACTAAATAAAAAAGGCTATGCTTCGCTTTTCAGCGGTTTTTGCTTTACGACGGGGGTCTGGCCCCTAATCCATGTGTATACTTGCTACTGCAGCAGTACCATTAGTCTTTTAATCCATGCAAATAACAGTTTGCTACTGTAGCAGTACTGTTCATTCTTTTAATCTCTGTATAAAACAATAAGCTACAGCAGCTGTACTATTAATCATTAAATTTCTTTGTATAAGAAAATGCTACTGCAACAGTACTGTTAATCTTTGTGAATGCTACTGTAGTTCTACCAATAATCCTTTAATCTCTGTGTATAATACATTGCCATGGAAGAAATACCATCACTATTTTAATTTATGGGCATTAGAATATGCTACTGTTGCAGAATTATGAATCCTTTAATCTCTGAGCATAAGGGTAAAAACAAGTGGACAGCTGCAGTCAAGCTTTGAAAGCCAAGATGAATAAAATAAAAATGAAATAGACATGGATTGCTCGATTAAAACACGCTAACAACAAACCTAATGATTTTTGTTGTTGCAGTGTTCCATTTTTCCATTTTATTTTAATAATCTTCTTGGACAAGATCTTTACAAAGTCATTCTCAGAAATAGCTGTCCCAATCTTTTTACCTTGGAATTAATAGTTAGATACATGAAACATAGAATAATGACTAAGCATTATGTGAATTAATAATCAGATACATGAAATAATGGCTACACATTATGTGAATTAATAATTAGATACATGAAATTATGGCAAAGCATTATGTGAATTAATAGTTAGATACATGAAATAATGGCTAAGCATTATGTGAATTAATAATTAGATACATGAAATAATGGCAAAGCATTATGTGAATTAATAATTAGATACATGAAATAATGGCTAAGCATTATGTGAATTAATAATTACATACATGAAATAATGACTAAGCATTATGTGAAATAATAATTAGATACATGAAATAATGGCTACACATTATGTGAATTAATAATTAGATACATGAAATTATGGCAAAGCATTATGTGAATTAATAGTTAGATACATGAAATAATGGCTAAGCATTATGTGAATTAATAGTTAGATACATGAAATAATGGCTAAGCATTATGTGAATTAATAATTAGATACATGAAATAATGGCAAAGCATTATGTGAATTAATAATTAGATACATGAAATAATGGCTAAGCATTATGTGAATTAATAATTACATACATGAAATAATGACTAAGCATTATGTGAAATAATAATTACATACATGAAATAATGACTAAGCATTATATCAGATACATGAAATAATGGCTAAGCATTATGTGAATTAATAATTAGATACATGAAATACAGGCATACCTCGGAAATATTGCGGGTTCGATGTGGTTGATTTAGTGTTATTCTATAAATATCATTAATTTTAATTCTATCTGGTGTGAGGTCAGCTATGCAAGCCCCTGAGGTTTATTAAATTCATATAAGTTTATAGGGAACCTGTCTGCTTCCACCAATGACCTCACCCGATTATATATCTTCCCCTACTGAAGTGTAATGGTGTGTGTATGTTGTCTAGCAAGTGTCTAGGGTATATGCAATGTGATGAAGTGTAGGAACAGGACAACAACTACACCTATTACTAATAAACAATGATTAAACAAGTCACTGGTTAAGTTTTCAATTTAACATATTTTGTACAATTTATTTTACTGTATCTTTGTTATTCTTTTAGACACAGGAATAATCAACTCAAAAAGATAATATAAATATTTACAGCAATTAATTCACAAATATCATTGAGTCTGTGTTTTCCCACACTTATTTATATGAGTCAATCTAGAAAAGTGTCAAGTATTCCTTGCTCCTAGAAAAGGGTACAGGTTATTCGAAAGTTTGGATTCATCACTGTCTGACACAATATATTTTGGGAAATTGAGAGTCGTGGGCAATGACTACAACCCACAAAAGCCAGATCCAAACCTCAGAAATGAGGTATCTGAGGAAAGTGGTTGAAGTAACAAGAAGAGACATGGTCCGCAACCAGACGATCCGTCAAGGCCTAAAATCCCATCCGCTGCAGACCCAAATAGAACAGTCCCAACTAAGATGGTTTGGCCATGTCTGCAGAATGGGAGAAGATCGGCTACCACGACAAGCATGGGAAACAAAGAGCCAGGGATCCAGACCTCCAGGACGACCCAGAGTCCGCTGGGAGGACAACATTAGACAATCTTTGAAGGACCGAGGACTAGAATGGAACCAGGCCAGGAAGAAGACAGCTGATAGAATGGTCTGGCACTCTCTCTTCCAAACCTCTACACCTCACGGTAGAAGGGGAACGACTAAGTAAGTAAGTAAGAGAGTTAGATTGTTTGCGATATCAAATACCCCAGTCACGATTGCTTATCTGGGATTTCTGGTAACAGGCTGACTGAAGTATACAATGCCAGCTTCCACTGCCAAGTCACGTTTCTGCTTCTTGTAATATAGTTATGTGCAGGCACTCAGTAGATATGGCCTCACTGCAGAACTTATGGTCAGGTATTTGATCACCTGGGCTCACTTTCAATCGTACAAGAAACCCTGGAACAATATAAATGTGTCCAACTCAGCATCTAATAGTCTCTCTCTTTCCCTACTCTAACATTTTCAATATCATCAGACATCAGTATGGTAACTAAACAATTAGTTAACGTTCTCACTTTGGTTGGTACCCCTTTCGTGGATAAATAACTTTCAAACCACCGTTTGACACTTTCCTTGACAAAGGAAACATTTTATATTAATAATATCAAGTCATGTACAATATCGGTGACTTGCTGAAGAAGACGGCCAGTGATCTTCCTGGTCTTATGTCATAATACAACATTTTTTTCATTAATATTTAATTTTCTTTTCTCCCAATATGGTAGAAAGCCTGTCTGGCTTTTCTACAACAGGTTAATACATTTCCTAACAATGCTGTGAAACAACACAGTGTTTGATGTTGACTTCCCTCTAGATAAACGTTTTCCCCCATAAGGTTCATACTGATTCAATAATGCATACATAATAATGATAAAATTGACAATATAAAGGTTTTCATTCTTACCGCATCAAAGAAATTTACACACTAAACAGTTGAATATTGCGACATATGGCAACCATCCAGATCGCTGCTAGTGCAGAATAGCAAACAAGAATGTACTCCTTTCTTGTCTTAAAACAACTTTAGTGAATGAATTCTTTTTAACAAGTGGCCCCGAATACCAACTACTAATTGTTTTTATTCAATCGTTAGTATATTACACCACAGCCAATCAGGGACCGTTTGGCTTCTAGCGTTCTTTTTCAAAACTGACCTCAAATATTCAAAATTAGGACTCCTTCCCCTCTACCCCCACTACGGGCAAACTGAGAAAGATTTTCAAGTCCATTCGTCTATCTGTCTTCTGTCCAACTTCTTTATTTCTTAATAGTTTTAAATTCTGATACATATTTATTGATCCTGTTGTTATCTATCGCACAGTCATTACATTATTTTATTCTTGTATTTATTTCTAACGCCTAGTATCGTTTTATTTCTACAATGCTTCAAAAAACTATTTCCTATCTCTCCTATTCAAATATGTAAACACGACTCGTGACACTCCTAGTCCGATACTCCATCTCATCCCCCCATTCAGTACTGCATATTCAAAAAATCTCACGTTAACCTTAATTTTTTTCTTTTATTTTTAACTATCGCTCTCATGCAGACCGCAGCAGATCCTTGTAGTACGTTACCAAATTTTTAACAACACGTATGTAGAATCACTACTTTAGCACTACTTCTAGCTAGAAATGCGACTTGTGTGTGTGTTTATATCGGCTGACGATTCTAACAGCGTGAATATGTGCCACTAACGCGTGTCGAGAAAAAGGGGGTCTGCAACTTGTGACGTCGCGTTTCTGCCTTGCTACTACATTGTTCTTTCACTCTCTCTGTCAAATCGCCGAGAAACGATCAAACTGCAGCTAAATGGAAGTGAACTTCCAATCGAGGAAAACCCAACATACCTAGGAGTCAAGTTGGATAAGAGACTCACATGGAAGCCGCACATAAAAGCAGTAGAACAGAGAGCAATAAGAAAGCTCTCTATTATGAAGAAACTGGCTGGCACAAGTTGGGGGGGCAAATACCAACATACTTAAAAAAGTCTATACAGGCACAGTCAGACCTGTACTTGAATATGGCATGTCAGCCTGGGCCACAGCATCTAAAACAAACACAGAATGTCTAGGGAAAGTGCAAAATTCAGGCCTTAGACTAATCACTGGAGGGATGAAGACTTCTCCAATCCAGGCAATGGAGCGATACACCAACATCCGCTCTCTTGATGACAGACGTGAGGAAAAGGTATTCACTCACAGTGAGAAGCTTCTACGAATGCCAAGTCATCCAATGCATGCCAAACTCCATAGTGTGACAAAGAACAGGCTGAAAAGAACCAGCTTCTTAAACATCTCCAAACATCTGCATCGATGCCATGAAGACCTCCTCCCAAATCAATCTACTGAGATTGAAATGTTAATTGATTACGAGGAGCCAGATGACTGCCATGGAAATATATCTATCATCACAGAAGTCCCTGAAATAAAAAATAAAGGCCACCTGACCCCTAAACAACTAAAAACTTTGGCTCAAGAAATGATTGAAGAAAAGTACAACCCGAAGGAGTGGACACATGCATACACAGATGGATCTGCTGAGGGGGCAGTAAAGAACGGTGGAGGAGGCATTTTTATAAGATTCCTAAATGGAAAGATCATACGAGAGGCCTTCCCAACTGGAAAGATCTCCTCCAATTTTAGGGCAGAAGCTATGGCACTACTGCAAGCCCTGAAGATCCTCACCAGACCTGAACAGCAGCCACAAGCTAAGATAGTAATCTTCACTGACTGCAGATCATTACTTGAATCAATACAAAACACCAGAAATGGTAACATGATGAATGAGATCAGATCTGAGCTTAACATCATCCAAAGGTCATCAACCATTGCCCTTCAGTGGTTACCTGCCCATTGTGGAATCGCTGGTAATGAGAAAGCAGATGCTCTATCAAGAAGTGGCAGTAAAATGGAACAATACAGCCACCCATTGCCCTATCGGGAAGCAAAAAACCATCATCCACAACAAGTACAAAAATCAGTGGAAGGAGGAAGGGGATATATACAGCAGAGATGACCCAATCCACCACCTAAACAGACACCAACAGACGACAATTTTCCGCCTGAGAACTGGTCACTGCAGATTACTTGGACATCTCTATCGCCTCAAGATATCCCACACGAATGAATGCCCATGTGGAACTGATATCCAGACTCCAGAACACATTCTCCAGAACTGTCCAACCCATGATAAATTGCGACGTGCGACCTGGCCAAAAGGTGATGAGCTCCAGCAGAAGCTATGGGGCTGCCACGCCGACCTGGAAAAGACTGTGGACTTCGTCCTGGCGACAGGCCTGCAGATTTAGCATGACTACAAACCGAACGCAGAAGAAGAAGAAGTTCTTTCACTTTTATGCCTTCGTGTATTCGTTTGTACACGTTTTCTTCTCTCTCTCTTGCTTTGAAGGCCAGGCTTGAACTGTGACGTTAGTTTCACGCAAGCGGTACTAAAATCTAGTGGCTTTGCTAGCGAGATACTTAACTAGCATTTCTACAGCATACATTGGATTCCTGACTGGCATAGTAGAAGCTGTTAGTCATTAACACACGGGCTGTTTTATTTACTAGCATTTGGGAGTACAATTCTATGGAAATTAGCGTTTGTTTCACAGATTTTACTACATTCGGTTCCAGACCCCCGCAATAAAGCAAATATCGCAATAAAGTGGGTCACACCCATTTTTTTGGGCTTGCCAGTGCATTTAAAAGCCTAAAATCATGTTTACATTATGTCTATTAAGTGCGCAATAGCGCTAGGTCTAAAAAACACAATGTACTGTAAAATTAAAAATACTTTATTGCTAAAAAAATGCTAATCTTCATCATCTGAGCCTTCAGAGAATAGTAATCTTTTTGCTGGTGGAGAGCCAAAATCTGTCAGAAGAAGAAGGCACGTTCTAATAAATAAACATGAATAATTTGAAAAAAAGTGCAATATCTGTGAAGCGCAATAAAGCAAAGTGCAATAAAGCGAGGTATGCTTGTAATGGCTAAGCATTATGTAATTTAATAATTAGATACATGAAATAATGGCTAAGCATTATGTGAATTAATAATTAGATACATGAAATAACGGCTAAAAATTATGTGAATTAATAATTAGATACATGATATAATGGCTAAGCATTATATTCACATAAATCAGAATCTTTAATTCCAATGTCAAGTCAGTCCTATTGTCTGCCGCTGAAACATGGAGAACAACAAAAACCAAAAATCTACAGACTTTCATAAATGGGTGCTTGCATAGAATAGAAAAGAACTGAATAGGTATGACAAGATCATTAATGTGAAACTGATGACAAAAACCAGACAAGAGCCAGTGGAACAAGAGATGAGAAGGAGATGCTAGAGATAGATAGGACACACATTGAGAAAACCTGTTGATAGCATTACATGACAGTCCTTGTTCTGGAATCCTGAGGGTAAGAGAGGTAGAGGGAGACCAAGGAACATAAGGAGAAGAGAATTGGAGGCAGATATGAGGGGCATGTAGAAGACATGGAAATATCTTGAGCTGATGGCATGGGACAGGAAGACTTGGTATAAGTTTGTTAAAGGCCTATGCTCCCTGGGGATCTGAAGTGTGATTACTGACTGCATGCATCTCTCTCTCTCTCTCTCTCTCTCTCTCTCTTTTATCTAATATACTGTATGGAGGCTCTGATGATCTAGTTTTTCATAACAATATACTTATTCTTAATTTTGTGATCAGGTACTGTTAATGTATGCTGTTATACTACTGATAACGTCTCTTTTCTTGGAAGACAGACATCATCATCATCAGTTGATAAGATCTCTATGGTGTTGTTTGCTCCACTGTAGTGTATGGAATGTCAACTTGACCTACGCAGTGGTGTGTAGACATAGATGGAGTGTATAATGTGCGAATGATAGGAAGAGTTCGTGGTGTTGACAAATGTTCTTTTCTCACACTCATGTATGGCTGGAAGTCATCGACACCAACGACTGTGTACCTTTACTAAAGTTTAATTGGACGTACACACTCGACAGCACAGATAGTGACAAATCACAGGTTGGCATAATACATCATGGTACAGTGGATAAATGGTCTTGCAATGTTACATGGGCACTCATGCAGCATAATAGTATAATGGACTGTCAGTAGCCAAGCACTCAGTATTGCCCATATATATATATATATCATCTGACTTCACTGACTGAGCACGTCAGCTTATAAATAATATTTCAGATGGCTTCTAGACCTAAGCTCGTCTAGCGACGATTCTTTAACATAATGTTCAGCACAGTTTTTTTTATATATAATAATATGGAACCGCTAGCAATGGGTTCTCATGTGTAGCAGTGATCTCTGGACTAATCAAGCGATAATACGGGCATCCCTTTTCTCTTCTTGAAAGTCACTACATGTTTGGTTCCAAGATGGCTTCACTCGTGAGCTGTCACTCACGTTTGGATACAGATAATGAATCTGTCCTAAAGTTAGTCATTTATTAAACATTTCATTGCTCTGTAGATTTGATCATGAACAATTGACTGCATTCTACAGGATATAGTGCTGCTAGGAATCGAAGTCGTTTTCATCGAGTCAAATATATTCTCTTAGACATTCAAATCGTACCTATCGAAAATGGTGGCTTCGTACGAGAGTTCATAAGAGTATCTTTGATTACCTTGGTATCAGAAATATGATTCTGCCATTCCTTGGCAATACGAATAAACACTGGGGTAAAGCATACACGATAGGTCTAGACGACTATCACTTTCCCCACAAATACTGAGATCACTTTTTCCCGGCGACAAGCCGACATAGGAAAAAAAAAAAAACACAGTCCCCATCAGGACGAAGCCAAATCACACCACACTCTAGCGGCACATCCGCCGAATAGCCTTTGACCTCTCTAGAGACAACAGAACATATAGTTCGACTTAGATATGTAAAGATATACAGATATAAGACAAACTCGTCCTACTCAGACAAACAATACACATAAATTCAGGCCATAGATATTCTGAAGCAAGAACAATCTATTACTACCCAAACAACGAATAAATCGCAGTAAAATGGATTCATCCGCGGAGTTCGATCGAAGAGACGACACAACTTTCAAGGGAAGTAACTCAATAATGACTTTCCCTTAAGCACTAAAAAATTACCTATTTTGTTTACCAAAATATTTGCGAACATAACAAGTATACCAATGTATAATATTGTAAGATATCAAAGACTGCACGTAACAACTACCTTGTAATGTTGTATTGCCCTTAAATTAATACTTAAAGTACGCTGGAGAATATTTGAGTAACAGTAACAAAAGATGAGCAAGCGGGAGGAAGAATGCAAGAGGGGACTGTGCCCGATTTTCAACCCTTGGCAAATTAATTGCTTTCGTACATGTCTATCTAACTATCTACCTAGTCTGATTCTGGTCTTGAGTTTGGGACGCAAAGACAGGGAGGAAAGTAACTGTTTACCCCACCTCATCTTGGTGAACCTATCATTGCATTCATTGCAGCAGTATCTGCTATGAGACTCAAAGCTCTCGTAAAGTTTTTCGCGTGCACTGGAAAAAACACAGAGTCCCTGAGTCATTCAGTAGCAGACCGTTTGAATATTTTACGAGTTCTTATAACACATCTCTGAATATGTCTCAAATCACTAATTTACTGTATCAGGAATTCCATCTTTATCAGTCTTGTTGTTTGTTTGCTTTCTTTTATTTATTTTATTTCTTTATTTATTATTATTATTTTTTTTTTTTTTAAATTCTTTTTATTTTTTTTTCTTTATTTTAAAAGCATACTTTAATTATGGTGATTATTGTAAATGTAATATTACTTTTATAATGATAAATGCCTTAATAATGCTTAAAGTAAATGTGAGGATGAAAGGATACAGTATACATGATGAGAGAGAGAGAGGAAGGGCAGAATGTCAGACGGGCCTGCGTGCCCAATTCTTAACCCTTTGAAAATAAAGTTCGTTCTCTCTCTCTCTCGCTCTCTCTCTCTCTCTCTCATTACATCTTTGGACTCTGCTTTACTGTCTACCAGTATATAAACTTCTCAATCTTGAGCTAAATCTACTGAATCCATCAAACTGTTACTTGCAACCCTAACTTCCAATTAAATATACAGACTTAGTTACACTGTCTCACACCCAATGAATTTCTCTTCCACCCAGTGGTGTAACAAAGTCATTTGCCACATGAGGATAGGGGCTTATGACATAAACCCTATACAACACCTGTTGCATTTTTGTTATCAAGTTATGTTATGAATTGGTGTTTTTTTTCCCAGTGAATATTGAATTAATTTCCCCATCCTCTATTAGGAGTAATGCTGTTCCCTCTCTATGTAAACTTCTGTTACTGAAGCCCAAAAGGGGGGCAAAGTATAGTAACTGTAACATACCAAATATGTCATAAAAGGTGACTAAGACATGCTAAAATGGGGGCTGGTCCACCCCATCCTATTGAAACTTTAAACCACAATAACTTCAACAGCAAATGGACAAGTCACACACAGAGGAAACCTGCTGATAGCAAAATAAGGCAGTCCTTGTTCTGGAATCACCAGGGTAAGAGAGACAGTAGGAGACAGAAAAGCACACTGGGAAGAGAACTGGAAATAGAAATGACAAGGATGAGAAAGACACAGAAAGACATTTAGTTGATGTCACAGGACAGAAGGACATGGCATACATTTGTTGAAGACCTGGGGGAGCTAAAGGGTAAATTATGACGATCTGGGTACAGACTAATTAATAACAATTTGATGGACATGACATTTGATAAACAATTTATCTGCTAAAACATGCCCTCACCAGCAGCCAACAAAAGCTTCCTCTCCTTTTCATGCCCGGCTGTTAGGTTATTTATGGCCTCTGCATATTCTTCCTTGGAAAGGACACCTTTCTGAGCGCTGTTAATTTTGTAGAAAAGAGACCTTGCCGCATATCGAATCTTCTTCTCTGAAGCTGATGTATTTAGGCACCACGTGATCTCTGGCTTGTTTTTTTCATTCATACCTGAATGTTTATGAAATATGTGGAAGAAAAATTATGTATAGGAAAATGTTGGTACAGAACCACTGTAAAGCAAGTTATGAATACAGCAAGAATGCTTCTACACAGGTATTTTTTTATATGTCCCTTCCGATGAATATTTTAAAAAGCAATTAACAAGCAATGTATTTTGTATCTGGTATCTTTCTAAGTAGCAACCTGCTGTTTATATGTCCCTTCAGCTGGATATATTAAAAAAAAACCAATGAACCAGCAGTATATTTTGTATACATCACCTGTAATGTAGACTACAAGGCTACAGTACTCATGATAGGAAACTCTTTACAGAGCGATACAACAGGAAGCAATCTGATCATCAGAAGAAGTCCCCCCGTCCGACAAGTGTTTCGGCCCTATATACTCCTTTACACTCTAAGGGGGGCGGGCCCACTTGGGTCATGACTCCCAAGCGTCTCAGCTTCCTGTTGTCTTGCATCAAAAATGAACCCATTTCACTTATGGTAGCAACTTTAAATTCCACAACTCCGCCAGCCGTGGAGGCAATTGTGAAAGTAACAAAGAGAAGACAAATTATTCCGTTCGTTCCGTCGCACACACTGAGACACCAGCGCGAAGTCAACGAGTCGCCACTGCGCGTTCCCCACTGGACTTTTGATACTGACACCCCTTATAGTATACACCGCTTGTCGCCCCTGAGTCGCAGCCCGTTCACTAGTCCACCACAAACCTCAGCGTATTGTGGACTTAGAAAAATTCCTGGTGTTTTCTGTACCGCAGCGTTTATTGTTACGATCTCCATTCCCCATTGCGGTTGTTCCACAGCCAGCCTGATGCCTTTTCGGCAGTTTCACTAAGCCTCTTCAGGGCCCTTGTTCTCGACTGTCCCCTCAGCCCCAACAGTTTCAATAGATCATACACTGATGCAGCCACAAGCCCTCTTGCACCCACTTCAACAGCCATGACCCTTGCAGTGAACCCATCGTGTCTCAGATCCGCGGCCAGATCACTATACTTGGCCGCTTTGAACGAATGTTGCTCATCTAATCTGGATTCAAATGGCACGGTCAGTTCAATCAGTATGACCTGAAGCGTTGCTGCAGAATGAAGCACTATATCCGGCCGTCTCCGCGATTTTCGGATACTCTCTGGATATGCCCCTCGTCCAGGTAGGTCTACCGCCATCTCCCAATCATTTGAACAATCAAGAAGAGATGGTAAACTGCTACCAGGTTTATTCGGTTTGGGGTGTGCTGACTTTCCTGCCCTCAGAAAGTATGTGTTTGCGGTGTCTGGCCGGACTTTGCTATTCGCCTTCATTCTTGCCAGATCTATTGTCGCAGCAAGCTCATTTAGCACTTTGTTATGGCGCCAAGTGTATCGCCCTTGCCCTAATGACACCTTACACGCTGAGAGCACGTGTTCAAGTGTCTGCCTCCCCTGGCACAGGGGGCACTGCTCATCATCCGACTTTCCCCATTTCACAAGGTTGGTGGCCGATGGCAGCAGGTCATACAGTGATCTGACAACGAAGCTGAGCCTAAGAGGTGCCATATGCCATATATCATTCCATGTCAAGGACCTCTGCAGGGCTCCTTCCCATGTAGTCCATTGGCCTTGTTGGACCTGCTGCACTGCTTTTTGCAACCTCTTATCATTCTCAGCTTCTCGTATCTCCTGAACTACCATGTCTCTGCGCTCCCTGCTTGATGCCTTGGACCACCAGCGGATGTCTCCATGACCAAATCCCCGTCTATTCGTTTGTGTGTATCCGATTACCTCCCTCAGTTTGAGTGACTCTTGGGCAGCATCAACAGCTTCTTCCACTTTCCACTTCCTTCCCGTTTTCAGTGTGGGCTGAATGGACTTAACCACGTCATCAGCTGACTCGCGTAGCATCATTGCAAGCCTTGCCTTTCCAACTTTGTACTCTTCAACAACTGACTTGAAAGGAAGCAGAAGTTTTGACTTTTTGCAGTACAGTGCTACATCTGACAGACCTGGTGGTACTCCTAGCCATTTTCTCATGAACTTGTTGACCTTCTGCTCTATGGCTTCCACTGTACTTGTGCTTATTTCATATATAAGCAGTGGCCACAGCAACTTTGGTATCAACATGAACTGGAGGCACCACAGTTTGAACTTCCCCAGGAGTCTGCTTTGGTCTATGATCTGTAGCCCTCTGTCTGCCATTTCTATTGTCTGTTGCACTGCCTTTGAGTCTTTTAATGAGGCATCGTACACCCTGCCAAGACTTTTAACAGGTTCCTCAATGACAGTAGGGATTCTTTGGTTGGAAACCGTGAATATGACCTCTGCTATCTTCCCTTTCCTGACTGATAGGCTTCTCGACTTCTTGGGTTTGAAGCTCATTCTGCACCAGCTGACTAGTTCATCCAGGCGTGCTAACATCCTCCGGGCCTGATGTTCATCTGATGTCAGAATTGTTGTGTCATCCATGAATGCTTTGAGCGGTGGCATGAGACACATTCCACCGAGCTTTGGACCTATAGCCATTCCTTCAGCCGCATTGAGGATTACCTGCATAGCCATCACGAATAGTATCGGAGAGATGGTACATCCCATCGCAATTCCAACTTCAAGGCCAATCCACTTCGTTGTGTACTCTCTGGTTGAAAATCTGACAGCAAACCCTGCGAAATACAGCTTCAGCATTGCTGCAATCTCTTGTGGAACATGATACATCTCTAGGGCCTGCCACAACATCTGGTGTGGAACGGATCCATAAGCATTCGCTAAATCCAACCAGATTACATGGAGGTTTGTTCTGTCAGACTTTGCCTTTTGGATTGCTTCCCATATCATTGTGGCATGCTCTAGACATCCTGGTGTACCTGGGATACCTCCTTTCTGAATGGTAGTGTCAATGTACCCATTTTCCAGGAGGTATGTAGTGAGTCTTTCCGCCATCACTGAGAAGAATATCTTCCCTTCCACATTGAGTAGTGAGATTGGCCTGAACTGACTGATGTCTGTGGAATTTTGCTCCTTCGGGATGTAGACTCCGTTCGCCTTTCTCCATTCCTTGCTTACAAGCTGGGTTTTCCACGCACTCTTCAGTAAACGAAGCAGTCGTTTGAGCACCTCAGGGCATCTCTCTTATACACCACATATGGAACACCATTAGGACCTGGAGCTGACTTGCATCGAGCTTTCTGGACAATGCTTTCTACCTCTTGCACCGTTGGGGGCTTGGTGTTAAATTCAGCTCCTGGCTTACTAGGCCATTTAAGGCCTGCCATGCTGCTGAGCGGCTCATCTTTGCGACCATCTGAATATGTCATTCCAAGGTGTTCTTCCAGGTCTTCTTTCCTGATGTTTAGCGTACCCGACCGTGGCTGCTCAAACAGTTCTTTGGCAAACTTGAAGGGCTCCCTGAAGAATCTTTCCCTATCCATTCGAGTCTTCCTTTTCTTCCTGCACAACCTTTCTGCTCTACAAAGGGCATTATGTTGGCCTTTCAGGTGCTCCCAAACCTGTCGTAACCCTTCCTTCTCTGCGGCAACTGCGTTTTTGAACAGTTTTCGGGCATGCTTCTTCTGTTTTCTGATTTCTTCTATTTTAATTTGTCTTCTGCTTTTTCGTGGTGGGTTACTTTCCCTTGCCTCCCTCACTCCGAACACTTTGCGACAGTGCAGATATATTATGTCGCCGAAGATTTCCAGCTTCTTTTCCAAAGTTATCTGCTTCAGGTTGTTATCCAGCTCTTTTGCCAAGGCTTCGTCCAGCTGTTCCCAAAGCCCTTTTGCACTGGCGGGTGGAAACTTGATTGCATCTCTCTTCCCGTCCAAGAAGTGTGTGAGATCATCATCAGGCAGATCAACTTGAATGTACTCAGCACTGTGGATTGACTCCTGGCTGCGTTCTTCTAACGTCTTATCCGTCGAGACAGAGCGCTGTTGATCTCCCCCTGATGACCTCCCACACCCCTTTTTCGTTCTGTGGATTTTCAGAATATTACTGAAGGCTTATGTGTCTATATAGCGGAAGACATCCATAAAGCCTTCATTATCTTTCATAATTTTTTTCTCAAACAAGAATAAATACGTCAAATATTTACTAATAACACAGTAATGCAATCACATACATGCCACATGCTATGGTTTACCCATAATCTGTACAAGGTGTTTGCGTTTTCAGATGTGTACACACTGTACATAATTTCTGTACAGGTTTTCTAACCCATTCCCCTTATTACTGTGTCTCAGAGTTCTTTTATAAGGTCCTATTGAACACAGGATTTCCCAGTCTGTTAGTGATAATCAAACACAGAAATAGACTAAATGATGACACCATCAAATTATTTTTACAGTGTAAAATAAACTCAGATATTTATTGTTTGGGTTTTAAAATACGTGAAGACCTGCTTTAAAAGGCAAAGTTCCGTGCTTCATTTCTAATGCAGCCCACTGTAATTGAAAATATTTTTACACGAATGAACTCTTTTGATATGTTTTTTTAGTCTTTGTACAGGTTTTGCGGGTCTTTGTACAGGGTTTTGAATTTTTTGTACAGGTTTTTCATCTCCGAGGTGTGGCATATATGCAATCATCATCACAGGTTGTACATTTTATTGCCCCAGATAGTTCCTGGGGTCATCTCAGGAGACAAAGAAAGAATAGACCTACTACTTCCACAGGCATGTCATGACAGGCAACAATCAGGACCATGTGTAATGAGCTGGCAACCTCATCATGTAAAACCCACTGCTACAGAAACCACCACTACAAGAACACATGAATTCTTTAGTGTAGGCTTCTTGTTCATTAATGATCGAACAGGGAAATAATGATTATGATATATTTTATTACAACCTCATCAATCATATATTGTACATATACCACAGAAAAAAAAATTAGGTTTATTTTTTCCCTCCAGCCCTTCTATATACAATCACAGCCACAGGCAGGGAACTCAGCCATGATGGCCTCATTCATCAAACATCATACCAGGTCAATGGCTGCTTCCCTGTGATGGCCTGTGGAGCTGTAAGAAGTTGATTTTCTCTCTGCAATGGATAGCTCAGAGTTTTCTGACCAAAGTAGTCAGTCACATGTCAGACTTTTTACTAATGCAAACGCAGGTCATATGTCAAACAATTTATTAATACATCAGCAATCTTATCGCACCTCATCATGTCAAATAAACTGCCACATTTGAAACCACCGCTGCAAGAGTATGTGAATGCTTGGTACAGGCTTCCTGCAAGGGGAATCCCCAGGATACAAGAAATAGTTTGAGACCAAGGGAGAAAAGAACTGGAGACAGACATAAGGAAGATAATGAAGATATAGACTGAACAAATAGACCGTCCCAAACAAGAGAGTTTGGACAGAAGTAGTTAAAGGCCCATGCTCAACAGGAAGCTAATGACAAAGAAGAAGAAGTGGTTGACTAAACTGTGTCAAGAAATGACACAAAGTTACCTATATAGGCTTATACAAGAGAGAGTTCGTACGTGATGACATAAGGGATTACTCCACAGCAAACTGTGGCGTCTGTAAGTATCCTCTACCAGGTGTTACAATTAATTCAACAAGACTGTTTGTACATGAAAATATGACAGGCTTAAGCTTCACAACATGAATGAATCACACACATAGGACTGTTTGTATGTGGAAATATGAGATACTTATGTTTCACAACATAAATGAAGTTCACATTGTTTACTGTCTGAACATGAACAAAAGATAGATTTAAATTTCCCAATATGAAGGAATCACACTTAGGACAATGTATACATGAATAAATTACTTACTTACTTGTTCCTCTTCTACCGTGAGGTGTAGAGGTTCATGAATAAATGACACCAAGCTTTATAATATGAATGAATCACACGCTTACGACTGTAATGAAAAAATTATACATTTAAGATTCTTTAAACAGTAATGTATTTTATATAACAACTCACCTAGGTTTGTTTGAACACAATGTCTGAGCTTTTCAGTTGCTTCTTGATTCCCCTGTTTTGAGGCTGCAATAAACCATGACACTGCTTTCTCCGCATTGCTATCATGGTCTATGTCTGACTCTGCAAGTTTCAGGTAATGGGATCCAAGTATAAGCTGGTGCTTTTCTGAGCCATTGTTTGCTTCTGTAGTCCATAATCTTAAGATTTCTAGAATACAAAACAATATTTAGTTTGTAATGGGATCCAAGTATAAGCTGGTGCTTTTCTGAGCCATTGTTCGCATCTGCAGTCCATAATCTTAAGATTTCTAAAATGCAAAAAAATATTCAGTTTTTAATCAAGTAATGTCGTAATAACAACACATTCAGTAAAATGTACAGATTGTGAGCTAATGATAATATGATATCAAATTAAAGATGAACATCCACATTTGTTTCATTGGTTACCTATTACTGTACTTATTACTAAGCTTGCAGTAATGTCTACCCGAGTCTGCTCATCAACTTAAGAAGGCAAAGGCAGCAAGGAAGGGAACTGGTTGCCCCACCTCATAAAGCTGAGACCTGGTATAGGTCCACAGCAAATGAAACTTCAGCTAAATGGGCAAGCTATGCCAGAAGAAAAAACCTAGACACACTAAGGTATCACACTAGACAGTCGCTTGACATGGAAAACACAGATATGGGCAAAACAGCACATGGCCATCATGAAAAAATTAGCTAGTACCAATGGAAGCTGATGAAAACATTCTCAAAAAGCTGTACACAGGCAGAGTAAGGCTTGTTATGGAATATAGCATCACAGCCTGGTCGACATCAGCTAAGATACACTTTAATAAAGTAAACAAACTCCACAACCAAGCAGCATGTATCATAACAGTGGCCCTAAATTCCACAAAAATCAATCATAAGGAAAACATTTTAGGGCTTAGACAAGACAACAGAATCTGAAAAGAAACTGAAAAATGTAAGAGACTAGAAGGACACCTCATGTGCAAGAGAATAAATAGCCTCTGAAGAGGCAGGCTCAGGCAAATTAACTTTGTTTCCCAGGCAAAAGAGAAAATTAGCAAAGATATCATGCTAGCAAACTCAATCGCAAAGAAAATACCATCAAGCACAATTATCCCGTCGTGGAATAGATGATGCTTTCCTGAGCAAAAATATGATAGGCCAAAGGGAAGGATAGTGAATTGGAGGTTGCCATTTTGGTCTATTTTTGGCAAGCGGCTATGATTATGAATAATGTATGTAAATACAGCATTTACATGGTTAAGCCTACGTACGAGATGATATTTAAAAGCAAAGGTATATAGTTGGGGCAATTTTGGACTTTTGATGGCATTGTGAAGGGAGGGGGAAAGTGCAGGTTGGGGGGGGGGGGGGAAGCACTGGTGTGGAGTGTGGGGGGGAGGGGAGGTTAGTGTTAGGTCTGTCTCCATTTTTGCATTTAAGAGGTTTTTTTTTTTGGGGGGGGGGGGGGGGGTAGATCTGTGTATGCATTTTCGTTTTTAACGGGGGGAGGAGAGGTTGGATCTATGTCTGCATTTTCGTTTTAGAACACATCTGCTATCATTCTGACACACTGTACTTTTTCTGCACTTTGCGCGCTAACCTTGACCAAGAATCTACCCTTTTTCGAGCTTGTACTCATTAAGTACAAAGCATATGCAGAAAAAACAGATAGTGATCTTTACAGATGCCTTCTCAATAATAACAGCCCTGAAGAGTCACCATGCTAAGGGATTGAAAGATCTGATAAACTCTTTTGAAAGTCTGGCCAAACGCTTCGACAAATGGACAGTCCAGTGACTACCAGCCATTTGCAACATTCCAGGCAGATAAACTTGCTAAAGAAGGGGGAGCACTGCAACAAAACGATGTAGAGAAAGCTTATGAAATGGCTATCAAAACTATAACAGCCATATTCAAGTCCAAATGGGACAGAGAACACCCAGGTCACATAAAAGATGATGCCTATCACCAGCTATCTAGGCGAGACCAGGTCACCCTTTTCTGCTTACGCACTGGTCACAACAGGTTGAGGTACCATCTATACCACAAATACAGGATTGGTCCAACAGATTTCTGCACCTGTGGCACCAGCCCCATGACAGACGACATCTGCTCCAGTCCTGCCCACATACAACAATGAACAGAGTGGCATATGGCAACACCCTACTTCTCTCTGTGAAAAACTGGAGATGTCAGGAACCTTGAGCTGACCACTATCTTTATTAGAGTCATTAATGTAGATGTCTGAGGGTGAACGAGATGTCAGGGACCTTGAGCTGACCACTATCTTTATTAGAGTCATTAATGTAGATGTCTGAGGGTGAACGAGATGTCAGGGACCTTGAGCTGACCACTATCTTTATTAGAGTCATTAATGTAGATGTCTGAGGGTGAACGAGATGTCAGGGACCTTGAGCTGACCACTATCTTTATTAGAGTCATTAATGTAGATGTCTGAGGGTGAACGAGATGTCAGGGACCTTGAGCTGACCACTATCTTTATTAGAGTCATTAATGTAGATGTCTGAGGGTGAACGAGATGTCAGGGACCTTGAGCTGACCACTATCTTTATTAGAGTCATTAATGTAGATGTCTGAGGGTGAACGAGATGTCAGGGACCTTGAGCTGACCACTATCTTTATTAGAGTCATTAATGTAGATGTCTGAGGGTGAACGAGATGTCAGGGACCTTGAGCTGACCACTATCTTTATTAGAGTCATTAATGTAGATGTCTGAGGGTGAACGAGATGTCAGGGACCTTGAGCTGACCACTATCTTTATTAGAGTCATTAATGTAGATGTCTGAGGGTGAACGAGATGTCAGGAACCTTGAGCTGACTACTGCCTTTATTAGAGTCATTAATGTAGATGTCTGAGGGTGAACGAGATGTCAGGAACCTTGAGCTGACCACTATCTTTATTACAGTCATTAATGTAGATGTCTGAGGGTGAACGAGGAAGAAAAAGAAGAAGCGCATGGGGCTGGTAACCCCACCAAGTAAAACAAATTGATTCAGAACTGCAAGAGAAAACAAGTGCTTTGGTGCAGACTTCTTGTATGAGGGCTACTGAAGTGGTGGTCTCATACCCCATAACGTGCAAAAATGGGAAGGAAGACACAATTTCTTAGTACTATTTGTAACGTATAATATTATACAGTTGTGACAGTTCACGTACCAAGCAAACTGATATTTTATATGTGAACTGGTTTGTTCAATTGGACAGTGTACATAGGTAGTCTCTCAACAACAACCCCCCCCCCCCTTTTTTTTTCTTGTTTGGAGTGCCATTCTACACTGACTTTTGTTTTGTCATAAAATTTGTTGGCCTATTTCCAGAATAGTAAACATAGCGTTGTTTGGCAATGTCTCCTAAATGTCTATTGACACATCAGCAGTGTCGCTAGCGGTGATTAAAATATCAAATAGTACGAGGCGCGTTTTTTAAGCAATTCCCGTTTTAAAATAATAAAAAAAACCATCATATATAAAAATGATCTATTCCAGCCAAAAGTGGACCACACATTTACATTATTTCTCAACATAGTCACCATTGACTTCAACACATTTTTGGTATCGTGGCACCAGGTTATTAATTCCAGTGTCAAGGAAGTCTGCCGCCAGTGTCTTGAACCATTCATTAACGCCTGTCTGCAGTTCATCATCAGTTTCAAACTGCTGGGATGCCAGCCACTTCTTTAGGTGGCTGAAAAGGTGGTAATCACTTGGCGCGAGATCGGGACTGTAGGGCGGGTGGTCAAAAATTTCCCAGTGAAATTTTTGCAACAAATGAACAGTTCGATCTGCGGTGTGAGGTCGAGCATTATCGTGCAAAAACACAATCCCAGTGGACAGCTACCCACGTCTTTTGTTATGGATGGCACGTCTAAGTTTTATCAGTGTCACAATAAGCATTGGCATTAACTGTCTTTCCACGTTCAAGAAAATCAATAAACATGACCCCTTCTTTGTCCCAGAAAACAGTGGCCATGATCTTTTTGACAGAAGGTGCTTGCTTAAACTTCTTTGCTTTCGGGGACCATGAGTGTCACCATTGCATCGACTGTTGCTTTGATTCGACGTTTGTGTAGGAAATCCAGGTCTCATCTACAGTAACAATGTGGCCCAAAAATTCATCTCCTTCATTTCGATAGCGCTGCAAAAATTTTTGAGCCGAAGCCAGGCGTTTCTGCTTGTGTTCATCGGTTAACATTTTCGGCACCCATCTGGCGGCAGACTTCCTTGACACTGGAACTAAGAACCTGGTGCCACGATACCAAAAATGTGTTGAAGTCAATGGTGACTATGTTGAGAAATAATGTAAATGTGTGGTCCACTTTTGGCTGCAATAAATCGTTTTTATATATGATGGTTTTTTTATTATTTTAAAACGGGAATTACTTAAAAAACACGCCTCGTATTTCATTAAGGATTGTTATATGGATGTTCAACATACGAAAAAAAATGAGTGATTGAATGGCAGTATTCAGTGATGGCTTTATATGGATTTGCAGTGATTGTCGCAATAAGTTGGTACTTTCTGTTTGTTCTTTTTTTTTGTTTTTTCAATGAAGGGCCTCAATGTTTGTTGAAAAAAACTCAAAACAGGGTCTGCGTTTTTGTTAAGGTTAGCAGTACAGCTTTTTTTTAATAAGTGCAAGCAAGACAGTGCTGAATCGATTGGCTGTTAGTGGACATGTGTGCATCTGTCTACTATTCTGTGATTCTACCAATGCGCTGCTACTTGTTGTTAATGTGTAACAAATGCAAACCATGTTTTTTTTCACAGCTTTTTTCTTCTTTCTTTTTTTTTTTAAGACAAAGTATCCAATTCAACCCTTCATGGGTTATAATTAGGATATATAGTGTAGTAAATTCAAGATAATAAAATCTGATTTCCGAAATCTAATTACAAAATCTTCTTCCCCCTCCACTCAGTCCAAATTGTGTAAATCAAAACTGTAAAATTGTGTGAATGTATGTGCGTGTGTGTGTCCTCACCTTTAAAAAAAACAAACAAACAAACAATTAAAATGAAAAACAAACAAATTCAAACAACAACAACAAAACAGGAAAGAAAAATGGGGAAAAAAGTAAAGACTCTCACAACTGGCTTGTTAACAAGATGAAAAAAGGGCGGGATAGCCCAGGGGTGTCGAAGATGACACCCAATCCACCAATTATCTGCCATCATCCATGTGATCACCCCATTAGACCACCTCATGGACAGCTCAAGTACTACACATACTGATGTTATGTGTCAGCTGATTTGTTTAATAGTACATGAAGTTTCCGGGGGTCTCTGAAGAGACAAAGAAAGAACAGGACTGCGGCACCCCCAGGCATGTCGTACCAGGCAACTAATATGAGGCTGTGCATTGGGCTGGAAACGTCATCATGTAAAATAAATTACCATAGAAACCACCACTGCAAAAGTATGCAAATGTTTGGTTCAGGCTGTCAGCAAGGGGACCAAATACAATGGTGGCTTTGTGCTCCATATTGAGTCAAAAGGAAATGAATGATAATTTGTTCGACTGTTCAATGCAGGTATGTATTCTTTCCTTGCTCCATGTTTTGTTGTTGGTTTGTTTGAGGGAGCGGGGTAGTCCTCTTTTTGTCCTCATTTCCGAAATCTCGGGTGTGCAGTGTCCTCTTTTTCGAGAGCTCGGATATAATGCTGCTTGTTTCGATCTGCAAGCCATGACTAACAAATAAAATGGGAACACTTTATAACAATATCATTACATCAGCTAGAATAATACGCAGAACTGTGTCTCTTTCGACTACCCCTTTCCAGACGTGAGAAAGCGAAACTGCAATCAAGAATGATTCATATATTTCGTTAGAAATAACAAAATTCGCGACAGAAGCAAATTAATCACCAGATTACGATACAGTCCATTAAATTGGTAATTTCTTAATACTCGTGCTTTTTTGCTCCGCACAGAATATCTGTAGATATGTGTTGTTTCGTACGATTTGGGTTAGGATTAGAGTTAGGGTTGGGGTTAAGGTTAACCCCAACCCCAACCCTAATCCTAACTGTAAATGCTACGAAACAACTTATAACTAAACATATTCTGTGCGGAGCAAAAAAGCACGAGTAATAGGAAATTGCCATTAAATGTATATGATGTACTAATAGAAATATTCACCATCACTCAGTTCTTTTTCTTGGCCAGATACTTGATCCAATCCTCCCGGCACTTCTTGTTTACCTGTGTCAGCCATTTTCTAAAGCACACTCAAGCACGAAGTCACGTGAGATATCACACACGGCTAGACAATGTATACTTCCTCTCTCTCTCTCTCTCTGAAAAATGTCCTGTTCGATATCTATTAGGCAATAGATAAAACATTAAGTGTCTTCGATTTAAGTCAGTATAAAATTGCCGCCATTTGATAATGGTGTGTCAACCGTCCTCGCCATTCGTTGTATTCAGTATAAGGTAAATGAGAATGTCTACAGTAATTGTGCTTGATTGTAATATTGGTTTTTTTTTTAAATTAATTTTTCATTATCCATGGGCGAATTTACACTGATCTGGGCTCCAGGCAATAAGGTTCATTGGCCAATAACCAGACATAGATGGAGACTATGGAAGAATGGGCCTCCTACTGTTGTGGGCCTTCGGGCACTGCCAAATTGCCCGACTGTTCAGTCCTCCCCTGCTACTAACTTTATATACCGTACTAATTGTTGTCCCTCCTAAATAAGAGTTGTACAGTTCCCTAGGTTTGTCTGTTCTCGACACTTCTTCTTTGGTCCTTAGCCGCCGACTGTCATCAGGGTCTCTTCTGAGGACGTGGCCAAAACAACTCCAGCATCTGGTCAGCTATAGTGGTGTGCATGTCATATTGGTTGCTCCGAGTAAGCAGTTCTTGGTTGGTGATAGTATTCGACCAAAAGATTCGGAGAATTTTCCTTAAGTAGATTGTGTGGAAAGGGGACAATTCCGACATTTCCTTCTCTGTTACTTTCCAGCATTCCGCACCATTGAGAGGCACAGAAAGCACACAGCTCTCATATAATCTTAATTTGGTGTTTGTACTGTACTGAGAGGACTTCCAGATGTTGTTTAGACTAGCAAAGGCTGTTCTCGCTTTATTCATTCAATAGTTGATGTCTTTGCTTGTTCCGCCGTCTGGTGTTACTATGCATCCTATGTAAATGTGTCTGTCTGTCTAGCTTCTGGTTCCTTATGTTCTACAGGTCATTTGTAAGGGGGAAAATGCAAGCATAGTATATGACTCTGTAGCTCACAGCAATAAGAAAAGACAGGGCAAAACACAGCATCAGGCACTATGTGCAATAGCTGGAGCCTCAAGATCAACATCACTTGAAGCACTACAGGTAGCACTAGGAATAATAGGCCCTACCCCTCAAGCTAAGAAGAAAACAACTTAGACTGAATTACATGGAAAAAAAAGGAAAGGATCCCGTTACACGCCCATTGAGGCATATTGGGAATGTGGTGTTAGGCCCATATTTTCTTGACCAACGGCACACTAGGGGTGATGTGGTCAGCATCACGCCGGCCGCCTTAACCTTCCCAGAGTTGCTCTGGTACCCAATTGGGGCTGGGTCGACCCAGGAGCCGTTTGCGGTCTAAAAAAATCCCACCTCATCTGGGGATCGAACCATAGACCACTGAGCTAGGGCAAAGTCATAATTGACAAAAACCACCCAGCCCATGTAATGTTTGTGAAGAATTTCCCTATGACCTGGGATACTCCTCTGGAAAATACAAGATACCAAATAGGATGGACGTGCATGGAGGAAATAGAAGAAAACAGTATTATAACAAATGCAATAAAATGTAGTAGTAAATACATAGGCTACCAGTGATTCCTCCTTAGGAGCTCAAGAAACCAAACATTGACTCTCATCTTTCAGATATAATAAATTTTAAAAAAGCAGAAAAAAAAACGACATTAAAAACATAACCAGAGAATATATAGAACAGATAACTAAGGGTAGCTTGAAAGTACAGTATACACTGATGGGTCAAAGATAGAAAATGAAGAACTTGGAATAGGAATACACATACCAGCCTGGAAGCTGAAGAATAGTTTTAGTTTAACTGAAAACGCATCGACATTCACGGCAGAAATGGTGGCAATAGCAAAAGCACTTGAAATAATTACCGACAAGCCCCCCAAAAAACTAACAATCCTAACTGACTCACTGTCAGCTCTTCAAGCATTAAGAAACCCACATGAATGTAGCCGACCAGACATAGCAGAAGAAGTGTTGCAACTTAGTACACACCTAAATAATAGGGGCTGCTCAGTATTATTAGCATGTTAGGATTGTTAGTTAGTTCCATAGGGATCTCGTAAGCCCGTAGTATTTTCCATAAGCTATTCTTGCGTATGCTGTCAACAGCCTTTTCAAAATCGACAAAGTTTATATATAGTTGTCTTTGCCATTCTGAGCACTGCTCTATAGTGTTCCTGATAGTGAATATATGATATGCACAGCTTCTGTCCTGCTTGCTCCTTCCTCAGTTTAGGGTCTACTGTTTTTGAAATTCTGTGAATAATTGTCCTACCTAGTATTTTACTGGGAACTGAGAGGAGAGTAATTCTTCTCCAGTTGTTGCAGTCTGCAAGGTCGCCCTATTTTTGTTGTGACAGTTCACGTACCAAGCAAACTGATATTATACATGTGAATTGGTTTGTTCAGTTGGACAGTGTACATAGGTGGTCTCTCTCCCCCCCCCCCCCCCCCCCCCCCCCCTTGTTGTTGTTTTTTTTTTTTTGTTCTTGTATGGAGTACCATTCTACATTGACTTTTGTTTTATCATAAAATTTGTTTGCCGATTTCCAGAACAGTAAACATACTGAGCAATGTTTGGCAATGTCTCCCAAATGTCTACTGACATCAGCAGTGTCACTAGCGGTGATTAAAATATCAGCTAGGATTTCATTGAGGATTGTTATGAATGTTCAACATACGAAAAAAAAAAATGAATTTGATTGAACGACTGTATTCAGTGCTACGTCCTCAGAAGAGACCCCGATGCCATCACAAGAACAGCTATGCAATAGACCCCTGAAGGAAAGCGAAGGAGAAGCCGACAGTAAACAACTTGGCGGAGAACTGTGGAGGCCGAGATGCAACGAATGAACCAGAGCTATGGTACTACATGAAGGATGGCCGCCGACCGAGGAAAGTATAAACAGTTTGTTGCTGCCCTACAAGATACCACCAGGCGTGATAGCCACTGATTGCTTTGACAGACGGCGGTTAAGGATCGAAGTAATATAAAGTAAATTTCACTCAAAATGTTTATAATTATTCATAAAAACTTATTATTCGAGAAAATATATAATTATATTAAAACTAGCAATAATCCGTCAAACTTGACGGGTTTTTAATTATAGTGTGCTGTTTCCGTTCCCGGATGAGCAGATAGAAGTACATTCTTAGAGTGTTTTTGGTTTCTTTCCATTATACAGTGTAATCAAACTGTTCATGAACACCGTCATTTTAACGCTTTTCTTTGTTGATTGTAACTATTTTCGGGAGAGTATATATAATGGAAACAATACAATTTTTCAACACGGTTGAATTCCTCAGCTGTGACCAACGTACACACGCCGAGAATTATGTTATTTTAGATTCAATTTAAAAGTTCTTTGATGACAACATTTCGTGTGAAAGTGCATGGATTGTTTTCAAAGAGTGTTCCCTGATAATAAGTGGTTTTAACAAAAAAACTTTCAAGTTTTCATGATTTGTACATCGGGTGAGGGCTCATGCACACCAATTTTTCCGCACTTTTTCTTTGTCGAGCGCTACTAATTTCGTGAAAGAATAAAAAAAAAAAAAACCAAAGTATTTGTTTTATATAACACCCACGCCGCGCAAGTTGCACGCCGTTCGTTGCGCACATTTATTTCTGGTGCGAGTTACTATTTTGAGTGAGACCGACCGACGTAACATACATCGGTAATTATGTTAGTTGGGATGGGATAATTGGCTTCTTACTTTTTGATTCTGATGTGATAGGAAACTCTATACGATACTTCTTCCTTCGTCTTACTCGTTCGCCTTCAGAGACATCCACATTAATGACTCTAATAAAGGCAGTAGTCAGCTCAAGGTTCTTGACATCTCCAAACAGTATTTAGTGGAATGTAGTAGGTTGTTGCATTTGCTACTCCGTTGATTGCTGTATGTTGGGCAGAATTGCAGCAGGCTGTCATCGGGCTGGTGCGACAGGTGCAAAGATCTGTTGCACCAATTCTGTACTTGTGGTATAGATGGTATCTCAATCTGTTGTGTCCAGTACACAGCCGAAAAAATGGTGACCTGGTCTCGCCAAGATAGCTGATGATATGCATCATATTTTTAATGGCCTTTGTGCTCTATTTCCCACTTGGACTTGAATGTGGCTTTTATAGTAGTGGCTTTTATAGTAGTGGCTTTTATAGTAGTGGCTTTTATAGTAGTGGCTTTTATAGTAGTTTTTGTCATTTCATAAGTTGGGACCTAAGACGCGTCAACAGTGAGAAATGCAGTTAGCGACCCATAGCTAGACTGCTTGCGTCAGGGTCAGCGAACCAGAGCTGACCAAGACCCTACTCCACCTCCAAGTGGTGGTCCTGGAAACAGGCTGCATCACTGCAGTCTGGCTGAGTGAGTAGGGATCGAAGAGGGAAGGCTAACCCGGTCCCAAAAATGACTTGCTGAAGTCGGATGTGTCGGCCGAAAGGCGCAAATATCGCAGCTTCGCTGTAAACGGACACAACGCAACCAACGTCCTTTTCAGGACGAACGAAGAAGAAGAAGAAGAATTTCATAAGTTGTCCCTATATCGTACTGTTGTAGCGCTCCTGCTTCCTTAGCAAGTTTGAATGAGTCCCCCCGTCAGACAAGTGTTTCGGCCCTTTATCTTCTTTACACTGGGGGGACGGGTCATGACTCCCAAGTGTCCGCCTCCTGTTGTCTTTCCCGCTTGCGCTGTGATTTGAACCCACTCCACCTTAGTTTAAAATTTTAACTTCACTCCTGGTTTTATCCAATGTTCGACCGTGCATATGATACGTATTGTATTTTGGACGATAAAATACGTATTATACGCTGACGGTAAAAATTCCGTACGTTGAAATGCGTTTCATCACTGCGTCAAATGACCATTTTTCTGTAAATCTGAACTTTTAACACATGTTCGTCTAGCAATTCAAGCTGTAGTTTAAATAAACAGATATGTATGATATTTACCTTTAAAGTGTCAGCAAAACTCTTGTTACATAAAAACAAACAATGTTTTTTTTTAAACATATTATGCGCCAATGACGTAATTTCACGCTACACCTATGGAAAGCGCCCATGTCAAACTACGTATATTACTTTAACGTATAATAACGTATTATAAGCATATGTTATTGTTTGCCATAAAATATGTATACTACGCGTATTTTATTCTCAGACGTAAGATCGAACATTGGTTTTATCCATGCTGCCAGCTGGAGGCCATTGTTAAAGTAACCATTATGATGTATATAAATTACTGTCCTAAATTCCATAGCCCGTTGCGGTTGCTCCACAGCCAACACGATGCCCTTTCCGCAGCTTCGCCGAGCCTCTTAAGTGCCCTTGTTCTTGACTGTTTTATCACACCCAAAAGTTTCAGTAGATCATGCATTGAGGCAGCCACTAGACTTCTTGCACCTACCTCAACAGCTATGACTTTTGCTGTGAACCCGTCATGTCTCATGTCCCGTGACCGGGTCATTATACTTGGCCAATTTAAACGAGTGTTGTTCGTCCAATCTGGATTCAAATGGCACAGTCAGCTCAATCATTCTGATTTCAATTTTAATCCGTGGTGCCCCTAATCAGAGTCTCAATATCAGATTTTAAAGCTGACAGGGCTTGACGGAAATCCTTTCTTTTTACGATGTCCCTTCAATTTTTTCCTTTTGTAAAAAGTCTACTGAATACTTACTTACTTAGTCGTTCCCCTTCTACCGTGAGGTGTAGAGGTTTGGAAGAGAGAGCGCCAGACTATCCCATCGGCTGTCTTCCTCCTGGCCTGGTTCCATTCTAGTCCTCGGTCCTTCAAAGATTGTCTAATGTTGTCCTCCCAGCGGACTCTGGTCGTCCTCGGGGTCTGGATCCTTGGCTCTTTGTTTCCCATGCTTGTCGTGGTATCCGATCTTCTCCCATTCTGCAGACATGGCCAAACATGGGAATACACAGAAACTAAATTGAACTAAGTACAAAGTTTGGAAATCTAGAAATGTTAACGAAATTTCACTCCATTATTGTGGATATACAGAAAGCATCTTCTTGTTCCGTCAGAGTTGTAAATATCCACCCTAGTTAAAACGTGCTTTACATTCATCGTCGTGAAACAGTTCCAAGAACATATCTGTCACAGATTGCCTCCCCTGTTTTGCAGTAGTGGTCCAACAGTGGCTAAAACTCAAGAGTATCTAAATGGGTCGTCAAATATGTTTACCTTTGCACAAGATTACTCTTGGCAGAGATGTAGATAGAAGGGTAATGACGCTTCTACCTTAAGGTAGTGTTCACAAGATAGTTTCAGAAGTCAAGAACAATGTTGCATTGGGCTGAACAATTGTTAACTTATATCTGATCCGTAAGCAATGGTTTTTAGCCGGTTCAAGCCCCAGCTGAGTTAATTCAGCGAATTTCCTCTTATAATGGTATAGCTCTGTTTAGAGGTAAATATATGTCTATCTATATATATATATATATATATATATATATATATATATATATATATATATATATATATATATATATATATATATATATATATATATATATATATATATATATATATATATATATATATATATATAATAACATGTAACAAATTTAATAGTCAATAGGCCTAGCTATTAACGCGAATCACACCATCACACGCATGCATAGCTAGGCGGGGTTGTCACACAGAAGGTCCAGGGTTCGAATCCTGAGTAAGCCACTCATGTCTGTTGTTTTTCTGTTGTCTAGTGTTCTACTTCTTTATTTCCTACGAGTGCCTGATAACATACCTTTATGTTTGTCTCATATTAATTTACTGTTTACAGGCCTTGGGTTTCTCTTCCTTATGTGTTATAAATGTTTATACAATACCAAACCTACCCTCTGTCCTGTTCTTACTGTTCTAAGTCTACTATCATTTACTGGACACAGTATTAAGGTCTTTGTCTTGTTTGGACTGTCCTATACTGTATAACTGGGGAACAACAGAAGTGATTGCGTCATTAATAGGCTGAACTGCCCATGGTAAACTTCCGGTGTTATGTCTTGCGGTTCGCACTAATGACCTGTCATCGAAGCATCATTTTTTGGTGATGCGTAGATGGCAGGGAGGATAGTGTGATTCACGTGCATAGTTAGGCGGGGTTGTCGCTCGGAAGGTCCAGGGTTAGAATCCTGAGTAAGCCACTCATGTCTGTGGTTTTTCTGTTGTCTAGTGTTCTACTTCTTTATTTCCTACGAGTGCCTGATAGCATACCTTTATGTTTGTCTCATATTAATTTACTGTTTACAGGCCTCGGGTTTCCCTTCATTATGTGTTATAAATGTTTATACAATACCAAACCTACCCTCTAGCCAAGGCTCAAGAAGTGTACACAGAAGTAAACAAAGAAGTAAAAAGAAGTATCAAAAGAGAAAAGAGGAAGTATATTGAGGAGTTGGCAAGAGAGGCAGAAGATGCTGCAGCTAAAGGGAATATGAGAGAACTGTATAACAGCACAAGGAAGCTAACGGGGAAATACAAGCAAACAAGTTGCTTCATAAAAGACAAGAATGGAAAACTGCTCAGCAATATACAAGAGCACATGAAGAGGTGGACAGAATATTTTGAGGACCTTCTCAATAGACCAGCTCCACAAAACCCCCCGGATATCCAGCCAGCAGAGGAAGAGCTACAAATTAACGGTGAAAGACCAACGAAAGAAGAAATAAAGAAAGCCATAAAGCTTCTAAGAGATGGAAAAGCGTCTGGACCTGATGGAATTCCAGCAGAGGCCATCAAAGCAGATATCGACACCGCTACAGAGATGTTATATAAATTACTTGGTAAAGTCTGGGAAAAGGAAGAGATACCAGCAGAATGGAAGGAAGGATATCTGGTTAAGTTGCCTAAGAAGGGAAATTTACAAGAGTGCACAAATTATAGAGGAATAATGTTACTTTCAGTGCCAGGAAAAGTATTAAACAGGATTATCCTTGAAAGATTAAAATAGTCCATAGACAAGAAACTGAGAGATGAACAAGCAGGTTTTCGACAAAACAGATCCTGTACAGACCAGATAGCCACTTTGAGAATAATAGTTGAACAAACTCTGGAATGGAATTCACCACTATACATCGGATTTGTGGACTACGAAAAGGCATTTGACAGTGTAGACAGAGAATCACTTTGGAAATTGATGCGGCATTATGGAGTTCCCCTGAAGATACTTACTTACTTACTTAGTCGTTCCCCTTCTACCGTGAGGTGTAGAGGTTTGGAAGAGAGAGCGCCAGGCTATCCTATCGGTTGTCTTCCTCCTGGCCTGGTTCCATTCTAGTCCTCGGTCCTTCAAATATTGTCTAATGTTGTCCTCCCAACGGACTCTGGATCGTCCTGGGGGTCTGGATCCTTGGCTCTTTGTTTCCCATGCTTGTCGTGGTAGCCGATCTTCTCCAATTCTGCAGACATGGCCAAACCATCTTAATTGGGACTGTTCTACTTGCGTCTGCAGGGGGTAGGATTTAAGGCCTTGACATATCGTCTGGTTGCGTACCATGTCTCTTCTTGTTACTTCAACCACTTTCCTCAGATACCTCATTTCTGAGGTTTGGATCTGGCTTTTGTGGGTTGTAGTCATTGCCCATGACTCGCATCCATATGTCAAGACTGGGACATAGGTGGAGCGGTATACAGCCATCTTCGTTTTCTTACCAGCCTCTCTCTTGCTAAGGAATCCTCGATTTATGGCCCGAAAAAGTCTCCCAGCTGCTGCTTTTCGAGTGGCCAACTCTTCTTTGATGCCTCCCTTTCGGTCTATGATAGCTCCGAGGTATTTAAAGTGGTCGACCTGCTCCAGGACCTGTTCTCCCAGCTTTAATCTGATGTCTTCTTTCTTCTCGTGATATCACCATAAATTTTGTTTTAGAGCTGCTTATGACCATCCTTCTCTTCTCCAGCTCTTCCTTCCAGACTTGCAGGTTGGATTGGAGATGTGCCTCTGATTTAGCAATCAGGGCAACATCATCAGCAAATGCCAGCTCCGAAATATAGACCTGTCTCATCTTCCAGTACCCCACTGAATACTTTCTTGTTCTCTCCTTACATGCCTTGATGACATCATCCATGAGGAGTATGAAAAGGTAAGGTGATAGGATATCACCTTGTCTTACACCAGTGGTGGTCCTGAACTCTTCTGACTTATGGTTTGCTGTCCTCACATAATTTCTGCAAGACTTGTAGAAACTCTGTATAGCATGAATCAGAGGTGCTGGAATATTCTTCCTTGCCAAACAGTCCCAAAGTTTGTTCCAGGGTGTCGTGTGAAATTCTAATCCACATATATAAATTAAAAAGTAAATGTAAAGCCTAACAAATAACTTAAATAAAAAGAAAGAAGAATGGTAAAGAACAGTGCTGTCACAATGACTGTACTCGAAATCCCCCTTGTTTTCTAATTCGTCTGCAAATTATAACGTTTCACGTTGATAGTAAAAGCCTACTGCATCACTACACGCTTTCTACGATAAAACGTGTACTGCATTTCTAAGAAAAACCTTGAGATACGCAAGCTGACCTATATTTAATATTCCATTCATGTCATTTTTATACACTAAGTTACCATAAACGAAAGACAGATGGAATTAGGATAGAGAGAATGGAGGGCTAAAAGCCGGAACGCATGCCACACTAACACGCGTCTCGCTATACAATTACTACCATCACGCGTGTAAGGCCACAAGCACTAGCTTTTTTCAAATCGACAGTGATAAAAAACACTACCCATACGAGAGTTAGGTTTTAAAACTTACAAAATGCTTATTAGGAAATATGACATTATACTGTTGTATGTCTGAAAACATGACAGTACACCAGACACCATAAAGTTTGGAAGCGAGGAGGTGGCAACAGCACGACTATCCTAGAAGAAAATGCATATTTTGAACGCAGCCACTTAGCTCCTTTAAATTTGTATATTTGGGTTCCTTAGGACTTGCTGACAAAGAATATGTTAAACGTTACGCAAATAGTCTAGGAATTAACAAATTATAGCCAAAAGAAATAGTGAGGGTGTCAGACAACACCAAAATCAGAATCGCTCAGTGGCAGATTTTAAAACCACCATTGTACGGGAAATAGGTCCCCATGTTAAATCCTATTTGATTGGAGCGCATTAAATGTAAGGCTAAACACGATTAGTCGGGCTACAAATACTATCTTTTGTTGTTAGGGGAGACGAAGGAAGGGTACTTTTTTTTCAAACGCTTGTGTAAACATGGCTCGATTGGTTAGACCCGCCAATATAGGGAATTAGGAGCGTTAGTTCAGTACCACATTTTTCAAATAAACTTACTAAAGAACCAGTGCGTTGAGCGCCAGTGCATATTTTTCTAAATAAAAGCCTGGGACATCGGCAGATCGAAATTGTGCTATATTCATTGCCAGTCAACGTAACTGTGTATTATTCCATGAATTGTGGTAAGCTTGATATATTCAATATCTTTTTAATGAAAATTGAATGTAAATTGATAATTTATGTCTGTATATGTGTGTGGTTCAGTAGCGAACATGAGGCAAAGCCTATATAGTGCTCCAACCTGAACAGAAGGTGTCGGAGAAAAGTAAAACTGCATGGAATTGCCAAACAGTACACTGACACCTATCTTATTGACTAGAAAGAACTAATGCTGGAATTGCAGAGGCGTAGTGACCATTAGGGAGGAGTATACTGGTGTAAATTATTTCAGATGAAGCTGACAGTTGGCCTACCGCTCTGAACTCAGTGTTTGTTATGTATTGTGTTCAGTCTGGAAATAGATTATAAATTAGTTATGAAGTAGGAGGTACAACCTTCTTGTTTCAGGGACTGTGGTCCTAAAGTTATTGAGCAGCACCTGGTCTGAGCTTTGCTGAATCTGGAGGCTGACAGCATACTCCTGGGTCCTGATAGCGACTAGTGAGGTGTCTCCAGAACACAGGGGAGCAATCGAGCAGAGGAGTCTTTTCCTGCCACCATCACGAAAGTTAAGCCTCTGTGGCCAGTGGAGCTCAACATTATGTGTCCCCTCAAAAATTGACATTTTAGTTAAAAAAAAGAGGGACAATACCTTGTTTAAATTGACAGGAACTGTGAACTTTTTCCCCATACTATTTCCCAGATAAACAAACACTTGAAGTCATGATGACAAATAACAACATAGCTTGAAAAAACAAAACCAGTATTACCTCATAGTACTACTACACAACTGACACACATAGGATAATATTAATAAAATATGTCACTACAAGGTTCATATGTATAAATTATGTATATATAAATTGTGATTACAATTGATTGTGATTCCTGGTTCACTTTTTAGTTGAATCAGGACATATATTAGTGAAAGTAATTAATACATATATATTTGAAACTTTACCAGTGACTCAGTTAAGATAGTCTTATAGAATGTTAAATGTGAGTGTCACAGTGTTGTCAAGTGTGGTGGAATAAATTAAATTGTTTATCTGTCTGTTGTTGTTGTGACTTACACTTCATCATATACATACCCTAGACATTTAACGTAGTCATCACAATATTCCAGAATAATTCTGACTGAGGTATAATGTGGTAGCAAGTAAGGTTATCTGTAAAACACTACACCTATTAGATACAGATACCTTCACAGCTGATCTCAGTCAGTACACTAAGTCCCCTATAAATATTTATAACATCCCACTTTACCACATATATTGGGGTCTCGCTCCCGGGATTTTGAATCTTTCCCTATTAAAAATATTGGGGGTAATTCACTTCAGGGAATAATAGAAATTAAAAAGGTATCCTTGGGTGAAAATAAATAACGTTGAGCTCTCAGTGCCTGTGGTGTCTTTGGATAAGTAATATCAGATTGTATTGTTTAGTTAGACATTATATAAATTTACCTGTTAGAAAATGGCGGACCTGGCCAAATTTCGATCTGCTGCTGTACAGACTGCGAAAGAGTTAGGAATAGACGGGCAAATTATGATTGCTTATGTCACTGCTGAATGTGACAAATATATTGAACGGGAAGAAAGAAGATTAGAAAAAGAGACCGAAAGAAGGTTAGAGGCTGAGACTAAGAGGTTGCAGATTGAGGCTGAGGCTAAGAGGTTGCAGATTGAGGCTGACAAAGAGGCTAAAGCATTGGAAGCCGAGGAAAGAAGACAGGCTGCAGAAAGAGAAGAGAAGAAATTAGCTGCAGAAAGGGAAGCAGAAGAAAGAAGATTGACTGCAGAGAGGGAAGCAGAAAAGGAAGAGAAGAGATTACAAAGGGAACATGAGTTACGACTAAGGGAGTTTGAGTTTCAAGGCCATGCTCCTGAAAATGGTGCCAGTCCCTTTACCTCTGATGCCACTGCTAGCCAGGGAGCCTCAACCTCAGCTATGAATTTTCATTTAGATCATTTTGTTGAGAAAGACGATGATATTGAGAGCTATCTAAATAGATATGAACTATTAGCTACCACGTATGGGTTAGAGAGAGAAAGGTGGAGCTTAAAGTTATCTCAAGGTCTTCGTGGGGCAGCTTATGAAGTTTTTGCCAAAATGAACAGAGGTGATCAAGAAAATTATGACATGCTAAAGCAGGCTCTTTTGTTAAGATATGAAAAGAACGCAGAATTTTATAGGAAAAAATTTAGGAATGCTAAACTACTGTCAGGTGAAACCTATCACCAGTTCTCTGCACGGTTAGAGACATACTTGGAGAAATGGACTTCTCTGGGGAAAACCCAAGATCTTAAGGAAATGGTCCTTATAGAACAACTAAGAGAGTCCATGGCTCCAGACCTGAGTAAGTTTCTCATGGAACAAGGTGCAGAGAGGCTGGGTGAGTTGCTAAATGTTGCAGAAAGGTATCAAGCGGCTCAGGCAGAGGTATCAGGTAATAAAAAGAAACAGGTAGAAAATTGTAGGGCACCACAGAACTTTAATAAATTTGATCCTAGAGATCAAAACAAAGGTAAGCACCAATTTGATAGGCCACGGTATGACAATAAAAATAAAACCCCACAATTCGATGAAAGGAAATATGATGAAAGAAAATCTTTCAACCAAGGAAAGAGATGGTGTAAAAATTGTAAGATGAACAATCATGACACTGACCATTGCGGAAGGAACCCTATAGTTATGGCCACCCTTCAGGTCAGGTCGACCTCAAGACAGGAGGAGGATATTCTGATAGATACCACTCCAGATGAGATGAGGAAGGCACAGGCTGGGGATAAGACCCTCAAGCCTTGTTTCAGGAAATTGTCAACGTGTCATACAACTTCAGGCAAGGGAGATTTTTACATGAAAAACAAGTTGATTTACAGGAAGGCTGGAACTAGATCCCATGGTCACGGAAAGTTGGTTCTTCCAAAGAGATATAGGGCAGACTTAATAAGGAGCCTACATGTGAAAAAAGATGGGGACCATGAGAAGATAGGTACCATCATCCAAAAGGTGGCTCACAATTATTATTGGCCCAAAGCAAGGTGGGACATTGAGAATTTTGTAGAAAGGTGTAGCATAGCACATGAGGGAACACCCACAAGTGGGAACATTGATCAAGACCTGGACACGCCACGGGGCAAACGCAGGCCTAACACTGAAAAGAAAAATAAATTTGATAAAGTGGACCAAATGGAATGGGAAGCCCCTTTTCACGGACAAGCTTCAATTAACTGTTTTACAATGGCCACTATGCAGAGAGTGCAAAAAGATGTCTTACCCCAGGATAAGCCGAAAATCCCTCAATCGGACTTAAACAAACTGGAGGAAGAAGATGTGGAGAGGAAATCTCTCATCAAGAATTTTAAGTGGGGAGAAAGCCCCAAGAGAAAAATTGGTAGCGGTCGTTTTGTGAATGAAAATTCTGGGAAGAAAAATCATCACTATAGAGCTTCGAGTGGAAGAGACCATACCGGTGCATGGACAAATAGGTCCACAAAATTAAAGGTCCATATGTAGCTCTGTTAACAACGTGGACTGACGAAAAGGCAGAGGAAAATATTACATCCTCATACCAATATGTGAATGAGCTGACCACTCGTTTAAAAACTGGCTGGAAACTTGCCAATGAAAATTTGAGACAAGCCAGGAAGAAACATGCTGCCTATTATAGCAGGAAAGCTAAAGACAGAGATTTGGCTGTGGGAGAGAAGGTACTGCTTCTTCTCCCCGGTAGTTAGAATAAGTTACAAATTGGATGGCAAGGTCCATATACAGTTCTAGAGAAGGTGTCTAGAACCAATTATAAGATAGATAAGAAGGGGAAAGAAAAAATCTATCATGTAAATCTCCTGAAGAAATATTTGGAAAGAGAACATCAGGAAGAGACACACTTGTTGACCTTGTCCATTGCAATGGAGATGAAAAAGGAACCACTTTCATCATTTGAATATCCATTACACCCCTGTGAGACAGCGGCACAGGTGAAAATCAGTACACATTTAACGAAAAATCAGAAAGAGAGAGTGCAACAGGTTCTAGATAATCATACAGAGGTGTTAACAGACCGACCGGGGCATACAAACTTATTGGAATATGATATGAAGCTGATAGACCCCACACCTGTCTGTATGAAACCCTATTCGATTCCTTTTGCTAAGGAGAAAGCTTTGAAGGAAGAGATAGACTATTTGTTGAAGGAAGGAATTATTTCACACAGTGAATCTTCGTATAGTTCCAGTGTTGTACTTTTAAGGAAACCCTCTGGAGAACATAGACTCTGTATAGATTACAGGAGACTGAATGCTATTACAGAAGGACAGGTGGATCCATTGCCGGATACAAATCAGTTGTTTGCCAGACTAAATAAAGCTAAATATTTCTCAAAAGTGGATCTGAGTAAAGGATACTATCAGATTCCAGTAAAGCCTGAGGTTAGACCATACCTAGCGTTTAGTACCTCAGAGGGACACTATGAGTTTAACAGATTGCCATTTGGATTGAAGAATGCGCCTAGTGTCTTCTCTAGAATGATGAGAAAATTATTGGACCCTCTGAATAATCCATGTATCACAAATTTCATGGATGATATCCTTATAGCAACAGAAACATTTGAGGAACACATTGACTCTCTGAACATGCTGTTTAATCGACTTAGGGAAGCGAATTTAACAGCCCGACCAACCAAATGTTGCGTTGGATGTAAAGAATTAGAATTCTTGGGACATACAGTTTATCAGGGAAACATGACCCCTGACCCCAAGAATTTAGAGAAACTAAAGAAAGCCCCAAGACCACAAACCAAGAAAGACGTGAGATCCTTTGTCTCATTATGTGGTTTCTACCAAAAGTATATCAAAAATTTTAATTCCATATGTGCACCGTTAACTGATTTGACACGTAAAGGACATCCAGATCGAATTACATGGACACCACAATGTGAAATGGCTTACCAAGAATTGAAGGAAAAGCTCACAAGTAAACCTATTTTGAAATTACCTGACTTAAGTCAAGAATTATTAGTAAGGACGGATGCCAGTAATATTGGGTTAGGTGCGACTCTGCTACAGAAATCAGATGCATTGGATGGGGAATTAAGCCCAGTGGCATATGCTAGCAGAAAGTTGAATAAAGCTGAAACCAATTACTCAACTAGCGAAAAGGAATGTCTTGCAGTAATATGGGCGATAAAGAAATTCAATATTTATCTGTATGGGAAGGCATTTAAGTTGCAAACGGATCACAAACCCTTGTCGTTTCTAGCGCAGGCTAGACATGGAAATTCTAGATTACTCCGTTGGTCATTACTGATGCAGCCATATGAGTTTAGCATAGAGTATATAAGTGGAAAAACAAATCTGGGAGCGGATTTTTTTAAGCCGCCATCCGTGTGATGAGAATCACCATAAACCCCAGGAATAATAATAAATTTCTCTATGTGTATATAGAATTATAGACTGACATATAACGTCTGTTTTAAGTGGGGAGAATTTGTCGTGTGAAATTCTAATCCACATATATAAATTAAAAAGTAAATGTAAAGCCTAACAAATAACTTAAATAAAAGGAAAGAAGAATGGTAAAGAACAGTGCTGTCACAATGACTGTACTCGAAATCCCCCTTGTTTTCTAATTCGTCTGCAAATTATAACGTTTCACGTTGATAGTAAAAGCCTACTGCATCACTACACGCTTTCTACGATAAAACGTGTACTGCATTTCTAAGAAAAACCTTGAGATACGCAAGCTGACCTATATTTAATATTCCATTCATGTCATTTTATACACTAAGTTACCATAAACGAAAGACAGATGGAATTAGGATAGAGAGAAGGGAGGGCTGAAAGCCGGAACGCATGCCACACTAACACGCGTCTCGCTATACAATTACTACCATCACGCGTGTAAGGCCACAAACACTAGCTTTTTTCAAATCGACAGTGATAAAAAACACTACCCATACGAGAGTTAGGTTTTAAAACTTACAAAATGCTTATTAGGAAATATGACATTATACTGTTTTATGTCTGAAAACATGACAGTACACCAGACACCATAAAGTTTGGAAGTGAGGAGGTGGCAACAGCACGACTATCCTAGAAGAAAATGCATATTTTGAACGCAGCCACTTAGCTCCTTTAAATTTGTATATTTGGGTTCCTTAGGACTTGCTGACAAAGAATATGTTAAACGTTACGCAAATAGTCTAGGAATTAACAAATTATAGCCAAAAGAAATAGTGAGGGTGTCAGACAACACCAAAATCAGAATCGCTCAGTGGCAGATTTTAAAACCACCATTGTACGGGAAATAGGTCCCCATGTTAAATCCTATTTGATTGGAGCGCATTAAATGTAAGGCTAAACACGATTAGTCGGGCTACAAATACTATCTTTTGTTGTTAGGGGAGACGGAAGGAAGGGTACTTTTTTTTCAAACGCTTGTGTAAACATGGCTCGATTGGTTAGACCCGCCAATATAGGGAATTAGGAGCGTTAGTTCAGTACCACATTTTTCAAATAAACTTACTAAAGAACCAGTGCGTTGAGCGCCAGTGCATATTTTTCTAAATAAAAGCCTGGGACATCGGCAGATCGAAATTGTGCTATATTCATTGCCAGTCAACGTAACTGTGTATTATTCCATGAATTGTGGTAAGCTTGATATATTCAATATCTTTTTAATGAAAATTGAATGTAAATTGATAATTTGTGTCTGTATATGTGTGTGGTTCAGTAGCGAACATGAGGCAAAGCCTATATAGTGCTCCAACCTGAACAGAAGGTGTCGGAGAAAAGTAAAACTGCATGGAATTGCCAAACAGTACACTGACACCTATCTTATTGACTAGAAAGAACTAATGCTGGAATTGCAGAGGCGTAGTGACCATTAGGGAGGAGTATACTGGTGTAAATTATTTCAGATGAAGCTGACAGTTGGCCTACCGCTCTGAACTCAGTGTTTGTTATGTATTGTGTTCAGTCTGGAAATAGATTATAAATTAGTTATGAAGTAGGAGGTACAACCTTCTTGTTTCAGGGACTGTGGTCCTAAAGTTATTGAGCAGCACCTGGTCTGAGCTTTGCTGAATCTGGAGGCTGACAGCATACTCCTGGGTCCTGATAGCGACTAGTGAGGTGTCTCCAGAACACAGGGGAGCAATCGAGCAGAGGAGTCTTTTCCTGCCACCATCACGAAAGTTAAGCCTCTGTGGCCAGTGGAGCTCAACATTATGTGTCCCCTCAAAAATTGACATTTTAGTAAAAAAAAAGAGGGACAATACCTTGTTTAAATTGACAGGAACTGTGAACTTTTTCCCCATACTATTTCCCAGATAAACAAACACTTGAAGTCATGATGACAAATAACAACATAGCTTGAAAAAACAAAACCAGTATTACCTCATAGTACTACTACACAACTGACACACATAGGATAATATTAATAAAATATGTCACTACAAGGTTCATATGTATAAATTATGTATATATAAATTGTGATTACAATTGATTGTGATTCCTGGTTCACTTTGTAGTTGAATCAGGACATATATTAGTGAAAGTAATTAATACATATATATTTGAAACTTTACCAGTGACTCAGTTAAGATAGTCTTATAGAATGTTAAATGTGAGTGTCACAGTGTTGTCAAGTGTGGTGGAATAAATTAAATTGTTCATCTGTCTGTTGTTGTTGTGACTTACACTTCATCATATACATACCCTAGACATTTAACGTAGTCATCACAATATTCCAGAATAATTCTGACTGAGGTATAATGTGGTAGCAAGTAAGGTTATCTGTAAAACACTACACCTATTAGATACAGATACCTTCACAGCTGATCTCAGTCAGTACACTAAGTCCCCTATAAATATTTATAACATCCCACTTTACCACACAGGGGACCCTGTCAAACGCCTTTTCCAGATCTATGAAACAAAGATGGATCTCACTCTTATACTCAAGGGCCTTTTCACTCAGCTGTCTGAGTGTGAAGATTAGGTCTTGAGTACTTCGGTTTGCTCGGAATCCGCACTGGACCTCATCCAATTGTGGCTCAGCTAGGCGTCGGAGTCTCTGCTCTATGATTCTAGAGTAGATTTTACCAGGGACACTGAGAAGGGATATGCCTCTATGGTTTCCACACTGTCGATTGTCACCCTTTTTGAAAATTGGTGTTATGATGGCAATCTCCCAATCCTTTGGTATGGTCTTGTAGTACCACGCTGCCTGTAAAACCCTTAAGAGTAGTAGGTCGCCTGATGCTCCCATGTACTTAACCATTTCTGGTGTTATAGTATCATGCCCTGCTGCTTTGCCCATCTTGATTTTCTCCAGTGCTGCCTTCAGCTCTTCCATCTTTATGTCATCTTCACCATCATTGGTTTTCTCTTCTGTGCTAGTGGTTATCATTTCTGATGCTTCACCATGCTCACCATCCAGGAGTTCTGAGAAATATTCTTTCCATCTTTCCATTACTTCCTTCGGGGTAGTAAGCAATTTGCCTTGCTTGTCCTTTATAAATTTGAGAGGGCATTGTTTTTCCTTCCTCATGTTCTTTAGGGTCTTATAGAACAATTTCTGGTTTTCTTGTGCATCTTTTTCTAGCTTTTCTCCAAATTCTTCCCAGGACTTCTGTTTTGCTGCTAGCACTTTGTTCTTTGCTTCTGTTCTGAGTGTCACATATTCTCTATATTTTTCCATTTGTCCTGTTGTGTTTTTAGCTCCTAAGTATTGTTTCCATGCCATTTTCTTCTCTCTTAGTTTCTCTTTGACTTCCTCTGTCCACCAAGGTGTCCTCTTTCTCTTGTTCCCAAGTCGGACTTCACCGCATGCGTCTGCAGCAGCTGTCTTTATGATATCCTTGAATTTAATCCAGAGGGTTTCCAAGTCATCAGGTCGTTCTTCTGTGTTGCTCACCGCTGCAGCAATAAGCCCCTGATATCTGGTCTTAATTTCTGGCTCTCTCAGCTTGTAGGTCCTAATGCTCATTTCTCCCGCTCGTTTACTTGGTTTCTTGCATTATGTTGGGCAGTTCCTAGGCTGAGCAACTCTTTCAGTTGTTCTTTTGATTGTTAGCAGGTAGTGATCACTTCCAATCTCTGGCCCCCTCCAGACTCTAGCATCTCGGACATATTTGAATGAGCTTCTCCGAACAATGGCATAGTCGATCACTGACTTCTCATTCTTTGTTGGTTCACATCTAGTGCATGCATGTATGCACTTATGGGGGAACTTTGTGTTTGTAATGATCAGATTCTGCTCACTGCAGAATCTAAGGAGTCGTTTTCCGTTGTCATTGAGAGTATCTTCTCCATATCTTCCGATAACTCCACCCCATCTAGCATGGTCATTTCCAACTCTGGCATTAAAATCTCCGAGCATGATAACTTCATCTAGGCAGTCATCCACTGTCCTTTGAAGCAGCTCGAAGAATTCCTCCTTGACCTCTGCTCTCTCATCCTCATTTGGCCCATACACTATGACCAGGTTGACTATGGTTTCTCCTTATTTTAGTTTTACGACCATAATGCGCTCCGAGACAAAGTTCCATCCCTTGATACTATCTTTTTGATTTTTGGCCACAATGCAACCCACGCCCCCTTTAGATCTTTCAGATGTAGGTACACCACTGTAGAGCAGCGTGTTGCCATCGAGATCCATGACTCCTTGTCCTTTTTTCTTTGTTTCCGTTATAGCCAGGATTTCTAGTTTTGCTTTCCTCATCTCTTCCACCAGCTCCTCTTCCTTCCCATTTATACTTCTTGTGTTCCAAGTTCCATAAGTCGTAGTCCGTTCCAGTTCGTCGCCTTTAGAATCAGTCCGGTTTTCTCTCTTACGTTTCGCATAATCAGGTTTTAAGACAAACAGGTGATTGGCCTGTTGTGCCTTTGCATGGTGGAGGGGCTGCCTCCTTACGGCCTCCATGCGGGCCGCTCTCCTCCTTTTTCATCAGGACTTGGGACCGGCATAGGCGGAGTTTCAGCCTGAAGATAATTAATTTAATAAAGAAAACATATGAAGACATGACATGCAGAGTTCTTCATGAAGGACAGCTTACATAACCGTTTGGGATAAGAACAGGAGTGCGACAGGGATGCCTCTTGTCTCCATTTCTTTTCTTACTAGCAATAAACTGGGTTACGAGAACATCGACAACACACAACAGAAATGGAATCCAGTGGACTCTGACTAAGCAGTTGGATGATTTGGATTTTGCTGATGACTTAGCTCTTCTGTCCCATAACCGTAATCAGATGCAGGACAAATTGAAAACACTCGATGAGAGGTCACAGCAATTGGGTCTGAAAATACACAGGGAAAAGACAAAGATAATGAGAATAAATGCAGGTAATGATAACAGGGTTGAACTTGAAGAAGCACCAATACAAGATGTAGAATCGTACACATATCTTGGCAGCAATATAGACAAAGTTGGAGGGACAGACAGTGATATCAAAATAAGAATACAAAAAGCAAGAGGAGCTTTCATTGCATTGGGAAATATATGGAGATCAAGAGAAATCGGATCCAACACGAAAATAAGAATCTTCAACTCAAATGTGAAGCCAGTCCTATTGTGTGGCTCTGAGACATGGAGAACAACAAAAACAACTACCAAAAAGCTACAGACTTTCATAAATGGATGCTTGCATAGAATAGAGGGATTAAAATGGTATGACAAGGTTACCAACGTGGAACTGATGACAAGAACTAGACAAGTGCCAGTGGAACAAGAGATGAGAAGAAGACGATGGCGTTGGATAGGACACACACTGAGGAAACCTGTTGATAGCATTACAAGGCAGTCCTTGTTCTGGAATCCCCAGGGCAATAGAAGCAGAGGTAGACCAAGAAGCACATGGAGAAGGGAGAAGAGAGCTGGAAACAGAGGTGAAAATGATAAGGAGAACGTTGAAAGAACTTGAGATGATGGCACGTGACAAACATGGAAAGAACTTGAGATGATGGCACGTGACAAGAGGACTTGGCATGTGTTTGTTGAAGACCTATGCTCCTTTGGGAGTAGAGGGTTATGAATGAATAAAACCTACCCTCTGTCCTGTTCTTACTGTTCTAAGTCTACTATCATTTACTGGACACAGTATTAAGGTCTTTGTCTTGTGTGGACTGTCCTTTACTGTATAATAGGGGAACAACAGAAGTGATTGCGTCATTAATAGGCTGAACTGTCCATGGTAAACTTTCGGTGTTATGTCTTGCGGTTCGCACTAATGACCTGTCATCGAAGCATCATTTTTGGTTTGCGTAGATGGTAGAGAGGATAGTGTGATTCGCGTGCATAGCTAGGCGGGGTTGTCGCACGGAAGGTCCAGGGTTCGAATCCTGGGTAAGCCACTTATGTCTGTTGTTTTTTCTGTTGTCTAGTGTTCTACTTCTTTATTTCCTACGAGTGCCTGATAACATACCTTTATGTTTGTCTCATTAATTTACTGTTTACAGGCCTCGGGTTTCCCTTCCTTATGTGTTTTACAAGTTTTTTACGCTGCCCGGTCTAATTACCCTAGTATTATTACATTCACATGGCGAAACGTAAACAAGTCTGGTAGTGGTCACAGCAAAAATGATGAAGGTGCATGAAATATGCCAAATACAAAGCGGATGAAGGAGTGAGTGAGGGGCTCAAAAGTACAAGTACAAAAGTTTTGTCACAATTCAGTCTGTCTGTTTATTCTTGGATGTGCTGATGTGAATGTGAGAGTATTGCAATATCGTCTGCGTATTCTAGATCTTCCAGTGTAGTGAACGTTGTCCATCCCATTCCTCTAGGACTCCATTGGTATCCTCTGTATTCTGGCTCATTACCTAGTCTATAACAGTTAAAAATAGAATGGTTGACAAAGGGCAATCCTGTCGTACACCTGTTTTCACTTCGAAAGTAAGGCTGCTTATCCCAACACTGCATGTAAAGTTAGCATAGAATTTTTTATGATGGATTGCGGCGTTGTAGGACTCTCAAGTCAGTCATTAAATGAGACATGATGTCCTGAATATAAAGAAGGAGGTTTTGGCATTACTACACTATGTAGTGCACCTAGTTAACGACAACCGAAAAAAACTACCCAGAAATAGCTATATATATATATATATATTGTGTGTGTGTGTAGAGTAGGAATCCCAGAGAAAGCTCAGTTGATAGGACCTTCAGGACTGTAAATCCACAAAAACAAAACAAAACTTCAATGATGACGTGTTCATAATCTGTTTGTTTCGTTTCCACGGACAAAATGTTTCTGCAGTAGACGCCTGTATTCCTTGTCCTAGAGTTCCCCCTGAAGTACATGCCTCCGTCCTTCTGTCCTGTGCCATCCGTTCATGATTTTTCCATGTCTTATTAACCCCTTCATGTCTAAATAAAAAAACAAACAAACAAAAACCACCAATCCAAAACCAACAAAAGCCCAGCAGAAAAAAGATGTCAATGGCGAGAGAGAGCAACATGGTATCATGGAAGAAGAAACATTACAGGCCCCCATAGACATTAAACCGCAGATAAATTACAGCCTGGAATAGCCAACACAAACAACAAAGTAATACACTATATGGAAAGATGAACACTATATACCCAAATTATACCCCACATGGGACCTCAAGACGCAGCAATAGAGACCGCAGTCAGCAACTCATAGCTTGACTGCCTGCGTCAGGACCAGCGAACCAGAGCTGGTCAAGACCGCACTCCACCTCCACGTGGTGGTCCTGGAAACAGTCTGCAGCTGTGCAGGCTGGCTGAGCGAGTGTGGATCGAAATGGGAAGGCAAACCCGGTCCTAAAAAATGCCGTGCAGAAGTCGGATGTGTCGACCGAAAGGTGCAGATATCACAGCTACGTTGTAAACAGACACAACGCAACCACCGTCCTTTTCAGGGCGAACGAAGAAGAAGAAGAAGATACCCCACATGCGGTTGAACCGGGTATCCCTTGCACACAAAAAACACCAGTTTTCAAGTGCGAGGTTAAAAAACCTAAAACTTCTTGTCTATGTGTAATTCTCCTCTCCACCTGCTATTTTGGTCTCTTTCTATTACTCTTACCTCGGGATTCCATAACAAATACTGCCTTGTAATGCTATCAACTGGTTTTTCTCAGTGTGTGTCTGATCCAAAGCCAGTGTCTTTTACTCACATCTTGTTTAACGGTTAATAGTTGCACTTAAGTGCTTTTGTCATACCATTTTAATCCTTTTTATTCTGCGCAAGCCTCCATTTAAGACAGTCAAAGGGCCCATAATTTGTCATGTTTAAGATCTCTTTAATAAACTATCTTATTTAAACCATAGCAGATAAAGCACTACTTCTTTCACATACACGAGAGGCTTGAATGACCGACTTGCTTTGACGGAAAAAATAAAACGGACGCTTAATGTTTTTATTATGATTAAAATTCGTTTAAAAAAAAATTAGCTGTCAATGTTACACATGTTTGTTGTCCAACATGCACATGATAATTTAGCCCTTGTGACTTATTTTTTCTATTTATTTTTGTTGTTGTTGTAAAACAACACTGTAAAAATGGTACCTTATTTATAATAAAAAATAATCTTAAAATACGCACATGCAACTTTTTCTATAAAACATATGGGGGAGATGTACTTTTTTAAAAAAAAACAAGTTTTGCCTCGTTTTGACGAGGCGCTCCGTTCATCTTAGATACATGATGCATAGGTTATATTAGGACGCATGCCAAAATAATAAAGACACTGTAGTCTGGAGATAAACTATATTTTTCCTTTAGTAATATACGCTTACACTGCCGATTTGCTAGGTCTGTCGCCAGTGGGTTTCTGTCCCTGAGGGTGGGAAGAATCTCTGTCTTCCGTATGGAAAGCAGACGTTGTAACCATGACACTTCTTAGGCCTTATGTGTACATTAACAAATTGGACAGGAAAAGGAGACAGCCAGGGATGACAGAGTGAGAAGATACTGGATACTTTAACATCATCGTAGTGACAAAAGTCAACAACATAGTTACAGTACTAAAGATTTTTTTTTAAGTTGTAGAGAGAAATGATCTCCTAAGCCATTCGGCATGGCACTTGAAATAGAACATCTTTATTTGTTGCTGTTGTTGTTTTTTTTTTCTTCAATTACAACCGTAATATTAATCATACAATACTTATACCCCACCTCCTTTTTTTTTTTTTTTTTTTTTTAATTTAAATTAAAAAAATCTCAACTTTCCAAATCACCATGGCACTCGCTATATCCTCGTTGGCGGGTCATTCCCACAATTCACCTTGCGCCGGCGCAGTTCCCGTTTCGCGTGTATCGAGTCGCCATAATAATGTATCAGGTGTGTTTATTTTCATTTGGTTTACTGTAGACTGACTAAACTTTTCAACCTCTAATATTGATCTTTTCTTTTTATTTCAGAACATGTTTGACGAAAGCAGCCAAAGAACCTTGTAAGTACACTATGTTGTCCAAACGTTTTTTATGTCGAAGCATGAGTGCCTCGAAACTTTTCGCTCGCCGTCGTTGTTTTCATTTGCTTCTTCTTCCGTCCTACACATTTATGTTTTATCGTTTACAGATATGTTGGAAACCTCAGTGACAGTGTTACAGAAGATTTCTTGCTAGCTCTTTTTGGACAGATCGGATCATGTAAATGCTGTAAAATCATCCACGAGGTAGGGTGTTTTAAATTTGTCAAAATGTGGTGCGAACTGATAAAATCATTGCAGAAATGGGAATTACCCCCCTTTGTCTGTATAGCAAGCTTAGAAGTGAATCACCGAAGTCTTTCTACTTTCTTTTCGCCTTTTGGAAGTGAATTAATGTCAGTTTTTCGTCAGTTTATCATACTGTTTATTAAAATCAGCGCTTATGATGATAGTCCTATTAATTTTCGTGAGGTACAGCTCTTAGTTTGAGATGAATCTCAAATGTCACGTGATACAAGTTTATATGAGAAAGTAGCCTAATAGGCTACCCAGAAAAGGATAATTCTAGTAAATACTAAATATATATATATAGTTTTCCTTCCCGTATCAGGAGCAACATTCAGCATAGCTTAGAGACATTAGTACATTCGTCCATGAGATTCATTAGTAGTCCTTCATTTCGTACATGAGATAGGGCCTAGGCCTATTCGTTTTTCCTTGTGCACATCAGACATTCATTCCTACCTTTCGTACACAAGAAGTTCATTATTTCCTTACCATTGTTGATTGAATCATACTTTACTATACTCTCACCAGCTTGTCAGCTGTTCACGTTTAAAAAGTCACTTAATTCATTCGTATGCCTAGCTTTCGTTGCTGAGACATTCATTAGTACCTATCGTACATGAGACATTCACTCCTACCTGTCATACATAGACATTTATTAGTACCTTCGGTGTTGTTATTGTCAGTTGAACCATACCATACTTTACTTCATGCTCACCAGCTTGTCACCTACTCACGATTAATAAGTCGCTTAATTTGGTTTCTAATGCGTATGAGGTATTATTACTTATATGCTTGTTTGCAGTTTATTAGTACCTTCGGTGTTGTTATTGTCAGTTGAATCATACTTTACTTCATGCTCACCAACTTGTCACCTACTCACGATTAATAAGTCGCTTAATTTGGTTTCAAATGCGTATGAAGTATTATTACTTTTATGTTTGTTTGCAGTTCTTTATCCTTGTGGAGAAGATAAGCCTACATGTGGTGGCACTACTGATACTATGTTTTGAGCTTTCTTACAAGGCATAAAAAAGGTAGAGGCCTACTTGCCCCAAAATTCAGTATGTGGAGGCAGAGTAAGGTAATGGTAAAGGATCCCATTACACGCCCATTGAGGCATATTGAGAATATGGTGTTAGACCTATATTTTCTTGACCATCGGCACACTAGGGGTGATGTGGTCAGCATTGCGTCAGCCGCCTTAACTTTCCAGAGTTGCTCTGGTACCAAATTCATGAGGCTGGATTGACCCCGGAGCCGTTTGTGGTCTAAAAAATACCACCTCAACTGGGGATCGAACCATGGACCACCGAGCTAGAAAGCCAGTGCACTAACTACTGCGCTACGGCGGCTCCTAGGGGGCAGAGTAATAAGCAGTAAACTAGTATTTTGTTAAAAAAAATTTTTTTTTAGATGTATGGCCTTGGTGTTTGTTGCACCTTATTATTTTTGAGAAAGCTCAAAACAGGGTTAGAGTTAAGGTTACATTAGCAGCTATTTTTCTATTTCCATATCCTAACACTAAACCCCTAATGGTCACCCCATTTTCAGCATTAGTTGTTGCTTGTTTTGTTAATAATAAATGGCCACAGACTCTCCTTCAGCTCTATTTTTCATTGTACTTGCTTTATTAGTGTCAATTAAGCCAACTTGTCATTAAAAAAAAAAAAAATTTAGCTGTGATCAAAGACACCATGTTTGTTTTTGAGCAAGAAATTGCACATTGTTGTTGGGTGACAAAGTGTACAGTGAAGTATGATTCAGCCGTCATTATCAATAGTTCTTGTTAACGTAAATAAAATCAGGAGAGTTATTCTGCAGCAGCATCCTATCATACTTTTTAAGTTTTCATGGTGTTCCTGTTTACTGCATTACATTCATTGTCGTCTCCACAACTTTACACTCACTGAGAAAACACTTTCTTTTGGCGGCAAGTGAGAAACCAGAACATCGCTGGTATCTTACCCAAATAATTTTATTTTGGCAACAAGACTTCCTTTGCACATTTGGCAGTGAGCCTGTTTCTTAATTGCTGAAGCAGTTATCCACACTGCTTTATTTGACACATCCAGTCTCAGATCTTCAAGCTATTTCTCTAGCAAAGAGACAGGTAGCAGGAACATTTTCAAGGATGAATGATCACGCAGCAATAATAGTTAATCTCTTAACAGATATGATCATAAGGAAGTCATCTACTTCTGCTATGTCTGCACCTACGCTAATCCCTCATTTCCCAGAATTTGACACACAGAAAGATTAATGAGAAATTTATCTCAAAATAATTTTCACATCATTTTGATGTCAGTCTTTTAGATAAAAAAAACACAAACAGCAGTTATTTTCTTTAATGCACTGGCATGTCACTGGACAATTTGTAACAGAAACTTTTTGGAACAGATGATTTGCAAGGTTGCTCAGACTTACACTTACCTTTATACCTTGCTACTTATTTAAAGCACCAATCTCATCATAATGATGTACACATTTTGGCAGTCACATAGAAGCGTGAGAAAACACGCTGAATGGATTGCAGAACTGAGAGGGTTAGCTACAAACTCATTTTATTTGCCTCAGGCAAGGCTGTGAACAGTCCCTGGTTGTTGAAACTATCAGAGACATGTAATCACAAGAATCAATTCATAAGGTAGCATCAGTTGATGAAAATCCTTCATTTTAGAAGAAAACCCAACGTGCTGCAGCGTTTGAGACCACACATTCTGCAAACCAGACATAGAGAGAATCTACTCCAACAAAAACTGTCCAGATGAAGCCAGTATACAAAAAGAAGCTAAAGAAGATCACTAGCTGATCAGAGAATTAAAATCAAGGCATCTAACAAGCTAAAGTCATGCCCATTATATTTTGCAAAACACCAGCTTGCTTGAATGCCATCACTTGAAATTCACATGTACCTCTTTTGGAAAGAAAATGACTTTTTCTCTGTTAGCAACTAAAAACAAGTGAATTATATGTTCTAAGTTTTCAAAAGGTCAGAACTCACTTCAGACCTCAAGCCTTGACAAAAATTCAAAGAAGTCAAGTGACATTCTTGCCACTGACAGTGAACAGTTTCTCAACCATGAAACCTACAATAACTAATTCCTCATCAACATCCTGTTAAATTAGCAACCAATGAAATTTCTTCGTGAGACTGGAGCTGCTTGTGTAATTGTTTGTATAAAAATATAACGAATTCTCAAACCACCCAATTCATAATTAAAAGACTTGGTCTTTTGCATTACTCCACTCAAAGGATGGATCAATGTTGAAGGCCAGCTAGATAACAAGGTCTGTACTCTGAGACTAGTAGAACCTGACACGCACATTGGCAGTAACATTTTGGGATTCACCGGTTTCATGCATTTGGTCTACCCATTATTGACAAACCAAATATCTGCCAAGATCGCCAACATAGTTGAACCTCACAGTTCAGGACAAATTTTATCGCACGTCATGAAACTTTGTAACAAGTTTCCAAATGTCTTTGCCTAAGGCCTAAGAAAATGCACTACAGTTGTATCTTCATACAAATGCAGATACAAAGCTTTAGCCCAAGAGGAAGCTGTTAAGAAAGAAGCAGTTAACAGCTGACTCAAGTCATAATTGTCAAGCCAATTCAGGCAAGCAGTTGGGCAGCACCAATCATCATTGTGCCAAAGTGAAGTAGTTTTCAGAATATGATTAATTTTCCCTTAAGCTTCAAAGTGGACAACACATCTCTAAAATTGATCTTCCCAGTTTATACTTAACTAATTAAAACAGCTTCTCGGCGGCAAACACGTCTATGCAGCTCATCCCACAGGTGCTCAATCGGACTCATGTCTGGAGACAGGGATGGCCAGGGAAGGGTGAGAATGTTGTTGGCAGTCAGGAACTGCGTGGTCAACCGTGCACAATGGGGTCTGGCGTTTTCATGTTGAAACACGGACATTTGGGCAGCCAAAAGTGGAAGGACATGGGGTCGAAGAATTTCATTGACGTATCATTGCGCATTCAAGCCTCCTTCAATGTGCACCAATTGACTCCTTCCGTTGTAACTGATCATTCCCCACATCATTGCACCTCCACCACCATGCGGCGGAGCTTCATCAACGCAATTTTTGGCAAAACGTTCATTTCGCCTACGGTAGACCCTACGCCGTCTATCATGACGCTGCAACAAAAAGAAAGATTCGTCACTAAACCAGAGACGTCTCCATTGATTGTCAGCTGCCCAGGGACGATGCTGGTTGGCCCAAAGAAGTCAATTTTGGCGATGGCAGCGCGTAAGGACAGGTCCTCGGTGAGGTCGTTGTGCCCAAAGTCCAGCGTCATGCAGCCTATTCCGGACAGTTTGATCAGACACATGACGTCCTGCAGGCAATGACTGGGCAGTTGAGGAAGCTGTTGTAAACCTGTCTCTGAGGTGACGAAGCCGAATAAAGCGATCCTCCGCTGCTGTTGTCACTCTGGGTCGTCCACTGCGATGCCAGTCTTCAACTGAGCCAGTGACTTGGAACAGGTGCCAAAGTCGACTGATGGTGCTCTGATGCACATCTAGATGCCTGGCAACCTGACTTTGACTTTCGCCTGCATGCAGGCGGCCAATAGCAATGTTCCTTAAATTTATTGATAGAGATGCCATAAATGTCTGCTTGAAAATGAACTGAATTTTTTGTGTGTAGCGTTATCCTTTTATAGGGTTTCAGTTGCGTAGTCAGTGAATAGTGTTCACCCCAAATTTTGTTGCTTTCACGTGCGCGCAACATGAGCTGTGGTCAAAAATTGCATCATAAACACTATTGACCACTGCGTTGTAACGATTACAAAAACGAACGCAATTCAGGTCAACACGTGCATTTGACACTGTAAAGAACATTTGAGGCTGGTTTTTATATACCCTAGCACCAAATTTTACTTACAAACTCGTAAAAACGCGCCCTCGGATAGCTATGTGTTTCTTTTTTTGAACAGTATAGTTGTCTTTGCTGTTCTGAGCACTGCTCTATTATGTTCCTGAGAGTGAAAATATGATCTGCGCATCTTCTGTTCTTTCTGAATCCTGCTTGTTCCTTCTTCAGTTTATGGTCTACTGCTTTTGAGATTCTGTAAATAATTATCCTGCCCAGTATTTTGCTGGGAACTGAGAGGAGCGTAATTCTTTTCCAGTTGTTGCAGTCTGTAAGGTTACCCTTTTTTGGCAATTTGATAATTGTTCTTTTCATCCAAATTTAGTGGTGTTGTCTCCGTTTGCCTGATTTGTGCAAAGAGTGGTTCTAAGAGTTCAGCTGATATTTCAGGATCAGTTTTAAATAGCTCTGCACATAAGTTGTCTTGACCAGGAACGTTTCCATTCTTCAAACTTTTGATTGCTGTGATGATTTCTTCGTTTCTTGGAATATCTGTATTGATATCCAGGTCATTTTCAGCCCCAGGAATGTTCAGCTGCATCTCAGATGGTGTCTTAATGAGCGTTTCTCTGAAGTGCTCAGACCATCTTGCTTCTTGGCCCGCTTCTGCGGTGATGAGATTTCCCTGCGTGTCTCTTACTAGTGTAATGTTGTTTGCACCTCTTTTTCCACTGATGGTTTTTGTTATTTTGTACACTGGTTTGTTCATTCCTCAGTGCTGTTTCTTCTGCCTGTCTTGCAAGACCTTCTCGGAAATTCCATTTGTCAGATCAGGTTTGATGCTTCACTTCCTTGTTCAGCTGACTCTATGTTCAGTGTTTTTAACCCAGGGGACTTCTGATTTTTTTCTTTTGATTACTTTTCTCATCCATATGGTTTTCAATGTTGCTGGTGTTATCCAATCTTGTATCTTCTTTTCCTGGAAACCCAAGCAAGCTTCACTGCTTTCCCTTCTTCTTTGATCCATAGCCACCGACCGTCAAAGCAGTCAGTGGCCATCACGCCTGGTGGCGTCTTGTAGGGCAGCAACAAATTGATTCCACTTTGTTCGGTCGGCGGCCATCCTTCGTACAGTGCCCCAACTCTGGTTCATTCTTTGCATCTTGGCTTCCACAGTTCTTCGCCAGGTTGTTATTGGTTGGCCTCTCTTTCGCTTTCCTTTGGGGGTCCATAGCATAGCTGTTTTGTAACGGTGTAGTGGTGTTTGATGGTATTGTATGATGGTGATATTACTAAATGTAATTGTATGAGGCCAGCTGTGAAGGCTCCTGAGATAAAATGTAGTTGTGAATTGTCAGAAGGTCTTTCTTGCTACCACTACGACCTCACACTTAATTTTTTTTTTTTTTTATGAATGTGGCTACGTAAAGTGTCTAGGGTTATGATATGTAGTGTGGTGTAATAGGTTATAGATATACCCACAGATATTTAACAAGACTAATAATATTAATAAATGTTAAAATACACTGAACTAACTCACGTGTGTAAAATTTTTTGATAGAATTATATTACATTTATTTTGTTCTGGGTCAATTTTTAGGTTGACCAGAACTTAAAAGGATTTAGAGATTATGTAAGAAATGCATGGAATATTATATCATAAATGCAATAGTGTACATATATATGTACTATACTAGTTAGTTTTATTAAAATGTTCTAGTAGTCATCTACTTGGGAGGATAGTTAATGTTTGTGCTGTTGGGGTGGCCTCATCACACCTGTCTATATTGACTACACAGTGTCCAGAAAATGGTGGGAATTTTTATGGGGGTATTAGTAACTACACAGCGTTGGTGAATGTCCAGCAGACCAGAGGCTCACTCATCTTGTAGTTGTAGCTCTGGTGCTGAAATCTTGTGGTCCCACCTCTCCGTGCTGGCGGGCAATAATGGTGGTCTCTGTCACAAGTACTGCACAGATACACTCGAGTAAAGTCACCAACTGAATAGACACTGCTTTGTTGACAACAGAAACTCACAGCTCTGCAATCAAAGTATGGGCCATGTGTCAAAATCTATTCTCCACCCACGTCTGGACACAACACTGACACAACAACCACATCATACAGACAGGTCAGATCTCTCTGACCAAACAGCACATTTACCATGGTGGTTTTACATCAGATAGATCCTCCCAGACTATAGATTCTGAAAAATATTTATTAGTTTTCTGCCCTAAAAGAGGATAGGTAATATGTTTCATTATTCTCAACACTTGATCTGTCTTGCATAATCCTTGCTGGAGTTTATGTACATTGTTGGTCCCTAGACCCTGACTTGGGCGGGGGGTCTAGAGCAAATCCCTACTTGTTTGTAAGGCTAGATTTCGATATGGCAGTATCAAATCACTCGAACATGAAACAATATTCAAAATATATAAGGAAATAATTTCAATCTTACCAGATTATGAATAAATAACACAGAATTGCTAGCAAAACTCAGCTGAGCTGCTGGCTATAGTATGGCGTCCCTAAACTTCTTTCACTTTCTTTCATATGGAAATCACCACACTTTAAAATCTGTGTCTATCACTGAACAACTATTGAGAAATGACCCCAAATCCGCGTCTAAGCGCCGACAATATGCTTGTCTGTGGCCAATCACTGCCTAGGTTTTTTTTGAATTTCAAATTTCCTACACTAAAGTCATTTCAGTCATGCTTCAGTCAAGTATGGATGGTTATCTGTTAGTCTGTCCGTCTCTACTTGTGTTTCTACAAAAATGTACTTGATTTTTGAACCAACCTTTCTCTCCCCTCCAAAATTTTGTCGTTAAAAGTTATATTTAGACACAGCTACCACCAATGTCCCTCTCTTCCATACTACGTAGATTTGAACACCTGCGTCTCAAGGTCGTGTTTTTTTGTGCAATTAGCGACACTTTTAGATTCAATACAGTCTGTCGATGATGTGAACAACACTGTCTTTTGTCATTATCTTCAATATTATCTATCCGTCTGTAAAATTAAGACCATATTAGTTCACTGCTCAGAATGGGCCATCCGGCCAGCTAATTTTTATATTCCTAACATTAATATTAAGAAAAAAGTACTTTTTAAATTTTGTAATATTCCAAACATCTGCGTTTTAGCCGCTGAATTCAAATCAAGGGCTTGGTATTGCAAAAGCGTCCAATAAATGACTGTGGCGTAACATATCTATGGTCCCTTCTGTCGAGTTGCTTACTTTTTATGTCAACTTGGGAAACGTGACTTTTCTCCGTTTTCCCCCCCAATTGCGTCTCCTTAGCCTTTCCAGTCTCACGCAATCTTTCCAGTCATATTTTTTTCCTTTTTGATCCGCCGTTCCCCTCCTGTCTAGCAAGTCAATTTTTATGGAGGATGATGACCCGCAAAAGGACACTGAATTTTTGGTTGACATGATCAGCCTCTGTGCCCTCCTGACTTTCGGCAGTTTGATAACGTTTCTTTGTATCTGCCATAGCTTTCTTGGTAACGGGGTTCTTCAGCTTGTTGATGTCAAATCTATTTGGTTTTCTTACCTTAGGTCCAATAGTTGTAAGCTTCACCTTTATTACTGTTACTACTTGGGGGTGATTACTTCCCACATCAGTGCCTCTTCTTACTTTCACATCATGTAATGAATGCCTCCATCTACCATTGATGATTAACACATTAACTACCGAATTGAAAAACACACTGTGGCCGAATTAAATTTTTTTCCCATTTTCATCCTGTAGGTGTTTGCACAAAGTAAGCTGTAGTTTTCGTAATTGTTTACAGATTTTTATGAATTACACGTCATTTTAAAGATAAATGAATGTACTATTACAATAAACACCGGTTGTAACTCTAATAGAGGTTGTTGCTATTTAACGGCCCTTCGATAGCCGAGGACTTACAATATTTTCACAATTATAACTGCTTGCGCCCCATCTCTATCAAAATCACAATTTCAATCAATGTGCACACCGTTTTCACTCTTGTCCTCGTCGCTAGATCTATCAGTCAATTGTTGAAACACGTTTCTATCCTATTCAGCCGTTAGACGAGATGTACATGCATTCTTTGTAGTCCTATCACTAGTTGCCACGGTAAACAGTTTTACACGATTTGGTAAGTAACCCAAAACGCTGAAAAATATGAACATAATATCAATTTTCCAGGGTTCTACAACAACCATGCTTTGGAAATTTGTTTTCCGGTGGCAACTTAAAATCTAGAACCAGATCAGAGAGTGTTTCAGTACATTTTTCATTCGTTTTATTACTAAAATTAGATTGGCGCTCTGAGCGGCTTGCGGTCCAAATGTGATTATTTTGTGAGCCGCTGACAGCGGCTTGCGGTAGTTAATGTGTTAAGTGATCTGTCTGGTTTCTGTCACAGCCATTTAGTGATTCCCATGTTAGTTTGTTAATTTCTTTGTGTGGGAAGAGAGTTCCTCCAATGACTAAGTTGTTAATGCTGCAGAAGCCAATCAGTTTATCACCATTCTCGTTTGCAGCACCACTACCGCATCTCCCCATTACCCGTTCAAAGTATGTATTGTCTGTTCCAACTTTGGCATTGAGGTCTCCCATTACTATGATAATATCATATCTAGGTATAGTTTCCATTTTTTTGTAGTTGTTGATAGAACTCATCCTTGGCCTCTTTATCACTGTCATTTGTTGACGCGTAGCGTTGTATTATGGTGATATTGGTGAATCTTCATTTCAGTCTTGCTCTTATCAATCTATTGTTGATCAGTTTCCATTAAAGTAACTACCTTTCTGTTCCGTTTTTTAGGATAATGGCTATGCCTTCACCGTGTTGGCCATCCTCTCTCCAGAATAAAGTACTGTTTCCCCTGTTGCTGTTGTGACGGTTAAAGGAGAGTCTTTCCACATGGGTCCTTCGTTTACAGCTTAGGCCACTGTTCCCTTCTTGTTCCAGAGATAGTACTTTCTGCTGGTACCACCAATAACTACGGTAAAAGAATAGAACGAAATGCTCTTCTGAGTATGGCATCTTTCACCCCATAGTTATTGGTTCCTATCTTCCCATACCAACATCCCAATTAACTCAGACTTTACCCTCGATGAGAATTAAATTTAATCCCTCGGGATTAAACTTTCTTTACATTTAAATAGAATAGCTTTAGCTTTACATTACATTTAAATGAAAAAGTTAAAAATACAGATAGAGTCTGTTTACACATACATCTCCACTGATTGAAAAGGGTTCACAATATAAATTGAATATGTTTTCATTTATATTGTAGCAAGAGGAAAGATATAATGATGGTGATATTATCCTGGACAAATAGATGTATCAGCTGATACCAGGATAGTGCTATATAAGAGACTGGTCTTACAAGAAATACCCCATTCTCTGAAAAGAGTAATTGTGTATCGACATTAAAGGTGTAGTCAAGCTGTATAGGTTCCTAGATGAGATGGTAATGTGCTATCTAGATTTCTATGGGCTCCTCTCCAGACTAACCTTAGACAATAACTCTGCTAGGGGTAATTAATTACACAACAATAACTTTAAACCAAATTTAAATAATTCGATAAAGACTGTTGGTACAATTTAGAATTTATTTTTGTACAAGTTTTTTTCTTCTTTGTTCTTTGTTAATTTTTCAAATAAAATTCAATTGAATACAAAATAAAATTATGGGTCACTTTCAAATATTTATATATATATAACATATGTACAGTTAATGTCTTAAAGTAATATAGTTCAATTTCACTGTTTTCTTGCTTCCTGATGGAATCTGTCTCTACTTTTGTGCTTTCTTGAATAGGTGAATCTAAATGTTACTTTATGATTCATATGACTGTCAAATGTCTTCTATATACACCACCGTTTTTCATCATTACATTTGTAGGTGGGTTAATTTGGTGTTGTTTGAAAATTGAAGAGTAGCCCAACACTGAGCTACTTATCTGAAACAAAGTCCTTCCTAGGCCTCGTACAGCAGTATGATTGGATAGAACCCCACCACTGCGGGCCCTCCACTCGTCAAGATGACACAGTTAATACGGGCAAAGGCTCTGACAAACTTGAGCATCTAATTGCTGACTTGGTCACTAGAGATTGTGTATGACACTCAGGGCAGGATATAACCTGAAACAATATATACAACCTACGTAGTATCGCTCATTGTCTCCAGGAGGTAATATAAGGCAGTTCAGACAAGCTGTGGTAAATCACAAGAGACATAGTAAGTCATGAATAAAACAATTCGTTCAAGTACTAGCACAATAGTTCAGTAATTCACTTGTTACAGTTCTGTCCATGATTTGTTTCAATAAAATCATATAAGCCTTATGGTAATCATTGTGTCATATATCAAATAATACAGAAAATCAATCTGTTATAGTCATTCCTTCCTCCAGTTTGGAAAGTCCTTTCCAGCAAGCATAATATCTTTAAAACGCTTTCCGCAACCAACCTGCTCAATCCATTCGTTCTACTTAATTATTACACAATTAAACTAAACCTACACACTTCGGGTTTTCCTCCAGAAATAGCACAATGATTCTACACATGCCAATATTTCTTTAACACACATTGATAATATGTTTACATATATATATATTTAATTAACATCTCGCTTACCCTCAATCACAGACAGGCTTTTAATCGTTACACAGTCTGCTCACACTTCTGCAGATGGCAACAGAGTTGATATAACTGCTTGTGCTCTGTGTCTGTAGTTTGAAATAGGCAGTGAGGGGGGGTTTGGGATGTCAGGTATTGGTAGTACCTCTGGTTAAGGAGCTGTCATGCCCTTTTCAGGGCAGCTCAGCCACCTTTGGTCCAAACCTGGCATTCAGCTCTCACCTGTGGCTCCTTGTAGCTGTCGGCATGCGACAGCGGCCACCCCCCGGGAAATGGCTTTGACAGGCCGGCTAAACTAGGTGAGGGTAGCCGACTGGTTATAAACCTTCAGTGAGTTAGGGTCTGCCTACCCATGCATGCGAAGACTGGATTCGGTAGACTGTGCGGAAGAAACCACCTGTTGGTTCAACGGGCATGACGGCGATTACCAGCAACGCGCTGTGGAGCGTAAGGAGCATGGCGAAGCACATAGAAAGCCATGGTCATCCACTGCACCTGACTTCATCTCCAGTCGTCTTGACTTGTCTTGCCACTGGATTAAGATGGACCCAGGCAAGAGAGTGAGGTCGACGAATTGCGCAACTCTTCCTCACTTTAAACCAAATCACTGCGCAAGTCACTCTTTCATCCACTCATCCACTCATCCATCCACTCACAACAAGTCCTGTGGCGATGGGCGAGCGGCGAAGCGGCAGGCATGGGTGCGCTGGCAGTCGTAGTCGCAGACCTACACACAGGCGGCTCAGGCCATATGGTCGTCTTCCACTGATCGGAGCAGCAGTGGGATTCGGCAGCCCCCTGAGTGACTGAGCAGCCCTCTTTAGGAAAGCACTGCTCACCTCCATGGCATGAGGAAGGGGCTAGAAAAGGTGCCCTAAACATTGCCTGCTCCACCATTACCTAACCAGCTTACCGCGGTTGGTGGGTACCCTACTTCAGCGGGCGACACATAAGAAAAAGAAAGGACAGATTTTTCCCCCTCATTCTAGGCGCATGGAATGTGCGCACTCTACTCGACAAAGACTTTAACACAAACAGACCCGAGAGGTGAACTGCCCTGATAGGGAGAGAACTGGCCAGATACAACATTGACATAGCAGCACTGAGTGAAACTCGACTTGCAGGCGAGGGCCAACTTTGCGAAAAGGGTGCAGGTTATACATTCTATTGGAGCGGAAGAGGAACTGAAGAAAGACGAGAAGCAGGGGTTGGATTTGCAATCAAAACAGCAATTATTGGCAAGCTAGCAGAGCCCCCAAAGGGAATAAATGACCGACTCATGACGGTCAAGATCCCGCTGCTTTATGGAAGGAAACATGCCACCATCATTAGCGCGTATGCACCAACTATGATAAACCAGGATGACGTCAAGGATAAGTTTTACGAAGAACTACATGCAGTCATTGCATCAATTCCCAAAGCAGATAAGCTTATTATTCTTGGTGACTTTAATGCAAGAGTAGGCTCAGATAACATCTGGAATGGCACTATCGGAAAGTACGGCGTGGGTCGCTGTAACAGCAATGGACTTCTTCTCCTCCAGACTTGCGCAGAACATAACCTCCTTGTCACCAACACCATTTTTCGACTTCCTATCCGCAACAGGACCTCCTGGATGCACCCTCGCTCGAAGCATTGGCACCTAATTGACTATGTAATTGTTAGGAAGAAGGACAGGCAAGATGTCCGGGTGACCAAGTCCATGTGTGGTGCCGAATGCTGGACTGATCATCGCCTCATTGTGTCTAAACTTAAAATTCGTATCCAACCTGCCAGGCGCCCTCAGGGAAAGAAAACTCAAAAAAGGCTGGATATTACCAAACTAAAGAAGACAAAAATTAAACAGTCATTCACTGACACCCTAGAAGACCGTCTCAAATCTATCTCGTTAGACGGCCAAAGTGCGGAAACAAATTGGACAGCCCTAAGCGAGCAGATCTACAACACTGCTACAGAGGTCCTGGGTCCCACCATCAAGAAACAAAATGACTGGTTTGATGAGAACTCAGATGATATAAAGAAGATGTTGGCTGAGAAACACCATCTCCATAAAGCATATTTAAATGATCCAAAATCTACATCCAAGAAAGACGCTTTCAACAACATGCGTAGAATCGTCCAACATAAACTACGCCAGATGCGGGATTCATGGCTGAGTAATAAAGCAGATGAGCTCCAAGGCTTTGCTGACAGCCATGACTTGAAAAATTTTTACCATGCACTCAAAGCGGTCTATGGTCCAACATCATCAGGATCATTTCCCCTCCTTAATGCAGATGGAAAAACACTAATTACAGACAAGGAAAAAATTCTCCAACGCTGGGTCGAACACTTTAATAATATTCTGAACCAGCCATCATCTATTAATGATGAAGCCATCAACCGACTGCCCCAAATTCCTATAAATGAAGCACTAGATGATATACCGACTTTGGAGGAGACTCAAAAAGCGATTCGTCAACTTTCTAGTGGAAAGGCCCCCTCTCCGATTCAATTCCTGTTGAAGTCTATAAAGATGGCGGTACAGTTCTGATAGAGAAACTTCACATGATCTTCCAGCAAATGTGGCAGAGTGAAACCATCCCACACAATCTCAAGGATGCGTCAGTTATACATCTTTATAAACGTAAAGGTAATCGCCAAGACTGTAACAATCATCGAGGCATCTCACTACTATCAATCGCTGGGAAGATATTTGCCAGAATCCTTCTTAATCGCCTTACGGCTCATCTTGACAAAGGTCTTCTACCTGAAAGTCAGTGTGGATTCCGGAAAGAACGTGGAACCACCGATATGGTGTTCGCTGCAAGACAGCTTCAAGAAAAATGCCAAGAACAGCACTGTGACCTGTACACAGCTTTCATCGACTTGACAAAGGCGTTCGACACGGTCAGTAGAGAGGGTCTATGGAAGATCATGGCAAAATACGGCTGCCCAAAGAAATTTATCTCAATAGTGCAGTAGCTGCATGATGGAATGCAGGCTAGAGTTCAGGAAAACGGTGAGCTATCGGAGCCTTTCCCAGTCTCAAATGGAGTTAAACAAGGGTGTGTACTTGCACCGACTCTTTTCAGTATCATGTTTTCTGCTATGCTGACTGATGCTTTCAGAGACAGGGACACAGGAATCGACATCAGATATCGTATTGATGGAAAATTGTTTAACCTTAGGAGGCTTCAAGCAAAAACCAAGGTCAAATCACACACCATCAGGGATCTTCTGTTTGCTGACGGTTGTGCCCTCATGCTGGCTCAGAGGCTGATCTGCAGCATAGCGTTGATAGATTCTCCGAAGCCTGCTCCAACTTTGGGCTTACCATCAACACGGGGAAAACAGAAATCATGTACGAACCAGCTCCTGGCACAATTTATACTGAGCCAGTCATCAAGGTAAATGGTGAGAAACTGAATGTTGTGAACAGGTTCACATACCTTGGTAGTACACTATCCCAGAACATCGTCATTGATGATGAGGTGAACACCAGGATCTCCAAAGCCAGCAGCACATTTGGCAGACTATACACCAACGTTTGGCATCGAAGTGGCATTAGTCTACAGACAAAGCTGAAGGTATACAGAGCTGCGGTGCTTCCAGTGCTGCTTTATGCATGTGAAACATGGACTGTATACAGGCACCACGTAAAAAAGCTCAACCATTTCCATACAGTCTGTCTCAGGAAGATAATGAACATCAAATGGCAAGACAAGATCCCGGATACCGCCGTTCTTGACAGAGCTGGTATCCCTAGCATCGATACTATTCTGATGCAGTCACAGATTCGCTGGGCAGGTCATGTGGTCCGCATGCCAGACCATCGACTGCCAAAGATACTCTTTTATGGTGAGATGCAGAAGGGTAGACGCTCCCATGGTGGCCAGAAAAAGCGCTTCAAAGACACGCTTAAGGCTTCATTACAAACCTTTGACATAAACCCAGACACATGGGAAGCTGCTGCGCAAGACCGAACTGCCTGGCGCACATCTCTTCGTAAAGGTGCAGTGGCATGCGAATCTTCCAGAAGAGCAGCAGCGGAACAGCGGAGACAAGCTAGAAAAGATCGTGAAATAAAACCTTCACATGAAGCAAACATTCCCTGCCCACACTGTCCGAGATCCTTCCAGGCCCGCATCGGGCTCATCAGTCACCTTCGTACTCATAGACTATCCTAACATCCTAATAATTGGATGAACAGAGTGGTCTTCATCACCTGTGATGGACGAACAACATTGAGTGTGTCTGTGTCATGCGTTCTCTCCCCCTTTATAATGGCCTTGCGGCTGTACGAGGTGGCAACTGGACCAAGATATGTTTGCATGCATCCAAAATCGTGTAGGTAAGGCAGGATGTGCTAAGATAGTAAATCCAAAATAATTCTGGAATCCTTACCGATTTCCTCCATCTTAGGCTTATTTTACTCCTATGAATGAGCTCTATCACTATGGATATCCATTTTATCCTATTGTTTATCTGACTATTCACTGGAGATTCATAATAACTTCGGCTCTACAACACATCTAGTGAATCTATAGCTATCTGCCTAAAGCTAATGATCCCTATTATCGAATTGGGTCCTTCTTTACCTAGGTATTCCATGATTAGTTGCACACTGCCTTCCGAAATATCCTTAACATCTACACTTTCGTTTCCTCCATGTCTAGCGATCTTCCGACACTATTTATACCAAGCTGGCTTTTCATTGGTTAGTTACATCCACAGGGTTTGTACGGTGATAATTTTTGAATGATGCTGAGACATGAATCAGACTTTATTACATATATTTACATTGATTTAAAACTTGAAAACTTACACATTAATTTTAGAGTGAATATGTTTATATGGACATTTACACTGCTTTGAAAATGTAAGTATTATACTTAGAATGTACATAATTTCTTTCATCTTTCCCTCCCTGCTCCGTATGGAACCTGAGTCTACTTTATGCTTTTAGTTCTCTTTACGAAACTAGCAATAAAGCAATCACCAGCCTGTGCAGTGGTGGTTCATGAATCATCATTCTATACGCTGAGGTTGCCAGCCTCAAATGACTGACATCCACTAGCGAGTTTCACATATTAAAATTCACATGGTAATATATACATATATATATGTTAGTTCTGAGATCATCGACAACACACAACAGAAATGGAATCCAGTGGACTAAGCAGTTGGATGATCTGGATTTTGCTGATGACTTGGCTCTTCTGTCCCATAACCGTAATCAGATGCAGGACAAATTGAAAACACTCGATTAGAGGTCACAGCAATTGGGTCTGAAAATACACAGGGAAAAGACAAAGATAATGAGAATAAATGCAGGTAATGATAACAGGGTTGAACTTGAAGAAACACCAATACAAGATGTAGAATCGTTCGCATATCTTGGCAGTAATATAGACAAAGTTGGAGGGACAGACAGTGATATCAAAATAAGAATACAAAAAGCAAGAGGAGCTTTCATTGCATTGGGAAATATATGGAGATCAAGAGAAATCGGATCCAACACGAAAATAAGAATCTTCAACTCAAATGTGAAGTCAGTCCTATTGTATGGTTCTGAGACATGGAGAACAACAAAGACAACTACCAAAAAGCTACAGACTTTCATAAATGGGTGCTTGCATAGAATAGAAGGATTAAAATGGTATGACAAGGTTACCAACGTGGAACTGATGACAAGAACTAGACAAGTGCCAGTGGAACAAGAGATGAGAAGAAGACGATGGCGATGGATAGGACACACACTGAGGAAACCTGTTGATAGCATTACAATCAGTCCTTGTTCTGGAATCCCCAGGGCAAGAGAAGCAGAGGTAGACCAAGAAGCACATGGAGAAGAGAGCTGGAAACAGAGGTGAAAATGATAAGGAGAACGTGGAAAGAACTTGAGATGATGGCACGTGACAAGAGGACTTGGCATGTGTTTGTTGAAGGCCTATGCTCCTTTGGGAGTGGAGGGTTATGAATGAATATATGTTAGTTCACGTGGTAGTAATAAAATATGAAATGTAAATCACAACTTACGTCAATCCTGGCTCACAGACTTTTTGCTCATATGAATAAAAGAGACTTGAATCGACCTCTTACACGCGTCTGGGGTGTCGTTAATTTAATAAGTTCCCTCTCTGACTTCGTGTGTGGTCCTTCAGTTTCCTCAGTCCCGGTTTCCTTATTTAATATGAAAGAGATTTACTGGGCTATGAAAGTCCATCCAAAATTCTCCAATAAAAGGTGTCTGGTATGTTTAAGAAGGAATTCTGAATTCTAATTCTTTAGTCTAGCAAGGTCTGGTATCTTGGCGAGCGATTTCTCAAGTGAAATAGCTTGAGAAAATGGTCAGATTATATTCACTGCCTTCCCATGCATTTGTTAAGTACGCCTCAAAGGATCAGCCAATCTGATTTGAATATGTTGCATGACTCAGCTAAAGCAAAATTTCAAGCATTACTGGTCTATCATTTCAGAACTGTGTTCTCATCATAACACACTAGTGACTTTGCTTTGACCACTCACAATGGCTGCATGAATTTGGTTACATAGAATATTTAACATTAAAGCTGTAACTGTCCTCTAGGAATTTACACAGCAGTGTCAGTTGCAGGTCTTGCCCTCGACCACCAAGCACTGATGGGGCCTAGGACTTGAATGTAGATAGCAATCTCTGATGTACCCTTCAGGAATGTAATATTGATCTAGGAGACTATATGAGACGTGGCTAGCCTTTGGTCATAGGTTCCACAAGCCTGCTTGTCCATGAATGAGAGTGTTCAAATATTTGCATGTTAATGAATGATACATGGATCTGATTAGGATAGTGAGACAAGACAGGTGTCTATCTGCATAACATTTCTAAAATAATACATGAATAAAATATAATACATTTTAAACATAATTATGATGCTACCTTTGCCTTTCACATTCTGGAGTGCCAAGTCCATTATTCCAGTATAATAACTTTTAATTGATCACTCCTACTGACATTCCTGATAAATGTTGGTAAGCATAGAATTCGTTTACACATTCACAACTTAATTTCAGTTCAGTCCTCTGGCCTGATCTTGATGCAATTCTATTAGAATAAGCTGCAATAAAACAATTATTTATTCATAAATTTACATACCCTCTAAGGATAGATGCAAAGTACAGAACAGACTCGGTTTGGTGATGGAAGAGCTGCACGGCAAACAGATGGTAAAGTTATAGTCTTGGCAAGCGTCTCCTTACTTCAGTCTATCTGTCTTCTGCTGTGTGTGTGAATGTTGAAAATTCAGCTGTTGGCCTTTTTATAGTGAGAGAGTGGGTGTATCAGGGAGCAATATGGTGTCGCAGTTTTTCAGACTGTATGTTTGCAGATTCGAGCAAGTTTGTGTTAGCTGGGTCCAGAAATCTTCTTCATGCTTCTCAACCCTGCTATCCATGACTTTTATCTGTATCTCCTTTTACTTTCCATAACTTCTGCTTTCCTTTTATATAAAGTTTTCCATAATTGGTTCCGACTTCGATTTATACAACATTTTTAAAGACAATCGACACAGCAGTTTTCATCGTGCTGGCACCTTTACCTTCAATTATCTCCAAAAGTAATACATACAGCAACTATTCCTTTGGAATGAATATAGCTGGTCTTATCCCTCAAAAAACGAAATCACTGTCATTACTTTCTGTCGCTGCATTCACTTGAAGGACACACGAATCCATTTTATTCAAAAAACACTACCCTGTCGTCTTGCAGAACGCCATTGTAACAACCGATTCGTCTACATGCGAGCTTCGTGGCTTTTGATTGGCTGCCAATATTTCCTTTCATTCTATCATAACAAAGCATTGTGTTTACATCACGCTACATGGATGTCATTCACGATTTATTTTTAATCACGTGTATTCGATGATAGTGTTCAGGAATCAAAACATGGTAGCGTCACTCTCGAGTCTACCCAGCTGTAAATGGATACCATACCCTGATATTGTTAGGGATGGCAAAGGCAGGTAGGAAAGGAACTAGTCACCCCTCCTCATAAGGCTGGACCTAGTTTGGTGGTCTCTATCACTTCACTCCCAAACTGCAGTATCAACTATGGGACTGCCTTAACCTCCTATTGTACAATCTCCTACAGCTTAACTTTCCTTTCTTCTCATTCTTCTGCCATGTTGACTGTATCTCCAACTTTCTGTTCTAGAGTTGTTTACATTTCTGTTGTTGACTTCTTTCCAAACCTTGATGTTAAACTGTACATCATCTATTCTCTATTTTTGTCCTCTGTCTATCCAGTTGTCACATTGTATTCCAGCTTACTTGTATTTCTTGTACTGTTATAACTTACTTAGTCATCCCTCTTCTACCGTGAGGTGTAGGGGTTTGGAGAAGAGAGTGCCCTACTATCCTATCAGCTGTCTTCTTTCTGGTCTGGTTCCAATCTAGTCTTCAGTCCTTAATAGATGTCTAATGTTGTCCTCCCAGCGGACTCGGTCATCCTGGAGGTCTGGATCCCTGGCTCTTAGTGTCCTATACTTGTTGTGGTAGCCGATCTTCTTCCATTCTGCAAACTTGGCCAAACCATCGTAGTTTGGACTGTTCTACTTGAGTGCAGTGGCTGGGTTTTGAGGCCTTGCCGTATTGTTTGTTTGTGGACCATATCTCTTGTTACTGCAATCACCTTCCTCAGATACCTCAATTCTGAGGTTTGGAGCTGGCTTTTGTGGGTTGTAGTCTTTGCCCATGACTCGCGTCCTTGGGTGTCAAGGCTGTACTGATATAAAAGCACTTATATTCCATAAACTTCCACAGCTTGAGCTTCCATCACTGTTATATTGTTGTGTTATCTGACGTTTATTATGTGGACCTCAAAGTCGGCAGTGTGTGTTGGTAGTCTGGTACTTCATATTTGTCTTGGATATTTAATTAGACATTTTCATCATTATAGAGTAAGAAGGTATCGGCAAAGGTAGTCTGGTACTTCATATTTGTCTTGGATATTTAATTTGACATTTTCATCATTATAGAGTAAGAAGGTATCGGCAAAGGTAGTCTGGTACTTCATATTTGTCTTGGATATTTAATTAGACATTTTCATCATTATAGAGTAAGAAGGTATCGGCAAAGGTAGTCTGGTACTTCATATTTGTCTTGGATATTTAATTTGACATTTTCATCATTATAGAGTAAGAAGGTATCGGCAAAGGTAGTCTGGTACTTCATATTTGTCTTGGATATTTAATTAGACATTTTCATCATTATAGAGTAAGAAGGTATCGGCAAAGGTAGTCTGGTACTTCATATTTGTCTTGGATATTTAATTTGACATTTTCATCATTATAGAGTAAGAAGGTATCGGCAAAGGTAGTCTGGTACTTCATATTTGTCTTGGATATTTAATTAGACATTTTCATCATTATAGAGTAAGAAGGTATCGGCAAAGGTAGTCTGGTACTTCATATTTGTCTTGGATATTTAATTTGACATTTTCATCATTATAGAGTAAGAAGGTATCGGCAAAGGTAGTCTGGTACTTCATATTTGTCTTGGATATTTAATTAGACATTTTCATCATTATAGAGTAAGAAGGTATCGGCAAAGGTAGTCTGGTACTTCATATTTGTCTTGGATATTTAATTTGACATTTTCATCATTATAGAGTAAGAAGGTATCGGCAAAGGTAGTCTGGTACTTCATATTTGTCTTGGATATTTAATTTGACATTTTCATCATTATAGAGTAAGAAGGTATCGGCAAAGGTAGTCTCGTACTTCATATTTGTCTTGGATATTTAATTAGACATTTTCATCATTATAGAGTAAGAAGGTATCGGCAAAGGTAGTCTGGTACTTCATATTTGTCTTGGATATTTAATTTGACATTTTCATCATTATAGAGTAAGAAGGTATCGGCAAAGGTAGTCTCGTTGCAGATACTGTCGTAGGGGAGTGAAGTGTTGGAGGCTTGTTTATACTAGGTCCAGCTGTATGAGATGGGTGACCAGTTCCCTTCTTCACTGTTGCTGCCTTCCCTAAATCAAGAGCAAGGTAAGGTATCCATTTACAGCGTGGGTACATTGGAGTGTGGTGCTACCAAGGTTTGAACCTGGTAAGCTTGGCTCGAGAGTCAAGTGCTTTAATGACTCTGCCACTCGACACTCTCATTATATAGCAGACCATTCTTTGAATGTGAAGTATCCACTGGGCCATCTGTTCTGTATATTTTCTGTTTTTGCATTCATGTCTCATGAGCAATGAAATTATCAACACGCTTGTAAATTTTACTTGTTTGTTGCAAAAGATGGCAGTACTACATATAAATCTGTGCATTGCAGCAACTGCAGTTTGATCTTCGGAGAGCGAATGATGATGATAATGATGATGATTGTTTCTACTCGTCATTGCTATAATGTTGGAGCTAGTTTTGTGAATGAAGTAGGAATATGACGGCTTATAACCAATTCAGACTTCATATTAAATCTCCCTCACATATCACCATGTTTATTTGTAGCCAGCGTTGCAATATTAAAATAAAGTGAATTAGAACACTATTTTGGTGAAAAATATTGAACAATATCTCGTACAAACTTGAGCGTTGTTGGCCAAAGGGCTGTGTAAGTAATCGCACTACTGTGATTACTTGTGCTATATTGATACACTACAACGATGCCTACCTTAATTATTACTTCGTTAGGTAGGTGATTTTCGCGGTTTTGCTGTTATGCTTGGATGCACATGTTGGCGTGATCTGCGTTAGCTGCTACTGCTGCTTTGTTGTCACCACCCCCTTCCTCTTTTTCATCACCGCCGTTAGTCTTATCCACCTTTTTTTTTATATCTTTTACTCTGTCTTTATCTCTTAAATTAAACATAAATAAACACAAAACTCTAGGTCAGATCGTTGACCAGCACCAAACTTGCAAGTCTCATGAACATGCATTAACCAAAACAGGCAGTACTGAACATTTACGAGTTGGCCAATATCAAACATTCTTAGATCAAGGAAGACGATCTGCATCTCAAATACAAACACGCCTAGATTATTGTTCCACAATGAGATGATTGCTCCATGTCCAACACTTCTAGCTTCTGACAAATACCTAACATGGTGTGTAGATTTTTATAAATGTGTTATAAGTTTCGTCTCCCAGAAAGCGCTTCCTCATCAACACAACAAATTCGGAAAACAAAATCCTGCCACAAAATGCTTCAACCTATTAGTGACCGCAGTCCAAATATTATGGAAGACGTAATCAATTAAACAAAGTACAGGTGCCAAATCCTATGCTTTTTTAATATTCAAGAAAGAACTAGCTTACTCTGCTACCCATCTTTAAATTAATCTTCCACTTTATTTGAAAAACACACACACAGCATAATTATATGGACACATAGTTTCCAAACTCATGTATTAGTAAATTCCTTTTTCAACTCCTACAGTTGCAGGTTTTTCGAATACTGTATCAATGCTGATCAGACGCTGCCCATAATGTGCTTATGTTTCCACACCATTAATTTATTTACTGTTTTGTAGGGTTTGATGGTAGTGCTGCATTTTAAACATATTTTAATTTTTTAAAATAATGATTAAATATTGTAAATGCGAGCAAGTTATTGTATTACTTTTACAATGTTGCATTCCTTAAAATCAATTCTGAAAATGCATGTCGATATTGTTAAGCGCACTCACACGCACGTACCCGCAAACACATATAAAAACTTCAAGACTAACATTCTGATGCTGTCTTCTTCTTCTTCTGTCCTTAGCCAATAACCGGCAAAGCAGTCAGCAGTGGCCATTACGCCTAGTGGCGTCTTAAGGGCAACAGCGAATAGATTTTCTTTGCCGTTGTTCCCATCACGCCTAATGGCGTCTTTAGGGCAACGACAAATCAATCCGTTTGTTGTTGTTTCCGTAATCAAAGTGACTGGCAAACGGGTGATCAGCCCGTTGGGATTCTGATGCTGTATTTCTTCTTAAATCTAGACAAGACGAGAGTTCGTTGCATTTTGTTGGCACCTGAGCCTATAGAAATTAGAGCAAAAGTACACTCGATTTATTGAATAAAGATGAGATTTTCCTACATGATGAAATTACCCCAACCCACTCTGCAGGAATAAAAACGTCAGTGCATGCTAATTCTATCCAACGATCATTTACAATTTTTCACTACATTCAATCAGTCAATACCCTTTAGCTCCCCAAGGAGCATTGGTCTTCAATAAATACATGCCAAGTCCTCCTGTCTCGTGACATCATCTCAATCTCTTTTCACGTTTTCTTTATCATTTTCACTTCTGTCTCCAATTCTCTACTCCGTGTGTTTACCTTGTTTCGCATAGTCCCAGGACATCTGTCTTGTAGTCCCACATTTCTGCTGCCACATGTCCTGTTCATTCAATATTCGAACATTGCAGGTGCCAAATCTGGAGGTTCTCCCCGCCAGATGACCTTGTCCTGTCTTGGTTGGCGGAGTTTTATTTTCCTTGGTTGACCTGTCCTTGCTAGTTAAGTTCTTGTGGTTTAACATTTTTTTTTTTTTTACAGGATGGGAAAGAAACTGGCCCCATTCCCAACCCCCCTTAGTCGTTTTTACGACATGCTTGGTATGGAACAGTGCTACCATTCGTTGCACCCCTTTCGGGCCCCGGTAACTCACCTGTGAATTTCCATTACTAAATTGAATAAATATATTGGGACTCAAGTTTCTTACTTTCGTTTCCCCGTTAGCTGAGTGAGATTTAAAAATGGAAAAATAAAGTATTTTTTTGGTTTTGTTTTTACCCACAGCATCATTATACGGACACGTATTTTCTGAACACGTGAATTTGTAATTTTTTTTTTTCAACTCTTGTTCATAAGAATAAAACATGACTCCATCTTTATAGGGGGTCGGGGGGGGGGGGGGGGGGGGGTGGGTGTGTTAATTGTAGCAGGGAAAAAATATGCTGCAATATTTTCTCGGCCACTCTAATTAAACAGTGTCCTTGATTCAGTGAAATGATGAAAAGCTTAGATGAAATAATAGAAAGAAGCAAACAGACACAAATATCGGAAAGTTTATTAGAAAACTTGAGAAAGGAAGGCCCAGCACGTGCTTGAAGTGAGATTGTAGTCTCTGGCGATCGCACAAATTGCTGATGATGGTACTTGTGTGAATGTGGAGTGGTCGTTCATTGAGATTTCGCTTTTGTTGTTGTTTTCAAGAACTGAAATTATCCTGGCGTGGATGTGCTTGCGCACACCGCAATGTAGTGTGATCAGCGATTTTTTTTGGTACTTTTACTGCGATGATCATGTATTCCAATAGCGTGTGGTAGCAAGTATTCCTACACATTGGCATATTGGAGTGGGTAAACGTCAGTGGCCTATTATAGTGCTCTTCAGATAAATTTGTTTGGATTAAATCATATTTACTGTTTTACTCAAGATTTATATTTGTTGCTTTTTCTACAGTAAATTCTTTGAACTTAAAACAGTAATTAAATGCGACGAAACCTCAGAAATGAGGTATCTGAGGAAGGTGGTTGAAGTAACAAGAAGAGACATTGTCCGAAACCAGACGATACGTCATGGCCTCAAAACCCAGCCCCTGCAGACTAATGTGGAACAGTCTCAGTTACCGATGGTTTGGCCATGTATGCAGAATGGGAGAAGATTGGCTACCACAACAAATATGAGAAACCAAGAGCCAGGCATCCAGACCTTCAGGATGACCCATAGTTCGAGGGGAAGACACCATCAGACAATCTCTGAGGGGCCGATGACTAGATTGGAACCAGGCCAGGAGAAAGACCGCAGATAGGATAGTATGGCATTCTCTCTGGCAAACCTCTGCACCACAGGATAGAAGAATGACTTAGTAAGTATGTAAATGTGACATCCTGATTTTGAAGTGGGTAGAAAAGTTTCACAGACTTTAGGAAGCTAGTTGAAAGCCTAAAACAGTAACTTTTGGCTGTGTCCTCCTTTGTCGCTTTCGTTGTAAGTATTTAGCACTATTTTTTATTGCAAATCGTTATCGCTACCTTTGTTGTGATTATTTAGCACAATGTAGAGTAAATAGCACTACTTTTTTCCGTTTGTTGGCACTACTTGTAACTTAACACCTTAACACTACACTTCGTTAAGGGGGCGTAGAGGTTTGCCAGAGTGAATGCCATACTACCATATTGGCTGTCTGTCTCCCGATCTGGTTCCAATCTAGTCCTCGGAATGTCCAAAGTGGATGGCTGCGGCATTAATGGAAAACCTCCATAGAAGCCTTGAATCTTCAGGAACTGGTGTGGATCTAATGTCCTGGTCATGCAGGGGTACGTGGCAGTGAAAGAGCTGACAGATTAGCTTCAAGAGCACCGATAGAAGATGCATTGGATATGGATAAGGGAGAAATACTGAAGACAATTAATCATCGCCTATTAGAGAATGACGCTGCAATTCATGAATCATCAAGGCTAAGATTGCTGGAATATGGCATTCAGACGTAAGACCAGCTGAGGTGGACATATGAGAGGATGAATACAAAGCTTTGTTGTTGTTTAACTAGGGCTGCTGAGCTTCTCGCTGTTTTGCTGCCAGTACCAAGTTGAAGACTCCTTAGTAGTATCTACACTGTAGATCTAGGCTTTAACCGTGGCTTTTCTTCCATTCCGAAACATGTTGAGTTGAAGTCATGAGCTCCAGTTTCTCCAGCTTGACTTGCATGTAAAGGATCGTCACATCTGGCCCCAGATTAGGAGTAAGAAGCGCGTGGCATTCTGTGCATGTCCCGCCATCCAAGGGGGCTCTCCAACTATGCAGAGCTAAAATACTGTGCTCTTGTTTTGGGCTCTCCCAAGGAATTGTCACGTCCTGCACAGAGCCACTTCTCAGCTCTCCCTATCTACCACTGGGTCCATAGTGAGATCCTCCTGCATGTTGTCAATCAGGTCGAAGCCAAAGAATCATATTTGGGGCTCAAATGACTTCTCCAAGCTTAGTATGCAATGCTGGGTTCTCAACAAGTTTCACCTCAGGGGGATTCTCTAGAAGTGTGTGGATGATTTCAAGAGTCAATGAGGGTGCAATTAGCCTCACAGACAGAGGCTCACTTCCACATATGTATATTGTAGCATTATGCATAGCTGGTGGTCATATTATGATGACTCCAGATATGCCTCCATGCATATCGAGCGTGTATACAACCAGCGCGCAACGGGAACAATTAGCATTCATACCATTCGACATTTGCTAAGGAAGACTGAGCACCTATAGGTTTGCCCAGAGTGCAGTGACGTCGATTCTGATCTACAATAACACTACGTTTAGTATAACTCGTTAGCGCTACTTTTTGTTAGGGCTGGAATCTTTAATGATTAATTAATAGATTAATCGGTTACAAAATTGTAATAGATACATTTATGAAACAAATTTCAATAGATCATTCTATTTTTAGCAATATTTATGTTTTTTTGCTTAAATGTGACAGCTTTTGCTACGTTAGAGGTTTGTGACATGGAATTTGGCAAGTATGGTCAATAATAATAAATTGCTTGGTTGTAACTTTTCAGTATTTTAATATTTTCAGGACGATGTTGCCTTATTTATAACAAGTGAAATAAATAAAGTTCTTAGTGGTTTAAAAAGGGAAAATTTTATTTACGATTTTTTATAGTATTTCAAATTGTTCGAATTTGATTGATCAATCTTCGATTAAAGAAATTCGATTAATCGATTAAGATTTTTAAAATCAATCCCAGCCCTACTTTTAGTTAAAGACATTATTAGGGGCACCGATATTGTGAATTAAATCGAAGTTAAATTTGTATAATTACAAATAACAAAATGTAATAATCGCTTAAGTTTTAACTGTTGGAAAATCATTTGAATAGTTATGGATCAAGAAAAGTTATCCTCACAGCCTTTAGGAAATGTGAGATATTACAAGAAGTTCAAGTGGCAGCATATATTTGAACTTAGCTGCCAATGACAGTTCTGCTCCTTCTTATGGGTTGGTTCTTTTCACTCTGCTCCCACTCGTCTCTGATCTAGGTTGTCGGGGGTAGCTCGTTTCCCAGAAACGTCAAGGAGAGTCTACCACGTGCGTCCATCTTAAAGCTTAAGCCACGGTTCCCTTCTTCTTCCAGAGATAGTACTTTCTGCTGGTACCACCAATAACTATGGTAAAGAATAGAACAAAACGCTCTTCTGAGTATGGCGTTTTCCACCCCGTAGTTATGGGTTCCTATCTTCCCATTCCACCATCCCAATTACTCAGACTTTACCCTCGATGAGAATTAAATTTAATCCCTCGGCATAAAACTGTCTTTACATTTAAAAAGAATAGCTTTCAAAGTTACTTTATATTTAAATGAAAAGGTTAATAATACAGATAGAATCTGTTTACATATACATCTCCACTGATTGAAAAGTGTTCACAATATGAATTTAATATTTCATTTATTTATGTTTTACACTGATTGAAAAGTTTGAAAACTTCCATTACTTTAAAATGAATATTTTCACATAGACAGTTACACTGGTTTAAGCTTGAAAACTTACATTAATTTTAAAGTGACTGTGTTTATAGGAACGTTTACACAGCTTTGAAAAAGTAAGTATTATACTTAGAATGTACATCTTTCCCTCCCTGCTCCATAGGGAACCTGGAACTACTTTATTCTTTTAGTTCTCTTTACGAAACTATCAATAAAGCAATCACCAGCCCATGCAGTGGTGGTTCATGAATCATCATTCTATACGCTGAGGTTGCCAGCCTCAAATGACTTTGACATCCAATAGCGAGTTTCACACATGGTAATATGTACATATATATGTATGTTCACATGTTAGTAATAAAATATAAAATGTAAATCACAACTTACGCCAATCCTGGCTACAGACTTGTTGCTCAGATGAATAAAATAGAAGAGTTGGTCTCTTACACGCGTCTGGGGTGTCTTTAATTTGACAATAGATTCCCTCTCTGACTCCGTGTGTTTCTTCAATTTCCTAGTCCCAGTGTTCCTTATTAAAATGTAGAGATTTCCTGTGCTTTGTATGTCTTATTTGGTTCTCCAATAAAAGGTCCGGTTAAAAAAAGGAATTATGAATCTAGTCTTCACTCTGGCGAGGTCTGTTGCTGTCTTGGCGAGCGTGAAATTCACAGTTAAATAAAACTGCGAAAATGGTCATATTATATTCCTATCTTCCCAAGCATTGTTATGAATCTAATCAGAAAGATCCAATCATTTCAAATCATGCGGATAGGGTGTGATGATTTCAAAAATATTCCGACATCGGATAATTTTGAACGTAAGGCAGAGGTCAACTCTCCCATATATGGTAATATGATGTCCTATGCCCTTGTGTACAAACTTACAGACAGTTCGGTAAACTCACATGACAACACGTGTGAGCTGTAATGCGTATTACTTTATTAGTAAGTAATGTTGTCATAACAAGTCGGCCCGGAAGCGGTTATGTCACACTTGTCTGCCCGCATGTGTCACACAGACAGTAATCTCGTTATCTGTCATATGAGTACGCAAAACCTCCGTGTCTGCCCATCTAGGTGACCAAACGAGTCGTCTTATCAGCGGTTCAATCTAAACACGCCGGCGACTATCTTATCTCAGTTGCTCACCGCAAGCTAGGATGACCGGGTACCAAACAGGTGACATCGCAGAGAGGAGTGTCGAATGATTTGATAAAATCAAATATCTGCTACTTAGCAGAATAATAACGAAGAAAGAAAGAAAAGTGCGATACTTGAGAGCACATAATAAAAATCAGTACCACAAATGTACCGATACTGCCGGAGAGAAACAAAGATCGATAGGGGCCGCCCCGTTTTGTCACATAAATATCGAGTAAGGTTAGCTGCGAAAATAATTGTGCTTTAATGTTTTTATAGATGAAAAAAAGTAGCCAGTATCAGTACCTGCATGCATGTGTAAATGTGAATGTCATGTAACGGGTGGGGTTTCATGGAATGCTATATCTGGTAAATAGTATTCATCTCCATATTAAAGTAAATCTCTCTCTCTCTCTCTCTCTCTCTCTCTCTCTCTCTGCGAGTGTACATCTCCCGTTCTGTCCTTTCTGAGTATCTCCCGTCTCTGCTTGTATGCAGCGATGCTTGCTGTAAAATCATTCGCATCTTTTGAAATTATACGCCATTATATCCTAACTGTCGAGAGCTTGTCTTGAAGTTCCGCGCAGAAATGAGCAAAATGTCCTTGAAGATCACGAGAAATCCGAGCTTCTTTATCGACATTATTTCGTTGCTTATTTTCACTCCATCATTTTACCTCATTTAAAATAGAGAATTTCATCCCTGTAAGCTTTTCACAAGATAAATGAATGATTAAACGTAAGCCTCGTTCTCTCATTGTTTGCAGATATTGCGTTTATCATAGCGAGTTGTTTTAAACTCAAGTTTGTCAACGCAGTAAGAATCTTTAATAGGTGTGGTGCATAGTACAGATCCCGAACAAATATTTAGCGTGGATTTGTGAATGTTGGAGCGGGAAAGAGAAAGAAACAAATTCGTTAATTCTTAATTTGTATTTTCCCCACGTGAAAAAGGCAGAGAAAAGTAGATTGATTAAAAAAGTTACGGTTTCATACTCATTATTTTTGTTGTAAATGTTACAGGCAACTCCATATGGCCGAATGAATTCAGTTCATTTGATGTATGCAAAGCTTTAATGGAAAGACAAAGCAAAATCACCCTGTTATTAGCCATTTCATTAAGTGTTTACCGGAGAACGTTTTAGCCATGCGAATTAGTTCTTTGTGTGGTATTTCGTTCCGAAGGGTAACTGTATGAATTATTGTCCCGACGTTTCAGGATTGTGATTATCGCAGATCTTAAGTTCTAGACATGTGTGCCATGAACAGAAATGTATACGCTGCCACAAGCAGCATGGTTTGCCTGTATTGTTTATTTTTCTTTTCTCGACCAGTATTGCAGATAAGAGACGTGAAAGATGAAGTGCTTTTTATGGAAATTGTTTGTGGGCTGGGCAGTTAGAAGACCGTTTTTCTGGTACGGTACCACTCTGTCAAGGCGTCTTCTTTTGATGCTTCTCATATATCATATTATAATAGTCGTATAATCAATATTAATTAACACACGCACGCACACAAATATATTTATATATTAATCACTTAATATAACATTTTTTTTCAAACATTAAATTTATTTTAATATGTTTTAAAATTTAGAAAAATGTATTGGGCATTCAGAGAGCGTTATAACGATGTTACATTTATTCGTATATCTTGAATAGAAATAAATAAATTTGTATGGTAAGAACATAATAATAATAGCCCCTTCAGTCATAACTGACTATGAGAATGCACCCCTGAGGTGACAGACTTCAGCTGCTTATTTTCCTGTTGTTCCTTTCGACGTTTTCTCCTCTCTTCTGCTTGCCGTGAGAACTTCTTTTCGCCCAATCTGAGGTGGCACCGTAGACAGCATCGCCTCTTGGTGCGATCGGCAGCTTCATCCTCCCAGGTTGCTGAATTTATGTCCTGTGTCCTCATGTCTCTCTTAAGAACATGCACATTTAAATATATATATACAAAGGGATTGACATAAGTCTTGGGCCTGACCATGAAGGATATGTCACAGAGAGCTGAAATTTTGTACAGTGTTTATTCCTTTTCAATGTAGCCACAATCTGAATTGATACACTTCTGCTATCTCTGCTTGACCTTGAAAAGACCTTGGGCGTAAACACCCTATTTTTCAAACTAAACCAGTCATCACATGCTAGTATAACCTCTTCATCACTGTCAAAATGATTTCCTTTTAGCTGTTTTTTAAGATTTGGGAATAGAAAAAAGTCTGATGGAGCCAAATCTGGAGAATATGGTGGGTGTGGAAGAATTTCAATATTCAAATCGTTGGCTGATAGCTGCACAAGCCGTGCTTTGTGAGAGGGCGCGTTGTCTTGAAGCAAAGGAAGATTTTGAGTGCGCGTTATCACTCGTTTCCTGGTCACAACCTTTCTTAGTTTTGTGAGAAGATCTGCATAGTACTGTCCATTAACTGTGTTGCCATGAGGCAGATAATATTTCAAAAGGACACCTTTGTCATCCCAAAAAACAGTCAGCATCACTTTTCCTGCAGATTTCTGCGCCCTCGGCTTGACAGGTGTTGGGGAGCCCGGGGTTTTCCATTGCATGCTGGCAATTTAGGATTATGGGTTATAATGGTGTACACAAGTCTCATCTACTGTCACCATGGTCTCCAAAAAAATTTTTGACTGACACTTTTTGAGCAACTGTTGACGGCGATTTACCCTCGTTTGCTTCTGTTAACGTGTCAACAGTCGCAAACCCAGCGTGCACACACTTTTCTCATGTTCAGTCTGTTGTGTAAAATTCTATAAACTGTTCTTTCATTTAGTTTTACTCTGCTAGCTATCTCCACAATTGTCATTTTTCGATCCTGGTCAATGATTTTCTTCACTCTTGTTGCATTTTCATCGTTGCACTCTGAGGCTGGTCTACCAGATCTTGGCAGATCAGCAACATTTGAGCGGCAGCACTTAAACTGTTGACACCAGTTTTTTTACCGAAGTATATGAAGGACAAGAATCACGAAACACTGGTTCCATCTCCCTGTGTATTTCTGTAGGTGTTTTTCCCTGAAACATCAGAAATTTTATCACAGCTCTGGCCTCCTTCTTTTCCATTGTTTTGTCAAATCTTTGGAGCAGCAGATCCGGTCAATAGGGTACATTGCGCCGTGCACCGTAGCGGGAAAACCCATTGAAGAAACAAACGCGTACTTCACACATTCAGTGCAAATATGATGAACTTTAAATGTGCCAAGTTTCATCTTCCTCCTGTGACTCCTTCATGGTCAGGCCCAAGACTTATGTCAATCCCCTTGTGTGGCCTGCGTTACCTATTTCTTTCACCTCTTCTTGTACTTTAGTGAAATTTGGAGCCATTAAAAGCGGTGATATCTCGTAACTTAGAGCATATGCTGCTGTCTAGAGTTTCCTGTTACGATTTAAAACATAAAAACAACTGCCTGGGAGTTATATTCAAATAGTTAAATTGGCTGTCAAGTTCTTGACATATTTTGTTATAGTTAATGTGTACTTACTACTTACTTTGTCTTTGCTCTTCTACCCTGGGGTGTGGAGTCTTACCAGAGAGAGCGCCATACTAACCTATCATGGCCTGGTTCCAATCTAGTCCTCGACCCTTCAGAGACTGTCAAATGTTGTCCTCCCAGCTAACTCTGATGGGTCGTCCTGGAGGTCTGGCTGTTGGTTTCCCATATTTGTCGTGGTAGCCGATTTTCTCTCATTCTGCAGACATGGCCAAACCATCGTAATTGGGGCCGTTCCACTTGGATTCTGCTGGGTCTGGGTTTTGAGGCCAATTCATGTCGTCTGGTTGCGGACCATATCTCTTGTTACTTCAACCATCTTCCTCAGACACCTCATTTCTGAGGTTTGAAGCTGGCTTTTGTAGGTTTTAGTCATACTGTTAATATATAACTGTTGCATTAAAAAAAAAAACTTTGGCTGGTTCTTCACAGTGTCTGCTATAGTGTCACTTATGACAATAAGTGAAGAGGCTGCTGTAAAACTGGCAAGGAAATAAATATATAAATTAAAAAATAAAATGGTATGAAATCATTTTTATGAAACGTCCCGTGTTTCCTGTTTACCGTTAACTTGTAAAACTGATTTCATACCATTTCATTTTTTAATTTATATATATAGTGTCTCCATGTGTGTGGCATATTGTAGGCCAGGAGTCCCCAACCTTTGTTGTCCCCGCACTTCTTTGGCTTTTATTAAACCTTCCCGTACCATTCAACCTTTCCATTCAGTATGAAAGGAAATAAATTCTAGAGTTTACCCAGCATAAAGCACATAAGAAAATAAATAAGAAAGAACCATTTTTACTGTACGTAACATTTTTAAAATGTATCATAAAGTTGTTAAATATTTATCAGAAGACAGTTCATTAAATTAATGAGACAATTAATTTTTTTTCTTGTCAGCAGATTTATTCTTGGTGTAGTTTTTTGAAAGAAATACCTGCTTTGTTTCCTGCTTTTGATTTTTATTGAGAATAGTACTGACAATTCTGATTTACAACAAATACATTGTTATAATGGGCGATTGTCTTTTAATATTTCAGTAGGGTAATATAGTTATTTACCAAAAAATGCCCGTAACCGTTAGACAAGTTTCTCGTACAAGTTGGGAACCCTTCGTGTAGGCACTTGTCAGGTGCGCAGAGCAGTTTATTAAGATTCTCCTGCACGACGTGAACGTTTCTTCTATTGCGAAATTATGGTTGACAAATTATGAAGCTATTTGCTTGTCTCAGATCCCCTAGGCTCAGGCGCCTTCTAACTACAAGACGTTAAACATCTGAGTGCTGTGATTAACAGAATATGGTTCGCCCATTTAATCGCGGCCAGTACACCCGTTGTGCAAGTTATATAACCGGTATTGTGCGGTTTAGACAACGCGGGTGATTCACGTGAGTGTGTAGGCCTAAGGGGGGGGGGGGTGTCAAGGTATTTGCCTCCCCATTGCTCTGCAGTAGTGGTCCACCAGTGGCCAAAACTCAAGAGCATCTAAAATGGGTCTTCAAAGGTGTCTACCTTCGCATAAGATTACTCTTGCCAGAGTTGTAGATAGGGGTGTGGTAGGGTCGAATGCATTTCTTGCACTAGGCGGGTGCGAAATGGGACTGGGACAACTAATTGTCTCTTGTTTCCTACCCGTCTGTAATCCAAACTTCTGTCCCTGTAAAATGTTTCCAGAGGAGTATGGGAGTAATTTCCATACAACTTAGCAAAACAAGGCTTTAGGGTTTTACCGGCCCTTTGTGCCTTCTTTAGCTCCGATATATTCGGGCTGGTTAGAGAGAAGAGCTCAGGGGCCGCTTTGGCATGTCCTGTGCTCTCTCTCTCTCTCTCTCTCTCTCTCTCTCTCTCTCTCTCTCGTCGACCTGGGTTTCGGCGAAGGATCCCCGAGGAAGACATATTTTCTCCCTAAAATGAGAGGATAGACTAAGTCGTCGACTACTGCGGCATTGATTTTGCCCCGCACATATCGGGTTGAAACATCAATCTCCGCAACTGGACGAATCATAGGCTCAATGCTCTTCCGGGGCCCCTGTATTTCTACAGTTTTCACCAGTGTATTGGTGGGCCTTCACCAAAGATTGGGAAACTAGAGCTGAGTACTCTAAACCAGAATCATATAAACAAAGTACTATGTGGGCACCAACAGTTACTTGTTCACTAATATGGGGGGGTTGATTGTGTACCTGGAATCCATGGTTCCCGGTCGACTTCGTCAGCAGGCAAGCGACGTTATAAGGGCCTGTTTTAGGCCTCTTACAATCCCAGATGAAATGTGTGTCAATTTTGCACACTTTGCACCATCACCTTCCAGTTCCCTGGGCTGAATTGCTCTGTTTCTGCTTGTGGTGATCCTATGGTTGTTGTTGTTATTGAGCCGTTTTATGTGAAGTGGTTGTTGTACTTTTGGATTCATTGAAAGGGCGCTCCTCTCGTTTGGGGTGACTATTGTGTAGGCGCTTTTTAGACGAGTTCGCTTCCGACTGGGTGCTCTGGTACCGATCAGCAAACAGTACTACCTGATCAAGAGTTTCGGCCCCGTGCTCCGCCAGCAACCGTCTCATGTCAGGGGTGAGCGAGTCCTTGAATTGCTCCACGATAATCATCCCTTGAAATCCTTCGTAGGATTCGTCGAAGGCACTGAGAGATCCCCACTTCTCCAAGTACATAGCCAGACGTCTTGCAGACTGCTTATATGATTCATCTTTCTGCCTCTTGGCTTCCCGGAACTTGCCGTTCTGATTGCGTGGGCTCTGTTGACCTGTTCCTTCTTTTCTGCTCTTTTGGCTAATGCTCTCTCTTTTTTCAGCCTTCTGCTCCTCAAATGTCCTTTGCGTTTCTCTTTCTGCTCTCTCCTTTTCCTTCTCTTCGGCTTCATGTTTCCTTTGTGTGATAGGGTGGGCGAGATGATGATGATGATGTTGTAATATTTGATCACTCTCTTGCACACTCGCAACCGACCCTAATCAACAATAAACTCATCATCATCATCTCACCCACCCTATCACATTTGGGCTTCTTTCTCTTCGGCTTGGGCCTTTTCATGCTCTCTCGCCATTCTTCTTTCTTCTCCCTTAGCAGCCTTCTCTGCTGTCTCCTTGCCTTTTTCTGCCCTGTCCTGGTCTTTCTCTACAGACCTCTCAACATACTAAACTAAATCTTGACCACTCAGTCCTAAATCTCTACCCAAATTTAGGCAAAAGGTGTGGAGGTTTAGTGTTTCGGCCATGCTGTGCAAGGAGACTGTTTACAGGCTACACGAAAATTGCAATTGCTACTTAACTAAAATAAAATTAAGTTCAAAATACTAGCTGACTTAAATTATCAAATCAACAAAAACAAAAATTAGGCTTCAGCAATGGGCAGTTTTTTTCCACCTTTCAATTATGTTATAGAAAATTTAAGTGTTGTCAATTATTGACTTTGTTCTCTTAAAATATTTCACCTTATTATTTATTTATTTGATAAATCAACATGTATGATCAAATCTATCTATACTAATAACTAACAATACTTTTTCAGTCAATCTAAAATTTCTTGTCAGATTTCTAGGGGGAATTAATCTTCAGGTTTCTTAATCCAAGACGAGTCTCTCAAGTGTCACTGGATTTGCCTCCCCTTTGCTCTGCAGTAGTGGTTACCAGTGGCCAAAATTCAAGAGTATCTAAAATGGGTCTTCAAAGGTGTCTACCTTCACGCAAGATTACTTTTGCCAGAGTTGTAGATAGAAGGGTAATGATGCGTTGATCTCAAGGCAGTATTCACAAAATAATTGAGAAGTTAAGAACAATGCTGCATAGGGCAGTGCACTATTAACTTATATCTGATCCGGCACCTGTTGTGAAGTTTTAAGCAATGGTATGGCTTGTTCGAGCCCCCAGCTGGTTTAATCCAGCGAAATTCCTTTTATAAGTACAGTATTTGACTCTATAGATGTAACTATATGTATATCTAAAGATTTTAGATCATACATGTGCTCTCTTATCTATAAGAACTGAATCAACTATGAATTTGTAAAATAACATATAACAAAATTAATAATCAATTAATCTTGAACAAATTAAAATAAATATGGATGAAAGTGACTTGAGGGTTTAAAAATTATCTTCATCGAGACTTAATTGGGGACTGTTGGTTATTGTCCGTTGCTTGCGCCTGTTACAAAAAAATCTTAACTGACTGAGTACTGCAATGAATAGTTGTCAGGTCTTTTGTGATGAGGACTCTTCTCTGGAGGCATGTAGATGAACTTCACTCCTAATGTCAAGGTGGGTGTCTTCGCAACGTGTCCACTGTAGGTAGTTAGTATCTAACCCAGCTTCTTGAATCACTAGATAGTGGTGAAGATTCTTGCTTCAGACTGGTCTGGTATTAAGAACCGTCTTGTAGCTTCGAACCATGAACTTTAGGAAAAATAAAAGAACAAATGCCTCTGCTAAGTACATTTGTGGGCTGCAGATTAACAGGCGCATTGTCTCGCTACCACCCACCAATTTTAGCCTCTCTGAATAATTATTCTCCCTAAGTATACACAGTATAACTCAGGAAATATGATTAGAAATCACAGTTATTCTTCTGGTTACTTTAATGGGGAAAATGTGTCTAGACAGCGCGAGTGCAATGGCTGGTGCCTGAATTACAATTAACAGGGTACATATATCTCACAAAATGATACTATCCACTTTATGCACATGTGATGTAATCATCACTCCTCGCTGCTCCATTCGGAGTCTGGGGTTGCTTCTGCTTTTGCTTTCCTGAGCGAACTAGCATGAAGCAAACATCAGTGCTTGCTGTAGTGGTTTGTGAACATACCATTTTCATATGTTGAGGTTGCCAGCCTCCTATGCCTTGTGTAGCGAAAGGTTTTTCTAGTGTGATGATGATGGTAGAGAAGAAGTAGAATTTCTCGCCAGAAAGTATGAAGTCCCAGTGCCAGAGAAGTACACTGGTATCGCAATTGAGTTACGGCTGTGAATACTCTGAGCTGGACAACAGATTTAGGCTTCAGAAGTATACTGCGCCACTTTCACTATAGTAACCCTATGTGATAATATAATAAAATTAGAAAAAGTAACTCAAAATTTAACAGTTAAAAATTTACCAAGTCAAATGAGTACAATTTCATAATTTATTATGTACATCTACCTAGCCTTGTAATGAGAAATGGGTGTTGGAAGATGGTAAAATGTATGATTGTTGCTGTCATTTTTGACGGAGTCATCTGTCAAGTTATTTGCTTATGTTTTTATCATAAGAATAATTGTGTCTTTACCTGCGATGTCAGGTTGATTAGAGGTTGTTTTCCCTTGTTTATTCATTCATTGTGTTTGACCTTTAGGGTCAAAGGTAGACAGTTCGGGCGTATGCCCATGGGCAGGTTTTTTTAAGCGGGAGTTGAGTTAGACTTCCGGCAAGCCGGGGGGTGTCCTGGTTTCTGAAGGGACGAGAGTCCATTGTGTTTTTCGGGAAGAATCTTCGAAGTGACTGCACTGGCAGTTTTCCCCAGTGAATCTCTGTGCGTTGGAATGACAGCAGAGTTCCTTGTTAAGTTCTGTGGACTCGGTTACAGGTAATACCGACTTTTTCCATTACTATGCTTTCGGTAGCAGAACATGTTAGAAGATTGCCTAGTCTGTGAACTGCAGCTCACCGGTCCTCCATTACAGAACATATATGTTGTGCTCAAGGTAGCCATCCAAGACTATTAGTCTTCATACCATCCAGAAATCCAGTGACGAAGATATATTGTGGGAGCCGCAGATTGGCGGCATATTTATGTCTATAATAAGCATTACTGCAGGGTTGATGGTAACCTGCTTATCAGAAGTACACAGCCGACGTCAGAACGAGGCCTGTGTTTTCGGCTATTATACTACAGCCTGATAATGTGCAATTGGCGGGGAATGCCAAGTTGCACCTATGTGTCAAAGTGATTAAGGTATCTGACGCGTTTAGTCAGTAATCCCAGGGCGACGCCACGAACTGTATTGACCATGCACGAATATTCAAATGTTTACCAGCTTGTTGAATGCCTAATGTATACCTATCGATTTCCGGTCAGCATGACCTTGTTTACAATGACTGTTCCTGTTGATACCATGTGTGTTCTCGTCAATAAATGTTTTGAAACGTGTCTGCAGTGTCCAAGCATCCTTGACTACTGCATGTGAGTGTATGGGTTGCAGGGTCTACATACATAAGAGCCTAAACACATTCGCGCCTTCATTCGCACCCACACTCAGTTCATCATCCGCTCGCACTACACACCTAACAACATGTATACTGTCTTGGGCCAGTGATCACCTCAACAAGAGAAAAAGTGCAGTTACAATGATTATTTATATTTACAAATTAAAATAAATAATAGTAAAAAGTCTTGGATGTATCTTCCAATGAAATTATAAAGTCTGTCACAGTAGTTTTGGTATCTCTTGCTATCTAGTCTCTAGCTTTTATCATCATTGACAGTCGCTATTGAAACCGCTCACAGTGTTTGTAGGATTGGATACACATAAACTCATCTTGCATTTCGCCACGTCTGTTTGAGGTTCCCGAGACACACTGGTATTCAATAAGACTTTCCTTCAGCCCGCCCTATAACTACGGGGGACTAAGGTGTTGAAGATTGTTTGACCACTAGGCTCCAGTTAGCAGGATCAAAGATCCTCAAGTCTTTAGTTTATACTTGATCACGAACTCGATCAGACACTCGATCATGAACTCGCTCAGGAACGATCATAAAACCTGGAACAAAAGGTAATAGGTGGCCATGGTGTTCCAACAAGCTCACACACCACTGAGGCGACCATGTCTTCAGTGTTTGTATATAAATGAATGATTCATGGTAGTATGTTACAGAGATAGCATGATACGATAGTGTCTATTGTGCAGATAATAACAAAATACATGAATAAATCACATGTTATGATACATGGGTAAGATATAACCTTTGACTTCCACTTATGGATGCCAAGTCACTTCTATACTTGCTGGTATGTCGTAAGCTTCCAGGCAAGATCTAGCCATGAAATATTTGGCTAACCAATTAATTGTTATGCTTCCTGACAATGCCGGTGGAGGTTATCTCTGGTTAGCGTCATTGGCTTCCTGTATACCCTTTTTATTATGTCTGATACAATCAAATCGTAACCAAAATCTGAAATAAAATGATATTAGTTATACATATATCTTTAATAAACTTACATACCCTCTAGGATTGATAAGCGCACAGTGAGGCTGTATCTGATGAAGTATATCTGTCCTGCATGCAGCGTGAAAAAACTTTTCTTGCAGATACTGTCTTCCAGTCTCTCACTCTGGCGTCTGAATTGTGTGTGTGTGATTTTTAAACGGGCCGCTCTGTCCTAATATTTGGGCGACTCTCCCGTACGAGAAAGCACCGTCTGAAGTCCGCTTAGATTTTCGTTTAATCTCTTGGTTTGAGGCAATCTGTGCTTTTTCTGTACTTGTTTTCTCTTCTTTTCACTACACACTTATCTCTTTCCTTCCTTCCTAGGTTTCTTATTTTCCCAATAGGAAGCGTTCATTCTATCCATGTTTTATCGAAATCCGTTTGGGTATGTATTTATAATAAATTTTTAAAGATTATGAGCTAACTTTTAGCAGATGTGATGACGATGAAAAATATTAATTATTTTTAAAACTACTTACAGTTGAATGATATCCTTTTGGATATCACTCATATTCTATCTCCGTATATGAATTATTACATTTTTAATATTTTTCAACCAGGCCTGCTCTTGTAGCTTTAGATTTTCTTTCCTGCCAATGCAAATTTTTAAGGTCGGCCATGTTTCATATATTCGCTCCTTCCTACCCTTTCATAATGCTGTTCGTCTTAGGAGTCAACTTCAAAGCAAGACCCACCGCGTTGTCCCTGCACTCATATTGTTATGTGTGTCGCGTTACACATTTTTTTCACAATCAAAGCAAGTGGTACCAAATCTTGCCACACATTGTATAACCACTTAGCAAGTGCAGACATGTCAAAATTGACATGGTAAAATAAATGTTTGCACTCAACTCAAATTACTTGGGAACACAATTTCCTGACACAGATGAATGGACACAGCAACTTTGATTAGATGCTTCGAACACTTGGTCGGGGAAATTTTAGTATTCCTCTTATGACGGGTGCTCTGGTTCCTTAAGTTTCCAGTCTTGGTATTCATCGGTGAACTTATTTCCTGGCCAATACCTTCCGCCAATATTGTCTCCTCTGACAGGTTATCCGTACTGTTGCTACAGAGGTGGTCCAGCGGAAGTGATTACATATTATCACCGGTGTTTGTGTACATCTCCCTGACAGATTTCTTAGCCAATCTGGCTTGCTTTTCGTCGATCGTACGATACCAACCACCTTGTGTCAACAATGACCGTCTCTATCAAAGGTGGCTAGACGACTTAAGTGATAGAAGTATTACCCGCTGGCCTGTCTAATTAGCCTTGTAACACTACGATTCACATGGTGAAACGTAAACAAGTCTGGTAGCGGCCAGAGCAAAAAATGTAAGGCATAAATTATGCCAAATAAAAGGACGATGAGTGAGGAAAATGAAGAAATAAATTGATAATGCAGAAAATGGTGTAAAGGAACACAACTGATTAACTGATTTCGTTACGGGGGGGGGGGGGGGGGGGGGGCGGGGGGGTGGGGGGGAGTAGAGTCATTTCATCCATCCTTGTGGCTTCCCGTGGAACGAAATTATTGCGATTATTGCTCTCCGTCCAGTTCTTTATTTGGGCCGCCTGTTTCTGATCTGCCTATGAGGTTTCTGTTGTATTGGCTTCCTCTTCTACTGTTCTACTGCGGGTTTTCTTTGGCTTTAAGAAGAATGGTCTAGAATAATTGCACCAAAGTACTCGCAAATGAAATAATAATACACCTTCATGGGTTTATCGCATGCTGTTTAGTCATCGGTCAGCCATAAAGATCCTGAAATTAAAACGACGTAAATTGAAACAAGTCACGACAGCTATACTGAGGTTAATGTAGTAAAATTGACGTGTTTACATTTTAAAGAAATGTTTTATATGTACAGAAAACATTTACAAAGGGATTTCCGTGCTCTTTCTTCCACGTCTGCACCACCCCACACCCCATTGTTTAAGAACCTCAATAACCAGTGAAGGAGGAGATTTCTTCTAATGAGATGAGAATCTGTCAGAGGTCAAGAAAGGTGAAAACAACCCCCCCCCCCCCCCCCCCCCCCAAAAAAAAAAAAAAAACTGTGTTATCAAAGATATTACTGATACAGAAAATCTGTTCTAACAGAATAATATATGTCCAACGCTTAAATCTTAAATAATTTGAAGTCATAACAGACAGTATTATAGTAATTGTATGTGTCTGTGGAGAGTTTGAATGTGTGTGAGAGAGATAGTAGCTTGTCTGTTAGTGAATTTAGGAGTGAAGGACTAATTTCTTTGTTCAAATAATACTAAACCTTTGACGGGCAAGATTAAATGAAATGTATTTTTTAGTGAAGGTTTTTCTTCTGTACCTGAATTAGATGTGTAATACCCAAGATTTAGGTTTGCAACTAAAGTTGTGTGTTCGTCTGTTTGTTAAATCTACAGTTTGTTTGTTTGTTAAAACAACTAGAGTTTTGAGTCTAGTTATACTCGCATGCCTGTCCTGTCGCATAATGAATATCTGAGATGTGCAGCCAGAACTCACAAAAGCTAATTTATTTTAAAAAAAATATTAGTGTTGCTTGCAATACGTTACTATAATATAATGCAGGGGTGGCCACCTAGGCGACATTTGGAGCCGCATTACTGATGGACATGTTTGAGAGAGCCATCCATATACTGTATTATGTTTCTGCAAATATGCGAGACAGTCAGCGTATATTACTTGCGCCGGTTAGCAAAGCTGAGTAGAGTTTCTTTGTCAAACCACCAACCACCAGTGTTTTTGTATTGTGATCTATCAGTGTTGTCAAGAGATTATCTCCCATGATTGACTCTGGATGCAATAGCAAGCAGTGGAATTATTTAAAAAAATTTTTACAACACAAATGCGATAAGTATACGTCCCCTTACTTCGTAAAATCTGAGCCGAGTTGGAAACCTGCTCTGTTGGTGGCATACAGACTGGTATGGAAACAGAGCTATTCATATTTTGTTATTGTGTTGCGATTTAATATTAGTACTTAAATACGCGAGTTATTAATCGCCTAAAGACGAATTTACACACATACATTATTATCATTTATACACATACCACTGTCCACAGTTTCACATTTTGTTTAGCTAGCTGAGATGAATATAGAGTTCTGATCGTTGTTTTTTGCTTCATTCTTCGGGCTAATTTGACTTGTTGGGGGAAATGGGCTGGAAGATAAGGCCCTTCTCTTACTGTCGAAGTGAGCATATTTGGGATGTGATCAGAGGAAGAAGGGACGGGTACCAATTCGTACTGTTTGATGTAAAAATTACCTGGGGTAATCTGGGCGTCATGGAATAATTCTAACCAAACAGCGTAGATCATTCCCGCTATTGAGCGGCGCGAGAGCTGATTGAATGAAGCAGTTCTCAGCCGTCTGGCCTGTGTAAATAGCGGTTAAACGTTTTTATTATAGCTCACGGCAGGCAGCGGTCCTCCTTCCTCTGGTTCGTATTGCGGGAGATATTATAGCAGTTCGCGTGCGGTTTGCCGGGATAGACCGTGGTGTTAAATTCATTAATTATTTTATTAAAAATGAAGAAAAAATGAGGATGAGAACAGTGTTAAATTTCAATCAGAACTTTGCCGGCGAAACTTAATTAGATTGCCACTCCGCGTAAAAAATATATGACATTAATTTATGCCGTTAATTTCCTTCTTTCCTTTTGTTCCTCCTCACCTTGTAGAGCTTGGGGCCACCACTGATACATGCAGATAGCCTGCACCACAGTGTGCTCTTTCAGTGGCTGTTTCTCTAGCAGTTTGTTTTACACGGTGGGCTTGCCAGCCCCATGCGAAGCTTCATCTTAGTTGTTTCTTTTTTTGTTTTGCTCCCAATGGAGCTTGGAGCCACCACTGCAGCTGGCGCCCTTGCAGGAAGCCCGCACAAAGCATTCACATGCTCTTACAGCGGCGGTTTATGTAGCAGTTTATTTTACAGGATGAGGTTGCACAACATCATGTACGACATGCATGATTCAGCAGTAGTTCTATTCTTTATTTGCCTCATTAGCGACCCCCGAAAACTGCACGGGGGCAGGAAGGCAATTTGAACACTGCGCTTTGACCATCTTCTATTGACTGTGTCAAGATCTCTTTTATTTTATATCAGGTTCCCAAAACTGTTGTGTTCCTCGGATCTAATTTTGATAATTCTTATAAATGAAACAAGAAAACCTCGCACCAATATTTGACATTATATATATATCCCATCCCAACTAACATAATTACCGATGTATGTTACGTCGGTCGGCCTCACTCAAAATAGTAACTCGCGCCAGAAAAACAAGTGCGCAACGCACGCTGTGCAACTTGCGCGGCGTGGGTGTTATATAAAACAAATACTTTGGTTTTTTTGTTGTTTGTTCTTTTACGAAATTAGTATCGCTGGACAAAGAAAAAGTACGTAAAAATTGGTGTGCATGAGCCCTCACCCGATGTACAAATCATGAAAACTTGAAAGTTTTTGTTAAAACCACTTATTATCAGGGAACACTCTTTGAAAACAATCCACGCACTTTCACACGAAATGTTGTCATCAAAGAACTTTTAAATTGAATCTGAAATAACATAATTCTCGCCGTGTGTACGTTGGTCACAGCTGAGGAATGCAACCGTGTTGAAAATTTGTATTGTTTCCATTATAAACTCTCCCGAAATAGTTACAATCAACAAAGAAAAGCGTTCAAATGACGGTGTTCATGAACAGTTTGATTACACTGTATAATGGAAAGAAACCAAAAACACTGTAAGAATGTACTTCTATCTGCTCATCCGGGAACGGAAACAGCACACTATAATTAAAAACCCGTCAAGTTTGACGGGTTTTTGCTAGTATATATATATTCCGTGACGATATATATCATCATCATCATTATCTTCCTTTGCGCGGTCCTGACGGAGCATGGAGTCACCGCTACAGGTGGTCCTCGTGCAGGAAGTCTGCACTAAGTAGTCACATGTTCTTGCTGCATAGGTTTCTGTACCATTTATTTTTACATGATGAAGTTGCCAGACCCCATGCACAACATAGCACTAGTCACCTTGTACGACATGCATGAGGGTGTAGAAGTCCTACTCTCACTTTGGCACGTAAAAGTCACAGGTCTCTGGACGTCCTTTTTCTCAAAACGTTTTGAAATTTTGAGTGTAGAGAAGAAGCCCTATGGGGCTACGTGAATAGATTTTAGGAGTCCGTGTACTTAACCTAAGTATTCTTTTGTGTAATTTTTTTCCAAGAAGAGTCACGTAGCTTTCGTTGAACAATCAAATGTGTCCATAGCACATACACAAGGAAACTATGCTGTAGAGCTAGATGAGATAAGCAAACGGACAGAGAATCATCTTGTTTAATTAAAACTTGGAGCAGTAAATAGGTTGGTTGTATTTTCATTGTATACATATATATTGTGTTATTGGCATGTTTGAACATTCGTATGTTATGCTTACTGTTGCATTATTTTTCTTGACTGTGTTGACACAGGCGTAGCAATTTATGTAGGAAATGTATAGTAAGTCATTTTATACCTATATAGCGTGAGATGGTCAGAAGGTTAGAGCGCTAAGCTCTCGCGATAAAGTTACCAGGTTCCGGGTTCGAAACCTGGTAGCTGCACGCTCCAGTTTTCCCAGCTGTATATGGATACCTGACTCTGCTCTTAAATTAGGGAAAGCGGAGGCAGAGAGGAAGAAAACTGGTAAACACACCTCATAAAGCTGGAACTAGTATGATGAAGTCTTTAACACATCACTGCCCCACGGCAGGAACCTTTTTATACTTAGCATCCACGTCCTCGTTATTACCTCTTTAAACTATTGTCATAAAATAAATATTTGAACACATAATTGAGCGATTTTCTTACACCAACATGTTATTTTTAAGTTGAGTTTTTTTACAGTTTCAGTTTTAATTGCTGGAATGAGTCTTCTGTGGTTGTTCTGTTTCTATATTCTTCCCTTTTCTCCGCTATTGATATCAAAAACTTTAATCGCTCTCTCTCTCTCTCTCTCTCTCTCTCTCTCTCTCTCTCTCTCTCTCTCTCTCTCTCTCGCTGTGTTAATGCACGTGTGTGAGTTAATATACGTGTGTGTGCTCAAATACTGAATGCTATGGTAATATTGATTACTTATTATTGAAGATAAGTATGATTTTATTTGAAAACACTTTGGGGATCGTATTATTACAGGGCAGAAATGTAAAAAAAGCAATAATGCCCATTTCTTTACCTTAATGAAATAAAGATTTCGTTCGCTCTGTAACTCTCTTTCTCTGTCTTTCTGCCTCTCCGTCCCTCTATGCGCGTCTTGATATCACATTGTCACATCTATTTTGTTTGTGAAACGATTTGCTATCTAGTTTTCTGTATACAGTTTTCACACACACACACACATTCTTCCTCTCTCCCCCCCCCCCCCCCCCCCCCCCCCCCCCCCCCCCCCCCCCCATATGTCTGTGACATCAGTCAGTGTTATCGTTACGTTTACGCACACCTGTGACTGAGAGAATAAAAGAAGAAAAATAATACTGGATTGGGACCTACGTAAGTACTGGGCGCCGAAACCTTCCAGTTCCTGTTGATATACAAGTGCGTCACACTCTTTGTTTGTGGAATACTTGACACGTGTTTGTTGGGCCGTGTTATCTGCAAATCGCCACTCGAATCCCCAAGCTTTCGGCTTTATAAACTTATTAAAAAGCACTTTATATAGATAAGAGAAAAATGAGAGATCGAGCGAGCGACAGAGAGAAAGAGAGAGATGCACGTTGTTTTAATTGATGTACGCGTCTCTAGATTAATAGCAGTACTTAAACTTAAGCAAGTTAATTGACTGCTGCAGCTTTCATTGTACGAACCGCCGTTTCTTTTCAATTTAATGTACTAATAACGTTTTCTCGCTGATCTCAACACCGAACTCATCCTCGTGGGCCGTATATTTTGTCAGCTGATCCAGCCAATCAGAGTCGAGATCTATATACAACTGCCGTTATAACAATAATTATGTCAACGGCTAATCATTTTTACTCGAGCGTGTGTGATGTTTGTGTGCTTCCTTTCCCCGTGTGCCGTTAATGTAACGCGAAGGGAAGTTTAAAAAAATATAATAATAATAATACAGAAGTTCCACATTATATACACGCAGCGCTAGGTCGATGATTGCTCGTCTGTCGGGCCTGTGGACTTCCTTGTGTGTCCTTAAGTGTTGTTCGCATTTAATAATTTTCGTGTCCCAGCTGCGGGATTTGAAATAGGAATCTGCCACGTTTCACTGGAGACATTTCTGCCGTTGTGCTGTCCGTGGTGTGTGGGGTAACAGTTGTGGTGTTTCTGAAGAAAGGTTGGTTTGGTAGTCTGATATTATCTATGGAGTACAGACCTGCCTACATCTACACGACAGATTTACCTTACAGCGTGTATTACGTAAGTTCTGTGTAGATGTAACTGTCATGATATAGACCTGCTCTGTGGCAATCATTCATCCTTTCAGTACTGTACTAAACTCTCTTTCTGGGCACTTTATGCGGGTCATCGATAATTAGCAGGCTCCAGTTTTCCAAACTCCTGTAAACCGCTGCTGCATGTCTTCTCCTTTCTTTCTCTTCTTCTGTCTTTCTCTTCTTCTGTCTTTCTCTTCTTCTATTCTTCTGTTTCCCTTTTCTCGTCCCGTTTCTTCTGTTATACTTCATACCACAAGGTCTTTTATATTCGGACATGAGTCCTAATATAACCGATGGACCTTGTGTCTAGGTGGAACGGAGCCAGCCTAGCCAGAACGAGGCAGAACTAATGTTTAAAAAAAAAAAGGATAGTCTCCTATTCGACGTGCATTAGCGATCATGTCTGTTCATAGTATCGTGTGTCTCAGTTCTGTTGCTGGCCTTTTTCAAAAGTCATAATCCTGAGAGTCCGATTGGCTGATCGGTTAGAGCGCTTCCTCTGGCGGCAAAGTTACTGGGTTCCAGGATCGAAACTAGGTCGCGTCACGCTCCAGTCGACCAGCAGTAAATGGTTGAATCTGCTCTTGAGTTAGCGAAAGCAAATATAGTGAGGAGAGAGACTGGTTACCTAACATCATAAAGCAGAGACCCAGTATAGTGAAATCTCTAACACTTCACCCCCCCTATGGTAGTTTATGATTTGGGACTACATATACACATGACGCTACGCGGTCCAGTATCTTATCTCTGTGTTGTACCCCCCCCCCCCCTTTACATCCACCAGTTCTGCATGGTCACATAGTTTTCCATGGTCACATAGTTTTCCAATATTCCTCTTCTCTCAGGGTACTGGAAAAAGTGGCTTCTATCTAATCCCAATATTATTAGTTGTCTAAGTGAAGCGCCATGTAACCAACAATGAAAAAAATCCCGTCAGATTTTCATGCAAATACGGAAAACGCTTATTGCATAGTGAAAGCGCTATATTGAACACCCATTAAAAGAACACGCATGCCATTCAGTTGTTTTTTGTTCGTGGTGCATTGACCATAAGTCATGATCAGTTCGACTACAAAGATCCAATGAAGTTGGAATAGAATGGAAAGGAATGAAATAGCCACAGGAGAATTAGTGCCGTCAGAAAGAGCACAACTTACTTATTTTCTCCACACACACACATCATGTTGTGGCGGGTTACTTGCTCGTGTGTGTAATAAGCTTCCTTGTCCCATGAGCTGTGTAAAGAGAAGTTTCAATCATTTACACATTCGTTCTGTCATCAGACGATCCTGTGGTTATCATTCACTAGCTCGTAGATGTGTTTTAGTTTAGAATGTTTTAAAAAAAAAGTCAATCGTTGATACATTTTTTTGGGGGGGGGGGGGGGTATAAGACGGGCTAGCGTTTCACCGAGACAAAGGTAGGTCAAAAAAATATGACCTACCTTCCCCGCCAGACAGGCCATCAGTTGATAAGAACAACGAAATTAACAAAACCCAGTAGCTAACTAATGTTTAAAAAGGCGTAGGTGAAAAGAGGATATAATAGTAACAAACAAACAGTCATGTAGTTTCTGGGGGGCGCTCTAGAAAGACAAAGAAAGAATAAGCCTACTGCTACCATCAGGCATGTCGTACTAGGCGACTAATATTGTGTTGTGCATGAGGCTGGCAACCTCATCGCGTAAAATAAATTGCTACATTAACCACCGCTGTAAGAGAATGTGACTGCTGTGTGCAGGCTTCCTCTGAGGGGACCAACTACAGCGGTAGCTCCATGCTCTATAAAGAGCGCAGAGGAAGATGATGATGATGATGATGGCATACACAAGCATAAACGATTTATTAAAAAATGAAATACTTCGCTCAAAGATTTTTCAATATAGATGTAGCAGACGTCACGGTGTAAACCCCAATGTTGACACCCCCCACGTATCGACAATAATAGCATTTGTGTGTGTGTGTGGTATTCCGTTATTTTATCATCATTATTTAGCGGTTTTACTGCAGCTGTTCGTTACAAGAGGTGGAAGTAAAGACATTTAACACTGGGTGTCATCATAACCGTATCCCACCCTCGTTGCCTACCTGTATCATAATTAATCTTCGACATATGGACGCTTCTCCCTCCCCTTCTTCCATTGAAAACGTTGAGGAAACTTATACATTGATGATACGTCAGGGGGAGGCAACCGGTCGATCTGATCCCAATCTACCGGTAGATCTTACTAGATTTGGTAGATCATTAGGCGACTGCGGTACAAAAAAAAAAAAAAAAGAAAGACTTTTTAAGCTACCGAAATTTCGGACTAAACCTCTCGCCAGCATTTAAAATCACGGTGTCTCCTGGGATCAAAGGTAATTTTTTTTTCGCATTCGCAAAGAAAACTCCAGCTGGCTACTAATGTATATTCGTGAACTGCACGAGATAGGAGCGCGGTCTTTTCTTTGTACGGTTCATCTCTCTCTCTCCCTCCCTCTCCCCCCCCCCCCCCTAAAATTTACGTATATACACACACACACACATATATATATATATATATATATTAGATCTTGGGGAGGGGGGGGGGGGGCTCTCTAATGTAGATCTCAAAAGCTCCGTGGTTGCCGGCCCCTGGTGTACGGTTTTACTGCAGCTATTCGTTACAAAAAGTGGAAGTTCAAGACATTTAACACTCGGTGTCACCATAACCGTATTCACCCTCGGGTGTCTACCTGTGTCATAATTAATCTTCGACGTATGGACGCGTCTCCCTTTTTTTTTTTTTTTTTAAATAAGGTTTTGCCTCGTTTTGGCGAGGCGCGTCCCGTTCAACTTAGTCGGTTATATTAGGGCGCTTGTTCAAATATAAAAGACCCTTAGGTCTGAGATTATATCTCCCCTTCTTCCATGGCAAACGATTGAGGAAACTAAACTTGTAGTCACGAGTGTACGAGGTACTGTAAAAAAGTTCCTACGCCCGGGCATGCAAGCGATTAACTTCCCCGTGTCTTCATGGTTCAGTCTAATCAGTTTGTCCGTTTGCCGTTGTGACAAGTCTTGTTTAGACAGCTGTTCACAGCTGCGTCTCTCACGTTATAAACAGCCCTGTGATAGTGTCCTCATTAGCAGCGCAGTTGATGCCTTATCTACAATACGGAACATGCGATTTAAAAAAAAAAATATATGATTACGGCCTGGATCAGACCACATGCTTACACACTGCGATGGAACAGGGAACAACAGAATCTGTTAAGTGGCTACACACAATTAGTATTCTCAGTATCGCTTCCTTTTTTCAGGTCTAGGGGATACCGAGGAAAGGGGGGCGAAAGAGTGTTATTTGTAGCAACGCTGATGCAATCACTGAACATTATTCCACACTAGCTGTGTACGTGTCCGAAACTTGCTAGTGGCAGTCTGTGATGCAGGGTTTCATTCACATTGTGGCACAAGAAGACGGTGTATATGACTGCTGTATTTGGATCTCATCGTCTAGGTCAGGGTTTCTTAATCTTTTTTTTTAATGCTCTGGACCGCTTTGATTGCCCGATGAGCAATCGGAGCATATGGACCCCTTTGATTGAACGATGGAGGCTATGGACACCTTTGATTATCTGATGAAGGCTATGGACCACTTTAATTGTCCGATGAAGGCTGTGAACACCTTTGATTGTCAGATGAAGTTTATGAACCCCTTTGATTGTCAGATGAAGTTTATGAACCCCTTTGATTGTCAGATGAAGTTTATGAACCCCTTTGATTGTCAGATGAAGGTTATGGGCCCATTTGATTGTCCGATGAAAGCTATGGACCCATTTGATTGTCCGATGAAAGCTATGAACCCATGTGATTGTCCGAAGAAGACTACTGACCCCTTGATTGTTCGACGAAGGTTATGGACCTATTTGATTGTCCGATGAAAGCTATGAACCCATTTGATTGTCCGATGAAAGCTATGAACCCATGTGATTGTCCGATGAAAGCTATGAACCCATTTGATTGTCCGATGAAAGCTATGAACCCTTGTGATTGTCCGAATAAGACTACTGACCCCTTGATTGTTCGATGAAGGTTATGGACCCATTTGATTGTCCGATGAAGGCTGTGGGCCCCTTTGATTGTCCCATGAAGGCTATAGACACATCAGAAAAAAATGTGCATGAAAAAAAAAAACGTTACATTTCAAATTAATACACGGGCCCCCATGGCCCATGAACCACAAGTTAAGAAACCCTGATCTAGGTATTAGTCATTCATACACACTGACCAGGAAACTAGTCGTTACGACGCCTGGGTTTTTAATTATTCCAAGAAACTCGTGTATGAGTTTGAGAGCTAACTATTATGTCTGGCTCAATGCCCAGGTCTGTAACTTGTATGTACTCCGAGAAGCCGATGTCTGTGTAAAAGTTCAAGGTAGACCCATAACATATATTACCGTAGAGGAGTGAAGTGTTAGAGACTTCACTGTGCCATATCTCAGCTTACGAGATGGGGGTGACGGGTTCCGTTCCTTGCCGCCTTCGTCTTCAAGAGCTGAGTTAGGCACTTGTTTATATGTGTGTAGACTGGATCGTCACACTACCCAGTTTCGAACCTGATAACTTTGCCACTAGAAGAAACGCTCTAATCACTCTTGTCACTCGATGTCTGTGACACTTAAATAAACAAGGGCTAAAAAAATCGCCTTAGAATTGAAATGTCGCAGGAAGTAATTCATTGTGATGGTATTTTTCTCCCCTGCTCTGCAGAGTGGTCCGACAATGGCCAGACAGAATATAATGATGAGGATATTCAAAGGTATCCACCTCCGCTCAAGATTGCACTTGACAGAGATACAAATAGAAGAATGATGCTTCTATTTAAGGGATCCTCACAGGATTTTAAAGAAAAGTAAGCATAACAACTGAGATCATCTAAGCTGTCAAAAACGTTAGTATTCTCCCGCCCCTTCTGTGAGGTAATATATTTTCGCTCGTATTTCTGAGCCCCCAACTGAAGGTGATTTAGCAATTATTAATCTAATTGCTCTTTATGTTTATGTATTTAAAACAGTATGATTCATACGGATGCAGACATACAATTCACTCAAAAGTGATTAATTCAACTATAGCTTTAAAGTTACAGATCAGCAGGTTCAATAATCACTTATGGGTTAACAATGTAAAATAAATAAAGTTGTGTATAAAAACTCCATAACAATATAAGGTCTTGCTTTTTCCGTTTCGCCTGTCATGTTTACAAACTCAGTACTTCACGGATCTAACACTATAATCTCCTCCAAGATGTTTTCTTTCTTGTAATTGTCTATTACAACAAAGTGCATCTGCCGGAAGTTTTATATCACTGTCCGCGTCTTAATCTTTACTAAGATTGTCATCGACCGTGTATTTTGGCACGTCATATTTACACACTAGCACCTTATCACGCGACAGCATGGTTTCGTGTATCTTCCCAGACAAAAAGTCTGGTTTAACAATAGGAATGTTTCTCGGTGTAGACTCTTACTCCGTCTGGGGCTGGTGAGAAGCGAAAAGTCAGTGTGGCGAGTTCGCTTCTTCGCTACGCGTCGCCGATTAACAAAAGGAGAAAATAACCATGAGAGAGGGGTGGGTGAGAGGTGTGACAAGATGTGATAAGAAAACCTTGAACGATGAAAGCAAAAACAACGAATACTGGAAGAATTACCACGTAAAGGGAATAGCAAAGTAATAATGCTGGAGAGGAGTGAAGCCCAGAAAAAAGAACGAACATATTTCGTGACATTCATGGAACTGTTAAACATATCGTGCCTATTCATTATTCTCTTCCCCTCACCCCCACACAAACACCAAAAAAAAAAAAAAAAAAAAAAATACAATAACCAGTCCACTGGATCTGTTGTTTTGGGACAAACGCCCTAATACACACGACGGACTTTATGTCTAGGTTAAACGGAGCCAAAACGAGGCAAAACTCCAACCAAAATTCTGAGCGATTAAGCGTGTTGGTGCAGATTGTAGTGGTTGTAGCCATATCTCCTCATTTTGGTTGTTAAGCCATTCATGTCGTACAAAGTCTTTAACTGCTCACAAAATTGGCTGTTCTGTCTCGCTCGTTTTGATTTAGTGATACCAAACATACCAGTGTTACTTTCCACGCATAAAGCTGCCTCATGGGTGTAACCTTTGACACAGAAGATAGCCTGGCTGCTGTGACATTTGACACAAAAAACCTTCTCACGAGTACGATTTTTTTTGTTACGGAAAACATTCTCACGTAGGTGACATTTGACACGGTAATACCTTGCAATTAAACACGAGGAAAAACATTGTCTTTCAATTTATATAAAGGAAACTGACACTCTACGAACGGACAGCACTCGATTTTTTTTTAAGGGGGGGGGGGGGGGGGGGGGGGGGGGGGGAGGGGGGGGGGAGGGGGGAGGGGGGGGCTCGAGGGGGGGGGGGGGCTCTTTTTGGCGAATCTCGCCACATTAAGTCTAGACTAAAGTTGTGTCATTTATATTAGGGTGCGTGTCCAGATATAAAGAGTTTGCAGTCTATAAATTATGTTTTATGAACTTGACAAAGTGATTATTCTATTGCGTTGAGCACGAGCTTAATCGCGCGTGTTCATGTTGATTATTACCTAATTTACCTTGCACTGAGCGTGAGCTTATTCTTTTGTTTTCTGATGACTCGGTGATGGGGTTGTTTTATAAATTAGGATTCATATACTCATTATAAATTAGGAGAGGGGGAATTGAAGTAAGTAGGAGGGAACCCTCAGATAATACGGACCGGCGGAAAGGGCGTCAAGTCTGCTAACACCAGTATACGAAGTAAACAACGCGATGCGCTGAATAGAAACAGATTAGCAGACGTTGCGATATGATTGGCTTATGTGTGCGTGTCCGCCCTTCCTTCCTTTCCTCAACCGTCCAAGCTACCCAGTGGTATCTCCTTCTCTAATGCCTCACTTTATCATATTGTTCAGAAAATATTCCATTATTGTCTTCGACTTATTATCACGTGTTGTTCCAACTAGCGAAGGCCATATTTTCTGCTCATTTGTGTTTCTCGTACATTCTGTTAGATCCTACTCCATTATATCGAACCGTTCTTCTTCGTACACTATCGGGTTGTCAATTTTAATATGTTTAAAGAAAGCAGTGGTCATTCTGAATGTCGTTGGTATCTCCATAGAGTTTGTTCAAGAGTGGTACTGGTGGGAACCATGTGAGCTTTCTCTGTTCCTCGTATGGTGGGCACTGTTGTAGCTTGATGTTCAGCGGTCAGTTTATTGGTGCCACAGTTAACTCACTTAAAAAAAAAAAAAAGAAGTGTTGCCTCGTTTTGTCATATCGATCTTCAGCGTCTTCTTCTCATCTCGTATTCCACTAAGCACTTATCTGGGGGTTTTTTTTTTTTTTTTTTTGGTCATCAGTTCCACATTAGTCATCTTTTCATACTACTTAGAATGAATATACTGACCCAATAATTGAAAATCATATGTTTCCATTATCTTTCGGTCATTATGCTGACTATTTATTGATTCCATGTTGTATTACCGGTTCATTAGAAATTCTGATTGTGTGTTTTTTTTTAAACTCATAAATACTCATACTTGACAGTGGTAATTAAAAATAGTTTAAAAATACTTATGAAAAAATAATTAAAAATAAAAACAATAAAAGAAAACAAAATGAAAATATTAATGCGTATATGTTCACGCGTACTGACAGATATATACAATCTGTTCTATATAATATTTTTTATTACATAACTTCAGATGTTAGAAATAATTGTCTGGTGTACGTTCATTTGTGATGTGCTATAGTTCATTCACTCTCGCTGTATTTAATTGTCTCATAATTTATTTATGAACAAATTTATGCTCAATTCTAGTTGTCGTAGATTTTTGTCAGATAGGTAATAGATGTTTATAGTCCTGTCTGAGCAGAGGTGATAGTGATGACAATGTGAAAGTAAGGGGTAAGAAATAGTTTTATCACGAGGTGATCGTGTAAGAGAAAGGACAGTCTCTGGATAGAATAATTTATCTAATCCAGCCTATCTGGACGACGATATTTAAATCAGACGCACTTTCTCTCCTTGTACGAAATACAAGTTACACTACACTCAAATGCACAAAATTCTGTGACAAATACGCACGAACGTGAAAACAAACTATAAATAACATATAATGGATAGGGGTTAACCGACACGATAACTAAAGGTTTAATAAAGTTTATTATCAATAGAAGATCACAACAATAAGCATCACTAGATCATGGTTTACAGACAAAATCGCAAAAGAAGAAATTAATCAAATAGGTTCTCCCCCTCTGGTAAAGGAAAAGAAAAGACGATCCCAACAGAGGTTAATTAACCCAAAAGATCAAAAGTAACAATAGGTTATGAAATAGTCAGTATGGGAAAAGAATAAGTTCCTAATGTAATCTATCCCGTGACTACTCAGATTAGTGAGATAAAAAGAAAAGAAGAAACCACATAAGTATATGATGTTAACAAAAGACATAAGTTTCTTTCTCTGTTCATTCAATTCACACCCATTCAGTGGCCACTTTCAGACTTTTGCTTACCCTAGTAGTTGTCGCAGGCATTCCAAGGAAATACACCAATAAGTAATAAGACTATTTAGTGTCAAATTTAAGTTTTGCCATATCCAGCCCCAGACTCGCCGTAGTTGCTGACTGCCAATTTCACGGGAGTCGCTAGAGTCGGTGTTTTAATTTGTCCTGGATACAATAAGTTATCTATGCCTTCAGTTGGTTGGAGTAAGGTTCATGCGTGGTGATCGCTGACGTAGGATGAATAGAACATATATATATATATATATATAGTTCCTATGTTGTTTAGCCTCAGGTGGCTGAGACGCTAGGTTAAGTTACACAAATGTTGCGGACAATATATTTCGCCACAGCTGGCTGATGAGATTGATATAAGTAAATCTGGTAATAGTTCTGGTCCAGTTAATATTATAATTTAATGGTTCTATCCTGGTTTCTCTCATGAAAATGAGGAAAATTGGACCACACAGGTCACAGCAAGAAGCTCATCAATATTAAATATCCCTGGATGCTTATACTATTATAAGTTCGTATGATCATAAGTTCTTATGGCCATAAAAAAAACCGCTTGTACTCAGATTGATCAGCCTAGATTTTGGGAAAGAAAATATAAACATTTAACCAAATTATCAATATCATATCTAACACGTGTTAAAATAGGACATCTTCACCACACTGTTATAAATTAGATTTAAAACACACGTGTCTAGCTTATCCTATCGTTGTTAACGCGTGATATGAACACTAGTCATTTAAAAAAATTACATAAAATGGATAATAGAAGTAAATAATATATACCGTCAGTAGACAGTTATTTAATGTATGTACTAGTCAATTTAAAACATCTCTTACTGGGAAATAGCGAGTGATTAAATTCACTTTACGGCTGAAAAAGATTTAGCTATAAGTTATTTAATTAGCACAGAAAATCTCAGTGAAATATAATGAAAACTTTAAACACACTAAATCACTTAAAGGCTAGTATATCATCATCATCAGTTGCCATCTCCACAACGAAGGTTGGCTGTAATGGATCTCCAACGTCTTCTGTCTCTTGTCTTGGTGGTGCACTCTGATAGACTCTTTCCTGTCCATCTCTTGATGTTGTCTTCCCACTTATAGCGCTGTCTTCCCCTTGCACGTTTGCCTTCAACTCTCCCTTCTGTTATGGTCTTCTGCAAGGTGTTATGCCTTTTTATGTGGCCAAAGTATTTTAGCTGTCGAACTTTGACCTCCCTCATTAGTTCTCTTTTCATACCTAGATTTTCTAGGACCTCCTTATTTGTTTTCATCTCTTTCCATGAGATACGCCCCATTCTTCTATATATCCACATTTCAAGAGCCTCAATTCTTTCTTCCAACTGCTTATTCATCGTCCATGTTTCTGCACCATACAGAAATGCAGAATATATATAACACTTTATGATTCTCAGTTTTAATTTGTGAGATAACTGTTTGGATGTCAGTATATGTTTCATGTTGTTGAATGTAGCTTTGGCCATTCCTATTCTCTTCTTGATTTCTGTTTCACATCTGCCATCTTCTGTTATTATATGACCGAGATATACGTAGCTCTTGACTTGTTCCAGGATTTCCCCATTTACGCTTATCTTTAATGTGGGTTTATCGTCTGTTTTGCTAATTATCATAGTTTTTGTTTTCTCAATATTAATGTCGAGTCCATATTCCTGACTTATACTGTTCACTTGCTTCACTAGTTCTTGTAACTCCTGTTCGCTTTCAGCTAACAACACGGTATCATCTGCATATCTAAGGTTGTTTATTGACCTTCCACTGATGTTCAGTCCTGGTATTTCTTGTATCTGTTTGAAAATTTTTTCGGTGTATAAATTAAATAGGCAGGGGGACAGCACACAACCTTGTCTGACACCTCTTTTTATGTCTATGTATGGTGAATAATTCCTTCCAGATCTTACTGTGGCAGTTTGCTCCCAATAAAGGTTACTGAGTATTCTTATATCTTTTCCATCAATACCTATGTCTTCGAGGCATTCAATTATTTTCTCATGATGGACTCTGTCAAAAGCCTTCTTATAGTCAATGAAGCACATATACATACTTTTTTGGACCGCTGTATATTTTTCTGCTAATATTCTTAGGCAAAATATTGCCTCTCTTGTTCCACTGTTCCGTCTAAAACCAAACTGCTCTTCCTGGATTTCGCTGTCTACTTTACTTTTTATTCTTTCCTGTATGATTTTGAGCAGTATCTTAATTGCATGACTCATCAGGCTGATTGTTCTGAAGTCTGAGCATTCTGTTGCATTTGGTTTTTTGGGCAATGTTATAAAAACTGATGGGAGCCGCGCTAGCGTAGTGGTTACAACACCGCTCTGGCGACAGGGTGATTCAGGATCAAACCCGGGCGACGGCATTTGAGGATTTTTCGTCGACCGGGAATTGGACTGGATTAACTCGAGACCTGGCGAGAACATTTGAAGGAGTGTTGTCGACCAGAGATTGGCGGCTCCTGAGCCGACCCAGCTGCAATGGGTACCTCCGAAATCGGAGAGTATTTGCCTGAATGGCGAGGGACACCTGTCTCTGTACAAGTAAAAAGGGATACTCACGTAAAATCAATGTCAGGTTAGACATAGTAATAACCTGAGATTTCGCCTCGAGTATTAGCGGGCGTACGGAAAAAAAAAAAAAAAATAAAAAAAAAAAAAAAAAATAAAAACTGATGTCTTCATGTCGTGTGGTATATATCCTGTATTGTATACATCGTTGCATATTTCTGTGATTGTATCTACACCAAAGCTCTCCAGAGCTTCTATCATTTCAATTTTTATGTTATCCATGCCTGCTGATTTTCCTTTTTGTATCATATGAATGGCATTCTCTACTTCTGATCTGAGAATGTTTGGGCCTTCATTAGAATCTGGTGATGGTTTTTTACCTCTGTTGTCCTCGAATAATTCTTTTACGTATTCTGCCCATCTGTTTGATATGTCTTTCTCATCAAGTAATATTACACCATTTTTGTTCTTGATACAGCTTCCTCCTTGTGCAAACCGTGACCGATTTGATAATTTCTTTATTTCTTCATGCATATCTCTTGTCCTGTGCTTTGCTTCCAAGTCTTCTATTTCCTTGCATTTTGTTTCTATCCACCGTTCTTTTGCTTCTCTACACATAGTACGTATGTCATTGTCTATTGTTTTATATTCTGGAGTGTTTTTTTGCTTTCTTTCTTTCGGTCATTTTATTCAAGATGTCATCTGTCATCCAAATTTGATTTTTCTTAGACTCCTTTTTAGGTAAATTTGCATTTGCTGATTGTATGCTTGTTTTTAAGCATTCCCATTTTGCGGTTGCTTTTTCTTCTGGGTTTTCTCTTCTATACTGCTCCATGCTTTCTGTCAATAATTGTTGATATTTATTTTTGACGTCGATTAAATATTTCTGTTTTATATCTGGTTGTTTCAGCGCTGATATTTCTATCTGGGGTTCCTCCTGTCTTCTGTTTCCTGCTCTTTTCAGCTTTATATTTACTTTGATGACGACTGGATTGTGATCTGAATTTATGTCGGCGCCAGGATATGTCTTTGCACTTGTGACACTGTTCTTAAATCTATGTTTTATCATGATATAGTCGATTTGATTTCGTGTTATATCTCCTGGGCTTTTCCATGTGTATAATTTCCTTGGGTGGTGTTCAAAAAAGGTGTTACATATGACCAGCTGGTTTTCTTCACAGAACTGGATAAGTCTGTCTCCTCTATCATTTCTTGTCCCTAATCCATACTGTCCTACTATTTTCTTGTATTTTCCTTTTCCTACTTTTGCATTCATATCACCCATTACTATCAACACATCTGTTGATTTGACTGGTTTAAGTGTGTGTTGTAGCTCTTCATAGTATTCTTCTATTTCTTCCTCGCTGTGATCTTTAGTTGGTGCATAAGTTTGTAAGATTGATATGTCGAATGGCTTTGCTCTCATTTTTAGTAACATCATTCTGTCATTGTGTGTCCAGTATCCACATACGTATTTTTCTAACTCCTTCTTTATCAACATTCCTACCCCTCTTTCATGTTTTTCTCCGCCTGAGTGTATAAGTGTGTACTGGTCTCTTTTTATGTAGCCTGTATCCAAAAGTCTTGCCTCTGCAACTCTCAGTATATCGAGTTTCATGTCTGTTGCTTCTAATATAAGATTGTCAAGCTTTCCTTCTCCGTTCAGAGTTCTAACATTCCATGTTCCTATTTTTAGGCTTCTCCTACTAGTTTTTAGGTGGTCTTTCTCAGAATGCTCCCTTTCAACAGAATTTAAGGAACACTCGTCATTATGTACTTCCTTACTCATTAGAGGAGTTGCCTCTTCCCTGTTAATTTGTACAGTAGATTCTTCCCCAGGGGACAGAGAGTTCTCTACATATCGTTTCTTATCTTGTTGTTGTGATCCCATTACGTTCTGTAGGAAGTACGTGGTAAGGCCCCAATATCTTCCACGGTGGCTAGCCATTGTCTTTTTCTATGTCCGACACGCCTCTAGTGCGCCACACACTTTGCTGTTTCGCTTTGCGAGCCGTTGATCTTGTCAGATTCCTCCGCCTCACTCACCGTCTCAGTCTTTGTGTACTAGGGATGGACATTCCCTTGAGTAAGATTGCTCCTACTCCACCCATGTAGTTTAGCCAGTCAGCCAAGACTGTTGCCCGGGATGTGGCCACCGCCGTACACAAGCGGTATTCGAGGAGCCATACATGAGCTAGATAAAGAGAGGAGAACCAAATAGGATCCTGACTATCCTAAAAAGGACATGGCTGTCTCTCACCGTGAGGTACTATCCCTCTCTCTCTCTTTATCCTACATCCCTAGTATATAAATTACCGCAATCAGAAAAATGAAACACTCCACGAAAATCTAATAATTTTCACTCTGTACGAGAAATCTAAGATATCAACTAGTGGAATCCTTTGTTGCTTATATCTCTTCATTTTATTTTTAGAAGGAAGTTATGTGTAATTTTATCTTGCAGACAGTCTGTGCAATGAGTTTCTTCTGTCTGTCATAAGATATCATGTTCCTGATTGTAATTTAAACGCTTTCTTATTGCTGGGTATTGGTAATTCTCTATGTACTTGGAATTTTTTGTTATCATAGACCTGTAGATGTTAAACTATTGGAGTCATTCAAACATATACTACTGGACAAAAGTTAAGGGCCACCATTCAGTTTAGACAAGGTTTATATAATTGATTGGCAAACTGTAAAGACAAGTGAAACTGTTATTAAAACTGAGCTCAGAGAAATGTGTATACATTTCTGTGTGCACTAGGTTAATTTTTTTTTAAATGTCAAAAAACTGGGTCACTTTAACCCGCACGTGAAAATTGCCATTGTTGCTGCAAAAACTCTTAGTTTTTGCAACACGCCCCACTAGTTGAAAAGGTGAAAAAGTGAGTTGAATTTGAATGCACGTGGAAAATGATCATCGGTAAAGAGTGTTCACCGTTGGTATGCAATAAATCAGTATGACAAGTGGTCGAAATGATCACTGCATTAGCCATGCCACCAAGGAGAAGTCTCAGCACTGTAGACCGTGGTCGAGCCATGGCATGGATTCAGGATGGTCAATCTGTTCGTCATGTTGCAAGACGTTTAGTAGTGTCCCACTCTACCATTCAGAGACTTCTTGAGAGATTTCAAGCTACCGGACATTTGGAAAATCGACCCTGCTCACGAAGAATTATATAAACCTTGTCTAAACTGAATGGCGGCCCTTAACTTTTGTCCAGTAGTATATTTGTGTATCCAGTCCTTTGTTCTTACTACGTTTAGACACTTGAGGTATTGTTCTTGCTACGTTTAGACACATGCGGTGTTGGTCTTGTTACGTTTAGATACCTGATGTGTTGGTCTTACTACGTTTATACACATGCGGTGTTGGTCTTGTTACGTTTAGACACATGCGGTGTTGGTCTTGCTACGTTGAGACACATGCGGTGTTGGTCTTGCTACATTTAGACACATGCGGTGTTGGTCTTGCTACGTTTAGACACATGCAGTGTTGGTCTTGCTACGTTTAGACACAATTGGTGTTGGTCTTACTACGTTTAGATACATTTGGTGTTGGTCTTACTACGTTTAGACACATGCGGTGTTGGTCTTGCTACATTTAGACACATGCGGTGTTGGTCTTACTACGTTTAGACACTTGATGTGTTGGTCTTACTATGTTTAGACACACGCAGTGTTGAATAATAATCAGAGTTTATTACTGAAAACTTGTCGAGGGATGTCTTATGATTTACAACAACAGTAATGCATGTCTACAGAAACAGTAATGCTTGTGTGTTGTATTTAGTTATCTTTGACCAGGTCTGTCTTATGGTAAGCTGCGATTCCTTAAGGCAGATTTTGCTTTGTTCCAATGAATTTCTATGCCCAGGAAATTTGAGTGGCCTGTACCGAAATACTTTTTTTCTCCGCCGGATTTTTTACTTACTTAGTCATTCCTCTTCTACGTAACTTGGGGTGTAGAGGTTTACCAGATAGAGTTACATACTATCTTATTGGCTGTCTTGCTCCTGGTCTGGTTCCATTCTAACCCTCGGTCCTTCAGAGATTGTCTGATGTTATCCTCGCTCGAACTCTGGGTCGTCCTGGAGGTCTGGATCTCTGGGTCGTCCTGGAGGTCTGGATCCCTGGCTCTTAGTTTCCATATTTGTTGTGGTAGCCGATCTTCTTCCATTCTGCAGACATGGCCAAACTGTTCTACTTGGGTCTGCAGGGGCTTGGTTTTGAGGCCTTACTGTATCGTCTGGTTGCGGACCACGTCTCTTCTTACTTCAAACACCTTCATCAGATACTTCATTTATGAAGTTTAGAATTGGCTTTTGTGGGTTGCCCATGACTCGCATCCATAAGTCAAGACTTTAACATCGGTGGAGCGGCATACAACCATCTTCATCTTCTTGCTAACTTCTCTTTTATTGAGGAATCCTCGATTTATGGCTTTCGGGTGGCCAACTGTTCCTTGATGCCCCCCTTCCAGTCTGTGACAGCTCCAGTGTATTTAGTGGTTGACCTGCTCCAGTACCTGTTCTCTCTGCGTAATCTGACGCCTTCTTCCCTCTCCTGACATCTCGTGGTTTTTGTTTTGGAGCTGCTAATGGCCATCCCTCTCTTCTCCAGCTCGTCCTTCCAGACTTGCAGGTTGGATTGACGATGTGCCTCTGATATAGCAATCAGGGCAACATCATCGGCAAATACCAGCTCTGAAACACAAACTTGTATCATTTTCCAGTACCCACTGAATACTTTCTTTATCTCCTTACATGCTTTAATGACATCGTCCATAAAGAGTATGAAAAGACCGGGGTTTTTAATAGTTATGTATTCGTTCATTTAGCTACATACGCGTTAGATATGCACTGTGAGTCTTATTCACTGCTTAAATAGCTTATCAGATACATGTATTTTTCCTACATGGCTCAATAGCAGGTTCGTGAATTATTCTTGTGCCATACCGTTACTAGTTTTCTGTATTTCTGTCCGAGAACAAACCTTTCTTCTTTCGCGGTCTTGGCAAAAGTAATGAAGATATGTGTTTTTTTTTTTTTAATACTGAATACGGGAGCCGCGCTGGTGTAATGGTTACCACACTGCGCTGGCGAACGGGTGATCTAGGTTCGAACCTGGGAGAGGACATTTGAATTAGTGTCGTCGACCGGTACTTGGACTGGATTAATTCGAGCCCTGAGCGAATACATTTGAAGCAGTGTCGTCGACCAGGGACTGGCGGCTCCTGAGCCGACCCAGCTCTAATGAGTACCCTCCGAAGACGTCGAGTATCTGCCTGAATGGCGAGTGGACACCTGTCAGTGTACAGGAAAAAAAAGGATACTCACGTAAAAATCAGTCTCAGATTAGATATACTAACCGGAGATTCTCGCCTCGAGTAATAGCGGGCGTACGTTTCAAAAAAAAAAAAAAATACTGAATACAGTGTCAGCTCAGCAGATGTTGTAATTACCTGGGTGACTAAAGCTGTTCGTGTGCCACATTTTTCAGTTTTCAGTTTGCATTTTGCTTTCTATATTTCTTACCAGAAGAACGCCAAGAAAGCGAAGTATCAGAGTAAACAATGTTGTAAGAGGCCATGTGTATTAGCGGTGTTCTTATGCGAACACCCTCAGGTTGAATAAATTTTGCAGAAAGCCGTGGTTTATCTCACGTTGACAACATATATTTTCCTAAATTGGTACTTTTGTTGGCCGAGCAAGCTTTCGCTCTAGTGTTCTACTTCTTTATTTCCTACGAGTGCCTGATAACATCATACCTTTATGTTTGTCTCATATTAATTTACTGTTTACAGGCCTCGGGTTTCCCTTCCTTATGTGTTATAACTTCTCACAATTCTTGGAGGCAGCCAGTAGAAAGATACAGTAGTAGAGAGACAGAGAAAGTAAGCAAATAACAGTTGAAAGTTTGATTTGACAGACGATGAACAAAAAACCTGCACTGGGGCAGTAGAAATTGGGATACATGGAGCAGGAGAGCAGTGCCGTTATAAGAATTTTATAATCTTAGAGAATTTGAGAAAAAAGTAAGATTGTACGAGCATCATGGCTGTGGCAGCTAAACAGGAACAATATCCTTACAAGAACATTAATTGCTGACTCGGAGCCAACAAGAAGATATGTGCACAATGGTAGTCAGTAGACGTTGGAATTGGGTTGGCCACATTCTCAGAAGAGACCCTGGCACCATGACCAGAACTACTGTGCAGTCGACTCCAGAAGGAAAGCGAAAGAGAGGCCAACCAGAAGCGGAAAATAGTGGAAGCAGAGATGCACACATTAACCAGAGCTGGGGCACCACAGGAAGGAGGGTTACCAACCGTGCAGAGCCGAGACAGTTAGTTACAGTAATACATGACACCACCAGGCGTGACGGTCACTGATTGCGTGAACCAAAGAAGAAGGAGAACACATTGCTCATCATGATTTCTCTGTTGTTAAGAAAGCGGCTGTTTCATTTGCATTTAGTTGTTGTAAAATTCACTTTGGTGAGTTTGAAATCATTGCAGGGTTAAAGAGCATCAGAATCGCACATGCTTCCAGTATTGAACGACATAGGTCTGCTTGACTTCCACCCGTCTATTTTTCAAATCATACCTGCAAGTAAGCAGTTTATGATACTGTCAAGGAGTGTAACGCCAAATGAACGAAGAACAACAACAGAAGAATTGTACACACTGTATAGGTATCTTACTCCGAATAAATGACATTTTAAATAGATGTGAGCTGATCCATGGACATTACAAGCAAAGAATGGAAAATAGCGACTATACAAAAGTATATGTATGTATAATGAAGACACTAGACCATAGAGGGTTCACAAAAAGATATCGACAGATAGCGCGTGCTGGTTTGAATTTGGAAAAGATATACTGTATATAC